>OZ010574.1:70950135-71002635 GCA_963932145.1 Acanthosepion lycidas | reverse complement strand
TCTGGGTGTCTGTTATATCCGGGTCTCTTATATCCAGGTTACTCTGTATATATATATATATATATATATATATATACACAAAAATACAGACACAAATACATACATATACACACATACATCCATACGCATCCAGTCCTTACACATTTACCCACATATATACATACGAACATACGCATGCGTGCACATAAACATATATGCCTAAAACCCTACATTTCTATACAATTACATACACCCATTCAAACAAATAAACAATGTATCCCTGTATCTATCCGTCTAGCTATACATACACACATATATACGTACATATACATCCATATACAGATATATATGGGTACATAGATACCAAAACATACACATATATATACACACACATCTGCATATTGATCCATATGTGTATGTGTGCACATGGGTATATGTATGTGTGTATGTGGGTACACGCCTATGTGTATGTATATACGTGTATATGTTATTGTGTATGTGCGTGTTCGCATGTGTTTTGAACATAAAAATATAGGTCCTTGCTAGATTAGATAATCGTTATATTTATTCTTTATATGTTTATATTTAATTTGTAACCTGTAGTCGATATTATTTTTGTCAAATTTTCCCAATTACACAGCGGCCCTTTCAGTAAATGTCCTTCAATTTTAATTTTCCGCGCCCAATCTCTCTCCACCACCACTTTTTTCCTTTTCTCTCCCTCCCTCTTATTCTGATCTTTAACATTAGATCGTCTATGGTGGTTGTATGTCACCACGAAATGTATCTTTAATGTATTAGACATCCGACAACATTCATATTTCCCCCTTCCACTCACCTCTAGTTAAATAAACCCCTCTCTGTTAAGTTTTAATCTCCCACCTTCCCTCGTACGTTACCCCTCTCTTTAGCACTAACATTCGTCCCACACTCTCATACTTACACTCTCTCTAAATTCTATTTTTATTTCCGGAGTTGTTCTTTTCTGTTTTCTTTTTGAATTTGTAGGTCTGATGAATTGGATCGTATTTACGATTCCAATGGAATAAACTATGACCATGGAATATTAGTGTTTAAGCCTTTTTATTATATCCTTACTCTGTCTTGGACATTGAGTTCTACCAGGATTCTATCCTCTCGGAATTTTTTATTCAAAAAATATACATGTGTGTATATGCACCTGTATATTTTGCATATATATGTGTATATTTACCACTAATATTATCTATCTATCTATCTATCTATCTATCTATCTATCTATCTATCTATCTATCTATCTATCTATATATATATATATATATATATATTCATTGTCTATCTATTTTACATTCTGTAATTCTAAGATGAGTCATCATTTCAATCAATTTCGAACTACTGAATTCTTTATTTTTGTGGTTACTAGAACGTTTCGGTCGTTCTATTCTATGGCCTTCTTTAAAGGTACAATACGAACCTTTTTTTTCAGAAGGGAACACCTCAAAACAGTAGTACAGACAAATTTTGGTAAATATACGAAACGGATCTGTATGCATTACTCCTTTAATTAGGAGATAAAAGAGATTTATATTAAACCGAGATAAATGTGAGAAGACAACGTAAAAATAAATGTACGAGGTCTGTCTAAAAAGTAACGGGACATCCGTTCTTCAACGTAAGAGACATCGTCCACAGTGAGTTCTTGCCACAGCGACAGACGATCAATCAGCAAGTCTACAAAAAGATCCTGTGTTATTTCCTTCGCTCAGTGTGCGGGCAGAGACGAGAGTTGTGACGGGACAAATCGGGGTTACTTGACCACTACAAAACACCGGCTCACAACGCCCTGAGCATCCGGCAGTTCCTGACCGAAAAGAATATCGCTGTACTAGAACAACCTCTTATTCATCTGATCATGCTCCATGGTACCTTTTTTTCCTGGAGCTCAATGATACCATGAAAGGGATTTGTTTTGAAGGTGTGGAGGTCATCAAGTGGGCCATAACGACGTAACCGAGGAGCATCCAAGAAGAATCCTTCCAGTAATACATGGAAGAGTGACAGAGAACAATGGAAAAGTACATAAGATACGAGCAGGGTTAGTCTGAAGGGGAAACTATATAGTTTATTTGGAATTGAGAAAAATTGTTTGACACCAGCCCTGTTACTTTTCAGACAGATTTAGGAAAATTAGTCTAAAGAATATTGGTCTAAAGGAAATCTGTCTAAGGATATTTGTCTAAGGAATACTCGTATAAGAACATTGGTCTATGGAACGCCCGTCTAAGGATCATTGGTCTTTTATATTATTTTTTAATAAGGTAATAATTTATACATGTACAAAGTACTCGATTTTATTGATATTCATTATATTACAGAATGATATTTAAAACTATTATAGCAACATTAATTACTGATGATACATGTAGCTTATAAGCATTTACTGGCATATATCGCTATATATATATATATATATATATATATATATATATATATATATATATATATATATATATATATATATATATATGTAAGCAAATATATGGATATAGATCCGACAGTATGAAGAAAAATATACAGAAAAAAACAAACAAAAATCTTAATATGCAATTATGCTGTATTAATGTTAATATAATATCAACGTCGGACGTTTCGGTCTAATAGACCATCATCAGGACATATCTATAAAACATAATTAACATTAGACTATATTCAATTCAACATCAAAAAAACGATGGACTAATCCAAACAAATAACTGAAATTTTTATATAAGATCAGCGTTCCGTTTAAATATGTTCACGTCGTCGACACGTGAGCGATGTTGTGAAAACGTATTCGAAGATGATTTCAAAATATTAAATAAGCTCGATTGAACTGTTTTCTCATATAAACAGTTCGTTGAGAAATCCTTTCCGTTCTTATAGGAATACGCAGAGATCAATAGGTTCTTATATTTTCATACAAGCTTGAAGTCTTCCATGTTATAAAGTAAATCAAAGATGATTTCAAAATATTAAATAAGCTCGATGGAACAATTTTCTCATATAAACAGTTCGTTAAGAAATCCTTTCCGTGCTTACAGGATCTTATATAAAAATTTCAGTTATCTGTTTGGATTAATCTTGCTCTTATGTCCATCGTCTTTTTCATGTTGAATTGAATATAGCCTAATGTTAATTATGTTTTATGAATATATCCTGATATATTTGTTTTTTCTGTATATTTTTCTTCACATACCCACACACACACGCACACGCGCACACACACACGTGCGCGCGCACACACACACACGCATATATATATATATATATATATATATATATATATATATATATATATATATATCCCTTTTCCCTCGTATATGTGATATGTGATAATAAGAATTGTACTTATCAATGCTAATACGAGAACAAACTCCATTTACTGTAATCACGAAACAATAATAACCTAGTGTTATTGCGAATTTGCTGGCAGAGTAAATATGAGTTCAATCCCTGGATGGCTTAGTGCCTTCAGACTCATTAAGAACAGAGCGAGCAATAACTGAGGATTACTAAAAAAGAAAAGAGACGAGACATCCTGAGACATGGACAGTGGAACGCGAACAAGTTGCTCCTGTAATTTAAATAAAGGAATCAGATCGAAATTCACTGAACGTTACCCGTATCGATAGACACTTGAAGAAGGTTAGACACAATAGCTGACACGTAGTGAAAATACCAACAAAGGTGACGACATTATTCCGAATGTAAATCACCCCAGCTACTTTTTAGAATCGACACGATTTAAAGACGGTATACGGATGAACGCTATCATTACCTGATGATTCAACCGTTACTCGGCAACTTTACGATTTCTTTGTCCAGAAAAATATTTCTTTCGATAGGGTAAATGTTTTATGATTTAGCAACTAATATTAGCAACTAATTTTGCAAATTTAGATTCAGAATTTTGGCTCTGAACCTCTTTATTTTGAAATGAAAGTAAAAAATGATTAGAATTTTTTACGAATTAATGAAAGCGTTACTGGTAGACAAAATAAAGCAGCCTCAAAATTTAGGCCATTTTGAACATGAAAAATAGCTTATTCTCAAAACTAGTTTCCACCATTTCTTTCGATGTAATAGTGAAGTAATCATTTAAGGAAATGGAGGAGACTATTCCTGTACTGCTCAAGCGCCAAGCCTGTACTATATTCGGTTCATGCCCGTTCTTCAAATCCTTTGAATTTTGGTGGTAGCACATTGCAGATATTTTGCCGCTTGCTCTCATAAGACCAAACTCGAATTCCTTAAAAGAAAAGCATTTCGAAAAGGCCATATTCTCAGCAGATATTCATTTGCCGATGATTTATTATCCAAAAGTAGCTTTAATTCATTAAAAAATATTTTTATTAACAAAAATAAAATAAACGAAACTAGAAAAGAATCTTAAAAGAGATAAAAATCTGTCCATGTGTCAAACAGTAAAATCTTGGCCAACTTTTCGGATAAAATTGCCATATTTATTGCTTTCATTGAAGAGTTTCACTCTCTTTTAATTCTCCTCACTTTCTTTGTTCACAATACAACTGGTAACAGCGGAGACAGGTAAACGAGACTGACTTTTCAAGAGCATAAAAAGGCCATCGTTAAACTGGATAAAAACTTCGTGCAACACCGGAGCCCCAAACCTGCTTGGAGTTGATAGCTCGTTGTTAAGCAACGATTACCAAACGGTCTGGGTCGAGACAGCCGCGGCAACTACGAATAGGCCTTTCTAAAAACGATGGAAACGTAAAAATAGTATTTCAGTTAATAAAAAAGAGAAAGAAAAAAGACAGAACAGAAAAAATCCATTACAAAAAGGCAAATGCAAGAAAAAAACAATAACGAAAAAGTAACTTGATTGTGTAGAAGGTAAAGGCAGAATGAATGGCTTACAAAAAGTTGTAATTAAGTCTACTGGAGAAATAACGTACGGATTTTTACTCGCGGTGCATCGTAAACTGTCTCATTAAGGCTGTTTATTTTGTAGAAAGAGGTCGTCACATTCTCGCCCTTGGAGGCTCATTCCACAAAGGCAAAGCATAATAGGCCAAGGCATATGCACTATTGAACGTGATTTAGCAGACGTTTAGGTAGCCAATCAAATTAGAGAGATGGAAACTCAAAATACGTTGTCATTTTGAGTGATAATATAAAGCATCTTGGTTATATTGACGATGGCGGCGCAGGAGCGTTCGTGGAAATGGCGGCAACAGTTCAGTGTCGGGTGCCTCGGCCGTAAATTTCAGAGCAGCCACGCATCGGAGCTTTTAAAGTAATTTCTTGCATTTTTAGTGTGCAACGTTAAGTGGATTAAACGTAGATTAGGATGGTGAGAAAAGGAGAAAATTGTGGCCAATGGAGGAAGACAAATAATATGTTTAAAAGAGAGAGAGAGAGAGTATGTGTGTGTGTGTGAGAGAGAGAGAAAAAAGAATAAAAAATTAATAAAACAGATTAAAAAAAGGACTATTCTCCTGAGAAAATTTGGTTGGTGACGACGGATAAGGAGGAAGATATGGTGTGGGTAAAGAAGGTGCATATTATGAGACAGACATGTCTTCTTTTTTATTGCATTTGATAGTGTTAAAATAATAATCTGTAACGAAGGGAGATGTACGAGGTTTCAGATTGGAAGAACATAGTCGAAATAGTAATGGACAGCACAGATTGAATAGCAGAAAGAGAAACACACACACACAGACACACAGAACGAGAGAGTGGGAAAGAGAGAGAAAGTGAAAGACATAGGGAGAGAAAATATTAGGAAAAGGGAGAGAAATAATAATGATGATGATGAGAGGGGGAGTGTAAAGAGAAATATTGAAAGAAATTGAAGCAGACTGGTATGGTGTCAAAATGGAAACGCAATAAAACGGGACAGAGATTGGATAAGAAACGATTTAGGAATTATGATGAAAATAAAAAGGCATTTAGAAGGAAGGAAGGAAGGAAGGAAACAACAAAGAAAGAAAGAAAGAAAGAAATACATACAAAGAAAGACAAGGAGGTAGTGGTTAGAAAAGAAGGCGGAAAATGTAAAAAATGAGAATGGATCTGAAAATAACTGTAGATAAATAGAGAGGAAAAAAAGGATGATAAAAAGAAAGTAATTTTGAGGAAATGATTCACAATGAACGTTGAAAAAATCATTAAAAAATAACGTGTTTCGAGGGCAGAGTTATGGAATAGAAACTAAAAGACGAAAAAAATAAAACTTAAAAATATAGAAGAAAAAAGCGAAGCTGAAGAAAAGCTGAATGAAATGATTATAATAAGGAATACGACTTCGAAGAAGAGGTTAACATAAGAATGAAACCAAGAGCAACCTGTTGTTTATCGTATTTTTTTCTTTAGAAATAAAGTTGTATAGAAGGGTAAAAAAGGAAATGAATAAAAGAAAAGTAAAAAAACAAAACAAAAGAAACAAAAAAAAAACTTCAAATTTGATAAGGAAAGAGAAAATATAGCGATTCTGACAGTGCAGTATGAGAGAGACGTGGGCGTGGGCAAGCAAAAACTCATGGAGGGAGGTGTGGCTACAAAATTGGATGAAAAAAAGCCGTATAAAAATGCGAAGCTATTTTTTCGGCAGTTCAGAGGCACATAAAATGAGTCCTTGAACTAAGAGAGAGAAGAATGGTGATAAAAACCTCTTGGAATTTATAATGATGGAAGATATTTTTTAGCCTCTCTCTCTCTCTCTCTCTTTTCTTTCTCTCTCTCTCTCTCTCTCTCACGCGCACACACGCACGAGTATGCGCATTTTCCTCTTTTTTTCATTCTCCCGTCATCTTTACCTATCCTCTTTTACTTTCATTCGCCCATAGTTATTTCTACTTGTAATTCTTCACTTTTCTCCGGATCTTCTTTTATGCGCCCTGTTCTTTTAGCATATAGGCGATCATGGTTCTCCACATCTTTCTATCAGTCGTAGTTCGATGTAATGTTTGTCGTTTTCCTTCCACTTTTTTTCAGATGCGTTGGTGGTGTAATGAATAGTGGCTCGGAATGAGGAACCGAGTTCAAATTCCAATCAGGTACTTGGAATTCCCTTTTTTTACAATAATGACCACCCTATACAAGACCCAAGAGTCAGTTGATGTAGAGGATTACAGAGTAAGAGGTAAGTGGCACAGTTTATGGAGGTATGTGCGGAAGATAAACGGTTAACTCTAGACTTGAACAAGTTAAGATTCCAGTGAACTGGGATGCATCCTCTTGGGAGTCAAGTGGTTAGTGGGAAGAAGCTGTTCAAGTTGAATTTACATCTCACCAATGGAATTAGAAGGTAAGGCGGTTCGCTACAATGTGCGTGACATGGCGGATTCGAGCTGTTCAAAATGTTGGAACTAAGAAATGTAGTTCGTTTGAACACTTGCCATAGAAATAGCGATACAGTAACGAGAGGTTTGCAAAGTTTCTTGCGTTGAAAAGCGGTTGTAGGGTGGAAAATAATTAATCACCCACAGAGCTGCGTAGACAATTTTGGATTCCATCGTGACTGGAAAGTGAAGACTGGCCAGCTCCATATATGCCAGCAGTACTCCATTTTAGGTCTCATCTTACTCTTTTAAAGGGAGAAAATAGCATGAGTCAATTACTTATTAGAGCGGTACAGCGGCCAAGTCTAGGAGAGAAGTTACTCCAAACAGGAGCTCAAGAGACGGGGTCTTCTTGACCGAACATCTGTTCATCACGATAGACGAAAGTTCAGGGCCAGCCCGGTGAAGATTGGACGCCACTAATTTGATATTTGTGGCATTGAATGTGATCAGCTACTTTTTTTTATCCACTGAGCTGTTAGAGCTCGGTCAGAGAAAAGATCAGTACACGCACACATCCTTGGGAAAAGTATGAATCCATCTCTTCACTCCAAGTTAACAAATTGTAGTGCTCAATATAGGAAATAAGGCGTTTATAGATAATGAGTGTATGGATAATCCAGACTGATCAAATAACAATATTGTGTTTAGAAAAAAAAAAAAAAAATTCTGGAAGGTAACAGTTTTAATCACCAGACTTTGTAATGAGAGTTTTAGACATCAAAATATAGGATATTAATTGTAATCTTTACATTACAGCAATATGAAGTTTAGTTCATATTGCTGAACAAAAATGGTAGTCACCATGCAGTGTCTATTCCTATGTCCACACATTCTATAGCTATAAATGCTCCATCTCCGATATTGAGCAATTTTCGCCTGTAAATCTAGCAAATTGTAAATTATATATATATTTTGAACAATGGAAAATATTAAAATTTTCAGACACATTGTGTTATATATAAATATTTTTTGTTTTATTATTTCACTTAGGTTTCTCGGCTAGTTTCGTTGGGAAGCAATTCCTCTAGAAACATATAATTAAAAAACTTCATACATTCAGTTAAAAAACAGAAGCAAAAAATAAACTCTGAGAAAATGATTAATAGAATGGCCAAAAGCGCTCACATATATAGAACATTTGTACTATTTTTCTATACTTTATGTTCAGGAAAGAAAACATTCATACGAACACAAGGAAAATAAAAAGCTTAATCGTAGTACCATGTCAGTCGTCTATAATGGAAAGTTTATATATATATATATATATATATATATATATATATATATATATATACATATATATATGTGTGTGTGTGTGTGTGTTCCATTAAAGACGACTGAAAAAGTACAATATATATATATATATATATATATATATATATCTCCGGGAATCACTCCGTATACTCGTTAGGGGTATCATATATATATATATATGTGTGTGTGTGTGTTCGCGCACGCGCGTGTGTAAATACACGCTATATATGATTCTGTTTATGTCTACAGATATGTAGAAATAATCATAAATCATGAACGGCGTACATGCAACAAACGCAGTACGGATTTGACACTGCACGTACTCATTTCTAATCTGTCCATACATTCGTAACTATATAATGCACTATCCGAGGATGTTGACTAGTTCTTCTTTTTGGGTATATGCAGTTCATTTGTAGAGCGTTTAATTGACCCAGTGCAGCATATCTTTCCACTTTAAAAAAATTCTTGCCCTGATATTGCATGATATCGAAAGCTCTTTTTTTGCATGCTGAATTCTTATTCGTAGTCGAGAAACGCAATGATAACCAATGAAGGCTCAGAATAGTACTGTGTGTCTCATATCTGAAAACTTTGTGCCAAACGTTTTAAAAGTTTGTCTGTTTGAAAAAGCCGTTCAAAGCACATGCGAGTCTTACAATGTTGTCGTGCGATGGTTATCCTCGTCATCGAAGTGGCAGCCATCTTGTGTAGAGATGACTAGCGTGGTAGGAAATAAACTAGTCATGCAGACCATTGCGACTGTAGGAAGTTCTATCCTCACTGGTTGGTACTTTAAGATTATTTTATACACTCAGCCTATAACACAAAGCCTAAATAAGAGAGAGAAAAGAGTAAAATAATTGTATCTTCCGAGTGACAAACGCTTGTCTGTTTTAAAAGTCAAACATTAATATCCTGGCATTTAGCCGAGTTCGAACAAAGACAGAGAAATAGATACCTAACTCCCTCAGCCGTCACAGTAGGTTTTAGCATGAACCTATTTGCTTACGTCGAGAAATTTAAACATATTTACAGGCATCATAGATATCTTCTATATTGTTACCATGTACCACTATGAACTCAGCGTAGTATATACTTATAAACAATGATTTAAATTTTATATGTTTGGCACTGATAACTTATATCTATTGTTTCATCAGGTAGGTATGTGAACTTGTGAGCGCTCCTATATATATATATATATATATATATATATATATATATATATATATATATATATATGATGGCTGTCTACTCAATTTCGTGCATGACCACTTTCGTAAATTAACCGTTGCTTTGTTCTTTCATGAGATTTCAAATAGCTTCCTTGAACTGCATTTGTTTTCACAACAAACAGCTAAATATCACATAAAGGTAGTGTGTTATCATTTGGTTCAGGTTGCCATATAATGTCTCTGCCGTGGAAACTTCTTTTCAAAGTAGCATGTTATTTAGCATCAACTGATATATATATATATATATATATATATATATATATATATATATATATATATATATATATATATATATATATATACCCAAGTATAGGATTGGTGTATATGGAATAAACTCCAATAGCCAAAAATACTACTCTTAAAAGAGTGCTCAATGCAGAGTAGAGAAAATATAATTTATTCGAAAATTATAACATAAAAATGTTATAAAATCACTACAAAAGTAGGCATTTTGTTTCAACACTTCTCGTGTCTTATCAAGTGTTGACATCAACATCAATGTTTTATAACATGAACCCTCAGAGACCCAACGGTAGTCTAGTTGTATATAAATGAAAGCTATCAGTACATTACAAACATTTAAACACAACAACTACACAGGTCATTCTTTTTCCTCGCTCCGTACGACGGATATGTATCTATGCACCCTTAATGTTATGTTTCCCTGGTTAGTGTTTTATCATTACCGCTATTTCCTTTCAGTCTTATCTCTTTCATCTGTAATTTCCATTTGGCTCATGGTAGGTTTATGTTGACGTCAATTTCGGATTCATCGATCGGCTTGTACCGACGAACGTCACCGGTACCTTGGCTTTGAAAACTTCCAAAAAGATTAACTAAAGAATGGTAAATATGCACACACAAAATTCAACAAAACAGTCAGTAAATTATTTTAAAATGAAAATAAAACTTGAACGAAACGAAGAGAATAACATCCCACAGATTTCACACTATACGACATATTCAAAACACATAAAACGAACAAACCCTTCAGACCCAGCATTAACAGCACTCCCACATCAACTAGCTAAAGAAATCGCAGAGCTCTTAAATCCGTTTCTAGGTAACATCAACCCATCACCCATTAGACACACTGGCGACATAACCAAGCGAATAAAAAATACGAACACGAACATGATTTATGGCAAGCTTAAATGTCAAATCATTATATATATATATATATATATATATATATATATATATATATATATATATATATATATATATATATATAAAGAAAACTGATGCAGCGCGCCAACCTTGTCCTACTCCGAAGCAATTCTGTGGTGAGAAACAAAAACCACCAGTCTACAAATTTCCAGAGAGACCATTAAAAGTAGAAGACAAAGCCCTGAATTATGTAAATCTTTCACCTAGTCAACTATAGTAGAACTTTAGATGATAAAATCATGCATCGGATTGCTAAGGCTACCAGTGATTTCGGCAAACTTCGCCATCGAATGAGCGGGATATTCGACTGGATACGAAAATTCGGGTTTACAAAGCTGTTGTACTTGCCATCCTTTTGTATGGCTCAGAGTTGTGGACTCCATACAGGTACCATATACACCAGCTGGATGTTTTCCATAAAAGCTGTCTGCGTGCAATCTGTGGAGTTAACCTTCAAGACAGAACATCTAACGTAGACCTGTTTAACAGGTGTAATATTGGAGGGATCGAGAATTTTCTCATACAGTCTCAGTTACGGTGGATTGGTCTTGTCTTGAGAATTTCGGAAGACAGGATACCCAAGATCCTAATGTACAGCCAGTTAGATCAGGGCTACAGGAATGTAGGACGCCCATGGCTAAGATAAAAAGAAAAGCTGAAAAGCAACTTGTCAGTTGTCAATATACCACATAGCAGCCTTGAGCGCTTAGCCTTGGAGCGGGTAGAATGGAGATCAACGTGTTTTAGTGGACTCATCAGTTTTCAATCTGCTTGTCTGAATCATCTTCAAGAAGCGAGAGCAAGATCTAAAAGGTCAGCCAATCTAACAGTGATATCCTCTCACAATCCTCACTCTTGCTCCATTTGTGGCCTACTTTGTTAATCACTAGCGGGTCTTAACTGCCATGTAAGATTGTCGCACAAAATTTAATAACTGAATCAATTAAGCTGACAGATCGTCATACGTCGAAACCGACGGGGCAGAGTCCATTGTATATATATATATATATATATATATATATATATATATATATATATATATATATAATAACATATAGTTTTAAGGTATGCTATATTTATGAGTTAAAGTGTTCAATATCCAGTATATAGAGTATGTTAATATAAAAATGGGCATTGAAGTCAACACACAGAGGCGACAGTCTGTTTCATGCTAAACGCAGTCGTCGTGGCGTTTAGCTTGAAACGGACTCTCGCCTCTCTGTATTGACTTCAGTGTCCACTTTTATATATATATTTCTTATTAAAATAAACGTTATTCCCAGTGAGTACAGGTGTTTGTCTTCTTATCTTTCATTTTTATTTTATTAAATAGTGAAATGTAATAACAAGCGACATAAATTGTGAAGTCCTACTAAAATATAAAATTGTGCCTCCGACGGGAATCGAACATACATCTCTTTTTCTCACCAGAGAAAACGGATGTGGGTTCCATTCCTGCCGGAGGTACAATTGTTACTTAAGTTCAATGTTTAATAAAATGAAATAAAAAGAATAGTAACTCAAACGCGTATGCCCACTACGAATACCATTTACAGTATTAAGAAAAGTGTCAGATAAAGAAAATATATATATATATATATATATATATATATAAAGACGAAAGTAATATTTTTTTATCAAGGTAAAGTCCGTCAGAGAACGAAACGCCTTGTTAAGGAAGAGTTTTTCTATTTCTCTTTATTCGTATTGTCTTTTTACAGATATATTTTATTTATATCGAAATGTTTACGCACACACACACACACACACACACACATATACATATATATATTTGTGTGTGTATGTGTGTGTATATGCATGTATTCTTAGCCGTTGCGTTCCTTTATAGATACACTCCATCTGAAAATTATTTGCATATATATATATATATATATATATATATATATATATATATATATATATATATATATATATATATATATATATATATATATATATTAATTTGTTTTGCATAAACGCTATTTTAGATGGATTCTCATATTCGAGTAGTTGCTTTGTATATTTAATCAAACATTAGTATTGAAGGAATGAGGTTCAAAGACTACTGGAGGACACATATTTTCTTACAAATTTTTTCGAATATTTATGCCTGTGGATAAATTAGATGAAAATACTGTTTAATTAAATAAACAGAGCTTCTACTCGAATATGAGTATTTATCTAAAATAACGTTTAAACAAAACAAATGAAAATCTACCGGAATTAATCCATTTCATAATATAATATATATATATATATATATATATATATATATATATATATATATATATGTGTGTGTGTGTGTGTGTGTGTGTGGGTGTGTGTAATCATATATTCATTTATAAGTCCATGTTAATTTTCAAAGCTTAGAGCAATGCTCAACATATCTGTTACGTGTACCATCAATAGGAAATAGTTTCTTCACTGGAAATTCATAAAAATGTTAATGTATTAATGTAAAGGCCGCCTTGCATTTATCTCGTCGTGGAAACACACCGCTTCTTAAATTTATTGATTAAAAGTATTCTCCTATGTTTTGGATGCACACATAGTTTTGCACATATCAACTAATATCCGTAGAGATGTCAACCTATGTATGAAGGTAGCAATGTTTTATTAATGGACACACACTTATATATATATATATAGTAAAAGAAAATCTAAATCGCATATATACGCAGAAGAAATAAAATTAAAGATTAAAATATGTGAGCTGAAGCGGAGGCAAACAAAAAAGTCAACCTGCAAGGGATGAAGAAAACGAAAAAAGGGCGGTAAAGAAAAAAAAATCAAAGAAACAACTGTAAAAAAAAAAACAAAATGGCGCAGATTCAGTCAGAAACAGTGAGTCGCAATAATCTTGGTGATAAGCGCCGTCTGTCGGCTGCAGAGGGAAATCAAGAGGAAGTAACAAAGCTGAAGATATATGTGGCTTGATGGCCCCGCAGGGATAGGCTGCTGACTGTTTGCAAAATAAAGAATTTTGCACGTCACATTTGAGAACATTTTACAACCTAGCCGAGATTTCTTTATTAGCACTTTGAATTGTCAACGCGAACTTCATAGTTGTCAACAAAGAAAGAATAAAAAAAGACATGTAATAAACAAAACAAACGAAAAAATGGCGATAGAATATATATATATATATATATATATATATATATATATATATATATATATATATATATATATATATATATATATATGAATGAGAAATATAGAGAGAGAAAGGGAAGGAATAATTTCTTTTGTAACCATCAATGTCCAGGACTGTGAAGATGGCAAAATAACCGAGGCATTTCGGAGGGAAAACTCAATAATAATCCTCAGGATCTCAACAGCAAAAAGAAAAATTAGAATGGTAAAGAAGAAAGCATATTATGTTGTTTTTTTTTTGTTTTTTTTTTGTTTTGGGGGGTTTTTGTTTTGTTTTGTTTTTTTGTTACGTTCAACAACCTGTGTTTTATATTCTGTATTATTCGCACACATGTATTCATAAAAATATGGTGACGTTAAAACTGTTATAATATGCTATAAAGAGTAATTTGCCATGCTGGAAGAAGCAAATTATTTAAAGCCATCAAATATGTAATCTAAATAGTGTGCTTGATCGGTGATATTTATCAAAGTTAAAGGCCTACAAATCCATCTCGTACAGTGTTTCTCGAGAATCTTAAGCGACAGCATACCTCGAACAAATGAAAATATCACAGCACATTTAGAGACATTTTTAAAGGTTATACATTTAAATGTTATGAAATAAAACAATTCATTTTGAATTAAACAAAGAATGGTTAATAAAATTATATAAATAAGATTAATATTCATTTATTCAAACAAAGGAAAATTTTAAAAACTTAATTTAAAAAAAATAAAAAATATTTAAAAAAATGAATATTAAAACAAAGTAGTTTAAATAACGTAGTCGAAGAATGATGAAAAGAATTATTTGAAAATTTATTTTATGTTTTTCATATGCGCCTAAGTATTCAAAATTTGAAATCTTAAAACCGTCATGTCATAATATTGAAAATTGTGTTGGACTTGTAGGAGAATTAACGTTGACGAGCTGAATGCATTGTGGCCGTCCAATTCGTTCACAGTTTATACATTAAACCGAGTACTGTTATATGTGTGTGTTATTGATTTACATCTGTGAAAGACAAAAACTGAAAATAAAATGGCAAGTTCTACAGCTTCAGTAGCTTCCTTCATATATCTCGTACCAGTGTCTGCGTTAATGTTTGTTTCATTTTATTTTTACGTCAAAATCAACCTCAATAGGTTATTTAATGCCAACAAGATTTTTAGAATAGGTTTGTATGAATAGAATATGTATTTTTGCAAGAAAACAGTTTGTATTAGGTTGGTCCAAAAATAATGTCGTTTTCTCACATATGTTACTATGTGAGAAAACGACATTATTTTTGCACCAACCTAATAGATCACGATTCATTGGCGTAAGGATAGTTTTTGTCGAAAGTCAAATCTGCCGCTGGTAATATTTTTTTTTTTTTCCAAAAATGTATTTCTGATATTTTACTATGTCATTTATACATTCATAGTGTCTTGACCCCATTTTTTGTGGGGATGGGGTATTTACCGATAGCTGAGACCCTAACAGATGCTACCACCCTGGATCAGGGTATGGCCTGAATACAAGAGAAATTATAATGTGGTTTCATGCTATTCAAAATCTTCTGATCAGAGCCCTTGCTGTCACTCGTAGTTTATCGACATAAACCAAAACGTCTGATTTAATTTGAATTCTCTTCCAATCCACTGACGTTGTTTGTTTCTTCTTCTTCTTCTTCTTCTTCTTCTTCTTCTTCTTCTTCTTCTTCTTCTTCTTCTTCTTCTTCTTCCGTCTGAGGTGGTATTATAGTTTATATGATAAACACGAGTCAACTTTCAAAATATGTACAGAGGTCTTAAATAATGAAATACCTTTTTATACTCAAGTCCACCCAATACAAGTCTTGAGAACCACTCAAGGTAGAAGCGTAACTGTTAAAATGGTGATAATGAACGAAGTTTAGAATATGAATGAAAAAGGACGGTTGGGGGAGGATGTGAAGATTTTCAGATGAATTTTTATTTCATTTAATATGCGACTTTATGAGATATTCAGTATCCAAAATGAATAAAATTAGTTTCGAATACGAGATCCCGAAGGGCAAAAAATACGTAGATTTGGGCAAAGTTTTACTATTTGCATAAATACAAAGATCTAGGGTCTAATGTGAAATTCTAGAACATTCATATCAGCAGAGTGATTAGAGAGCTGCTCTTGCATACCATTGATAGTAAGCACATACATTATGTTAATCTCATCCCACATCCGTCAGCAAACATGTAAGCTATTATAAATAAAATAGTCGTTACTCAAATGGTTATAACTACTTTCAGCGTTAGTTTAAGTTGCTGACATATGTTTTCTTTCACTCACTGTATGCGTCGAACTATCAAATGGATTTTATTACGACGAAATCCACATTGGCAAGGCAGAACTTAGTTCGCGCTAGTCATACGAACACAGATTTAACTTAATCATTTTTAAAATTAGATTTTTTTAATTTCAAATCATTTTTTATTTATATAGTCATTTTTTAAAGTTTTTCGCATTTCACATTGTTTCAACAACACTTTATTAAAATCAGGTGAGAGATTTAAGAATCTGGGTCGTATATTAACCGCCGAGAATTTGTAGATCATGGCACTTTCAATGCCTCTTCGTCTGAGTGAATTATTATTTTTTTAACATGCAATTTTATTAAAACTGCATTTACAGGTTGAAATTGTGATCAGGAAGATTTTGGTGGCATACCAATGCCTTGAATGTGTTGCTTAATTTCAAGTCATTTCTGTATTCGTACATCTAATTTATAATTTCGGGTTGTTTCGCTTAATATATTTCTAGAGGTGGATGTTTGCATCCTATTTGGAAGAATTCTGCTGCTGATGTGAAATTACTTGTCTAGTTTACTTTGATTAAATTTTGAATTGTTTTAGAAGTGTTTATGATAATTTAGTATTGAGATTAGCGAAATTTGACCACAAATGTCATTGTTCCGGATGCTTTCAGATTATTCTTTAGTCATTTTAGTGTGTTTTTTTTTATTTTCAGGATAAAGAATATTGTTAAGAGATTTATTTTGTTTCCTATACTACGTTGTGAATGTGTAAATTATTATCCGAAATCGCCTGGAATGCTACACACTTAGCCTTCAACAAAGACAAAAATTATAAAGACAATAGAAAAAAGCTAATAAGATAGCCCGTACATATGAAAACATCTGACAGACTATCAAAGTTCAAAGTAGACCTATTACAGGGTGCCCATTGAAAAAGCGGTAAATTCAGAAGGACATTTATTTAGCTATTATGATTCATTCACAAACTGAACAATCATCGTAGATGTTCGAAATGTTTTCCTGAATGTTCAACACAAATTTATAAGCGTGGTAATCAGGAGGCAGTAGCTTTGCGAATGGTGTCAAGAGGAACTTCATTCCAAGCTTCAGTTTCACTTCAATGAATTAATATCCGCGATGTCGCGACGATATCACGACGACAGTTTTGCAAGTGACTTCAGATCTAGTCTTTTAGATGGCCACTGAAATGGACCAATTAGAGCACGAAGAATAAATATTCTACTTTTTTACTGGGTACTGTAGTTTAAAATTTAAATTTTGACAATACAAGGCGAACATAAAAATACAAAATCTTTTAAGGTACATAGGATCAGACTATAGGAATTCACGTATTAATTGTAATTTATATTTCTAATAAAAAAAATGATATAATCACATCAGAAGACATTCTTTTAAAACATTATAACACTATAAAATTATCTTTTAGTGTTTCAGTATCAATAAAATATTCCACAAAATTAAAATATTCTTTAAATAATCTTTCAAATATTTCATTGAAAAAATGAATATAAATGAATGTATAATCACATGAAGACATATTTTAATAAGTAACTGCACTAAGTCATATTTTAATATTGTTTAAATTGTGATCCGATTGTTATGGTTTGGAATGAACGTATGTGCTTTACATCTTCAAAAATATGAGATAATGTATTTAACCGTTTTCTTTTGTTTTTTCAACATATTTGCGCTCGTATATTTTGGATTATGAAAATAGTAATTCTTTCAGGAAAGGTGAGATTGCAAATAAGTAATTTTAACAGCGCGATCGAATTGGAAGTAGTTCGAATTTAGCCGCTACATTTTTGTGAGCAGTATATTATCGAACCAGTGTGCAAGCAACAGGTAGAAGACGAGTTTGAAGGGAATGCTGGTAACTAATTTTTTTTTTCTTAGTCAAATTTCCAGAATTTAATGTTTGTAAATGGCATATATATATATAAAGTAGATTGCATGTGTGTTTGTGCGTGTGTTTGTGCATGTGTGTTTGTGCGTGTGTGTTTCCAAGCAATTTCTCCGCTTCTACTGGTCCGATTTCAATGATTCATAGCTCTTTGTAAAGTCCTAGTCAAGTTTAACGCAGTGAACTATTTTGGTTGAATTCAGATTCGGGGTTGCCAGGTTATGCGAGGTTAAAAATATATATTAATATATTATACTATCCATTATCGCTGCTTTCATGGTTTAAGAGGAGTAACTCTTATTTTTCTTTTGTATCCAAAATTGCAAGTTAGCTCCTGTGGCGGGCTCTTGGTTTGGCTATCACAAGAGCTAGGGAGGTGTAGATGCGATAGGCATAAAGAAACTAGAGAAGAACTCAAAATTGATCGATTCGTTTAAGTATTAAAGTAATATTTAATTTACCTTTTAAAAGTTCAACAATAATTCTTCTGCTGCCAATTAATTAAAAAAAAAATAAAGGGTTAGGAAATCAATTGACTGAAATCGCCTGAAGATAGCGAAAGGGTATCAGAATCGGCTGATTTCCTTATTTTCTATTCATATATATATATATATATATATATATATATATATATATATATATATATATATATATATTACAGATAGTTCTGAATGTGTTCGGAAAATAAAACATCCCTATAACTCTAGATACATACACACAAACTGTACATCCAGTAAAAAAGTAAAAGAAAAATCAACCTTGATAATGGCTAAAAGTATAAACGTTTATGCTCTTCTGGAAAGCCGATGGCAACGTTGATTTTCGGACTCAATGGCTCTGATTGAAGCATTCCGTGAAGCATTTTGCGACAGGCAAACTGAACGTTCTAAAGACGATTCGTTATCTCTTATTCGCAGGGTTGACCTGTTGGCAGCGGTTTTGTGAACTAGGCAAGTTCTTTTCTTTGATGGCATGTCTTAGGCAAGTATGATTTGTCAAATGGAATGCGTCGGTAAATATCAGAAGAGAACGCTGTAAAGCTGCAGGAATCACTAAGCTCGGACAACTTTAGGAAAGGTTGGAAAACTAAATGTTGAGTAATAAAAAAGCAAGCTTACTTATTACTACGGTGAATGCAATGCAAAAACTGGTAGGACAATACAAAATATAAATTGTGAACGGCTATAAAGAGCAATGAAAGAAACGCTTTAAAACTGAAGTAGTAGGCTTTATGCAACGGAAAAGGTAACCTCACTTGAGTGAGATTGATTGCTTGGCCAAGAGAAGGGGAAGATGTAATTTGGACTCAAAATCGGCAATGAAGAATTATCTATCAAAAAAAAAAAAATATTCATCGAAATCGGATGAAAACTGTGGAAACGCACAAACAACATCCGATCACACACACACACACACACATACATACACACACATACATACACACACCATTTTGAGAATTGTAGATATTGATAATATTATTGTAAAAATTAAAGTTTTTATGAAAGAACAAGATAGTAAATAGTAAAATGTTGCTGAGAGTTATAATTAAGATGAAGTAGTGGAGAGCCATTGTCGCCAACAATATGGAATTAAAATCCGCACTGAAGAGTTATCTATCAAACAAAAAATTCATCGAAATCGGAAGAAAACTGTGGAAACGCGTAAGCAACATCCGATCACACACACGCATACATGCACAAACAGATTTTGAGAATTATAGGTGATGAAAATAAAAAGGCATTTAGAAGAAAGGAAGGAAAGAAGAAAGGAAGGAAGGAAGGAAGGAAGGAAGGAAGGAAGGAAAGAAATAAATAAACAACAAAGAAAGAAAGAAAGAAAGAAAGAAAGAAAGAAAGAAAGAAAGAAAGAAAGAAAAATACATACAAAGAAAGACGAGGAGGTAGTGGTTAGAAAAGAAGACGGAAAAAATGAAAACAAATCTGAAAATAACTGTAGATAAGTGGAGAGAAAAAAAAAGGAACTTAGAAGAAAGTAATTTTGAGAAAGTGATGGACAATGAATTTTGAAAAAATCTATATTAAAAAATAACGTGTTTCGAGGGCAGAATTACAGAATAGAAACTAAAGGACAGAAAATAATAAAACTTAAGTTAAAAAATATAGAAGAAAAAAGCGAAGTTGAAGAAAAGCGGAATGAAATGATTATAAGGAAGGCGACTTCGAAGAAGAGGTTAAAATAAGAATGAAACCAAGAGTAAAAAAAAAGAAGGTGCATATTATGAGACAGACATGTTTTCTTTTTTATTGCATTTGATAGTGTTAAAATAATAATCTGTAACGAAGGGAGATGTACGAGGTTTCAGATTGGAAGAACATAGTCAAAATAGTAATGGACAGCACAGATTGAATAGCAGAAAGAGAAACATACAGACAGACACGCACACAGACACACACACAGAACGAGAGAGTGGGAAAGAGAGAGAAAGTCAAAGACTTAGGGAGAGAAAATAATAGAAAAAGAGAGAGAAATAGTAATGATAATGTTGAGAGGTGGAGTATGAAGAGAAATATTGAAAGAAATTGACGCAGACTTGGATGGTGAAAATAAAAAGGCATTTAGAAGAAAGAAAGAAAGAAAGAAAGAAAGAAAGAAAGAAAGAAAGAAAATATATATAGAAAGACACGAAGATTGGGATTAGAAAAGAAGACGGAAAGAATGTAAAGAGGGAGATGATTGGAGGAATTTTTAAGCTTCTGTACTCTATACTATTGGCTATTAACTTAATTAAAATCAAATAAAACTGTAATATTTATTTGACATTTGACGTACCAGGAGAGGGAATATGAACCTTTTTGCTTGTTTCATATCTTTCTAAAGTTTTCTGTGGATTTTGACGTAAATTTAGTTCCTTTAAACAAATTAATAATCAAAGTTTTCATCAAGAACTTTAAGGAATTACCCCTTTTCGTTTACTTACTGTTTTTCCTACATACATATATGGTCGGTTATTTTACCTTGCCATTTAAGACGGTCTCCGTTCTCGTCATGCCATTACAGCAATATGTGCTCCTGACGGTATTTTCACCTATCATTACGCCGCGAATCTAAGAACGAACTGGTTAATTATATTAACGCTTTTTCTAACTTGAAATTATATGAAATATTAATTATCTCCCATTAACGATGAATGCATTAGTTCGCTTTGAAGATTAAAATTAGGAAATAAGCAGTGACTCACCAACGATATCTGACTTGTTTTGGAGTAGTTTCTGTGTAATGAGTCTTGTTAAGATAATACTGGAGATTGATATAGAGCTCTTATGATCAAAGCCAGTAATTAATAAACACACTCCATTCAGAAATTGTAAGAACATAGAGAAAATGTTTGCTTTCTTGTTGAATTAAGAGCTTCCAGCCAAGAAAACTGAAATGAACGCGAAAGTGAACTGCATATATATATATATATATATATATATATATATATATATATATATATATATATAACGTGTTTTATTTCATAATTAACCGCAAAATGATTCTTCTTATTCAATATCACGTGTTCCTTCAGGACGTGGGTGATTATGGCTCTCGATAAATTTCTTTTCTAAATTAAGTGTACCTTTTTCTCCTTTAATCTCTGTTCTGCCAAGCTCTTTAGGTAGGCGATGCGCTGCATTCCCCTGTCCCTCTTGCCTTCAATATGTCTCGTGAGTGTCAAATTTTATAAGCCGTCTTTCCTCATTATGGGCTCTAGACATTCCAGCTGTCTCTTTATGATGATATGTATAAGTGTACTTTTCGTTTCTTTAAAACTTTGGTATTGCTCACATGCTCAATTCAAGGTATCCTCAGCATCCTTCTGTAAAACTGTATTTTGATTGCAAGTCAATTCTTCATTGCATTCACTGTCATATCGAAGGACCAAAATTAAACAGAAGTTATCTATTATTTTCTTTGTTTCTAGCGAAATTTTCGTGTTTCTTATTAATTTGTTAAGATTTTGGAAGGTATCCTTCGTTATGCCAATACGCCTTCTGATTTCAGTGTCGCACTTTCCGTCCTCTGTTAAAACACTTTTAGTTATTTAAATGTTTATATTTGTTTCATTTTGCTATCTCTACTTTCCAATTCTTACAATCTAGAGATAATATCGAGAGAATTGATGTGAAAAATGTTATATTCACGCTGTTTCCGTTGTTTTGCAATGCAGCCTATCTGTGAACACAGTAAACTCGAAATTTATTCAATGTATGGAAAGAAACGGACAAGCGACAGAAAGTTGAATAAGATTAGTGAATATTAACTGATATGAAATGTCGCCAAGGTAAGTAAAACAGTATGAAATATAAATTTCAAATATAAAGGACTCGGTCCAAATTCTGAGCTTATCGATTAAGACAAAAGTCATTTGAAGAGGGCCAGCGAGTAACGACCAAACATTGTGAGTACACAAAGTAAGAGAAACAAGGCTGTAGAATAGATGGAATCTACTACGAAAAGACTAACAGATAAAATTCCACCGGGAAAGCAAAAGAAAAATCATGACAACCAGATATTATTGCTAAACTTTAAAAAATGGCGAATGCAGAAACAGAGAACGCCTAAATTGGGAATTGTCGAAACAAGTGCTAAACAAACAAAAAATGCACTGACAACAGTAAAGGGATGGCTGCGCAAAGGACATTTGAAAGGGGAAATACAATCATTCCTAATTCCTGAACAATTGTATGATATGAAAAACGTAAACCCAATGCTAAAGCAGAAACTGGGGATAAACTTTATTCTTGTTCAATAGACAGCGAAACTGTGTGAAGCGGATGATAGGCGAACATATATATATATATATATATATATATATATATATATATATATATATATATATATATATATATGAATAAAATCAGTACATGATTTACATTTACCTGATCGATGTTGCCTTCAGGATCCCGACTCCTGAGTTTCGTAGGCGGACACGTCAGTCGACATTTCAGCGAGTATCACCAATTTAGTGTTCATATTTCTTCATATACACACACACACACACACACACACACACATATATATATATATATATATATATATATATATATATATATAAACGTTATTTTATTTTAGTGAGTATACGTGTTTGAGTAGCATGGTCAAGTCATAGGCTTTTCTGATGTGGATAGTAGCTAAACACCCAGTAGGATGCAAAAGAAACACTGTTAAAAGTTTGCATGAATCCTATCATAGGGTCAAAATTATTGGGGGCTTAGAAACTCACATATATGTATATAAGCGAGGATATAAAGATATTGTGGTAGAGTGGACTCCATAGCTAATATATATATATGTAACTAGATCGAGGGATAGAAAAAAAGCCTGACTTGTATCTGTTAATTTGCTTCGTGGAACTATTTGCACGAATCACTTGCTATCAGCATTTTCAAGATATGTGTATATAGTCCTGCACAGGTCTTCAGCATTTTAATTGAATCTCGGTGTAGGTAGGTCAGTAGTTTTTTTTGTATTGGATGTGGGGCTCAAGCTAACCTCAAAACTCATCGCAGGCACAAAAATATGTAGGGAATCAAAGGAGGAATAGGCTGTTGTGATACGTCGAAAACAACAGGAGCATCCAGCGTACACACATACACACATTATATATATATATATATATATATATATATATATATATATATATATATATATATATAGATAGATAGATAGATAGATAGATACGTATATATTGTGTATTTGGGCAGCCATCCCTCTTTTATACAAGTTTTATTAAAGACGACTGGCAAAGTACTACGATTAAGCTTTTTATTTAATTTTTCTTGTGTTCCTAGAAGTATTTTCTTTTCTGAACACAGAGTGTGTAAAAACTGCCCTTATTTTTTATTTTTTTCTAAAAATGATGGAAGCACTAATAATAATAAAAAAGGAAAGCCAAGACAGACAGTAAAAAACAGAACTATTTCATAGTAAAAGTGAATTGTTGACTATGAATATGATGACTGCCGTCAGCATTACTGGAACATTTGGAACCGTCCAGAAGATTCTTGTAAAATCATTGACAGGTTGCGAAATCTATGGAAGAACTGAAACTATTCAAACATGAGAAATATTGAAAGCATACTGAGGAAGGTTCTGGAAATGTGCTGTCACTTGATTTCGGTTGCTGGTGTAAAATTTAATAAAAAATTGTTTAATGTTGGATTTATTTTTTAGATTTTTTCGACCATTGATATTCGCAATGTCAGTTTCTATAAACAAGAGGAATGTTTTCTGCAAATAATTTCCAATCGACCGCAACATTGCTTTGCGATGTCTCCGTTAAATAGTAACTTCCCTTGAAATAATGTTCATTTCTTTTTTTTTTTTTTTTTTTTTTTTTTGAGATAAGCTATGTTTGCTATTTCTGGTTTGATTTCTAAAGCTCATCCAAAGGCAGCAAAATCTTTTTTTAGTCAACAGCTAAAATTCTACCCACTTAACGATGGCAGAAAGTTAAGATGAAAAAAGTTTGCCCAATTTTATTTATGTTTTTACATCCCATTTCGCTTCTTTCCGCACTGACTGACAAAAAACAGACAAATGGAAAAAAATGAAAGGAAACATTTTCAAACATCAATGAAAGCACTGCTTGAAGAATTTTTAACAAAAAAAAAAAAAGTAAGGTGAAAAAAAATGTTATTTCTTTATCAACTTTTCCTGATGCTACTATCGAGGATATAATAAGTCCAAAAGTAGCATTTGTTTTGCAATCGCTGTTCAGAATTTGGCCGTTTCCAATGAATTAGTTGGACCAAAAACAAAAAAGAAAACTGTTTGAGCTGGTCTGTATCAACAAATCCCAGATGCTTTTTTACCGCGCACAAGAAGTATCATAAATCTTTCTGATATCTAAAACAGAAACAAAAAAGTAAAAAAAAAAGTTAATACTTCTTAGAAATACAGAGAGTATATATATATATATATATATTATTTTTATTTTATTTTAGACTGTCTTCGTAATGGCAAAAATACAAGAACACTAGTATGTTAACGACCGACAACAACTAGAAAATATACGCATATCGTATATGCCTGAATACGTATACACATGCTAGTATTGTATGTGTGCGAGTGTGTGTTTCAATTTCTGTTCTATTTTTTATGCCTGTATTCGGGGCTTGAATCTCAGGTTATAGCGTGTAGTGAAGCAGGAAAACCCCATAAGCATTTCACACATCACAAGAGCAGAGCATTTTTTCGTGTTCAGTGAGGCATGGACGATATTTGGCCAATGGAAGGAAAGGAAATCGACGAGAAATGAAGCTAAAATGAATTTGTATTGATAGGCCAGAGAAAGAAAGAAAATAAAGAAGGTTAGTTTCTCTCTATTAGCATTTGCTTTGCCGTTTGATCTCATGCCTTAATGGCGATTACTTTAGTCTTTTAACCTTTTTAAATATGTTTTTGTTTTATGACTGAATCATGAAGATAAACGTTCTAGAAACAAGCCCCATAATGACGAATATCTCTCGACTTTCGTTCAGAGCTTGTGAAATGTCTCTATCTTGCTATATCACAGGTTAAATAATTCATAAAATTATAACGGAATTAAAAACACTTTCTCATACGTTGGAGAAATATACTAACAAATCATAATACCATCTGTGTTTCTTCAAATATTTTCTATTATTAAACTAAATTAAATTTCAATATATGCTTTGGGTTTAGTTTTCTATGGATGTCTTAGAAATGCCATAATGTGTTTATTGGATTTCACCTTCCTTCAACTCTTTACTTCTGACGTTTCCACCTGAAATCTGAAATTATATTCAGTAATTATTATTGATCACTCTCCTAATAGTAGTAGTAGATAGGTGTGCCTATCATCTGGTTCATACCCTTCTCCGGTCTTTTGAACTGAAATAGGGGTCCATCGCTTGTTTCCTGTTTAGGACTGGGTTTATAGTCACTTCTAAAGTAGACTTCAATTCGAAACTCCTAATGTCTCTGTCTGAAATTTTATCCGATAATTAAATCTTGACCTCTTCATATCTAGAATTAGCTATATTCCATGTTATCTGGCTCTATCTTATGCTTATACAACTCCACAGAGTAATCTTCTACCTTGAGTGGCCCTTGTGTCTTGTATTGGATGAACATTAGTAAAAAAAATATCTTTTAGTATTTTAAATAATCCGATGTTGGAGGATCACGCTTTTGTGGCAAAATCAGAGACCTTTACCAAAGTTCAAGCATTAAATGAATGAACGAGAAATCAAATTTCGACAGTGAATCAAATAAATAATATCTAAATAATACTACATGCAGCGAACACCTTGTATCGGATTTAGAAATACCTGCTATCTTCTTGTTCTTTGTGCTATGACCCTTAAGAATGTGGGCAATCATGGCTCTCCATAATTTCCTATCGCCAAAATAGCATTGATTGTTTCATTACTGTACCTCTCAGTTCTTATTCTGCCAACTATTTACACAAGCTCATTAAGCAGATTGCTTGTTGATTTCTCTTGTCTCAACTACCTTCAATCCCTCCCGTGAGTTTCAAATTCTCCAAGCCATCTTTCCTCATTATATACTCTAGAAATTTCAACTATTTATTTCTGATCCTAGGCGCATGTTTCCTTTTAGTTCCCATTTTCTTTAAAACGTTCTCATTACTCATATGTTGCGTCCATGGTATTCTCATCATTCTTGTATAGAACCACATATCTGCTGCCTCAAGTCTCCTCGTCATCAGAATTCCCGACTATAGTAAGATTGATATTTAATAACAGTTCAGCACTTCTCTTTGTTTCTGACGAAAATTCCATGTTTCTTAATGACTTATTTAGCTTTTTCGCTATTCCCTATCCACTTTCGAATTTCTCATTACTCGTCGTCTGAGAGAGAGAGAGGTGGGGAGAGGGAGGGAGGGAGGGAGGGAGAGAGAGAAGCAAATTAAGCCTAGCATGTTTTCCCATTCTTTTTATTTTTTTTATAAAGCCATATATCTCTGGGACGTAGGCGATCGTGCCTCTCCACAGATTCATCTTCTTCCTTACCCATGTTCTGCCATGTATACGCTCTCATGAGTTTATATATTTTTAAATGCTCTCTATTTTCAAAACGTAGACGATCACGACTCTCCATAAATTCTTTATTAAACGTGGACTATAATGACTTCCTGGGAAAATAGTGAAGGGATTTCCCGTTGCATTCTACACGGTTTTGAATTAAGAGTTTTCTTTTATTACTCTGGTTGCTATCGATCGTAAGAAAACCCAATCTACATAGCTATTTATTTATGGGAGAGCAGACAGACTCGGCCCATTTTGCGAAAGTGAACGCAACAGACTAATCCGGGACTTGAACTCAGCTCGTCGGTTTTAATTTACACGCCGATATTCGTCAGAATACCCTCACATACAGTTAAGCTTACATGCCTTTATGTATATAAGTGATTTTAACTTATTCGCTGCTGGTCAACCAATGAAAATTTGTGGCTGTGTATACAAGTGGACTGTTTATTTACGGTTACTTCTTTCGGCTTGAAGCCTATCACCTGCTTGCCGTTGCAGATGACCTCACGGTGTCGGCAAAGGTTAAGCACGTGTGTGGTCGAGTTTAATGCTTATGTTTCTTTCCTATAAGAACATTTTTGTAGCAGGGTTTCATGCAAATTGTGTATAGGGGTCCGGGCGAGATATTTTCATTTTTGTATTCCGTTTGTGTTTTCAACGAAAGTAAGGCAATAAAACCACTAAGTTGCAAGGGGTTACTGAGTGTGCGATATTATGAGAAAAAGAAAACATTAATTAGATCGAAGTTGAAATAAGTTCAACCACGATTTCGATCTAAAAAATAGAACATTTATTGAAGGAGAAAGTAACTGAATTAGACAGAATTTCTTGAGAGAGCCGCTACACAAAATATAAATGTGATCCATGGATTTTTTTTAAATATATCCTTTTCTAAAAGAAATACTCTTTTCCCAAGCCAACATATATGATTATAAAATAATATAAATACGAATTACATTATAAAAGATCAACAATATTTCTTCATATATTTGTTTTTTAGACATGAAATCACGTAGTATCTGTTATAATTTACCTTGATTTGTCTATCAGCCTGAAGTATATTTATGATTTTTCTTAATTTCAACTTTACTTCAGTGCACAAATACTTGTTGCAAAATAAAATCCTTACATTTACCTGGATAAAGTCCATCAAAGGACGAAACGCGGCTAAGATAACCATTTTTGTCTTTACTCATATTGCATTTTACAGATATATCTATCTCTATCTATAAAAGGCAGGATGTGTGTATGTGTGTAACGAATGCACGACCGCAATTTTCGACGGATTGGCACCAACATTTACATGCACATGCTCCAAATTAGCGGGAAGGTCAAGACTGACCTTGCACTTCTCAACTCCCATCGATAGTGGAAATAATCGATTTTTTCAAGCTTCTATGGCAGTTTTCGTGTAGTTTGCGGCCATTTTGTACTGGCCAGAGTGAGAGCCTAAAGCTGGCTGCCACGAATAGGCAGGAAGATTCTATTGGCCAGCGTGAGAGCCAACAGCTGACTGACACGAATGTTAACTAGAAGGCTAGCATGCAAAAAAAAAAAAAAAAATCGATAGCTGCATTCGTTACAAGTGGGAAAAATTTAAATCTGCATGGCACTTTACTCCAATTGACTCATTTGCTTGCCTAAACTCAACGTTGATTCTGATTCCGCAGAACTGGGTTGACTGTGAAAAAGTATTTGTTGTTAACATTCTTTTTTCATTCGGTTTTTCCAGTTACGAGTCCTTTTTTAAAGCTGATCGTTTTGTGTTCATTTTGTTTAGTTCTTTTTTCGTAATAGATTTAATGTTTAGTATAGAGCTTAGAAAAAATTCGCCATGTGAGATAGGCAAGAAGTAAGGCATGTAGCAACATCAGCACGGCAAAGAAGGGCAAAAATATTTTAAGTCAAGTGATAGCTGTATGAGCCGTACGATTTTTGAATCATGCACGGGCAACGCCAGGCCATGCTGCTAGTAGTTACATAAATATGTTTACGCACACACACATATATATATGTAAGTAATTCAGTGCGTATCCACTACCGAGAATTGAAACCTGAACAGGTACAATAGGAGGCAAACGCCATACCAACTGTACCAACGGAGAGGTAACGAATTAGACTCAATATAGCGTTGGTATGGCGTGCATTCTGTTGAGGTTTCTTATGATTATTTCAAATCCTCCTAATTATTTCTCTCTGTATATCCTTGCTTGAACCGGCTTATAATGCTCTGGACTGAGTGGCTTTGGGATAGTAGTCGTAGCTCGTGAAGGCACAGTCCTATGGGTAAAGAGAAACTCGGATGGGTTCCATCACGAAATATGTGAACGAGCGGCGCTGTATCGAGTCTAATTCGTTACCTTTTCGTCACCGGGTTTCAATTCTCGAGGGTGGATGCGCACTGCTGATGAGTCTCAAATATAGGACGAAACGGCCGTCCAGTGCTTTCTGCATTCTGTTGAGGTTTCTTCTAGACTCGATGAATTACTTAATTATGATTATTTCAAATCCTCCTAATTACACACACACACACATATATATATACAGTCAGAATATGCCTAAAGAAAAGCTATTTACTCTATTATTCCGAATCTTTGAACCAAGTCATCTACTCAAGATATTCAGACAATTATGTAGGTATGTAGTTGAAATAACGGATACGGCCGCAAAAAGTTAAATCCAGGGATGTGTTCGCTTCCTTTGCCTAATTAGTTACGTTCACTTTTGCCCAAATATTGTTTAAGAAAGGTATAGATAGATATCTTGCCCTGCTAGCTATGGGTTAAACAGTATCCTGGGCGCTCTATTAGTGGATAGAAACCAGTCTGAATATAGGAAAACTCTCAATACAAAGCTGTTGGGAAGAAAATTACTCCGCTGTATTTCCCAATAAGTCATGGCAATTCCTATTTAAAAAGAAAAGTAATCTATGGAGAGCCGTGACCACGTGTCTGAAGAGACATGAAATTTTAGGCATATATACGCATGATAGCACAAGCTCAAGGAGTCATTCACTTCATTTATCACTTTTTGGCTTAATCTCTTTCTATTTCCCACACCTCAAAATGTTAATGTCTGATCGTTTACTGTGACACTGAAGTGATTACGTTTACTGCCTGTTGAGCCATACAGCAGTGAAACTTACAAACCCCATTATGATAGGGAATTAGCCTTTCACTTTTAACCCTCATCATATTTAATCTTTCTTCTTTAATGTCATATAATGTTGTCATCATGAAAGAGAAACCGTGTGTGTATACCTGATACAACTGAGCATAATCCGTCTAAAGAGTTACGAATGTGCCATTACAGAAATGCGTAGCTAAATTCATTATGTCTCTATACACCTAATCTGTAGCCCCAGTCACAGCGTTTTTTTTTACTTCTTTTATTCTATTCAAATGATACTTTATACTTGTGCAGAATTACTTACTTGACTATGAATCCTAACAATTCATCATTCTCTAAATTGGCACATCGTTTACGATAACCAGTCGTATTAATAGAAATACCAAGAAACTAAACAATACCCAGAGGAGAGTCGTTCTTTAAAAATGGTTTCAACACGAACCGGAGTCAATAAACAACATTTCCAAAATATTAATGACTGTACTTGTGCAACATAAACTTGATTCACTTTTACACGCCTCTACTCAAGTATGCTTAATCAATTCATTCTTTTCTTTGACTTCTGAAATCTTATCTTTCAACTTATTTCTATCTGTGTATCTTTATACTAATGTTCACCCAATACAAAGCTCGAAAAGCGACTCAAATTAGAGGACTATTGTGAAAAAGACACTAAAATTAGAGGATTACTGTTAAAATGGTTATAAGTAATATATGTGATATGAATGAAAGAGGAAGAGTCGGCATGACGTTAATAGTTAACAATTGTCACTTGACGTGAAGATGTTAAGCTTGGAATGTTTGAGGAAGAAGGCAAAAATGTCAGGAGTGAAATCTGCTTCTTACATTTTAAATACGGGGGTAACGAGCATGATTCGATTCCATTGAATTAGCAGGCATATTTTGGCAGTAAAGATCTGAACTTGTAGAACTCGCCTGGACATTTGCCGTGGTAATAGCTACAGAGTAGCAACAGGCTTCCAACGTTGCATCTGTGGGAAAAGAAGATTCAGGGTGAAGAATACGTCGTCCTTCCGGAAACCGGATAAAAGATTTTAAACCGAATTTTTTATGAAATCTAGAAGGGAGGAAGAAAGTCATGGACTTGAAAATCGATGTCAGAATGAAGATTTAGAAAATAATTACAAGCATGAAGAGGCTAAGATTTCGATGTTCATGTTAGACGCTTGTTCTACAAGGTATCCAGTGGTAACATTGCCGAGACGAATACGCCGGCGGTCCCACAGCGAGCTACCAGTGGTAAACGCTCGTGGCATGCTACCCAGTGGCAGAAAGTGGCTTGCGTGTAGAGATAGGAGGCTCAGACACATATTTCTTTAAATAAGTTAGTTGGAGATTACCTGGTATTATTAGAAATGAATTGTTACTTTGGCAAATAACGAAGATTCTTTTTGGGAAATAAGTTCTATGAAACCAGAACGATTCCAATCTGTTATGTGCCAATTTATTAAGTTGACCAAAATAAGAAATCTGTTTTCTTATTATAGTAAATATGTCAATAGTTGACTACTTGTTTGCGAGTACGCCAGTCTGATAGGGTGTTTAACTAAACAGACCCAACCTGTGATTTATACTGTGAGGCCTTAGATACATTTTATGGATGAAAGCAAATAATCTGGCGTGAACAACAGTTTGAACAAGGCTAGTATACTCACATTCTCTGTCAAGTTAACTTGTGAGTTCGTGCCCACTCAACCATCGACTGCTTCTGAACAGTTCCCTTTAACGAATTTTCCTTCATAAATATTGGGTCAGTAAGTGGTATTATTGTAGGTAATTCTGAACGATGCAACACTCTGGGATTATGACTACAGGTCAATATCATCAAGCAGTCACCTCCTTGACAAATCGACTATGGTCTTATGGTCAGAGTGCTAACCTAACCACTCAGCCATATATTATGGTATATACTCACAAAACTAAAATACATGTATAGATATTTGCTATGCCACTGAAGGTAGAGGGTTACAGTGTAGAGATATTAGCATAGGAAAGGACAAGCTTTAGGAGTATAGAGCTGAAGTAGAAGGAACCATAAACTCAATCCTAAACAGGAAACAATGGATAATCCTCTATTCCTGTTCAGAAGACTAAAGAAGCGCGCGAATCAGACGATAATCGAACCTATCTAATTCTATAAGTTTCTATCGGCCATTATCAAAGATAGTTTTTACTTTTTAACTATGGATTTTGTTTCTTGAATCATGGTAATTGTTTTTATTTTTATACATGGTCAGCACATTGTGGCCGTGTTCATCGTCGATGTTATTGAATGTTGGCCTTTTCTGTTTTATTATTAGTGCTTCTATTATTTTTAGCCATTTTTACGTGTGGAAGAAGCTATTATACTTGTATTTTCTACAAGTATCTCGCGGATCTGCAACTCCATCCACAACATAAAACACAACATAAACATTCCATCCACAATATAAAAATCTACACATTCAGTTAAAAAGCTAAAAACCTACCTACCTATCTATCTATCTATCTATCTATCTATCTATCTATCTATCTATCTATCTATCTATCTATCTATCTATTCTCGTCTTTGTTGTTATTATCATAACGTGTTATAATCATTAGGCTATTGTTCTGCTGACTAAAGCTTTGGTTGATGAATTTGGTGACATAGTAATATCAGTTCAATTCCTGCGCCTGGTATACCCACTTAGATTGAGTGTAAAAGGCGTGAAACAATAATTGAGCAGGCTTAGAATAAGAAAAAGATGAGATATCCCGCGATATGGACAGCAGAAGGAGAGCAGTCTATCCCCGTATATAAACTAAAAGACCACGGCTGCCGAAACTGTGTTATAATAACAAGAAAGGTGAGGATATCAGTCCGAATGTAGAAAATAACTACTCATCTCAGAAATCCAAACAATCTATCTATCTATCTATCTATCTATCTATCTATCTAAATCTGTTTATATCTATCTATTTAATTTTGTTCATATCTATCTGAACAGATTCCGGTCATGCATGAGATTTAGTCAATTATGTCGGAAGAAAGGTAAAATCAGTGATCGAAATATATATATATATATATATATATGTATGTATATATATATATATATATATATATATATATATATATATATATATATATATCGAAAGATATATATATATCGAAAGATATACATATATATATATCGAAAGATATACATCTATCTATCTATCTATCTATCTATCTATCTATCTATCTATATATATATATATATATATATATATATATATATATATATATATATTGAATTTGTAGGTCTGATGAATTGGATCGTATTTATGATTCCAATGGAATAAATTATGACCATGGAACATTAGTGTTTAAGCCTTATATATATATATATATATATATATATATATATATATATATATATATATATATAGAGAGAGAGAGAGAGAGAGCGAGAGATTCGTTTTCTATGTTCCATCTCCTTTCAGGACGTGGGTGATCATAGCTCTGCATAATTTCTTGTCCTTTGTAGCTCTTAATACATTTTGTCTTTTTGTTATCTCTCCAAATCCTAACTACATCATCCAGGTACTCAAGTTAGCTAGGTAGGTTTTGCGTTATTTTTTTAAACTGTCCTGAGAGTATAAAAATTTCCAAGCCCTCTTTTCTCACTATGTTGCTTAAAAATTCAACTCTCTTCCTGGTGTTATGTATAACTGTTTTTTTTGTTTCTCTTTTCTCTAAAACTTTATCGTTGCTCACATGTTCTCTACAAGGTATCCTCATTATCTTTCTGTAGAAACATATTTCTGTTGCTCCAAGTCTCATCTTCTTCTGTGATGAGAATATTCAATATATATAGGAGAACTGATATTACATAAGATTTCTGTACTCTTTTGTTTGTTTATACCGATATTTATTCTGTTTCTTAATACTTTTCTTGGCTTTGTAGGGGCATTTTTCGCTATTCCAATGCGCATTTGGATTTCAGTGTCGCACTTTCCACCTTCTGTTAAAACACTTCCCAGATATTTCTGTTCGAAATACAGAAGTTGGTTACTCAATGGAAAAGTTATTTTTTGTAGCGAATCCTTATAAGAAATGAATAAAAACAAACGGAAAACTTATCTTAGCCGAATCGTTTCGTTCTTTGAATGACTTTATCAAGGCAAATGTGAGGATTCTCCTCACGCCCATGAACTTGCCTGACTTTTCCGCTAAATATTCATTAGCACTCATATACCAAACATTTTTGCTCTTGTATATAAATATTTGTCACAAAATAAAATCCTTACATTTATTTTGATAAAATCCCTCAGAGGACGAAACATATCGGCTAAGATAAGTTTTGCTTTTGTCTTTATTCATATAGTCCTTTTACAGATATACTCTATTTTGAAAGTGTTATACATGATGATAATATTATATTAAAATCCCAACAGACCAACGTCAATGATCCAAATAGTCTAAACTATTCTTGGTCGGGATACAAAATTAAATCTGAAGAAAACAGGAAAGTCAAGCACAGAACCTTTCTTATATTGAAACCAAGACAACAATAAGCGTGTTACTAAATCTGTGGAGAGATTAAACGGGAGAATAATCTGTAATGATAAATCTTGATTTTTCATCCATCGTAGCAACATCATTCTTTTAATAATAATAGAATATTCTACCTTGATTTCTTTGAAATCTCTTCTGTATAATCACTTTGTTGTGATCTAATGTTTATCAAGCTGATCTTGTATATTATTATTATTGTAATTAAATAATGAATTCTCTACCTAATTGGTGTCCTTCACTTGGCGCCCAGTGCTTGAATAAATCTATCTCTTAACCCCTTCACCGGCATAGATGTGGATATACGTTTTTAGACACTGACGTTTAACACGTCCAAAACATAACGTTCAAAAACCAGCAAGAGACGTGTTTTTTTTTTATTTATATGTCGATTTTTGCCCTTCTGAGCTTGAAACAAGTCCAGTTGTCAAATTAAATGTCTGGGAGAGGTGTTAACTATTGTTCAGGTACTTCAAGGTGCCTTAGTTTCTTCGTTATTATATTAAAAACAAATAAAAAATTCATTTGAAAATGAAACTTTTTTCCCTAAATAATTGGCGAGGAAGGGGTTAAATATCGCATATTTTATAACGACTTCAATATATTGCTGATAAATGAGAGAGTTCTGCAGTAGACGTTTATTGTTATATCATTCGTAACTTTGGTTTACAAAGATTTACTACGGTTATCGACGTCTTTTGGGGGCCTTCAGTGGGACATTGAGGCACATTCGGCATAGGCTGTAGGAGTAAGTTTGGCCAGAGTAGAAAGTTATGGTCTCGCAGTGTTAATTGTCTTCTTCACCTGATCTGTTGTTTGTTTCGGAAAAAGAAGTGAGGTTCCCTGCTAGACCTTTTGTCGCCTTGATTCCCTATCAGCAGCCGTAGTTGATTCTACAGTTATTTTAACGCGTTCTTTTCATCTATGGCACCATCACCGGCTCCGCCAAAGATTAGTTCCCAGATCAGAAGAATATCTGAATGACGATCCTCTTGCATCTTTAGCACGTGACATGCTCCCCCCCCCCTTAGAAGAATGTTTGGTAGCATAACCTCTAACATAATTCCAAAACAAAATTCAGTACCCGCTTTCACTAGATCGATTCGATATCTCAAGAGGATCCCTATTATGTGAAAACCATTGCTGTTCGAAAACTACAGATGACATGGATATTTGAAAAGTAACGTTTCATATAAAGGTTCTCACTCGTGGTTTTATTTGCCGAAGTTTTCAAATTGATTTGGTTATACTAAAAAGTGAACGCTTTTCTATGTGGCTGTTTATTTTGACAGAAATTGTTTGCCAAGATGTCATGACGGACTAATACTTTGCCTAACCTGAATCGGCGAATAACGTTGATACAACGTAATTCCAAAATAAATTTAACCATTAAAAATTAAGATAGAAAATATGACATTGGGGAATAAATTTCGTAACACAATTGTCCTTTCTGAATAATTAACGTAATTTTCAACTCTTGAAAGAAGACAAATCCAATGTCATTATTCAGTCTTGGTTCCTTTTTCTTGGAAAACGTTACGCAAACTGGCTCTGCAAATGAGTACTTTTGAGTAGTGTGTTTATTACTCAGTTTTTAAAAACAGTTTTTGCTCACGCCAACGTTAGATTAGTCTTCGTAAAAAAATTATCAATAAATCTATTATATGTGTTGCGAAACGGGAATAATCTTTTTTTATTTAATAGTCAATTCACACCAAGCAAGGCAATAATGCCTCTATAATTGAAGTGGGCTACTGGGAGTGAAGAAAAATGAGACAATGTTAGAAGTAACCAGAAACACAATCCAAAATAGAAAACAAGGGATAACCCTCTCCTCCTGTTCAAGAGACCGCGGAGCAATATGAACCGGAAGATTGGCGAACCTATCTACTGCTATTGAAAAAAATAAATAATAAATAAATTTTCAGACAGCGGCCTCTGACGTAGACAATAGATTAATCTGAAACACAATCCTTTACCCCTGTTCAGAAGTGTAATAAGTGTGAAATGGGCAATAGGTGAATTATCATATTTATGTCTCATGGTATTATTTGTCACACAAATAATATTTTATAGATTCATTTGAGACATGGAATTTAAACAAACAACAATTAATAAAGCTATTAACAAAATATTTTGCAGTAGAGAAAGGAAAGAGATAAACTTCATCGTTGAAATCATCGATAGTTCATTACGATCTTAAATTTCTGTTTTTGAAGTACTTACATAACGTGTGTTCAATGAGAGAGAGAGAGAGAGAGAGAGAGAGAGAGAGAGAGAGAGAGAGGGTGATATGGAGAAGGAGAGAAAACAGCACGTTTTGTCACTCCCGAAATCGGATGGAATAGAGTAAGTGCTTTTCAAAACTCGTACTTCTCGTAATTTTTAATCAGGAGAGGTAATTCAACATATGAATCTGAAAAAAGAACCTGAAAATAATGCATAGTAATTCTTAGTCTTGGGTATAATGATAAACTACATCTGGCAGCAATGCCTCTGATCCGGAGATTGGAGTTTTTGAAGGGCGTGAAACTACCTCTTAATTACTGTTGTTCCAAGATCCACCCAGACCTGTTAGGTCCCAGTTATGGGCAAATAGTGAACCCATAAACAAAAACAAAACATTATGAAAATATAACAGTAGATTTTTGTAGTAAACTTACCAGCAATAGAGTTTTATATAAAAATACCATTAAAAATTACATTTTTACATAAAGTTACCAACAATACCTATTACCTGCAGTTGAAGGCATACAATTGCGTTCAAAATATTTCGGAATTAAAAAAAACCATAGAGGTGTTGATATGCCGCTAAAAAAATCAACCAAATAGTAATTCTTACTTTCTACTAATTGACTACGCAATTTTCCGAATATTATTCTAATTATATACTGATTTTTCTTTTACAATTTGTAAGCATTTTCTAATTACAAGCGATCGAAAACAGACAAGAAACGTTTGACAAATATGAAACTAAAAGCATTTAATTATAACTGGGCAACCTAAGACTTGTATAATAAAATATATCCTGAAAATGTTAAAAAGGAAAAATAAAAGGCTACAAAAAATATAAAATTTCTCAGCAAAAGAAAGTAGATTTATAAATCTAAACTCAATAAAATGTTTTATATTTTTATTCTTCACACACGAACGATTAAAAATAATTCCAAACATTGATCATGGAAATTTCACCTCGCAAAAAAATGTTGTACAACAGAAATTTTTTATTTAGTATGAAAAGTTCTGTAATTTTATTCTATCAAACTTTGAGCATGAGTAGCTGATAACTTGCTACAGGAAGCCTGTTATTACAACTTTTGCCAACACTGATTTGAATTATAAAAAAAGACAATGTACAATAATGAGTAAATTGTGATAAAATGTCTGTGATTCATAAAAATCAGTAATGTTTCAATTCAACCAAAGTCGTAGGAATATTTTGCAATGAAAACAATAAGTTCAAACTTTGACAGAGTAAACGTAAAATGAATTGAAACAAAAAGGATGAAAAACGTGTCAGAGATGTAAAACCATAAGCATAATTCTCAAAGTATGTGAAGACTATAGCTTGTTACACTAATAGGTGTAAACAAGCAACAAAATAAAATGAAGGATAAATTACTCAAAAGTCAATACTAACAAAGGCTGTTTAAAGAAATTAAAAGACAGTTACATCTAATATGGATAGATATAAAAATAGCCCCAAAACAAAATGAAAGAAATACTAGTAAAAAATAACATCCTGCTCCTTATTTACAATAGTCAATAGGATTTTTGATGCACCTGTAAAACAAGTTAGTTTTTTCTCGAGCTTGACGGGGTTTAAATTTTCCTTCTGCTAGACTGGTCGCTAACTAAGGATAGATAGTCCAGTCTCTTCTATTTAATCCATAGATGGGAGGAGTAGAATAGATGGATTCACATATTTGTATCGAAAATTTCGCTAATTTTCGACGAAGACTGGCCAAGCTCTATCTTCCAAGAAATAAGAGAGACGCAGAGAATGGTCAGGTAAGAATTGTAACAAAGAAGAACGGATGGGTGGTTAACAATAGTATTTATTCAGCCTGATTTCCCTACAGAGATGGGACGTGACACAAGACTGGGTTTAACGCGGGGAACCCGAGCGCGTACACAAAAATTGCCCAGCCCACGCAACCATCGGTTGCGCTGAACTCGTTAGCGACAACAGACCCCCCCCCCCTCTCGAGTTCAATGGGTGGAAAGGCAACACCTCGATGCTTCGTTTATTAACAGGGTACCTTTTAAGCCCCAAAGAACAGTCACATTTTATCTAGGTGGGAGAAAACAAGAATGGTCAGTCAAATCTCTCGACCAACCCAAAGGGTAACCTTTATTTTCCACTTTTTCAAGGGTATTTATGAGAACTTGCCGGGAGTTTGGACGATACCACTTTCTTCGCTAATGAACACCTCACACTACGTGGACATCAGAAACTGTCCTTAATAAAAATTTCTTCATATAACAAACCTGGACTTTTCGGTTTGAACAAGAGCATTAGCAACCTCGCCCAAAATAAGGTCGTTTAGGCTCGTTTTGCGTTTAGTATTATTCCATCAAAGTTAACTATGTTCATTGGCACCTTTTATTTTTGACCCCATTTCTTTTAGTTTAATTCTTCCTTCCTCCCCCTATTAGGTGGCCAGATATGTCAGTTCTCAGGTGGATGCTGGATGCCTTTCCTTTTCCTTGGATGCGCGTCTGTTTGAATGAGTGTTTCGTCGTACGATTGAAGTCCTGTATTTATTTCATGCAATTAACTGATGTTTCTGCCACCTCTAAGGATTGAGAGCGAGGAGCTATTACTGACACCAATTTTATTTTCTTTCTTGTAATTAAATCTTGTTCTCACTCATTGTAATTAGTCATTGGGTTTATAAATTTTTAAAAGTTATTTTATTCCCCACTCACAACAGATAAATTGTACATATGGGGATTAGTTAGGACTTCATAGAGTCTCTGAGGTATTATGGTGGCTGTTGTACGAATGTGTTGTTTTGGTGCAATGATTATTGTGGTATGTTTGAATCAGTGATTGTGGTTAGCTAAGACAGATGAAAACCAGCATTCCCTATCCTCTATTTTTGGCCTTGTGCCATATTTGTAAATTTTTCGTACAATAAATATCGCCCGGTTTAAACAAGCAACAGAAATAAAATGTACGAAAAAATAGTTGCAAATATATATTAATGACAATTCTGATATAAAAAATTCAAACAACTTAATGTAATTTCATACTAATTTATGAGAATAAATTTTTAATAGCACGGAAGTTATTACACTTATCAAAAGATTTTCTTCAAAATAATATATATATATATATATATATATATATATATATATTTACCATAGGAAGGTAATTTTTATCAAATAGAAAATCAAAACATAATGGTGCGTATGAACAAGAATGCCTCATTTCAAAGCTGTCAGTGGTCTCTTGAGTGGTTGATATAAAACAATTGCGAAAAAATTCAAAGAGTGGTAATTTATTTTCCTTTCATTGTAAATTGTCACAAGTCAACTATTGAGCAAAAGAAGTAAAACAGATACAAATATTAAATACACTGCCAAAATGATAAGCAGAAAAACAAAAAAAAAAAAAAGGCAAAATTATAAGAGAATCTTTTTTACAACAGACAACTTATAACATGATTTATCGTTCAGTTTTGGTTGTCAAAACACTGAAAGATGAACCTGGGTTTTGCTTAGGTTTCTTCGAAGGCCTACGATTTTTTCTTTTTCTTTTATGGTTTCTATGCTTTCATTTCTTCAAACTCACTTACCAACGTTATCCTGTTTCTCTATCGCCATTCAAAGTTTACCGAGTTTTTGTTTTTGTTGGATAGAAATTGCGCAATATTTCTTTGAAAGATTCCATTTTTGAAGACTGTCTGGTATGCCTGAATCTTAGTTCTCCTTCATCGGACTGCTTTCTTTCTCAGGATGAAAAAGCAAAATGTTTAACAAGCTTCTTGGATTTCGAGTTTGAAAATGATCTACAGCTTGAAAAAAAATAATATCTTCATTTGTGATTATATAAAGCCAAGGATAATGTGCGTTTGTATGTCAATGTGAAATAATTTTCTTTTTCTCCTTTCACATACATACACACGCGTGCGCACATACGCAGCACACACACACACACAGACTATATTGGTGGAATCGTCTCATCATCTTACAGTTGAAATGGCTAGATGTTAGTTCTATGTTAGTTCTATGTTAATAGATTCTTTAGTGTGTGCCTTACCGATCAGTTTCTGCTTTACTGTGTATCCTATCACCACATTTGTATCCTAAATTATTAAGGCATTGTCCCGACTTTTTCCTCGATATGTTATTCAATTTTTTTTTTATTTAAAGGATTCAAATATCTTGTTTTATGATTTTTTACTTAAATTTCTCAGTTTATAATTTTTTATTTTAAATTTTATAATACAACAATAAATGGTACCCTTCTTTCCGTTTTTGCTTTTCCCCTTACGTTAGATAATGTAGGATACAAATGTGGGGGTAGGATACACTGAACGGTAGGAAACACGCTAAAGCAACACTGTTTTTTTTTCTCTTGGACTTCTCGCTTGTAGATTCTTACTTCCGGCTTCTTGCTTTCCAGTTTGATCTTCAAAAATTTAAATGCAATGCTAATCGTTATCTTCTGTCTTCTTAATTTCCGTTCTTTTAATGTTCTCTCTTCTTAATAATATTTTCTTTTTCTAATATATTCATATTCTCTCACACTCACCTTGCGTCTCAGTGGCTTTATTATCTTGCTTGGGGTGAAATGATTAAAAACACCCCATCTCTCTCTCTCTCTCTCTCTCTCTCTCACACACACACACACACACACACACACACACACTACGTATGAGAAGTGCCATCTGGGTAAACACAAGTTCCGTCTTGAATAGTCATGTGGTTGGGTACTTTTCAAGTTATAAGTTAAGCGTGCCGCTTCAGATAAACGTTCAACTGGGAATTCTTTTTTAAATATAAATTTAAGAAACACAGGATAAAATAATCTTGCTGCAATTAAAAATTATTCCGTACCAAATAAACACGGTGCCTGGGAGGGGAACTGATGGGAATAATTTAATTACGCCGGTACTTGTATTTGACACACAAGACTATATTGATCTCATGATCAACACTTAACCAACACATATATCCAGACCTCACTTTCCAGTCCAAAAGCGCCTACGTGACATTGTGGGCGATGAACTGTTTTTCACTTTACAAACCCTTTCCCATAGGTTAAACATTGTAAGCCTCTCACTACTCTACCGCTATTTCCATAGAAAATCTTCAAACATGGTATATTACTTTGATCCTCAAACTCTAATTCTCATGGCTAAGACCCACCTCACCACTGAGACGAAACACCTTAGAATTAATTCTGATGATAGTTTTTTTTCCAAGAACGGTTGAACAAATATTGAGCTTAAAAACACTATTTTTTTCTACAACTTTGGCTGAACATTTTCACCGGCGATCTCTGCGGCCACTATTGAAGCTTATTAATCGCCGTCTAACATCTAATGTTTGGTTTCCGTAAGTGAGCAACAACCATCGATGGGAGCAATTTTTCCGCATTTTTTTAAATTCAGTGACACACGTTTATAAATGTCTATCTTTTTTCCTATATTCTTTCACACTCAGTAACCCCCATCCTTGCGTGCGCAGCGGAAGTTAAAACATAGATTCAAGGATGCCGTGAAATAAAAAGGTTGAAGAATATTGGCCTAAGGCGATGTTAGAGGCACACTATACATAAGCACAGTTCTTCTTATTCTTTGTGACGCATCCCCTTCATTACATAGGCGATCATGGCTCTCCAAAACTTTCTATCTTTTGTGCCTCTTAGTAGTTTTCCTACTTTTGTTAAGCTCTAATTACGTTCCACCACCCATACACGCAAGATCGTCAGGTAAATAGCTCTCTTGTTCTCAATATACATGTGAGGATTTACATGCCCCACTTTATGTCTCCAAGTAATTTCAGCTTATCTCTCTCCTGGTTCTAACTATAAGTTTTTTTTTTTCTGTTGCTATTTTCTTTAAGATTTTCTTGTTCCTTAATCTGTTAAATTTTCAGTATCCTTCTGTCGAATCCTATTTCTGCTGCCTCCAGTTTTCTCACCGTCCATGGGGAGACTTTCACGCCATATAAGAGCATGGACAGAACATAGTAACCCAGCACACTATTCTTTGTTTCTGGTGAATTTGTTTTCTGTTTCTCAGCTTTTGGAATGCCGCTTTCGCTAGCACTTGCTTGATGTTTATACTTCTAATTCGTAACTCGCATCTTGGGCTTTTTCTCTTGCTGATGACTATACTTTCTGTCTTATCGAAGTTTATGGTTAGTCCTTTTTTCTTGCTCTCTTCTATCATCCTGTCTAGAAGATCCTCTTGTTTCATTTCCGATTCGGCCATCAACAGTGTCGTCTGTGTCTGCTAATACAGAGTTATTAAAAAAGAACGGCCCGATTTCATTACGCAATATATAATAAGGAAAAGCAATAGAAAACTCCAGCCAAGTCACAAGCATTCTCCTTACAATCAAATTTCATATCTTGTCTGACAAGTGTTCACTGTGGCCAAAATCTGCAGCACGGACAACATCAATGCAATAAGAGAATTCCTCCCAGACGCGTATCAGCATATCAAGATCTACTGAGTGGATCGCTGTTGTTATTCTATGTTTAAGGTCATCGAGTTTAGTGAGTAGCGGTGGAACAGAAATGTGACCTTTTACATATTCCCACAAGAATAAATCACTCACGGTGAGGTATGAGGATCTCGCAGGCCAAACACATATAGCAGGGTCTTGATAAGTGCCTGAACGAGGCGTAGTCTGTAAGGTTTCAAATGTAGACATCTTCTTAGCACACGCCAGATAGTGGATTGAGGTATTGCAAGCTTATGGCTAGCTCGATTTGTAGACTTCTGTGGAACCCCCTCAAACGCAGCACGGATTCTCGCCACTTGTTGCTCCGAAACTCATGGTTGTCCTGGGCTTTTTTCTTTACACAGGCACTCACTCTCTTGAAATGTTTAAACCACCGTCGAATGTTTTTAGTAGAGGGTGAATTAATGTCGAATTGTCTTCGAAAATCACGCTTCACTGTGACGACAGTATTTTTTTTCGCGAACGCGAGAACGGAGAACGACTTTTGCTGAGGACTTGCCATTCTTGGGGTAAACAAACAACTGAACGTCGCCGGAGATACGACGCGACTGCAGCGTCCGTTTAGCAGCTATTCAAAACTCTTCTTTCAAATTACCACTGACTCATTCCATGACGATGCTTGAGAACTGAAGCAATGCGACATGAAATTGGTTCATTCTTTTTTTAATAACCCTGTATAATCAAAATGCATTTTGATCTCCTTTTTGATTGAAAGAAAAATAAAATAAATGCAATAATGAATTTATCAATTTAAACACCTTTCACTTTGGGTGAAAAAAAAAAGGATGCATTTTCTCACCAAATTATTTAAATTTTATAGCTAGGCGATTCTATGAGATTTAGAAATCGACCAGAATTTATTATTGTGGGCAGAATCTTACCAAACATGCCTTCAAAATACTAAGTAAACTATTAAGAGATAGAAAAATTCGTTACAAACAAAGAAATGAGTGCTGCATTACATGTAATATCAATCTTCCAATATGATGGTTAATGCTAGAGAAAAAGCGAAGACTTGTGGTAACAGGGATGTGATTCTACAGAAGGATGCTGATAGTACCATGGACGTGGCCTATGAGCAATGAGGATTTTTTTAAAAAAAGAAAACTGAAATAAAAAGGACATAGTATCAGAAAAAGACAGTTAAAACTTATGGGGACAGAATCAAGGCATGGCGAATTAGACTCTCATATATTATAATGTAAGCAATAGGGACAATAGGATTCATCAAGCAACCTAATGGCTTATCCCAATTGATGGCAGAGCAAAGGCTGTGAAGGATAGAGCTATTGAGGATAAGAAATTGTACAGGGCCATGATCGTCGACGTCCTAAAGAGGCACAACCCATAAAATAAGTTTCTTGTAGAAGGTCTATAAGCTCTGATAATTATTAATGTCAAATTTTAAAAAAACTTCAATCTTATATTATTAGGAAATTATATTAAGGCCTTCATCTTGAATCTGTCTACTTACCCATGGCGTTATGCTGTCTGTACTAAACTTAAATGTTCTCAAGATGATTTATTAGTGCATTTCTACATTTAGAATTTATCTCATCCAATCTACTCAACGGATATTTTACCATTTGATTATAATTTATAAGATTACCATTCGCCCATGCTTGGAATATTACTATGAATCTGGCCTGGTGTTTCTGCTATGTAAATAGAGATTATTGATAAAATCCAAAGAAGAATCTGCAATATTATTGGCCCTGATTTAGTATCTCAGCTTCAGTCACATTCCCACCTCTGTGACGTGACTTTACTGTACGTTTTCTATAAATATTTACATTCATAATTATTCTGATGGGTTTTCGTCTTTGGCACCTAAACTTTATGAATTTAATCGTAGTACTAGATTGGTGGCAAGGTCTAATCTAGTTAGATGTAACTGTAAGTTCTATGCAAACAATTTCTTCTATGTCACTTCTCACTTGTGGAACTCTCTTCCGGCTTCTTGCTTTCCAGTCAAATTTGTTCTTCAAAAATTTAAATGCAGTATCAATCGTTATCTTCTTAATTTTCATTCTTTTATTGTCTTCTCTCCTTAATAATGTTTTCTTTTTTACATACTCTTTCACACTCACTAAACCCTTGCGTTTTAGTAATTTATTGGCATACTTGCGGTGAAATGATAAAAAAAAAATAAAATAACATATATTCCGGCTTTTATAGAATGTTCTTAATATAAAAAATTTTCATTTACTTAGAAGGTTAAAAGTGTACCTGGAGTAGTTTTTAGTTCGGAAAGATTAAACATTTTAGGAAGATGAAATTATGAATTTAGCTGAAAAATGGTAGAATATCGTGGTACAAAATGGTGAAGATAATGTCGATTTAAACTATATTGGTTTATCTTAATAAATTGAACGAGTTTTTTTCACGTTACCCAGTACATTTTCAAGCAATTAATATCACATTTATCAGTACGCAAGCCGCACCAATTATCCTAGGAATAATAATTCGTTTTTTATACAGCCGCTAATAGAAGGATAGGTTTTATTCAATAAATACATTGAAACTTTGATTCACTGCGCTCATTAAATATACAGCTATACAGCAAATTCTGACAATAGCGAAAAGAGAATATTGATCGTTGTTGTTGTTTTTGTTTTTGTTATCGGTTACATTTTAATCCCACATATATATGAAGTTGTTCAGAAATAATGCAGGTTTTTAAACATTAACATTAAAAAATCATATTTCGGTTTAGAATGCATTTTTTTATCAAGAAAAACATTAACATCTACACATTTTGCAAAGATGTTACAAGTTAGTTATACGACGTCTAATCGAGCAAATTTGGGCAAGACAAGTGAGCCATTTTATTGAACAATGCGTGATACTTACGCTGCAATTATCGTGGCATTGGTTTTCAGCTAGGATTTAGAAACTTGCACTGGATTAATCCGATTGAAGGCCACTAAACAGTCAACATATTCTTTTTTACCAGTTCTCTCCAAGGAAGTCAATAATGCCACTAAGACACAAGGTGTTACTGGGAGGGAAAAAGAATGATAGAACTTTAGAAGGAAATCCAGTCCTAAAGAGGAAACAAGGGATAAATCTCTACTAATGTTTGAAAGACCGGTGGATTTTAAACAGGACGATAGGCGAACCTATTTACTCCAGTTAAAGAAAAAATAGGAAATAAAAATTCAGAGTTTAGGCAGAAACGTTAGAAGTATAGCGTTGAAATAGACTTTAGCAGGAACCGTAAAACCAATCCTAAACATGAAAAAGGGAGAAAAACTATTCTTGTTTAACGTTTGGTGCTATTTTGAAGCTTCCATTGTGGTCCGATTACTGAAAGACGTCGGCCGTTTTTGTATAGGATGCGATCGAGTAATGGACCGTTTTGATGGCGGCTATGAAGAGAAGAGAAGACTTCACAACGGTGATTTTTCTAGTTTTCGTTCAATTCGTGTGACACATTTTTCAGGATTTTCCGACTTTCCATTCGATTCAAATGTTCAACAATTGAAGTAGTGTTTATATCTAGCTTTGCTGCAAGCTCCCGAACATTTCTACAATGATTTGCTTCTACAAAAGCTTTCAATCCCACCGTCCGTGAACTCCCACATGAATTCCCAATCACGAAACTTTTGAAACCAACGTTGCACTATGCATTCGTTAACAATTTCTGGCCACAAACTTCATACATATTTCTAGCCATTTGTGCTGTACTGATGTCGGGTTTAATCTTATAAGTCTGGCGAACATTCTGTTTTGACAAATAAACTTCAAAGATATGAAAATTGACAAATTTATGCATTTTATATTAAAACCTAGCTTAAAAGACGCCCTATCGCATGGCAGTTAAGCTAGCTCTTAATAAGGCCTTCATCACAGTATGTAGCGAGGAGTAGATGCAATAGGCAACAATAAACTACAGAACTCAAAATTGATTGCTGCATTTAAATATTGCATTAATATTTAAACCTATCTTTTAAAAGTTCGACGATAATTCTTCTGCCGCGACTTAATTTTAAGACAATTTGATGTATGTAGGGCCTTACCTTCCGTACAAACAATTTTTTTTTTTTAGTGACTTTTGCTGGATTTCGCAGTTAATTTCGATTATTTCCAAATTTATTTCCAAGTTATGAAAATTGTTATCGTACAAAAAATTCGACGCATAATATTATGTAAAAAAAATAGCCGAAAACAATCGCAATAATGAAAACTTGGGAATCCAAAATTTCGTGATTGGGGGTCTGGATTCGGTCCGAAATGATTTCAGTTTGCTCACCGAGTCGGCCTGATTCCAAAATGGTATATTTTAAACTACGGCCTCTACAAGTAAAGCTGAAAAAGTGTGACACACACACATTCGTATTTATTATATAGACGAATTAAATAGATGTAAAGAGCATCAAACAAATTTTAAAATAGTCCATCATTTTACAGATCTTGCATGAATTTTTATTAAAATATGTTGAATCAATTAAAAATATAAAATTTTTACAGTTTACCCATCACTATCCTGACAATCATTTTCTGCTTTTTCAAATGAAATATTCCGGATAGAAGGGTCATTCATGGGTGATTAAGCATCGATTTTTCTAATATACTTTTTGTTTTAGAAAATGTCAGCACTTAATATGTATAGTCCGCGCTGGAAATCAATACAAGAATGATTGTCGTTGGTAAGGAATTAAAGCAAACGGTCGTGAACAAAATTATAATCATATATACAATAAGGTTAATAAACAATTTCTAAGATTACACGAAGAAAGATCGATATAGTAATAAGAAAAAACTTTCAATGTTTTATCATCAAATTACAATCACACTGAAATGTCAAACAGAAACATTTGGCCGCACATGATTTTGAGGTCACACACCAATGGCAAACAACATATGTTTAAGTTTTACTGTTTCTTGCAAGACGCGAACATGGTATCACTGTGTCATACCTTCATATATTGACAATCATGTCAGTTTCAGTGCTTGAATAGATATATCATAGGGCATAATTTTCTTTGGTTATTTTATGTAAGGCCACACGTATACACTTGCCTTGTTTTCCGTTGGACTGATTAAAGGTATGCGTGTACAGCGAGTTTACATTTGATGCCGAAGTCGGAATCGCTGTCGGGTTTCTGTGAATCTCATCAATTTGCAACGTAATTGCAACTCAAAAAATGTAAAGTCGAAAATGGGGAAAGAATGAAAAGCAAAGAAGAAGGTGATAATAGTTGCCAAGGCTATCCATCAGACGATGACAGCCTTTTTTACACGGACAACTCAAGGATTTGAAAATGAAATATTCCCTTTTTTAAATTTTTTGCTTCAAACTTTTCTCTTGAGAAGAGAGAAACCAATAATAATCTTCCTTTTTTTTAAAAAAAAAAAAATTAGATTCATCCTACCGATTCTGAATGGCATCTTTCAGAAAAGTCTATTTCTCAAACTATTTTGAACAAGCAATATTATTTTTGAAAATTGAAAAGATATTTTTAATTTTTAATTGAATTGAATCCATTACTTCAGAGAAAACAATAAATTGTTCAAATGAAATTATGACAAACATTCAAATAAATAAATTTAAATTCAATGCATGAAATAAAAGATTAAAGAAACGTAACTTTCTTTCCGCGTGCTATATAAAAAAAATACTTAATACCTATTTTAAATCACCTCCACATCTACTATGCAATGCTTTGATCCATTTCTGTGTTAGTAATTCTTTCAGATGATAGAGAAAACTCGGAAATAAATGCAAACTTAGAAATGTAAAAAAAAAGTTCTAAATATGGCCTCCAGCTTAGAAAATGAAACAAAATTAATAAATAAACAAATAAATAAAATTGATTCCATTATACATAATTTTAAGGCAATGCAGATAATTCACATAGAATTGTTAACAAGTTTTATGAACTAATCAATTTTTGATTATCATACAGATATGATTCAACGGGTTATAAGTTTTATTTTAATCGATATCACCCCATGCAAGGCAGTAAAGCCACTAAGACACAATGGGCGTGAAAGAATTGAGAACAGAAATATTACTAATGAGCGGGAAAAGAAAACAGTTATCACGAGGGCAGAAGATAGCGATTGACATTTTGGAGATTAAAGTTACTTTAAAAGCATGGAACCGGAAGTGAGTTCCACGAGTGAGAAGTGCGAGAAAAGAAACTGTTAGCATAGAACTTACGGTTACTTCTAGCCAGCTTAAGTGTAAGTTGATGAGATCTCGACGTCAGTCTAGTACTCCGCTTAAATTTAAAAAAAAAGGTAGTATAGCGAAGCGCCCACCCTAAGAATTACCATGAAAATATTTATAGAAAAGACACAGAGTAACAAATCTTGCGGTGGTGGGAAAGTTAATAATTTTAGGATCATAAGAAGTTTATTAGGATTAGAATCGAGTTGTTAAGACTCGCTCATTAACAAAAGGGTAAAACTGGATCAATACCACAGCGATAAGGATCCATCAAAAACAGATGATTGTGGATTGATCAGCATCATGGTGATAAGTGTCAATCATTCAGAAATGGCCCATCTGTATCAATGTGATTAGAGTCAATCAATGGAAACATGATTAAAATTCAATCAGTCTCAAGATAATGGCCAATCAATATTCAGATGAAAATCAATTAAAAAAAAGTGGTTATGAATCGAATAGTAGCAAGCGTATAGCGTTCAACCAGTATGGGGTGATTTGGGTTATATCGCGGGTATAATAGTTAGTCAATAGAGGATTATGAATCGATCAGTATCGTGTTAATAAAGGCTAATTAATAAGAAACGATTAGCAGCCAATCAGTATTAACGTGATTAGGGTTTGATCGATAAGAAAGTGATTATGAGTCGATATAGTATTAAAGTAATATGAGTTAATCAGTAGGAAGGCGATAAGGTGTCAATCAGTCGGAAGATAATAAATGTCAATAAATAATAAGTACTTACAGTGATTTGCATTAGTATTTACCTCATTTAGACCTTTCCATATTTTGTCATATTACAACCACAAATATATAATTAAAAAAAGTTGGAATTTGGCTCCAGAAAGAAATATTTACGCATGGATAGTGGTATGTTGCATGCTCAAGAGTAAGAAATCCTAAGAATGTATTCTTCGCTCTTAAAAAGGAAAAAGAGAAAAAAAAAGAAATTTTCTTAAACCATCAAGTCATATAAAATTAAATTTAAAAAAATTAAGCCGCGAAGTAGGTTTTTGTCAAACAAATCAGCTTATTCAAATTTTTTCCAAACAAATCAGCTTATTAAAATTTAATCGCTAGGTTTGCGACATTGAAAGAAACGTAGAGTTTGTAAATCTCGACAAAAATGATAGCAATAACTTTAACAATATTAAATACTATGATGATATCAACACCAGTGAATCATCTGAAAATGGAAAGAGTATGCCACCACCGCAAACAAGATCGTCCAGCTAAAGTGACAGGCCGTGCAAGGAGAGCTTTAATCAGAGAAGCAATCAAGAGACTCATGGTAACTCCGAATGAACTTGCAAATACCTTCAGCCCAGGTGGGGGAATAACTATTAGTTGTGCACTCCACAAATCTGAACTTTATGTGAGAGTGGCAAGATGAAAGCCATTGATGAAAGAAAGCAACATGAATTCCTGTTTGTAGCTTGCTCCAAGTCATGTTGTACAAAAAGCCAACATTTGGAAGAAGGAGCTCTCGTCATATGAGACCAAAATCCTGGACCATAAATGCAAAACGTTACGTGTGGCGGAAACCTAACACTGCACATCGCCTTGAGCCCAGCATTGCCAGCATGAGGTATGGTGGTTGCAGCATCATTGCTAGTGGGATGCTTTCCTCGGCAGTTATAGGGAAGATAGTATTTATGAGAAGATGGGTGGAGCCATATACAGGACAGCCCGAGAAGAAAATATGCTACAGTCTGCAAAACATTTGATACTGGGGTGGAGGCTCACCTTCAAGCAGGACAACGACCCTAAACATACAGCCAGAATTGTTTAGATAAAATCATATTACTGCTAGAAGGACCCAGTCAAAGACCAACTGCGAACTTGTGGGAAAACTCGAAAATTGGTATTCACAGACGGGATTTATTCAGTCTGACCGTTCTTTTGCAAAGTAGAATGTGTAACAATTTCAGTCCCTAGCAAAGCTGGCAGAGACATAACCCAAAAGACTTGAAACTGTAATTATGGCAAGAGTTCGATCTCCAAAATCATGATCATGTAGTGGGAGGAATACATATGCAATAAGTTATTTGCACTTTGAAAGAGTAGTGCAGTTTGTATTCATAAATGATAAAAAGGACCATCTAAGTCAATTTGAATCCCAAGCGAGGTTAATATTAGGTTGGTGCAAAAATAATGACGTAATAATGTCGTTTTTTGACGTTAAAAATACGTCAAAAAACGACATTATGACGTCATTATTTTTGCACCAACCTAATACTTATGCAGTGTACTGTAAATTTCAGTCAACGACAAAGTTTCCAAAGTAAATTGACAGGTAGATGGAGAGGTTAAGTGTCAATCAATAACAAGGTGTTAATAGATGTTAGGTAACAAGGTTATAGGTCACGCGGTAAGTAGAGTGCTAAGTGTCAATAAGTACAATTTGATCAGCATATCTCAATAAAATTCTGATTAGAATAAAATCAATAACAATGTTGTGAGGACCATTAGGTGGTAAGGCGTTATGGGTTCCGACATTAACGAGGCGATTATAGGCCGTTGATAACAAAGTTTTAAATCAATAACAAGGTCTTAATGGTCATTGGATATTAATTCTGATAAGTTGTAATTTATTAAACTGAATTAAGTTTGGCC
>OZ010574.1:70935135-70945135 GCA_963932145.1 Acanthosepion lycidas | reverse complement strand
AACAGTCCCCAGGATCAAGGAATAACTAATATATTTCTCTACCACTAAGGTCTAAACAAAAAAATAAATAAATAAATAAAATAGATATAAAATTTATTTATCTCTGTCTGTCTGTCTTCGTATGATGCATGTGGTTTATTGTCAATAGTTTTCGTATCTTCACAATCTATTTTTCGGATCACATTAAAGCCGGACCTTACCACAGGCATTTTCTAATTTATTGGTTCCTTCTAATTCGCTTTTTAAGATAATCATTATTCTAATGTTTTTTTCTTTTTCTTTTTTTTTAACCGAGATTACACCATGCAAGGCAGTAAAGCCACTAAGATACAAGGGGTTGCGGGAGGGTAGGGACAGAAACATTAATAATAACATAAATTCATTGCATGAAATAAAAGGTTAAATAAACGTAACTTTCCGCGTGATATATAAAAATACTATTTTAAATCACCTCCACATCTACTATGCAATGCTTTGATCCATTTCTGTGTTAGTCATTCTTTCAGAAGATAGACAAAACTCGGAAATAAATGCAAACCTAGAAATGTAAAACAGTTCTAAATATTCCCTCCAGCTTAGAAAATGAAACAAAATTAATATTAAACAAATAAATAAAATTGATTCCATTACACATTATTTTAATGCAATGCAGATAATTCGCGTAGAATTGTTAACTAGTTTATTGAACTAGTCAATTTTTGATTACCATAAAAATACGATTCAACAGGTCATCAGCTTTGTTTTTTTAATCTGCATCACCCCATGCAAGGCAGTAAAGCCACTATGACACAAGGAATTACAGAGTGTGGAAGAATTAGGAACAGAAAAATTGGAAATGAGCGGGAATACGGAAGAACAATCAGGAGGACAGTAGAAAGAGATTGACATCTATTTAAATTTTTGCAGATTAAAACTGGCTGAAAAGCATGGAAGGGAGTTTCACAAGTGAGAAGTACGAGAAAGGAAACTGTTAGCATAGAATTTACTGTTACATCCATCCAGCTTATACAGTTTTATAGCGTTTCTTTCATATATTTCCAAATACTTGAAGTTTTCTTCAGTTTCAAGTTCTTTAATCATTGTTTCATTGTCAAGTAATATATTCTTGCAGCGTAAGAAATTGCCCCGCATGTTATCGCACATTTTCAAATCCCAAACTCCATTTTTATGTTATCAATTAATTCTTTATACTATTGTGAATATTCCCTTTTTGATGGTCATATTTCTCGTTACTCTTGTAGGCATAATGTGAATTGGTGTGTTGATAGTAGAAAACGAATACGTTTGGAATATACCACAATTTATACTGACCTCAACAGTATCAAGTCTTTCGTTTTCAGTGTTTAGAACTAGGCAAGTTTTCCCTCGGCTCATACCCTGGGAAAGAAAACTACATATGTCAGGTGTTATTTTGTATATTTCCAAGCATTTTTATCTAGTTATGTGTAAGTCTGACAAATGCTATTTTGTAGTCATTTCAAGACAGTGAGTGATTTGTATGTTTTTTTTTTATTGGCAATCTTCTCAAATCATTTTGTTTATTCGAAGTTGGTCTCCATATCCATATATGTCACATTGACACCCTTTCTGTTCACCAGGAAAATATTTTGAGATATTTTGTTTATTTTTTAATCATTTCACTCTAACCAAGGCGGTAATGCTACTAAGACGCGGGTGGGGTGATTACACGGTTTGAAAGTGAATAAGAAGACTTTAGTGAGAAGAATTGAGTAGACGACAATAAAGTGAACAGGGTTTAAGAAGACAGAATATGGCGATTGATGTTGTATTTAATTTTTGAAGATCGTAGGTGACAGTGAAGCAAGAAAATGGGAGGTAGTTTCTCAGTTTGAGAAACGAAATTGTTAGAATAGAAAAGACAGTTGCATCTAGCTATTTGCAGAAGAGACAGAGGGAAGCCTCGTCTTTTTCATTGTACTCCTTGTTCTCAGACTAGATTTTGGTCCAAAGTGCATGAATTTTTTTCCACAGTAAGTACTTCACCAGCATTTATATTAGACTTGCGTAATCTCCTGTAAAAGCACTTCAGATGATTATTAAACACGTTGTTATCCTTGTAAAACTTAGTCCTTTTTTACAAACTGCTTGGTGCGTGCAACTTATGCTTGGGTTTTTGGCTTGAAGGTTTCAATTATGCCATCAAATACATTCCCTGTTTTTACTGAGTATGTTTACGTACTTTGTTTCGCTAACATTTACATTGTTACCCATGTGTTTTAGGACTTCAATATGACGCCTTAACTAGTGATATCCGCTTGTTGATTTTTCCCACCACTTTAAATCGCATAAACTAATCCCTACCCAAAGCTGCTGCATAAGTTAAATAAAATCATTTGAAGAAACAAAATCTATTTCACTCTCATTGATAATGGATTGTATTATGGTTTGAGTTGCGTGTTTTGGAAAGAAGTTCATTCATATCTATTTATTTTACTTTAAGCCACACTCCCGTAGTAGATGATCTTTCAGATAATTAAATGCCATACGTGATGACATGCTTGGATGATCATGTCTCTTTCGATTCATAACTGACTAGTCGGAAGATTTTCTCGCAGTAGGTTGCTGTTTATTTCTGCGGTAAACTAGTTGCTAGTTGCCAGCCAAGGCTATAGGATCAAGTCTGTCCTGCAAGTCAACCCATAGCTTGCGGAAGATTAAATGGATTCATTACTTTTCCAAGGGTATTTGCGCGTAAGTAAATATAATGAACTCGACTGGAATTTGAACTCGCCTCTCTGATTTCTGATTTCAAGCGGCTATCGATTGCACCACAACGCACATCCTACATGAACTTTAAGTTTCTCAAATTCTACCTGGGCAAGTTCAGTAAATACTTCGCCCTCTGAGTTGGCTTCTATTTGAATTTATCAGTCATTTTTATATTATTTATTCTTTTGAATATCGTGCCGAGCACTAGACATCAGTAAAGATTCTGCCCTTTGGCTTGCTTAGAATTTTTTCCTTTCTTATTCAACATAGGTAAATAACTTGTATTTCATGAAATTCCGGTGAAAATTTGCCCGTTGATTTCCATCTATTGATGAACCTCTGGTAGATTTCTCTCTCCAAATTTGCTGTTTCTTCCTTATGCTATGCATGAGACCTTTATGTCAGTACCGTTTGTTATATTTCCTTCTCCATTAGGTCTTTCTGTAAAGGAAGTTGATCACAGAGTATCATAATTAGGATTTAACTGCATCCAGAACCTTTCCAAGGAGTTTTAAACCATTAACTGAATTTGCGACCCGAACCTGACGGACACAGTTCTTGTTAATGATAGAGAATTTTGGTTTCTTCGCATTTTTATAAAACATCTTTTTGCATTTTATCCTTAACTGCCATGGATTCTTTGTTCGAGATCCTTGCTCTAGGGTGATAACCTATCAATATTTAAAAGCTTATTTCGATTTCCAGGTCTTTACCTTTCGATAGTTTTTCAAATTCGTTGATTGCTATGTTACAGCCCCTTATTTCCTATATTTCGATATTTAGGGCTTTAATTTAAAAAATACTCTTGTCTACCGTTTTTTGTCGAAATGTATTCTTAAATAGATAGTATATAGCATGGGAGGGTGCTCTTTAAACTTTAGTATGCGCCTCGTGGAAATATGTTGGCTAAGCTGATTTTTTTCATCGGTTAATATAAAAGGTAAATTACCGAAGTTCATTTCTATATTAAATACTCTTAATATAGTTAAACAAATCATCAGGTAAGATTTTGAAAACATTTGGTATATATATATATATGTGTCCTTTGTGATTACTGTATATGCAAACTTTGTTCATTTTTTGCGGCTGTCAAGCATTTAAACTTTATTGTATCTAGCGTTTACATTGAGCAAGCTTGGCCATATATAGATATATACAATGTAGATCGTAAGGGTTATTCTTACGCAAGTACATATATATATATATATATATATATATATATATATATATATATATATATATATATATATATATATATATATATAAGTTTCGTTAAAGACGACTGACAAGGTATAAAATTTAATCATTTTATTAAATTTTTCTTGCATTCGTAGAAGTTTTTCTCTTTTGACATAAAGTGAACAAAAACTGTTCAATGTTCTATGTAGGCGAGCGGTATTATCACAGATGTTCTATTTAATTGAATATGTAGATTTATATTTACATATATATATATATATATATATATATATATATATATATATATATATATATATATATATATATATATATATATATAGGGTTGGGTATGTTTTTATAATTTCCGAATACAGTCAGCATGTTGTGGCCGAGTCTATAGTTGATATTATTGAGAGCTGGCTTCTTTTTCTTTTATTATTAATACTTCTATTATTTTAATCAATTTTTTTTTTGCAAGTGGATGAGGCTCTATGGTCATTTTTCTCACAAGTAAGTTGCAGACAGAAGTTTGTAGGTTTCCGTATATTTTTAAATAGTTCCTAATGGAGCTATAATACAAAAAGTGTAAAGTAAGTGTTCTTGATAGGCATGATGTGGTGTGTCCAATATAATTATTATTCATGAATTTGTTTTGATCAGGAACGCAGTTCCTTATGGAGCACGTAAATATCTAAATAATATTGGTCTTCTTTCGTTTTAATCTTGCAGGTAGTAGATAATGTTGACGATGATGTTTTTCGTTTTAATTTTTTATGAGAGTTAAGTTAATTTTCTTGTTCTGGTCAGTTGGGTTTTGTATTTCTTAATGTTTCTAAGGTAGAATCCATCCTGCTTATAATTAACGTGTATTTGATTTTATAGAAAATGTGTTTTTATTGGGTTTTTTGAGTTTTTTTTTCTCAAATTTTGTAGTTCAATGACAGTTCTATGAATTATATTCATTTCTGTCATTGCCACAACTCTAGTAATCATAAAAGCTGTGTGTGTGCCGGTGTGTATGTGTATATATATATATATATATATATATATATATATATATATATATATATATATATATATATGTATATATATATATATATATATATATATATATATATATATGTATATGCATATAATATATATGTTTGTGTATGTGAGAGAATTTTAAAGTGTCTTTTTTTTAAGGTTTGACATTTAGTATTTTTTATTTAGACCACACAGAAACTAGAAATGATCTAAATAGGAAAGCATGTCTTTAGGTTGATTGTGTCACAAGCGATGCTCGTTTTTACTTCTCAAATGGTCACCGACTCGTTACAAAGTGGATACAAGCCTACTTAAGTTTAGGGATTCAGCAAGAATTGACAATATCCACCATAATGGAGTGCGCGCATGTGGAGATATTGACATTCTTGGATATTGCTGATTCTATGCCTTATAATGGGCGATAAATGTAAAGTTACGAGTCATCTATGAATTAGATTTACCGAAAAAAATAAAAATAATTAATCAGTTTTTAAATAAAAATAGAGGAAAGGATAGTATAATCAATAATTAATTAATAAGCGATCAATCTTAATTATCGTTGGATCAGTTCAGTAGGAAGAATTAATGAATTAAAAACCCTATTATTCTAACCTCTTTATTTATATATATATATATATATATATATATATATATATATATATATATATATGTGTGTGTGTGTGTGTGTGTGTGTGTGTGTGTGTGTGTATAGATAGATAGATAGATAGATAGATAGATAGATAGATAGATAGATAGATAGATAGATATTATTTAGATTTTCCAGCGTTCTTTCAGTTTTCCGGGAAAAAGATACTAACAGCAAAAAAACTAACACCACCAAAACAACCCTCCTTGATAATGTCTAAGGAAGTGGCCGAAAGCTCTTGGGATAACGGACGGTATGAGCAGTTTTGGTACTCCATCATTCGGAAAATGTAAAAATACTGGAAAAAATAAATAAAAATGATATTTAAGGGAAGTTGTTTAAAATAAAGGTCGCTGCTCAAACACACACACACACACGCGCGCACACACACACATGCATATATATATATATATATATATATATATATATATATATATATATATATATATATTGTTAAGATGTTTAAAAATAATAATTAATAAACGTTTTGCGACCTACCTTAGAGATAAGCAAATTACATTATTTAATTAACGAATATACATCCATAAAACATTTGAACTGTATTTACACACTATGTTCAGAAAAGAAAATGCTTGCACAAATGGAAGGAAAATGGAAAAAAAATCTTTATCGCAGTATCTTGCCAGTCGTATTCATTGAAACTTGTATAAAAAGAGCTTTGCTGCTCAAATATACAACAGCAAAATTGTCCAAATCATGTAACAGAAAAACTTTCAATTTTCAGATTAAGATTTGAATTGTTGTATCTTAGAAATGATTAAAGATATCTTTCTTGAATTCTCCGAGGTTTTTATAAAACTACTGACCTCTACATTGAGCAATAAGTGTGTATAATTACTCTCCGAGCTTAACAGCTTAATGATGTAAACGATCATAAACGAAAATGACATATTTATCATTAATTAATTATAGCTAAGGGTCGGAAGCTCATGAAGAATTGAAATAAAGTTCAAATACATATATAAATTTTTCCACGATCATTTTCCAGCTTATTCAAGATGATCTTCGCCCTCTCTAAACTTGTAACTTTCTGTCTTGGAATAACAAAGTGCCTCACAAGTTTCACGTACGATTCATTTTCTCTTTTCAATGCTCTTTGGACTGCCATAGCTGAAACTTTTCTCTCACATGCCAAACATTTTATGGAGTGAGTTGGATCTTTTCTAATTGATTTCTTTAGCTCTAACTTGAAATGATGATCCCTCTTCCTGTTGTGACCTCTTGGTCCAGTGTTCCTCTCTACTGTTCAATCTTTTTTAAAATTATTCACCGTTCTCTTGACGGTTCTTGAGGGGACTTTGTAGATGGAAGCATTATTGAAGGCCTGAATGATCATTTTTGTCTCTCAGCATTGCTCATTTGGGAAGACAGTGACACAAAACGATTTAAAGTTGTTCTCTTTCTAGCTGAATATCTCAAAATTCTTTTTCAGTGATTTTTATGACAAATGGTGTCAAGATGGCTTAACGTCTTTTCTGAAAACCCGGAATAAAGAGATACAATTAATTTTGTGATTTTTAGATATTAAACATTTTATGGAATAGAAATTATGCTGTTACACGATTTGGACAATTTTTCCGTTATATATATATATATATATATATATATATATATATATATATATATATATGTATATATATATAATTATATATATATATATATATATATATATATATATATATATATATTGTATCAAAATGATATCCGGGTACGCTGGATCAACTTCAAATTGATACCTTCAAGAAAGGAATCATCCATTCACCCCCCATCAGCTATGAATTGAAATAGCAGAACAAATTGGTCCATCTTCTCCTCACTGAGCATTCTAAAAGTATAAATCTGAATTGGAAGCCCAGACAGTACATCAAGTGATTGGGAAAAGTTCATTACGCTAATAGACTTGGGAATAGCTTGGCTTTGAGATGGACATAAAAATGACTTAATTACATATCTATCTATCTATCTATCTATCTATCTATCTATCTATCTATCTATCTATCTATCTATCTAAGTGGGCACTAAGGTCAATACCTAGTGACGACAGTCTATTTCATGCTTGAACGTAATCTTCATGACATCCAGATTCTTAGCCTAAAGAAAACTGTCAGGCATGAAGCAGACCGTCGCCATTCGGTGTTGTCGTCGGTGTCTACTTTTACATTTCCACAAACAGTTTTCCCAGAATTGAATACTTTCACTCATAAATATACCATAACTGAAATATTTACTTAAATAATATTTAAATACAAAAAAAAAAAAAAATTGTAACCTAATATACATACTTATACTTGATGTAAAAATAATTCTACATACTATAAGGGATTCTAATACATTTAATTGTTCTTAAAAAATATAGTATAATAAAAATTAGAAATTAAAATATTTCAAATCGTAGTTAAATAAAATTAGGTACCTCTACGAAATCGCTAAAAAAAGAGCATAGTCTGATGAAAAAGACGCCAAACTTTATGAAAACAAAATTTTATCGTCTAAATGCTTATGTTTTTATGAAGAGGATAGACCAAATTTTTTTTTAATTATTTTTCAAAATTTTTTCCATCTTTTTAGAATATTCTAAATTTTGTTTTAAAAACTTTGTTTATCTTTGTTGCAAAAAGGGGTAGTAAATAACATAGATAATTTTAGCGCGTTTTTTTTGTATTTACACACATTAATTTTGAAAATCTTGTAAAAATAAAAATAATTGTCAGATGTTAATGAAAGTTTCAGAAACTATTCACAGATGATCGAAATTATTATAAATATGTTGTTTTTTATAAAAGTCATGGCAGAAATATTTTTTTTTCATTTTTATTAACACCCCATAACTAATTTTATGAAAAACTCTAGAAATTAGATCTTGCCGCCCCCTACAAATTGCAATAGTTAAAAGCACAAGGCTTTGAAGAATGCAAATCATGTATTTTTTTTTTTTTAATTGTGGCCAACGTACCTGAAATTCAGCTCTGAATTGTAACATACAAAACTCAATAAAACAAATATATTATTTAATTTCAAATGCTTTTATTTGCTTCTATTTGTTTTTATGAATATGGACAATATTTTCTGAAAGCAAAAACTTTTTCCAATGAAAATTGAATTTTTAATACAATTATTTGTTATTTCTTTTAATTATAATAGATTTTTACATTAAGTATTTAAAAATATTATAAAATTAGTTAAAAGCAGTGCCTAGCTTTCAATTGTGTCCAGATGAGACCGCCATTGTCTAGCGCTTTGAAAATTGTATTGTTTGGACCAATCCGATTAGCCAACGTCATTAAAAATGTAACTTTTATGCTTATAATAGAGCGTTAATTATAAAGTACGGAAGATCAACCAGGATACAATCTAGTTGCATTATTTGAGTTCAGCATTGTTCTCCGCTCTTAAGGCCTTTACTTTTGCGAAACACGTATGGAAAAATATAATTATATATAAAATTATAGTATTTTATGTACACTTCTGATAAAAATTCATAAGGTACGTATAAATAATAGATACCTCTTTCTTATGAAATTTAATCTCACTCTTAACAGTCTTATTTTTTAATTTCTTTATATTTTCCATAAAGCATCGTAAACGTAAAGATGAAAGCTAAGTACAAAAAAAAAAAAAAAAATGAAAAATTAGAGCGCTGAAAGTTTTTCTTAAAAGTAACGAGGTAAATAATTTGTTCATTTAAATCTAAATAATTTCACTTCCTTCCATCCGTAGAAAGAATTATCCTCCCGTAAGTTATCTAAACGTCATAAATCACAGCTGTCAACAGCTGTCAACAGCTGTCAACGAGGCGAAAGGTTATGACCTGCTTTGTTTTATTTTCAAATTACATTTTTTCGGCGCAGAAGCTAAGTTAAGCTTGGTTCAAAATGTTTTAAATAAACATTATAATTTCTGATTTTATTAAAATCAGTTTTGAAAAAATGATAATTGATTTTTAAAAGAATATCAATGTCAGATTTTCATCTTTTTAACAAATGATTGAAAATGATTGATTATCTGTCCTTTTTTGGTGACAAAAAAAAACAAAATTTGTAACGAAAATTTCGGACGTGCTAGGAACGATTAAAAAATGTAAAAAAATACCCCAAAAATACTTTGATCTTTCCTCTTTAATAATAATATGAACATTAGACGATAAAAATTGTTTTCGTCAAGTTCGGCGTCTTTTTCATCATGCTATCTCTGTTTGTTTACATTTTCGTGGAGGTACCTAAATAAAATGTATTCAAACCTAAAACACCCCAAAAATCTTTAAATTTACAAATAGAAAAAAATGCCGTAAGAATTTTTTGGCCGTTAACAATAAATTCAAAAAAAATCCAGACGACATGCATTCAACGGATGTCAGATTTCATTGAAAAATACATCCCTACTCCTTACCAAAACGAAGCT
>OZ010574.1:70687635-70930135 GCA_963932145.1 Acanthosepion lycidas | reverse complement strand
TTGTTTGGGGTCCTAAAAAAATGAATAAAAAAAGTCTCCTTTTTAGTTTTTCAAAGACAGATTGCCTAACAGAAATCGACTTTATTTACTACGCTTTCAAGAACATTCCTTAACGTTCGAAATTGTATAAGTTTTCTCTCGCTTCACAATTTTCAGTCAGGCTCCTGCCGTATCTGCGAGATACATTTGACAGACGACCATTACGCAGTGTTAATAAGCCAATATGCGTCGTATGGCAGGATTAGTTGCCATCCGTCTTGCGTGGCATGTCTTTTGGGGACAGCATTTACATAAATTAGTCTAATGAAGCAGCATATAAAATTAGTTGTGCCATTTTAAGGGTTACACAAATAGTCAGTTACAGTTCAGTTATCTTTTTCCTGGTCCATACTTAGAATTTTGCTGTCACATATGGTCCGGTGCCCCTGTTATTTACCCTGAGGTCCTTAATAGAATCTAAAGAAGAATCAGCAATACTACTGGGCCTAATCTGTCGTCACGGCTTCAGTCACTCTACCACAACCTATTTCTATAAATACTTTCATGGTAATTGTTCGGATGAGTTCATCGCTATGGTACCTAGACTTTCTTAATTTAAGCGCAGTACTAGAATGGCAATGAGGTCTTATCAATTTATAACTGAGATAGCTAGATGTTGCCGTAAGTTTTATGCTAAATTTCTTTTCTCGAAATTTTCACTCGTGGAAATCCCTTTTGTCTCCATGCTTTCCAGCCAACTTTAATCTGTAATAATTTAAATGTGATGTCAATCTCTATCTATTGTTCTCCTGATTACTGTTTTCACGCTCATTTTTAATGTTTCTGTCCCTACTTCTTCCACGCCCTGTGACCCCTTGCGTCTTAGTTGCTTTACTGCCTTGCACGGGGTGATAACGATAAGAAAAAAAAAACACGTTGTTAATTCAATAAAATTTAATACGAAAATTTTTTATTTATTAATAAAAGCTTTTTTCTAATTATTTTAAAATATGCTTTTCCGTCTTCTTATGTTATGGCGTTTGCTGTTTCATTTTTCCTTTCCATTTAAATGGCTGTAATTGTTATATTTTCTAGGTTTTTTTTTAGAGAACCGGTAATTTCTAAATCTGCCTCAGGCAGCCCAAACGCTAGATACGCCGCTGCTTGGATGACAAAAACAAAAACAAAAACTATCCCCTTTGTAAATAGAGGACACACCACTACTAATACTGTTCTTAATTTTTATCACTAGTTTATTTTCATAGGCCATATTTCAGTAAATTCTTTCAATGTTTTAAAAAGTAAAATTCTTTCTTGCATGTAACAGGGTTACTTGCTAATCTAAAAATTCTATATTAAACGTGCAGAAAATCTATCCAAAACAATTTGTCTTAAATATGGCCGTCATTTCAAAATATTTTTTTAATAATATCTTTTTCAACAAGTTTCGTTTTGCCTGTAAAAAGCTCTTATTTTTAAAACCCTTTTTATATTCTAAAATTTCACTTCAATGATCACTATCTGCGTTAATATCGGGCAAATGTGTGTTGTGCAAGTATATTATTAGATATTTTTCAAGTGTTTGCCTATTTTTCAAGTCTCATATGTATGACTGATGATGGAAAAGAATACAAAAAAAGGTTCAAGAAAAATACGAAATATTTGTATTCATGTATTTTTCATTTATTCTCCAATAACATTTTTATTTTTATTTTCCTTTTCCTGTGTTCTGGTTATCGTTCAAGTCTTTATTCCTTCACATTGTCGCATTAGATTCCCTCTTCTTGACTTCATGTAGCGTGATGTATCAATGTCAATTCCGATAAGTTGTTGATTTGACACAGTAAATGTAACGACGTTTTGAAATGACAATTTGTTTCTTTCAGCTCACGTTGCATCTTTGCTAATAACAACCCAGCAGAGTCGTATTTGTTTTTTAATAACATTCTTAACTTTTATGCTATATTCATAATCTCAATAATCATAACGGCACAACGAAATTAGAAACGTTCTTTACACTTGATGGTATCCTTTCATTCGTTTGGTGAATAACTTATGGCGGGATAATGGCTGATAAAAAAAAGTCTTGTCGATTTTTGATGTGGAGTAGTGAGTTCGAACCTCAGTGGGTGCCACATCCAACTAGCTGGTACGAAAACTATGTATCACTACGTAAACAAAAATGTTTTTCATTCCCTCTTATCGCATTTCCATCTTCGACAATGCCTGTTTATTTTCTGGCATGAGATGAAAACGTGCTCCTGCTATGTATTAGGTTGGTGCAAAAATAATGACGTTTTTTGACGTATTTTTTAACGTCAAAAAACGTCATTATTTCTGCACCAACCTAATATATTTATTCCTTGCTAGCGGTAATGGTGAGATTATCTGTTTCCATGCAGAAAACATTCGGCAAGCATTAATCGAACAGTAAGCCTTAACGTCGGTTGAAATTTATAAAATCTTTTTTAAAACAGCTTTTTTCTTTCTTTTTTTTTTCTTTTTTTTTCAGGAACATAGTTTTCTCAAGTCCATTGTTATCACTCTTTCTAGTATTGTTGGGAGTTTGATTCGTTCATTCGTTTTTTTACGGCTTATCAAATCTTTGCTAAAAATATTTTATGGATTTAGCCAGAAAATATTTTGAAATTTTAAGAATTTTTTCTTTTTTTGAAAATAACTTAGTGAAACAAATCTTACTAATTAACCCATAACTGGAGGATAAAAAGTGGGTTCATAAGTATATTTGCGCGTAAGTGAATATAACGAGCCTAAATGAAATTGTATTAGGTTGGTGCAAAAATAATATCGTTTTTTGACGTTAAAAAATACGTCAAAAAACGATATATTATTTTTGCACCAACCTAATAACTCAGGGTTCCGATTAACAATTCCGTGTCGTTATCTATTATATCACCAGTATATTCAAACTTACAGCATCTGGTAATCCCAAGCAGTGATCCATCTTGGTACTGACACTCTCGAGGTTGCTTAACTTTTCAACGTGATATGGCTGTAAGCCTGTTTAAAAGTTTCTTTTCTAAACCTTTTTGTTTAATGTATTGTGGAAAGTCAACGTCTTCATTATATCATTATTGTCCCTTCTACCTACATATGCTCTCCTCTTTTGTTGTTGCTATTGTTGGAAGTCTTCAAGAGATGAACATTTTGTTATTTGGTAAAGTTCTTTATTTGTGATTATGTAGCGCCAATTCATAATATCTGATGAAATATTCTCTTCTTTAAGACCTAAAGCAATCATTTTGCTTGAAGCTATTTTAATCATTGATATGAGATAAAGTTTTATAGGCAAAACAAATAAAGTCGAGTTAAAAAAAATAAGCCATTTAAACAAATGCTATTGTTTACGCTTTGGGTACGAAAATAAAACAAGCAGAAGTCCCAACTAGAGATGGGCGTCCCTTAAATATGTAATTCAAACATTACTTCATCAAGATGGTTTTCTTGGTGAAGAAGAGATACAGGTTGGATTGTTGTCGAGAGGCATAGTTTTTTTCGCTGGGACTTCTAGTTCTTATAAATTCCACTGTATACAAAAAAAAAAAAAAAAATAATAATAATGTGCAACCATTAAAAATAGCATTTACAGTTTTGTGTGGAGATATGAAACATGGACCTCGTTTAATGTATGACAATACGAAAATGTTCAAAGCGAACACTAAAGCCTTCATATAAAAACACTTGCATATATATTGTATTCGAAATTCTTAATACAAAGTTAGCATGTATCTATTTGCAAAAGACTGAGTACCAAAAACAATATGTATTTTGTACATATCTGTTTGGCTATCACGAGCGTGAAATTGTGTGTCCTGTTTCTATAACTTCAGGGAGTAAAAAGAGAAAGATTGACTTTCCCGTCTAAAGATGTCTCGTGTGAGTCTCGTCAGGACATGTGACTGTTTTTTATTCTCGTGAATATTTTTAATTTATTTTTATTACTATTTTTTGTTTTGAGTCAAGGGGAGATAACTTTTTGTCTCACGCTACTGTAGTAATAAATAATTTCGGATTTAAAAATCATTTTGAAAAAAGTATATATGCATATGATTAAATCAATTTATGTCGTTATACAGAACAAGGAGTTTTTCAAGAAGAAAGAACATTACTGAAGGGAGAGAAAAAATCAATTATTCCTCATAGACTGGAAAATAAAATGTCGATTCGATTGACCGTTAAACTGTCCAGCTAATTTTCACCCACTTTTCGTCGTCTATGAATTTTATCTTTTCAACCGAAATACTCAAATTGAAAAATGTGGAAAAATGAAAGCGATATGAATAATTAAAAGCAATTTGTTTGCATTAATTGACTGTTGAAACGACGCGATATAAGCAGACATTTACAAAAAAACAAAAAAAAAACTAATTTATTTGCACAACTAAATATACTTAAACATTCAACAATGTTTGGACGATAATCAGTCATCTGAGAAATTAGCTGAACTCTTAAAATAAAATTAACTTAATTTATATTATGAAAACTTCTGAGACAAAATTTACTTGCAGCATACTTGCAAACATCTTTTCTGTTAATTCAGCCCCAAATATTAATTCACCGCAAAATAAAAAGTATTTATATTTACTAAAATTCACGCTAAATTCTCCCAGTGCGAAGATCTTCCATTGCACTCCGGGTGGGTTGAGCTTTACGATCGCACCAAGTGTGCTATTTCAAAGTGTGGGGGTCTGCGTTCGCTCTCACCCCGATAAACACGGCAAAAAAAATTTTTTTCTTTCTTTTTTTAAATTGTAACAAATTCCTTGTAAATACCTCGAATATCATCTGCACATGCAAAATGTGAATATGTTATTTCTGGTATTTTTTTTTTATTCTGAGCGTTGGAATTGTTGCGAAGTAAGCTGAAATAATTTTGATTTAAAATTTTAACTTCTAAAAAGTGCCAAAAACAAATATTGATTTAAAATTTATAATTTCTTATTAATATTTGAAATAAGTAACTTTACATTATTTGGGGTGAATAAACAGAAAATAATCCCAAGAAAAACGCGCATATTTTATAACGCAGACACCTTACCCTAAACAGATTAAAAGACTTCATAGAGATATCCCTTGCTTCTCCAGATATTAATCCAATAGAAAACTTTCTTAAAATTAATCTATATGAAAATAGAAATGATATTCAAGCAAAGCTGTTCACTAAAAAGCAATAAAACAACTAAAACTTTTTTTTATCATTTAACCCCAAGTAAGGTAATAAAGCCACTAAGACGCAAAGAGGGTTACTGGGTGCGAACGAATATGAAAAACAGAAAACATTATTAAGGAGAGAGAACAATAAAATAATAGGAGTTAATAAGTCAGAAGATAGCGATTGATATTGCATTTAAATTTCTGAAGATCAAAATTGACTGGAAAGGAAAAAGCCAGAAGAGGGTTCTACAAGAGAAAAGTGCGATAGAAGAAGCAGTTAGAATAGAAGTTACGGTTACATCTAATCATTTAAACTGTAAAATAATGAGATCTTGCCGCTTTAACTTATAAAATCTAGGTACTAAAGAGGAAAGCTCATCAGAACATTACCATGAAAATATTTATACAAGGAAAACATGTTACGTGCTGGGAAAATGACTGAAGCCGAGATCTCAGGTTAGGACTTATAAAATTGCAGATTCTTCTTTGTGTTTTATCAAGTAGGTCTAAATGCATAGCATAGGCACTAAACTAGAGGTGACAGCAATATCCAATGTAAGGACAAATGCTAGACATATAAATGTGCAAGACAGATTCTAGCGAGAGAAGCAGTTGATTCAAAATCTTTCCTCTTCATACCAGTGGAAAACGTTTACTCAAGAAAACTTTAAGTAGTCACTCTCCTTGAGGTTAGCATCAGCCATGCTGATGTAAGGCAACAAATGTTATCTCTGATGATTCAGAGAGAGCACTTTCTTTTTGGAGGCGTTAAAATTAACAAACCATTTCTCGCTTCAGATTATAGGTCTTTTTTTTTTTACATCAGCTATCAGTGTCATCTTATCGAACCGATCAGACTTACCATTAAGGTAAGATTAGATGACACGAATGTTAAAGCAATTTCTAGGTGCAGTTGCTTGATTTTGGTGTTTTCATGTCGCGCTTCGCATGTTGGGCTGTTCGTTTTGCTAACTTTTCATTCTGTCACTTTACTCTTCTCGCTTTCATTTACAACTGCCTATAAGTGTTTTTGTAGTTCCCTTTATGTGTCTGCCATGAGGACACTATCATCTGCATATCTAATGTTGTTAAGATTGTAGTCACCAATAATAAATCCAGGTAGGAATTATCTCAGGATGCTTCACTGTAAGAGTTAAATAAATCTGGTGAGATGATACATCATTGTCGTACGCGCCTTTCTTTTTTATGTATTAACAGGATTCATTTTGTAACCGTATGCTACCAGTATAGGGATCGATTGTTCTAATGTCTTCCAAATAAATCAAGGTTTCCTATTAGATCAAGCAGTTCAACCTAAACATAAACACTCTTTTCTACAACGGTAAATGAGGAAAACTGGTATATTAAAAAAATGGCATTAATTAGTCCCATGAAAAAGACATTATTTCATACATGTTACTATCTATCATCCATTAACACCCACTGTTCAATATTTGGGAGGGCGAGCATTAATAGGTTTTAGCGAAATACAATCGCTAATTAGTTTAACCCTCTTTTTTTTAGACGTGTCATGCGTTTTTTTTCTTGCCTGTCACTTTGGTTTTGTTGATATGAGTTGAATTAATGAATCTATTCAAATGTTACTTTTAGGTAATACATTTCTCAGTTGGTTACCGCAGGTAAAACGCTGCCTCTGGTACTGCTCGCCAATACTCTTACCTCAATGCTTTTGAAATTACAATTAAGATTCTTTACATTCCTACAGTTATCAATATGTGACTATAGGTTTCTGTTAATTAAGTTCTTTCTTCTGTGTCGCCCGGTTCACACTTCTTCCACGTCTTTTGAAAAGGAGTGGAAGTTTATCTTTTGTTTTCTGTTTAGGATTAGGTTTCCGGTTTCTTCTAAAGTTTTCTCATTCGCTATCACCCCGAGTAACCTCTTGCATCTTAGTGGCATTATCGCCCTGCTCAGGGTGAAATGATTAAAAAAAAATCTATTAATCGATATTGCTAGTTTATTGAATTAATGAGGAAGCATCAGTTTTCTTTAAGGGTTATATCCCCACTTTTCACTTTAGTTTGGGTATGAAACCACAAGCTTGGGACACCCAGTGAGTATCAAACTCGCTACTCAGTATAAATAATCTGCAGCGCTATTTAGCTAACCCAACTGTAGGCGCCCCAAACAACTCTAATGTTAAGAACGACTTTTCAATTCAACTGAAAATGCTACGTTGTTTTAATAATATCAGATATTTTTAAACGTGCCACAGTTTTTCACACCAAATCTTACAAGCAAAGCTCTGATTTATGAAGCCCTTTGTAAAAGCACCCATATAACTTTTCATGTTTTCGTTCCACAAACTAACGCCCTTCAAGAGTTTCAATGTCAAAGATAGGCGCGTATAAAATGTATGTAGTTGTGTGTTATATAGCCAATGATCTTGTTAACGAAGCCGGGGTTCTCTTGGTAACAACAGAATAAAATGTTCTCGAAAACAAGGGAGACATTGATGGCTTGTCCTTGTGGGGTCGATTTGTAGAAATATCAAGCGGTGCGCAACGCTTCCCGGGGTACAAGTAAAAACGAGCCTTAAGTAAATAAAATAGTTCAGATAAGCTGTGCGAAAACTGTCACATCGGTGGCCGAATTCGCAGATTGAGAAGTCGCGTATCCCTTGTAAGAAGACAGATGGTCCCCTTATCTCGAGTTGGAGTTAGCAATGTTAAAGCCTATGGCCAGACAAAATTTGAACATATTTATATGCGTCTGAAGATGACTAAGTTACAAGAATATGTCTGGTAAGATGTTAAAATATAATTGTCCCTTGGAAAGATGATAAAAAGCAAATACGGAGAAAATATTTTTCGACGTAGCCAGTTTATATATATATATATATATATATATATATATATATATATATATATATATATATATATATTAGGTTGGTGCAAAAATAATGACGTAATAATATCGTTTTTTGACGTATTTTTTAACGTCAAAAAAACGACATTATTACGGCATTATTTTTGCACCAACCTAATATATATATATATATATATATATATATATATATATATATATATATATATATATATATGTACAGCTGTATGTATATATTCGGGTTATGACGTTATGACTTTTTGCAAATGAATTAATTTCCTGTATCCTTATTCTATGACATTGTTTTTTAAAAATTAATGAAGAAGGGTTTAATTCATTTTTTTAAATGTCACCCCAACACGAAATTTCTAAAATAGTATATAAGTATAATTTTACTAGGACTTTCTGGAGACTCCTGGAAGTTTTTGAAACCTTTTCCAAATTCTTATAGCTTTCTAGTAATTTCCGGGATCTTCTAGAATTTATTTTTGCTTATTTGTAAATTTGTATGTAATGCTGTAACTATTATCATTTAAATGTGTTAAGAATACATAAGTACTACCCAATGACATCATTAGCAAATTGAAAAACAAAGCTTTTGAATTATTTTGATTTTTTAGCATATTGCATATAAGGTAAAATGTAATTTTCGGTTTGCGGGTGAACATTTTTAAAGAATTAATATATATTAATGCTTTTTTGATTACTTTCGAACAAAAGTTCATCGATTTCTGACACAGTAACATAAGCCTACAAAAATTCATAAACCTATATATATATATATATATATATATATATATATATATATATATATATATATATATATATATAGACAGATAGATAGATAGATAGATAGATAGATATATAGATAATATTAGTGGTCAATATATACATACATACATACATATATATATATATATATATATATATATATATATATATATATATATATATATATATATATATATATATATATATATATATATATTTGTTTGAATAAAAACAGACCACTTTAAGGTTCCATGTAATAAGTTATTTCACCACAACCCCTTTAACAGGGCTCTGGATCATCAGACTTTACTTCCAAAGGTTGAAATGAAAAATGAAAAGAAATTCACACGTTTTTAATGGACCTCATCAAGCATATGTAAAATTAACGAAGTGAGGAAGTAAGGTGGGAGAGAAGATAAGATATGAGTGGGTTAGGTGTACCATTTCAATTCCTTATTCTTAACCCCATTGTGTGTCGGCTAGACGTTGCTTAAGCCTAACGTGTCTTGTCTCTAGATATCGATGGGTAAGGGGTGAAGACCGACATTAAAGGAAGAAGCTACGGCAACCCTAATAACTTACATTCCACGCTGTTAATTCGCGTTACTTTAAAGGGCATATTTGGGAGGTTAAGGTTTGATGTAAATCTAAATGTCTAAACAATCTACGAAGAATTTAATTTGAAGTTCGTTGGAGTTTTGGGTATTTTCTATGAAACAATCGATTGGAAAAACTCATAGACAGTACATTGAATATATATATATATATATATATATATATATATATATATATATATATATATATATATATATATATTCAAATATTAGTGTTTGAGCCTTTTATATTATATTCTTCCTCTTGTACATAGAGCTCTACTCATATATATTTTCAAGAGGATAAAATACAAGTAGAGCTCTATGTACAAGAGCGAGAATATAATATAAAAGGCTCAAACACTAATATTTCATGGTCATAATTTATTGGAATCGTAATCACGATCCAATTCATGAGACCTACAAATTCAAAAAGAGAACAAATATATCTCCGGGTTTAGAAAAAAGAACTAAATTTCTGTGTGTGGGAATGCGAAACAAGATTGAGAGGGAAATGTATGAAAGTTCTAGAGAGAGGGGTGTAATGGAAGAAAGAAAAACAGGAAAGGCCTTCAGGCGAGGTGAGGCATAAAATTTAAAAGAGAAGTTTGAAAGAGAGAAATTAAATAACGGTTTTAAGGAGTGAGATACAGATAAATATGAGTTATTATCAGTTGCATAAATCGAACATCGATTCGTCGGCCTAAATTACAGAACTAGACACCGGAAAAGTATGAATAAATTTGTGCTGACATTAGACACAATAAATGAGCAAAATCATTATACGATCCAAATTTAACGTCTAGCCAATTTACAACGCCGATGTATATTTGAAAAAAGTCTACAAATTAACCTAAATAAATGGAACATAAATTTATGAGCATAAAATAAGTGCATATATTGAATATTGTGTTTATTCTCTCAGTTTCACATTCGATTGTATATATTGGATATCGTACGTATAAATGTATATAATGGATATTATTATTATTATTATTATTATTATTATTATTATTATTATTATTTCAATGGAGAATTAAAATTTGAATGAAAATTTCTTGAATTTTCAATGTTAAATTAGTTTCTTTTTATGTATGAGACTTTTATTCACATGATTGGGATTTGCCACTTCGGGGATAAGAAGATGTGTTTTTTGTCCCCTTGGTTTTATCGTCTGCTGAGATTTTGATCTGTTACCGATATATTCCTACACCCTTGTAGAATTTAACCAACAGAGCTTTTATTATTTGTTGTTGGCTGTATTAATATATATATATATATATATATATATATATATATATATATATATATATATATATATATATATATATATATATATACAATACTATTAATAACATAGTGATTTTCCAAGCGTAGCTTAAATGTGGCACAAGACAGAAAGTATGGGGCACCCAGTGAGGATCGAACTCACTACTCAGCTTGTTAACCATTACACCGCCTCCGAGCGCTCTCTCTCACATATATATATATATATATATATATATATATATATATATATATATATATATATATGGACAGCCTATACAGTTGGTGAGCAATGGAATCTTGCTTGTAGAGAGCAAAAACATAATTTTCTTTTTGAATCTGAAAAAATATTTATTGATCATTTCAGAATATTATTTGAAAATATATAGAATTATTTTACAGTTTTTTTTAATTATATAAAAATAAGTTTAGGCTCTCATTAAATTAGCATGTAAGCACACTCAAATGTACATACTTAGAAAATTTGAATGCAATTGAAATGGACACATGTGTCGCGAGGGCTTATATCACTTTCTGTTAACAACAACAGGAAACGTGTATAAAATGAAAATCTATGGCGTTCTCTGGACATTTTTATGACACTTTCTTAATTTTCAACCGAATATATATATACATACATACATATATATATATATATATATATATATATATATATATATATATATATATATATATATATATATATATATATATATTAAGCGTTTTACCCCAAGCAAGGCGGGAAGCCACTAGCACACAAGGAGTTACAGAGTCTTGGAGCTAGAGCAAAGAGGAGCGATAGAGGAAAGGATGAAGAGAAGGATAGGGGATAGATCAGGGCACCTGGAGACGTCGATTGACATTACATTTGAATAGTTTAAGATTATATCTATCAGGGTAACAGAAAGAGGGGAGGGAGTTCAACAGGCGAGAAGTGCGAGACATGAAGCTATTGGAGTAGAAGAGACGGCTACATTTAACAGTTTCGACAGTGAAAGGAGGTGAGCGAGATGCCAGCCTAGTAGAACGCTTAAATTCCTCGGAGCAGTTACCATGAAAGTATTTGTAAAAAAGACAGTGGGAGGCAACGGCATGTCTGTGAGAGAGTGACTGCCGACGAGATGCCAGATCAGGGCCAATTACATTGCATATCTGTCTCTGGATCTTGAGACAAACATAAGGGGCACCAGACCATATATGCCAGCAATACTCCATGCAAGGGTGAATGGTTGATTTGTAGATTTGAAGTATGGACTCCGGCGAGAAAATTTATATGTATGTATATACATTTTACTCTGATATATATATATATATCAGAGTAAAAGTTTTGAAATTTAACTGAACGATGTTACCTTCAGTATGACGCCTCCAGAGTTGTGTAGACGAACCCGTCCGTCCACTAGGTCAGGGGATATCTGCAATGTAATATTTGTTAATCATTTCACCCCCAAGCAAGGTGATAATGTCACTAAGACGCAAGGTGTTAGTGGGCATGAAAGAAAATGAGAAGATATTGGAAGGAAGCGAAAGCCCAATAGATCGTAGAAGAAAGCAAGGAATAGATCGTAAAAGAAAGCAAGGAACAGATCTCTACTCCTGTTCAATAGAGATGAGGGAGGGAGACATTTTTAGAAGACTTTCTGAAATTATGACACTTTCGGAATTTTCAACTGAATATATTTTCCAATAAATGTAGTCTTTTAAATGGACAATTTTTTAAATTAACAATTTAGATTCGAATTTTTATCGTTTTGTCGTCAGGGAAGCAACTGGTATCGAACTAATAACAAAATGTTCTTTCGGGATACGGAAAATCATGGCACTCCACAACTTCCTGTTTTGTTGAAATTTTATCACACATGCTCGAGCTAAGAACTTATTTAGATATGAATTTATTGAATTTATAATACCAAATTGCAAGTTAACACACACACGTACACACACACACACACACATATATATATATATATATATATATATATATATATATATATATATATATATATACTTAACCATTTCACCACAAGCAAGGCGATAATGCCACTAAGACGCAAAGGGCTACTGGGAGTGAAAGAGAAATAAGAAGACTTTAGAAGAAACCGGAAGCACAATCCCAAACAGGAAACAAGCGATAAATCTCAACTCATGTTCAATAAACGGCGAAGAAGTGTGTTATTATGCATCTGTGTACAGTGAATTATATGAAAAATATATTTATTCATTAATTGGAAATACAATAAATTAAAAAATTTTATGTGTATGAATATTTACCCCCACTGTGTGTGTGTGTGTGTGTGTGTGTGTGTGTGTGTGTGTGAATAAGGTACTTAGGCATCAAGTAAAAATCCAGAAGAACCGATAAGATCTGTCAGTTTAATTTTTTTTAAATGTTTACCAATTTCTATATTTAGGTAGTAAATATAGCATTAGTTCTAAGAGTGAATTCCTCGACAAACGAAACAACAGAATACTATCCTCACTAAGCATTGAAAGCGTATTCATTAATCTTCCAGTCAAAGAAACTATAGACATAGTACTGCATAACATATATGATCAACCCTTGTTCCCACCTCCCAAAATTAGAACAAGTACGCGGCGAAAATGTCTGTCCTGCACAAGCACCTTTTTACGGCCACTAATACACCAACTGACAGCAACTTTATCTAATTTCTATATGTGCCCTGTTGAGAATAATGTCTTCAATAATTCCGCAAGCACCCCAAGATACGTACTTTATATTGACGATATCTTCATATTAGTAAACAGCTTAGAAGAAATAAAAAAAAAATTGAAATAAACCCTTGAGAATACCTATGCCTTACATTTTACTTACGAACTCAATATTGACATAACAGTCAATGCCAAAAGCCGTAACTTTATAAACTCTCTTTATAAAAAACTACAAAACTGAATGTCCCGATATAATGTCAGAAAAACATGATTAACCGGAGCAGATTAATCTCTTCGGACATATTATTCTATAAGGAACTAAACAACATTAAACAAACTCTAATCAGTAATAACTTCCTTAATCACCTCGTCGACTAATAAATATAAATAAGCTTAAGGAAATTTTGAAAAGAAATATCGCAAGACTCCTTCTTCATGCAAAGAAATATAAGCATATCATTAAATTATATTATCGTAAACAAATGAGAGCTAATTATAAACAGGAGTTAAAAGCGGTTAAAAATATAATTCACCGATACATATATCACTCAACGATCCTGAGAAGCATCTAGATTTATCATCTACTATAAAATGTTTAAAACATTTTATTTAAACACCGGACCTGAAAAATCCCTCCTATGAAAAAGTTATTTCGTTTATGAATTGGAATTTAATCTGTAAGATTGCCTCTCCAATATTAATAATCAAAAAATGACATTAAGAAATTACGTCGGGCACACATGCACCACACTCTCTCGGAGACTGATCTGTCACCTGTCAAAACTCAGTGTAATCCGTGTATACATCGTCCAGCACATCATGAACAACCAAAATACAACTATCAGCATAAAAACAAATATTAGTTGAAAATACGAAAGTACTTTACAGCACACAATGTAGGGAAAGACTCAAAATACTAGAATATATTTTATTATATAAAATAAACAGCCCACATTATGTAAAATATCATTCAGCACAGAAGACGGCATCTTGAAGTGCAAATGATATAATTAATGTACGCAGATATTAGTTTAAAAATACAAATAAAGTTATTAAAATACAAATAAAATAAAATAAATCGTATTCTTTTTGTGAGGTTACATTCTGAATAACCATTACACATGACGTCACAGTGGACTATTACAAACTTCCAGCATCCTAAATACCAGGATGTAAACAAAAGAATTTTAGCTACTACACAGACACATATTGGTTCTTGATAATGACTTCAATGATCGAAAGTACTTGAACAAAACAATAAAAAAAGATGAATTTTGGACAGTTTATCCACAAGTTCGAGCGCAATACTCACCACTTTACTCGAGAATTAGAAAAATGTAATCAAATATTAGAGATATATCATGTCGGTTCTTTTAAATCAAACTTGTTCATATATATATATATATATATATATATATATATATATATATATATATATATATATATATATATGTCAAGGATCTCAAACACTCGACCCGCACACTTACTCCGGCCCGCGGGAAACCATTTCCCTGGCCAATATTTCCCACAAATTTTAATAAGTTTTAATAAATTTGTCCCTCGTCCCATTCCACACTGATACATTTTATCAGTACTTAGTTTCACCAATCCATCAAGTTCAACCAGAGAATCAATTTTAATTTCAAAAAATCTATTCCATGGACGGAGGAAGAAATGCGTTACGTAAAAGTACAAATGTACTTTGCTGCAATGTCTAGATTTCTTTCTTAAGAAATAAATTTGACAACTTATATGAGGGAAATCTGATGCCGCTGAACCAATCAGTCAACACACTCCACAGTGTACACTGCGTTCTATAGGATTTCGTTGTGGCCGGCTAACAAATGTATCGCTATCGATACCACTGCATCAGTTACTGTGTGCATTTCTGCATAGTTCTTTGAACCTGTTTCTCGTAATGACTCGTAACTTTTAATCAATCAATCAAAATTATAAATCCTTTACAGTAATGAAAATATCACTTTTATTCACAGTATTTAGTATTATTGACAAAAACCCTACTTCGTGAATTAATAATTTCTTTAATTTAATTTAATTTTATAGGGCTTCACGGTAAGCAATGTTCTTTAAGAAAATTTCTTTCTTTTTTTTCCTTTTTAAAAGCGAAGAATAAATTCTCTGAATTTCTTACTCTTGAGCATGCAACATACAACTGGCCATGCACAAATATTTCTTTCTGGAGCCAAATTCCAAATTTTGAAGCGTTTGACATTGCGATTTGTTTATACTTTTCACAAATGTAGGGTGAACTGGAAACTAGATTCTTGTTTATATAAAAACTTAAAAAAAGATAAGCCTCCCCACCAAAAAAAAACAATATTGCATTTTTATTAAATAAGTGTTTGCTATTTTAATCATTAAATTGTTTTTTTTTTAATAGTGGGAGCATTTTGTATGTTAAATAATAAAACTTATGAAAAATTATTGTACTAGGCTACGCACCCTAGTAAATTCAACCGTACCTTACCTGTTTGCATTTCTCCCCAAAATTGGGTTCCGATCGGTCAATGTATCGTTATTTTTCAGGGTGTGACGGAGAGATTAACGAAAGTCACAGAATTTTATATATAGATTACAAACAGTCCTGATGCGAATCTAGCGAAATGATCACGACTTGTTTCGGCAACTTATTGTGGCGGGGTCGATTGAGATGCATACATAAAAAATAGAGAGGTTTTTTTGATAAGTTGAGATGGGATAAATTTGACTACTCATCATATTGATGTTGAAATGTAACTGAGGTGACTATTGACGTAACAGAAAATGTTGACTTTTTCATAGCGAGTGTAGGGCCAGATTTGATATTAGGGCGGAAGGCTTACATGAGGTGGCAAATAACCATCATACACAGCAGAAAATGATGTTTTTCATTCTCTTGTCTTGGAAATTATTGACAGTAATAAGCGTGGTCGAAAAATCTGCTACAATGGGTTCATGTATATTGAATGCCACTTGCAAAATCAGACTGACTTTTTTCTTGTCACAATTAGAAAAATCCTAACCAAAATTGTAATATTTTTTCTGTGATTTTATTACTGACCACAATTCTATTGTTGCTGTTTTACGATGAAGCATTATTAGTAATTACTTTTCGACGGCCATCTTATTTATTTTAATTTCATATGCCGTTTAGCGCAATGAGATTTAGTCTGTTATTCTCCAGTTATTAGTAAACAGCAAATCAGAAACGATGAATACGGCATAATCCGTATGAATAGTTGTGATAAAAAAAACAACTGAAATTAAGATGGATGAAGTGTTCGTTGTAAATTAATAATAAAAATGACGCCGTTCTCTAATTGGTTAAGTGTTATATATTTTTCTAATTATACCATAGAGAAAAATTATTTCTGTCAAAACAGATTAAATATTTGAGATTTTAACTAGATTCTTGTTTATATAAAAACTTAAAAAAAGATAAGCCCCCCCCCCAAAAAAAAAACAATATTGCATTTTTATTAAATAAGTGTTTGTTATTTTAATCATTAAATTGTTTTTTTTTAATAGTGGGAGCATTTTGTATGTTAAATAATAAAACTTATGAAAAATTATTGTACTAGGCTACGCACCCTAGTAAATTCAACCGTACCTTACCTGTTTGCACTTCTCCCCAAAATTGGGTTCCGATCGGTCAATGTATTTGTTACAAAGTGAATATTTCAGAAAATTCATTCTAATTAAATTTGCTATTTAATCTTAAAAAATGAATTAAAAAAAAAAACATAGTGATTTTTCCGCTTTCACAAACTGTTTAAAAAAAAAATATTATAAACCTCTTCAGATGAAATACCTATTACTAGAATATATAACATTTAAGAATGACTAATTCTCTCTTGTATGTATCGTATCGTATTCGTGGGTGATCATATATCTATACAGCAAACTTCCCTTTGTAACTATGTCCCCTTAACATTACCCCAGTTCCTGTTCTGCGACTTATTTACAGAACCTCACTAGGTAAGTTACGCTAGGTGTCCTGTGAGTATCAAACCAACTTTTCTCATTGTGTAGCAGAAATGTGTTATCACCAAGGAATTCATTGGATCTTTCTGTTATCTCAAGTTTCTACTTCATCTACTAGACAATTTCCTCACTGTTATATAGGAGACTAGATATTACGTAGCAATTCGGCACTCTTTTTTCGTAGTTGCTTCTAATGAAAATTTTCTGTTTCCTAATACTTTGCTTCGTTTCTGAGAGGCTTTTTTTCTCTATGCTCTAAAATTTTTTAGATATTTCGCAGCAGTTCAGTACAATTTTCTTTGGTTGTAATGAAATTTCATGGTTTCTCAATACTCTGCTTTGTTTCTGAAAAGCACTTTTTTCTTTTCTAATGTAAAAAAGAGATATTATGCAGTAGTTCAGTATTATTTTCTTTGTTTGTAATGAAAATTTCCTGTTTCTTAGCTTAATTTCTAGAAGACTTCTTTCTCTATTCTAATGTAAAAACTCGATATTACATAGCAGTTCAAAACTCTTTGTCTTTTTTTAATGAATTTTTTCTGTTTCTTAATAATTTGCGTAGTTTCTGGAAAGCTCCCTTCTCTATTCTAATGTAAAAAATAGATATTACGCAGCAGTTCCGTACTCTTTTCTTTAGTTGAAATGAAATTTTCCTGTTTCTTAATACTTTGCTTGGTTTCTAGAAAACAACTTTCACTTTTCCTCTGCGCGGAACGTGTTTCGGTTCATTCTCCTTTAAAATGTGATAAATGCCGTCACTTTTCTAAGAGAAACAGAACCACTACTTCTACATTTCTCAGTTTATGCAGTGATAATAAGAAACAAATATTTTTCATTATATTTTATAAAAATAAAATCATTTATTTATTTGAATATCTGATATTTTGCAAATACCAAAGAGGAAACATTCAGGAATGGAATTTGTCTCCATTAAATATTAATTTTACTTTTTAACTGAAATATTCGGAAATTGGTCACATATCAGTAAATATTGTCATCATCATTTTATTATCTCGCTATCTCCTTTGTAATTTAAAAGTGGTGTGAAAATTTGATAGATTCTACTATCATAATAATCATCATCATAATAATAATAATTCTTCTAATCATAATAATCATCATCATAATAATAATAATCGGCAACATGAACATTTATTAGGAAGTGAATGTTCCAGTCCAAGCTTACAGCTTACAATTGAAGAATATGTGGTCCTCTTTAGAGGAATGGATAAACTGTGTAATCAGAAGTTAACATTTAGACACGCCACCTCCATCATTGTTCTCGAGCTTGGAAAAGTCTTGAAGAGCATTGTAAAGTTATTGGAAGAATTAGAAACCATCTTGACGAATGCGTTACTAAAACAGTGTATTATATTAAGGAGAATGCTAGAGAATTGTCATCTCTTGATATTCACTGAAAGCCATTAGTTACGATTAGTATGGAAGAAGACAAACCCACTACTACTACTACTACTACTACTACTACTACTACTAATAATAATAATAATAATAATAAGAAGAAGAAGAAGATGAAGAATAGCAACAACAAACAAAAGAAGAAATAGAAAAAATTAAAGAAACAAAATACTCCTCCTCCGTCGGTGCCTTCGAAGTTTTTGTCACTCATCCCCTCTTTTTTTTTCACCTGCTTCTTATTTTTCGTTCGGATTTCCATTGATTAATTATAACAGTAGCTTTTATTTATACTTTGTGGACAATGATGCGTCGTTCTATCCACCAAAGTTCGAAATTAAGATTGAACCAGACCCGAAAGCATAAACCAGAATTCATCATAAGCCATCTTAAACTACTGCAATTTATTTTTATTTAATAAAAGGTCGTTACTATTGCCGCACCTTATATATATATATATATATATATATATATATATATATATATATATATATATATATATATATATATATATATACACAGCATATCTTCATTCAAACATGATTCATTAAATAATATAGATATATTGGGTCTACTTATTTTTATACTGATCCTTTCCAGTTATATAATCAGTTTCTTGATGTTAAGATGAAATTCATTAAGGAAGGCGCAATAACCTAAGTACTTTCGACATTTTCTTAGATCAACTTCAGAGATAAATCACAGAGACAGACATAATGTCACTGCGTTAAAATCTGCATTTCGTTGTGATGGTGATTTTTAAAAACACGCGCGAACGCGTTCTGTTATAGTTATTTTAACATTTTATATTTATCCGTTGTAGCTATGGAATTTTTTGTAAAACAAGTTTTTCATTTTTAAGGGAGCTGACCGGAAATTGTTAGAAATGTAAAATGGCGTTTAATATTATATATATATATATAATATGTTGTTGCTATATTCATAATAAATTTTGTTGAGTGATGATTGGTTGGTTGGTTTGATATAGAACACCTCGAGAATTTTAATTTTTTAAAATTATTTTCGTGGTCTATTATATTAGCGTTGTCAACAAGTATTTTTCTGTATTATTGATATATATATATATATATATATATATATATATATATATATATATATATATATATATATGATGAAATATACTCTTAAGGTGTTCTACATTTATGGGATAAAGTGCTCAATATCGGAGATAGAGCGTTTGTAAATATAAAAATGAACATTGAAGTCAACACTTAGAAGCGACAGTCTGTTTCATGCTAGATGCAATTGCGTCTAGCATGAGACAGACTGTCGCCTCTAAGTGTTGACTTCAATGTTCACTTATATATATATATATATATATATATATATATATATATATATATATATATATATATATATATATATATATATATATATACACGACACAGGAAAATAATAAATAAACGCACGACGTTAGGTGCAATAGAAATGGAGGAAGAGAAGAAGTGGGGGGGGGAGGGAAGAAGTGCGGGGAAGGGGAAGAAAAGCAAATTTGTTGCAAATGCATCGGTAGGGGTGTAAATTACTGTTTTTTTTTTTTTTTATTCAGTCTCATATGCACTTAAGAAATATTTTCTGATATGTAAGCAAGGACTTAAGAATTTCTGGTTTCAAACATGTTTTGGCGAAATCCGGAAATCCGCTAATTTTTTCCTGTTGGTTGCGATTGTTGTACGTTTTTTTTTTTTTTTTTTTTTTTTTAATTCTCCACCTTACCATCGGATAATTGTTATTTTTTTCTTTTAAATTTCACACATGGTTGGCTAGTTTGGTAGAGTACCTAAGATTTGACAAATCATAGCTTCTGTTTTACAAGCTCCATTTAATGGACTTCTGTTATTATTTCTGTAGTTTGCTGCACGTTAGTTTTGATATTTCTGGCGTTTTGTCTATTTATTATTACTTCTAAATTACTCGTGCAAATGTAGCTTAATTTAACCGTGGTTTTATTGAATAAAAAAAAATTAAACCAGAAATAAAGTTTACATATCAGAAAGTTTTCCTTAAATGCATATCAGGCTTTATAAAAAAAAAAACCCCAAAGTAACCCTCCGACCAATGCATTTACAGTACACTTGCTTTTCTTCCCTTCCACCCTCCGTCATCGTCGTCGTCTTCACATCCTTCTCTCTTTCCATTACACTCAACATCGTGCGATTGTTTGTTTATTTAATTTTGAAAATGATTTCGCAGCGTTCTTTATTTGTCTACATTTCTGAGATGAGGCATTATGCGGACTATTGTCCTCCTCTTTGTCGCCATATTTATCACAACGTTTCGGTGGTTGGAATTTCGAATTGAACCCTTTATTTCGATCACTGTAGACTGTTCTAGTTTAACGTGCCATGTTTGATGTATGTCAGTAACCTGCCTTAACCGGGTATTGAACTCACACTCTTTGGGTCTGTCACTGGATCTAACCAACGCCTTTATCCCCTGTGCCATGCGTCCTTGAGGATATCTGGATATGAATTTCTGGGTATTATAAACCTAATGTTTTCAGCAACCATTTTTACCAGTGCTCATATTGCAATTTTGCTGTTATCATTGCATGTTTTTTACCAGAGCTCATATTGCAACTTTCTTATCATTGCTTTTCTCTGGCACTCCTTATTACTGGTTCCCATATTGTATTTATTTCTATGCTTGGTCGGCTCAGGAGATTTTTGTGGCCTAGCATATGTGCTGATTCCTTAAGTTTACGAATTTTCCAATGGTGTTCCCTGTCTATGATCTCAACATGATCCCACAGGGGACGGTGATCTCCCTTCTCTCTCCATATGTGGTCAGCCACGCCTGATTTTTCTACTTCCCCTCGCGTTACAGCTTTCTGGTGTTCTTGAAGCCTTACCTTGAGGGGGAGGCCTGTCTCTCCTTTATATTCCTTTCTGCAGCTGCACGGGATAGCGTATACACAGTATTTAGTCATGTTCTCCTGTATGGGGGGGTCTCACTCGAGAGAGATATTTGCGAAGTGTTGTCAAGCTCTTGAGGGTTGTCCTGATGTTATATGGACCGCAGATCCTTTGTATTTTCTCTGATAACCCCTTCACATAAGGCAGGCAGACTGTTTTCTGAGTGTTGTTGTCCTCTTCCTCCTCTTGTACCCGCCTATCCCAGTTTTTTGGAGCTGCTGCCATGTACCCAGGGTAGTTGTTACGTTGTAGGGTACTACTTATACTGACCAATTCTTTATCTAACATCTCTGGGTCGCCACTTATGACTTTTGCTCGGTGTTGTAAGCAACGGACGATCCCTTTCTTTACGCTGTATGGATAGTGGGAGTTGAAATTGAGGTACTGTCCGGTGAATGTTGGTTTACGGTATACGGATGTCTTGAACCCATGCTCTGTTCGAGAAAAAAACTTTTACCGATTGTAATATTTTTACATGGTTTTATTTTAACAAAATACAAGAAAGAAAGAAAATACATGAGAAAACTATCAAAACAAGGAAGAATATGACTTTCATAAAATCCCAATAAAAGAATCTTTCTTGAAAGGTGTACAATGATGGTGATTACCCTTTATCGCGTGGGTGCTTTAATTTTATTTTGGAACTGTGGTGAGTCCAGTAAAATAAAATATAAAAATAAAAATGTAAAACAAGGAGAAAAGGATTCAAATTAAAACAAACCATTTGCTTTCTCTAAAAATCCTTATCTTTTTTCTATCTTTCACTCTCTTTCTCTCGATATATTTCCTTCTCAAATAAAAAGAGGAAAAAGACGAAAAGACTAACTCGGGCCGAAAAAAAAAAAAAAAACAGGCTATTGATGGTCCAGCGGCTAAACAATTTTGGCCCCGCCCACCCAAGAATCTTTTGTCTCTGCTATATATATATATATATATATATATATATAAAATTTAATACCGGGAATTAACAAAGTGTGTCACTGGATTAATAAATCAAGTAAAGATTATTTGTAATGGAGATGAAAAAAAAAAGGGGTGTTTGAAAATTCACAGCCCAACCAACAAAACATTCCCTACCGAAATTCTAATGTTTGATCATTTTGTCCAACGATAAGATTCAAAGGTTTCGCAAATCTTTTCACGAACTGCTTACTAAAAATACATAATTTTGCAGAACTAATTCTTAAATTCACTTAACTTTTATATTTATCGACAAAAAAATTGGGGCTGCCAAAATAATAAACAAATAAATTCGGATGTAAAAAAGAGAAACCATTTCTAAGAAGGGTGATTTTCTAAACGAAGCTTAGATGTGGCAAATGTATTGCGATTAAAACAAAAAATACAATGAGGTTTACCCTGTACAAAGCACCACCACAAGCAAGGTGATAATGCCATCAAGAGGCAAGAGATCACCTGAAGTGAAAGAGAAAGAAAAGTGTGAAGCGAAAACCAAATCCTAAACCGGAAACAAAGAATAAGCCACTACTCCTGTTCAAAACAATGGGGAGAAGTGTGAACCGGACGATAGGCAATCCTCTACTCTTTTAGTTGTGGCACAAAACTTCGAACTCACTACCCAATTTTAATTGATCCATCGAGATAAGCTTACTAACCATTATTCCACGTCGAAGTGTCCTAACCTGTTAAAAAAAAAAAAAAACAAAAGCAAAAAAAAAAAACATCACTAATTTAAAAACATTTGGAAATGGTAATTCAGAACTTATAAATTTTGATGTCGACCCTACACAAAATAAAGAAAATATTTTGAAGGCGTGCATGCTGGTCAAATTCGAACGAACAATATTTTCTACCCATGTGGTTTTAAACTTAACCAACGTTATCACCAGATGAGCCGCGATAACGAGACCACTAAACTGCTGTTTTTGTTGTAAAGGTGGCTTGATAGTTGTTCATTTTGTTAATTGTTGAATGCAAACAACCGCAATTGTTTTCAAATAACATACAACTGCTACTCGCTGTTGTGTACAACATCTGCGGCTACTACAATTCGCCTCCTTGGCTGTATTTGCCACTTCTACTCTCACTTCAACTCCTACTCTTTCTAGCAGCACTAATGTTGTTGATTGCATTTTTATATCATTTATTTATTGTATTATCCACACAGTCTGATCTGTCCACACTCCTTCAACATCTCTGGTTGCTCGGAAGAGTCAGGAGCGGCAGCAGCCAACCGTTAGAGGTGAAGTAAGAGGAGGTGCAGAAGAAGGTGGCTGATTTCTTTAAATAAAGTTATATTCACGTTTACCTGACATATTGAGGGGATAACTTTTGCTTTTGTTATTTCAACGCTGTCATTGAGTCAGTATAAAATGAATAAGGAGAAAAATAGAAAATGTTTATTTTAAAAATAAACTCTGTATTAATATTTTGAAAACATGATTTCATGTCCCGTCACTTTTTCTAAATAATAAAATGTAAGTCCCTCTTATTTTAACAGAAGCGATAGTATCTATAGCCTCACATCTAGATGAAATATGGTATATAGTCTTTTTAAATGTGGGAAGGAAATACACAGGAAAGATTATACTATATTTCACACAATTTTTTAAAATATAATTTCCAAGGTTGCCTTGCTGCGATACAGGGATTAGCAAGTGAACTCGTTTCTTATTAGCCGCCCTACGGATAGCTGAATAACCTAAGCTTATTGCCAATAATAAGTTATCATTGATATTATTTACTGTTTTTTTTTTTTCTTAGGATAGGAATAAAAGATTGTTAGGATGTATCCAAGCGGTTACGGCACACTGCGAATCTGTAATTTCTCGTTTTCGAGCATGTCCCTTTGTGTTTCTTCAATGAATCCAGGTAAAAAGTCACAGGTAAAATAGTAACAGGAGAAAAAAATCGCAGAAAACAAAAAGAGTACATAACGGACAAAATCCTAGCGTTACGGACAAAATGCCAGTCTCATAAATTAAATAAATTAAAAATTCAAGGAGCTTTTAATTCAAATTTTAATTTGAGACTTTCTTCACATAAAATCCGGTCTTATGGGATACTGGAACACCTTAACTATGAAATATATTGAATATTTTACTGGAGTATTGTTAGAAAACCTCTTTTCCGGCTTCATCTACCTTCGTTATACGATCTCCGTGGTTTGTTTACGTTTTGGGGCAAACTTTAAAAAGCCCACTTCTTAAGGCTTTTATCAAATAAAGTTGTACCTTATGGTATACTAAGAGTCTCTAACTATGAATTATGTTATCAGAAAAGGTTTTTATAGGTTGGATTGATTTACTATGAATTTCTGTTGCACGAAGAGCGGACCCATAAACTACAGAAATGGATAACTTCATTAATAGACACCATAAATTAATTGTGACTTATTTTAACTGTGACATTTTTTCATAGCCAAAATTGTGACTTTTTATGTGGATTTTTTCTGGGACTTTATTTCCAGCCACGTATTCAACATCCACATAGCCATCCTGTGGCTTATACTGCAACTATGCTGTCTGTCAGGAATACAAAAATATATTTCTACCACTGATTAAAACAAACACTTATTACTTAATAAGCTAAGGAATCTGTTTAGTTTGTCACACTTATCAAATGATCTATCGGGCCTTACATTTTGTGTTGGGTTAAGATTAAATACTGTAATTTCGACTGTTATATGTTCTCAAAAAGCTATTAAAACATTTTTATTTTCATATGTACACTTAGAAAAAAACTTTTTAAAGAAAAAACTGTGAGGTCCAAATTTGAAACCATTTTTCTATTGTTTCTAATTGTGACTTGACAGTTATTCATTAACTAAGTGTACAAATCGGATGACCGGGAGGTGGGCGGGAAGAACAGTCCGCCTAGGGCGGCAAGTTTTAGGGGCGGCAAGTTTTAGGGGCGGCAAATTTTAGGAGCGGCATTTAGGTATAATGAAGCAGCATGCAAAATTAGTTGTGCTGTTTTTTCCTCTTATTCAATCAAAAAGATTCTGATGTGATTAAAGACATTGAGGAGAATAAGGCTATGAATATGAACATTTAAAATGATCACGAACTTTTTTTTTTTTATCTGCAATCATAAACTATATGTCTGTAATTTTAATCATGCTTTGTATTATGCAGATGTTTTTTCACTTTTAGAATGTTGCTTAGAGAGGCGGTAAATTCTAAATGTGCCGCCGCTGGCTGTACATGGTAATGTTTACAATATTTCTGTCGAGACTGTAATTGTTTATAAAATATTTGACCATTTTTCCAATGTGGAGCTATTTTTTTAAAGTTGATAATGAAACCAATTCTTTTATAAAGCAATCATATACTTCATACGTTTTAATATGTCAATCGATGACGTCTGACTGTCAGAGATTTATCTACTCAGATTCATTATCCTATTCTTTTTCATAACAATATCAATTGTCTTTTAGACTTCACAGAGAACGAGTTTTTAAATAAAATATGCATTGCAATTTAACAAAAATGTCATAAAAAGAAAGATCAGATACAACTACAAATACAAAAGTGACAAATGCAATAAGAATTAAAAGAACACAAAATAAAGTTAATTTAGAAGAATATATATATATATATATTTTTTTTTTTTTTTTAAAGCATTGATTTTCTCAGCCGATAAGCAATATTCTTTAGAACAGTGTCGGCAACCTAGGGCACGCGTGCCACACGTGGCACACAGCCGCAAATGACATCACGAAGTTCAAACCAATAACTACTACAACACAAAGAAGATATTTAACTGTTTCAATTTTAATTTTAATATATTCTAAAAGTATATATATGATATAAAATATATTTTAGAACAGGTATATATTGACCTTGACTTGTACAAAAATATGTCTGCTGTTGGCACACTGAATGATTTTAAAACCCTAAATCGGCACATAGAAAAACGTTGCTGCTTTAGAATAATAAAGACGTTTTTAGTTTTTTCTCTGGAAGAAGAAACAACTGATGAATTTTATGTTTTATATAAATTATGTGATTTTAACTCGTGTTGCTGATTAGAGAACTATTTTGCATTGGCTGTAACAACGTTAGATATCAATATGTTGGTTTCATAATCTTTTCAGGTTATCAAATCTTATTCATTTGTTACAGATTCAGGAGAACTGGGATTAATAAATAGGAATTAATTCTTAATCACTTAGTGGTTGTATATCTGAAGATTAATTATTTTTATGAAACTTGAAAAAAAAAAAAAAGAAAAACACTGTCTTGAAGCACGAAGTAAGTGAAATGGCACATTTTTGAAGGAAACTCAAAGTATTTTTTTTCGAATATTTAGTCTTTGTTGATAAAAATACTTTATCAATGATTTAATTGATGCTCTAAACAGAGTTTTTTTTTTGTTAATTATATATTTTTAAATAACACATTTGGTGATAGTAATAAATTCAGTTCAAGAAAATATTTTCAAAGTATGTTAATAGCAGGAACGTAAAATTATATTTTTTTTCACTAGGTGCTATAACAGCATTATGATAAACAGAATCGACGAAGTGAGTCCGAATTCCGAATGATGCTGTTTCACACTAATGCCATTTTGGAAAGACGTGAATTCACTATTTAATACGCACTGATCTATCGTTAGAAATCTTGAGAAAAATGCCGTATCACTGGCATGTCACGATGTATGAGTGTGTACTTGAGCAAATATTTCTCCCATATTCATCTTACGTGCCGAGTCGGTTACAACTAAATGTTGTTACGCCAGCCCAACTGAAACACAATCCATGAAATAAAACAAAACCAGCAATTTTCAACACCTCCGTATAAATACAACACATCAGGTACACACAAAAGAATATAAATATATATATATATATATATATATATATATATATATATATATGTTTGTGTGTGATATTTGAAAATATATTTTCAATGAAGATTATCTAATTAATTTAAACGTTATTATAGTGGATACTTCTTAAATGGAAGTGGGATGTCTCTTTCAATTAAGAAATATCCACTATAATAACGTTTAAATTAGTAATAAAATACGATATATTGTGGTATATATATATATATATATATATATATATATATATATATATATATATATATATATATATATATTCGTGTGTGTGTTTTACATGGTGCTTGATCTGTATTTATGCAAAGGTGTTATAAATTGTTGGTTTTGCTTTATTTTATGGATTGTGTTTCAGTTGGACTCGAGTAACAACAGTTAGCCGTAAGCCTCTCGGCACGTAATATAAATACGGCAAAATGTTTTCTTAAGTACTCACTCATACATACATCGTGACATGCCAGTGATAGGGCATTTTTTCAAGATCTGTAACTATGAATCAGTGCGTATTAAATAGTGAATTCACGTCATGTTTACAAGTTTCTTCGTATATATATATATACATACATATATATATATATATATATATATATATATATATAGTGAATTCACGTCATGTTTACAAGTTTCTTCGTATATATATATATATATATATATATATATATATATATATATATATAGTGAATTCACGTCATGTTTACAAGTTTCTTCGTATATATATAGATACATATATAACTTGTAAACATGACGTGAATTCACTATTCATATATATATATATGTGTGTGTGTGTGTGTGTGTCTGTGTACTAGGTTTATATATATATATATGTGTGTTTATATATATTATACTTATGCATATATGTTTATATATATATAGAGAGAGATTATATATATATATATATATATATATATATATATATATATATATAATTAGAGAGCAATCCTTCGTTTATGCATGTTTTACTAAATATATATGTGTGTGTGTATGTGCGAGCGTGCGTGTGTGTGTGTGCGTGTGTGTAATATAGTGAATTATTTGCTTCAAATTTCCAATTTGATGTAAAAGCGTTAGGAATTGGGGTTATCATTATATAGTTGTAAATTATTTTGAAAGTACGTAAGTTTTTTAATTCTTGTCTTGTCTAAAATTTGTGTAAATTTAGGCGATCTAAATTTATCCAAATTTTTGCTTCGGTTCTTTCAAGTGTTTCATTGAAAATCTCTCTTATACATACATACACACACTCTCTTATTATGCATACATACACACACACACATATATATATATTCACGTCTGTATTTATGAATATAATAGAGATTATATCTCATATATATATATATATATATATATATATATATATATATATATATATATATATGTGTGTGTGTGTGTGTGTGTGTGTGTGTAGGGCGAGTGTACGAGCGAGTGTGTGTGAATAGATCACCCATCGTTTTAAAAACAGTATTATCAATGTTATTATTAATTACACATTTTTTTATTTTGTATTTGCAATACAAGTTATTGTAATAATTATTATTACTCTCATTATACAATCGTACTGAGATCAATTGTAATAAGTTAATAAATGGAAAAGTTTTCAGAATTTGGGAAAGAAATGCTGTTCTTGATACACAGAACAACAGAAAAAAAACGACAAAACTTTCAATATATATGATAATAATATATTAATAATAATAATAATATAATAATATATTGGTAAATATATCACTGAAATAAATTTAATAGTTTTAACAATTCATATATTTCCTTACTGAAATTCAGCTGCAAATTCATTGAAATAGCGATAGAATAGATCAACAATACCAGAATGACATAGGATTCCTATCATTTTTCCAGGGCTATAACCTAACTTTAATTTGAAACACCTCTTTAATGCAAATCTTACTCTACAGGAAAATATTTCCTTTTTATCGAGTGGAATTGCAAAATGATATCACAATAAAGATCTTTCCATTCAAGTAATAGCAGCTCCAGTCCGACAATTTAGGCAAATTTTAGTATTTACCATACTATAATTTTCAAAGATGAAAAGTATTCCAAAAAAAAAAAAAAAAATACCCAGCAATTAAACCGCAATCGCGTGCTTTGGACTATTAATATTTATTGGGATAACATAAATTAGGGATGCCTCCTTCCTGTGCACTTAGTCACATTTCTACAATGTAATTTTAAAAATAATAATTATATTTTTTTTATTATACATATCCTGTTCCTTCCTCACATTTATTTCCAAATACGTAACGGCGGCAAACCACCATGCATCTATTTATTTATTTACCATCAAGTCACGTGACACAATTCTCCAGCCATAAAGATTACGTTTTGCAATGACATACCCACATAACCTGTTCCCCTATCACATACTTGCCAAACATTTGAGATATGTGTTTATAAAATAAGTTCTAAGGTAGTACAGTGAATTGTATAAATACATGTTGTGATATATATATATATATATATATATATATATATATATATATATATATATATATATATATATATATATATATATCACAACATGCATTTATACATACATATATATATATATATATATATATATATATATATATATATATATATATATATATATACATATGTACAGAGTATAATATGCAAGTGTTTGTTTATATACGCATATTGATATAAGAATGTATACCAAAAACATTAAACATGACGTAAAATCAGAAAAGAACGATATTAAATTAAAAAAGCACTTGTTTAATTTCAATGACATTTGGAACTGCACTGGGCAGGGGTTCAAGATTCCTAAATTGTTTGTGGTATTATGTATATTTTAAGTTGTATCTCTGGAAGAAATATGCATATAAGATTAGAGTTTTATTAGTCTATGAATTTGCCGATATCTCGTAATGAGTGGACCGAAAGATTACAAAATGGTTCATCTACGAAACTCTAGAGTCGGGATGTCGAATATACCATCAATGATCTAAGTGAAAAAAATTTGTATTAATCCTAGATATAGATATACACACATACCTAGAAAAATACATAATATAGATACACACACACACGCGCGCGCGCACACACACACACATACACACGCGCGTGTGTATGTTCTCGTGTGCCGCGTTTTGTCCTTCATGATTTTATCGGACTAAATTCTTTTTATGTTAGTACGATTACAAAAAAAAAAAAAAAAAAATACTACTACTAATAAAAATACATGAAAAATTCCAAGAATCCCTTTGTTCTTACGCATTTGTAGTCGCACCAACATAACACATTTTATCCGATGAAGTCCTGAATAACAAAACGTGTCACGCTGAAATTTTTCCACTTTGCCATACATTTTGCCATACACTTTGCCATACACACACACACACACATATATATATATTGCATGTATGCAGGTGTGAAAGATTGTATCAATAAATTCGTAACGTTACATGGAAAATATTCGATGAAATTTTTTCTCTTTAATGTTAGATCTATATTAAGTGCATTGTCAACAAAGGGATATTTAGGGAAATAGTCAACTGAAACTCATTCGACATATCTTCGCCTGGCACAAGATCAATGAAAAGGAACCACTTAAGTTGTCTCCTTTTGTTCTTTAAATGTTGATGCCACTGAAAACCATGACTTACAAAGGAGAGTTTAGGTTTCAAACATTTTAATATGCTGCATTTTTTTTTCTTTTTTTATGGCGCATTCATCCCAGACTAAAACGAAATATAAGCAGCTTGCATGTAGAATGATTAAATATTAGTGTAGATATATTTTGGTTCAGTTTGAAGAATCCTCAGTAGCCCAAGATTTGCTCACTTTACATGTCTGGTCTGATCTTATTTCACACTTGGCAGAGAAATGGAATCGAGAAATGGGTAGAAGCTAAGAGAAAGAAACAGTGAAGAAATAATCGCATTAAATTATCATTCGATTCTCAAGGTTCGTTTAAAAATTGATCATTTTGTTAAGAGAAAATGCCTGACTAATAGATCAAATGATATTAAAGAAAGTCGTTGCATCTTCGTATGGCAGTGAATAAACATACACACTAAAATAAGCCTAAAATATAAACAAAGCATAAAACAAAACAAAAAAATGACATCCTCTACAAAAAATAGAAAACAATAAAAGGTAAAGCCAAAGGCTGAAAGTACACTGTGAATAAATTCGTCTTTTTAGGGAGTTTAACACCACCCGCCATATTCCTTCCACCTATCTGCATTTTTTTTCTTTCCTTTGGGACTGTCCGTTCCGGTAGTGTGTTAATGTTCTTTTTCGATACGCTTGTGGTAGTCACTGTCCTTGGGATGAGATCTCAACAGGAATCTTGTTCTAACCCTTTCCTTTCTTTCCGCCCACTCTTCGCTCCTATTCAGCCGTGTTAGAAGAGTCCTTACTGGCGAGATTGTTCATCTTGCGCGTCTATCACCTCTGTGTTGATTTTGGCAGTTAAGCTCTTTCTTCCCGACCCCCCTCAGGCTATGTCAGTTGTACAACAGACAACACCTTTGACTTCTTTATTATTTGACCCACACTCTTCCTTTTACGTTTCCTCCTTTTTTTTCTGAAATTCCCACGTCAATTTTTAACAGTTCTGAAAGAGAGAATAGCAGGGAACATGGCTTTGTTTATATTACTCTGCTATTTTTCCTAATGTCGATCAGTTTTACAAGAGTCCAGATGTCATTCTTGGCGTCTGATAAGAAAGAAGAGCGGCCATTATGGTCAAAAACCGTGAGGCGCTCCTCACCCACATCCGGCAAAATATGATAAGCAAAAGTTCAAGAAATGTTTCGATCAATGAAGTGTGGATTTTATCCATATTGGGTTAAATATTTGTAAAAACACGTATTAAATTATAAGGGTGTGCTGAATAATTAATGAAGTCGATTTATTTTTTCTAAAGCTTTACTCTTCGCAACGATAGGACGAGATACCTACAAATTCGTAGGATCTGACCATGATAAAATTACATACATAGTGTCTACCTCCCCTTTGAAGAGGTTCTATTAAGCTGTTTGCATACTGACTCACAAGGTATACACTACTTTTGATTTGATCCCACTCTTCATATTTCCAGACATTTGATATTTTGTATTTTATAAAGACGGAGTACCAATGTTAAGTACCAGACTTGAAAATTAGTTGTTATAAAAAAAGTTATATATAAGTTAAATACATAAAAAATAAACATTATGCAAAATTAGCCTAGTGGATTAACATATTGTGAATTTGGTGAGATATTAATTTTGACTTCAATCACTGAGTATATTAGTGTTGACTTAAACTCAGTGGAAAAGTCTACGTAATATTGGAGCAGTACTAAAAAAACAAAACAAACAAAAAAACAAACAAAAAAACAAAACAAGACGCGATATCCTGATGACGGAACGAGAACAATATATGCCCGTAGATTAAATAAAGATGTCAGTTCGGAACTCACGGAAAATTATCTGGACATACAGACACATAAAGAAGGCCAGAGAACACGTCGCCCAAAACGACAGTTAATAATGAAAATATCTCAGTTCAGAAATTAAAACAGAAATTATATAAACAATTTTTTATTTTGATATATAAATGAGGAAGGAAAGAGGAACGTATCAAATTTTATTTTTCACTGATTAAACATGTTTAGCTGCTCGTTATTGAAATAATTTCTACTTACATCGATTACATCAAGAATAAGTCGTCATAGGAATTTTCCTTAAAAAATTATTAAATTTCAATTAAAAAAAAATAAATGTTCACTTATTTACATTTCTTTTGCAAAAATCGATCTTTGTATATATATATATATATATATATATATATATATATATATATATATATATATATATATATATATATATATATTACATCAACCTTATTTTTAGTGGATACCCGGCTCATGAAATAGATACTAAATGTTTTTAAACAGTGTGTATTACGTTTGCTGGCATGTGTAGAAAATGTTCTCTCCGATATCCTTCCTTCGTAAAAAAAAAAAACAAACAAAAAAACACCATCTACTCCGACGTGGTTTAGAACGTTAGGGCACAGAAAGCGTTACAACCCAGAAAGATTCTATTTGTGAGGGATATGTGCATCCCTTGAAAGGGTAAAAAGAACCTCGCCGGTTGTAGGTGTTTGGGCTTGTAAATGAACAAACCAATACCCAAGGAAAACTGAGAATATGTAATTGAGGTGAAAGCAATCGTCTAGAATCCAAGTTCAGAGACCAAAGAAAAAAAAACCTCCAAAACGAGTAAAGCAAAAGTGACTATGTAAAGTGCTCAATAAACTAAGTAGAGCGGATCTAACTATGAACCTAAAGAGCCAAACAAACCTACCTAGGTTTCATGTACGCGGATCGTCAGGGTACGCTGACCGCGTAGGGGAAACCTAGGTAGGTTTGCCTTGCTCTTTAGGTTCATATATATATATATAAACAACGCTTTCATATATGAAAAACAAACACGGGTAGCCACTAAAAATAACGTTAGAGGTAATAAAAAAAATATCGTATTAAAAATAAATTATATATTAAAATTAAATATATATGCATGCATATGTAACTTATATATATATATATATATATATATATACATATATATATATATATACATATATATATATATATATATATATATATATATATATATATATATATATATATATATATATATACGTGTTTGCGTGTGTGTGCCAATATAAAGAGCTAGTTAGATCGGCAGGCTGTAGCTACGTGGCAAATTCCTCCATGAAGAAAAAGTGCTGGAATAATTTTACGTTTGTACTTAATTTCTGTTAGCTGAAATAAACAAATAAATAATTTCGCTGATTTCTTTAAAAGATTCTGTTTTAGTAGTGAATGTTTTCGAGACTTCTGTCAGTGATTACGCCAGCTCGGTTTGATTTTCGTTCAGATTTAAGTTGCCCGCGAGAAGCGCATGACGCAGAAATAATTTGTTGCCTGAACAACTGAATTGTAAGGATTTCTTTTCAAAGTTTTCAGAAACCGTAGATCAGTTTTTTGTTCCCATTGGGCATCTTTCCTCTGTCGGTATCAGTCAAATGCTTAAGTGGATTTCTGCCTTACCTAAAATGACTGAAACATGACTGATAAATTCATTTAAGAAATCGCCATTGCAGATAAAAACTATTATAGTTTCTATAGTATTGTTTTCTTTCTGTGTTGTATTTTATCCTTATCCAGCAAATTGAGCCTGACTCAGAAACACAATGGTTAGGCACTTAGTGAGGATTGACGTCACTAGACTAGCAAATATTTCAAGTTGTTGCTAACAATAGTATTTCGGCTAGAATCAAATTTCTTGGTAATGCATATTAATCAGGAAATGTTATAATATTGTATATTCGTCAAAGAGAAATGCAAAAGATGTCCGTAAAAGGTTTACGTATGCAAAGTTTTCTTGTTGGTAGATTTTTTGTAAATATAACAAATTTGACAGCTTTTTTAAGGTTTAAAAATGCGTTATCTTTGACACACAATTTCATGTATAACAATATTTTATATGGATATTTAGCAGTTGCAAAAAGTTGGCTTTTTAAAATTTAAATTAGTTAATATTCTTAAGCTGCGTTATTCCTTTAATAAAATGTATGACAAAGTGTAAAAAGATTACTTGTGACGCGTTCCGTCCTTCAGGACTTCATCGGACTAAACGTGTAAAAAGTAATCTTTTTTTCATTTTGTCATATATATATATATATATATATATATATATATATATATATATATATATATATATATATAAATCGGAATTGCGAAGTTTTCATTAATATATATATATTATGCTATTTGAGATTTTCGACTAAAACGCCTAATTTAAAATATATTTTAAATTTTCGTTAATGATTCATAATTTTATTTTAATTTACTTTAAATATTTCTTTCAAAAACTCTCTAAAATATTTATCTTACTTGTTACGGCTTTAGAGTATTTTTAATAAAAGAATGCAGTCAGTCATAAAGTTTAAGAAAAATTCGTTATTTCTTTAAATTTCCATAGATTTTTGAAATGCGATGAAGTGTGTAAAATCTCCGTGATGGATTTAATACCTTACATCCGGTAAATAATTATAAACAGTCCTGTCAAATTCTTCGTTTGTATATATCAGAAGCATATAATGTTTATATCAGAACATTACCGGGATTTACAACGGTCCAATGCATATAAAAATCGAATTAACTTTTAGATTCAACGTGCAACACAACTTTCTCCCGCGGGTATCAACTCACAGCATTTACTCAACTACAATATATATATATATATATACATATATATATATATATATATATATATATATATATATATATATATATATATATATATATATATATGTATATACACGTTTGTTTGTGTGAGTGTATGTATATGTATATGCACATACACAAGCGGTTACTGAAAAGTCCTTAAACACACCAATAAGCATTTAAGAATAACACTAATGTTTAGTAAGTTTTTAGGAAATGGTCTGGCCGAGAACTTTTCATTAACGTTTCGTGGACTCATACGCACAGAGACACATTTACAGACAAATGCATATATATTTCTTAATCCCCTAAAAGGAAACCTTATAAGATTTTCCTTATTTGTCGCATTCAATGAAAGATAAAAAGAAAGGTTGTTGCTTAAATATGTATATATATATATATATATGTATGTATTTGTATATATTTCTGTGTGTGTTTGAGTGTGTGGACATGTCTTTCTCAATATATTTATATGTATGGTCTAGACTTGCATATAAATTTTTCTTGCAAATATGTATGCATATATATATATATATATATATATATATATATATATATATATATATATATATATAATTTCTTATAACTATAAACATTATATTAGGTTGGTGCAAAAATAATGACGTAATAATGTCGTTTTTTGACCTTAAAAAATACGTCAAAAACGACATTTTTACGTCATTATTTTTGCACCAACCTAATATATAATGGATACGTTCGTTTGTGTAGTATTCCCAGAATTTAAACAGTGAAATTAAAATGTACTGGTATATAGCTCGAAGGTTCAATTAAAGTATATGCAACCTGCGACGTAATTTACACTGTTTAAAAACAGGGCGTCTACTCAAACATGGGTATCCACAGGATAACATTTTCTGTTGAAGATTATATATATATGTGTGTGTGTGTGTGTGTGTATGTGTGTGTATATATGTATATATAGAGAGAGAGATGAAGTTTATGCATTTATAAAAAAAATTTGTTATATATATATATACATATATAAATTCAATGCGCAGCAAAATTTTCATGGACTATTTTATAATAGAAAAGCGCTCTAACCTGATAAACTCAACGAATCAAAATATATTACTCTACCAACAAACTCAGTCACAACTACAACTGTAATGAATTTATCTAAACTGAGTATAAAATCTGTCAGACCTATGTCTAAAACAATACAGACCTAATTTATCAAAACAAAACAATAAATTAAAATTTGACGAATGAATTTACTCTATTATCAATAATAATTTCCATAAGGAGTTTATATAAATGATTATATGAACATAGAAGAAATCTTTTACAAACCAGTACTTTAAATGGATTATTTGCTCATTGTAATGATTCTGGCCATAGTTAGATCATTCGCAGTAAATTTGTGTCCATGTTCTTACAACGTTTTAACTTCCTTGGCAGATTTTCTGTTATCACATTGTGGGTTTAGTAACAATAGTGATGGGAATATAAACAAAAAGAAAAAGAATCTAAATGAAATTGTCCCTGATATATACTCGAAATATATAAAAAATAAAGTAAATTTTAAATTTTTTAGTGTCTCCTTCTTGCTCATGTGTAGTCGCATCAATATAAACATTACTTTTGTCCGATGAAATACGAAAACTTTTGCCATTTGTTAAATATATCTCTCTCGTTCTATCTATGTATCTATCTATGGATATATATATATATATATATATATATATATATATATATATAGTGTGTGTGTGTATAAATTTTCATGATCAATTTTTTTAAATTACCGATAATGCTTTTCAGACACAAGGAAGAAATTCCAACAGAATTTCTATGAAGTTCATTTTCGAAGAAAAGTACAAGAAATATGGGCCAAAATTTCGATTTTCTTAAATCATCATAAGGCTAGTTAGAGACAAATGGTGAGTTTTGTCAAACTAGTGAATGTTGCGCGTAAGCAAAGATTGTTGTGACCTAGCGACGTGTAACGTGCTTGTTTTGGGTTTTTCTTTTTATTTATCTGAGAAGGATTATTCGCAATTTGGAGGAGGTGATCATTAAAATTAATCGATACAAAATATATGTTGTCTCAATAATTTTTAACTTGAGAAACATTTGCTATCTAAATACACAGAATAATATATATATGTGTGTGTGCGCGCGCGTCCGTGCTGAAAGATGATCCCATTGATTAATCTTTTCAAGAGGAATCAACGGTAGTCGAGATTATCGAGTCAATGCGATTGATCCTTAGCTGCATAGTATGTGCTTCGCCAGGACAGTTTTGAATTCATTTTTCCTTCTTCTAAACCGTTTGCCATCTAAGGCTATAAAATCCAGTCTGTCCAACTATTTATTCATAGCTGGGAGGGAGAAGAGATCGATTCATACCCTTTCCAAATGAAATGAATGAATGAAATGAACTCGAGTGGCGTTCGAACTCGGCTCTACGTTTCCTCAATACATTATTCCATCATAGCAATTATTAATTTACCTTTCTTTTCATGGGAAATATATTTTAGTCATTGTTCAAAATTACACAAACAGAAAATAAAGAATCTTTTTTCTAGCCATACTTTCTGATAAATGTATCTATTCAGAATAAATCTATCTATTCATGTATCTTGCTATCTGTTCAAAAGTATTCACAATTATGTATCTATCAATATATTTGTGTGTGTGTTTCTCTCACTCTCTCTCTCTCACCCTCTATCTCTCTCTCTCTCTCTCTGTTGTAATTTGTTTAAAAAACAATAAGGCTCCAGTGTTTCACAAATTAGTTTATCTCCCTACTTGTGGGTTTACAATGGCTTATTTTAAATGATTGCTTTTAAATGGCTTCAGATACATTATTTTAAAATATTCTCAAAATTATGAATATGTTGATGAGGAATTTCCATGTAAACACAATGCCATTTACAAGTTGCATATATACTAATTAACCTTGACTCATTTCAATCTATCTCCAGTTAGAGTAAATTAATATTTATTTCGCGGATGGGAAAAGTAAAATAATTTCTTTTAAATATGATCCTGAAAACAAGAAAACATTCATTTACATTGCAATTAGATTATTTATTTATTAGAAACAGAAGTAATTCTCCTGTTGTATTTGTTTTGTTTCCTATCCCTCAAGCATTATCATTTGCATACATGATAAAACGGTTTAGTAAAGCCTAAAGATTGGGGATGAAAGTACATTTGAGTAGTTAAGAATAAGAGGTCAATTTTTCTCTCAGGCGAGAGAAAAATGAATGTCATAATATAATGACAGGAGTCGAGGTAAATTGATTTGATAAAAATCAGAAAGTAAAAAAAAAAAAAAAAAAAAAAAACGCCTTGGGGAAGATTTGAGAACGAAACCCAGATACAGCGATTAGGATTAAGGTAATAAAAAATTTCATAAGACAGATTTACATAGTTGTCATTTATGCATCATAACTGGTTTTAAATACAGGTCTCTTACAATATTTTAAAAATTCGGTGCAAATTATTTTTGATGACATTTATGTTTCTGTTTTTTTTATGAAGAAATAACCGCGATAATTGTATGCCGGCATCTAAGCCGAATGAACGGGTTCGTTACGTTCACTTACGCGAAAATACTCTTGGGAAAGACATGAAACAATATCCCCCACCCAGCTATGGAGAGAATAGCAGGACAGACTGGGTTCGATAGCCTTGATTGGCGAGCAGTCTACAGCAGAAAGAAACAGCAACGAGGAAAAAAAAATGTCTAGTCAGACATGAAGCGAAAAGAGACATGATCGCCCAAACATGTATCACGAATAGCACTTAACGGACTGACTGATTTAACCTTCTGTTAATTGTGTGGATCATTGTCACAGATTTAGCAAATCTGTTTTTATCATTTAGTACAATCACTTTTTCAAACTCTTCATTAAAATATTATAAATTATTTAATTCTTAATTTTCTTGTTATATATTATTCTGAGTACACTTTATGGCGGTTATAGGATAAATAAAAAAAGTTTTATTTTGAAATTGTAAGTTTCAAAAGCCCCAGTATGCGAAACTAGGTTATACTTTAAACAAATAAAACTGCTTGTAATTAACACAAATATCACATTATAATTCTGCTCTTTCTGTCGTTAGTTAATCGGCTAGTTAAAGTGTGCATTACATCCTTCCATTTGTTCAGATAAATAATAAACCATTCCTTTGTTTGTGTGGAAAGATCGTGAAAAATATATAAAAGATATTATTTACATTTAATGGGGAAAAACATACATAATAAGAAAGAAAGAATTCAAAGAAAGTGGTGTTGTTAATGCTCTCATGGGTTTTTACGCCTGATATTTATTGAAATGGAAACCATGGCAATTTTAAAAATCTTCATTTGTACCCTCTTACTTATTTTAATTAATGAGATGCATTCATACTATTCCAACTAAATAAAGTAGTTGTTTAAAATATCAGGAGCGTTTTATTCATTTCTGATAAAGTGCATCATTTCATATGTGACAACATAATATATTCCCGAGTCTTGCAAGGGGCTTACTCAATCATTAGCTTAAGAATTATGATTCATCAGAAAATTGTAATAAAAATACTGAAACTTACAACGAGTACCGGTAGCTATGACTAAAACTAAAACTTGTAGTTACTTGTTTGAGGTATTCAGAAACTATTAGGTTGGTGCAAAAATAATGACGTAATAATGTCGTTTTTTGACGTTAAAAATACGTCAAAAAACGACATTATTACGCCATTATTTTTGCACCAATCTAATATATGAATAATCATAAAAATTAAACTTGTCACTTATTAAGAAAAAAAACATTCTTAGGAGTGTTCAAACATCTCATAAAACAAGGCTTAAAACAAGGTATGACTTTTGAAAAGGTAATTTTATAATTTTTATGATACCCATTTGATTTTTAGAAAGATTCGTATTTCTTTAAAAAAATCCCATCCATTATTTTGGGGCTTTGATATTTCAATAATATAGGGGGTATCGTTCTTTGTAACTTAGCTGTAGTGAAGTGAGACATCAGGGTGGATATTAATGAATTTGACACAGTTGACGACAAAAGAGATTTTCGTTAGCTATATATGCAGATGAGTCTTTCAGTGTTCTGCCTGACTGATCTCTGATATGAACCGAGATTTTCAAAGGTCATAAGATTTAACTAGCTACGGTCGAATTAGGCAGCTGACCGTGTCCTATCAATAATAAAATATAAAGGTCAGTGCTTTTTGACAAAGAGACACATTTGTACATCAGTTGTTGAAGGTGTGGTACACAAGCTGGGGCGCACACGCATACATATCGTTTCTAAGAATTTGAATCATCGTATCTTTTAAAAAATGTTTCCCAGGTCCATTTGGTATGTATTGAAAATATCGAAATTCTCTAGTTTCTACCACTGAAATTCCACCCTATCCGTCAGACCTTTACATTTCAAGTTATTAAAACGTATGAATTGCGGTAACTACAAAGTTTGTTATATAGTCGTAAATGCGATTCTCGCTACGAAAAGAATTATTAATATTTTTCATATACAACATGGACAGCCCTATAGTGAAGGCTAAGGAGATTCAGTTCCCGCACGTTTTGCTGAAAAATAGCACACAAAAAGCAGTGGTTTAAATTTAATTTCTTGGCCTTAATCTATGACCCTATTGAGGTGAAGTGTATCATTTGTCTAAATTCATTACTGCTATTAACTTTCAAAGTAAATCAAAAAACTTGATTTTTTTTCCAAAAATATGCTTCTAGTTTGTTTCTTTTAGAAGTTTTTTCATACAGAAAAGTCAAAATGTCCCATTCCAGAAAATATGTTCCAACAAACAGCAAAAAGTATTTGTATTTAAAGAAATGTTTCCAGATTAAACATATTCATTTTATGAGAGGATCAGATAAAATATATAAAATAAGAAACGTTTAAAAAATTAATATCTGACACCCCCACATTTAGAATTTGATTTAGCGCTTCTTTTAAGAAGGACAGTGCTTTCCATATTATAGCAATTATTAAGTTGTTGACTTTTGTACGTACACGTGTTTGAACAGTCATCTCTGGTTTTTAAGTATTGAAATTAATATCAACCAGCTTAGAGATCTAAAATCCTACTAAGGAAAACGTGCTGCCAACAGGAATCGAAACTATATTACTTTTTTTAATCTGAGAAACCACTTTTTAACCAAGAGTGTTTTTTTTTTATCATTTAGTACAATCGTGTTTTCAAACCCTTCATAAAAATTATTATATATCATTTCGTTTTTAATTCTCTTGTTATATATTGCTTTGAATATACTTTATGACTTTTATGAGATAAATAAAAAAGGTTTTATTTTGAAAAATCGAATTAAAAATGAAATTATAAGCTTCAAAAGTCACAGTATGCGAAACAAAGTTATATTTTAAACGAATAAATGCGCTTGTAATTCACACAGACGTCACATTATAATTCTGCTTGTTTTACATCCTTCCATCACATCAGATAATTAATGGACAATTCCCGAGTTTGCGTGGAAAGATGTAAGAAAAAAAGATATCAAAGACATTATTTAGATTTAAAGAGAAAAAAACAAATATAAGAAGAAGAAAGAAAAAAAAAGAAAGGAATCGAAGAAAGAGAAGGCTATAATGTAGTGAGACGCCATCACAGTAAAACAAGTCTCAGTTATTCCACTTAAAAAAAATAAATCTCTTGTTGATTATTTCGAAGTCCACGTCTGCTAACATTATTTTCCTTTCCGTAAATTGTACAAAGTAATTTTTAAGCAATTAATGAAAGAAAGGACGGTATGAAGAAAGAAAGAATGATATAAAAGAAAAGGAAAGGAAATAAAAATGAAAGGAAAGAAAGATAGAAAAAAAAAAGAAAGGAATGAAAAGGAAATAAAGGAAGAAGGAATGAAAAAGAAAAAAAAGAAAAGGAAACAAATGAAAAGGAAGCAAAGAAAGTAAAGGAAAGGAAAGGAAAGAAATGAAAGATAAAAGAAAAGGTATGGAAAGAAAGGAAGAGGAAAGAAATGAAATAAAGAAGGAAAACAAAAATATATAATGAGATTTAATCTGGTTTATGAACACATAAATATGAAAACCGAAACGACATATTGGCCATAACAGCAATGAAAATAAAAGGAGGCTAGAAGAACAAAGAAATCCTGAAGTTTCTAATAAAAACTTTAAGAACTGTTTCAGTAGATAACTGAATGCTTAAATGGTCGCTTATCCCGTTTTTATTCATGTTACTCATCTAAACTCTTCAATTTTTCTTGCATTTTGTTTAATTAAATTATGAAAAAAATGTATAGGAGACTCAAAGTAAAGTATATTTAAAAATCTATGTAATTTGGCAGATGTAAATTATATTTTATAAGAAATAAGTAGACTAATACATCCACAGGCACACACACACACATACTTTTGTCGAGTCTCCTTGCGGTGAGCAACTAATGCATTTAATATATTGTTTTGTAAAATATTCCTGTTTTGTACATATAATTTTTATTTAGATTCTTTGTGGTTTCTCACATGTATCTTTTGTGACAATTATTACAGGTGATCGAGTAAATTTCTCCTTCAAGTTTGTTACTACTACATCTAAAACAGTATAAAACATAAACAATACAAAAGGAAACTAAGCTAAAACTTGAAGGCAGAGTTTATTCGATCGCCTGTAATAATTGTCACAAAAAGTACATAGAGGAAACCTCAAGGAATCTAGATAATAGATTATAGGAACACAAAAGGGAAACTTTACCAAACAATGTGTCAAATTCGTTGTTGCTCACTGTAATGATACTGGCCACAATTTTACTATAAAAATGCGACTCTGATCAAAGAAGAAAACATTTCGTAATAAATTTTTAATCCGACGTTCTTTCTTATTACTATAAACGTTATATTAAGTGGTTGCACATGTTACATTAGACATTTCTTAAAATAACAAAAAAAAAAAACAAACAAAAAACCCCCCAAAACCCAATGATATTGATTTCAACCGAACTAAAGATCGAGATTCCCAGTAAAGAATACTTGTCACTTGATTGGAATTTAACATAAATTCTTTATTTTTAATCTGGAGATAACTCTTTCAAGCCAAGGTGCTTTATCATTAAGGTACAGGAAGCCATAAAAGCAAATGCTTATTTAAGAAGGCTTATTTTCTTTATTGGAACTTTCGAAATCTAAACCAGTATACATTAATTTCATCTTAACTATCGCATTTGTGGTGTTGTATCCTTAATAATAATAATAATAATAATAATAATAATAATAATAATAATAACGAAATCGAAAATCTCAAAGATGTGGCACATGGGAACATCAACAATCCCTGTTGTAGTTGTAGCCTTCGGATTAGTTGGAAAAGATTCCAGTAGACTAACTGAAGTATGTTTACAGACACGAAGATTGAAGCAAATAGGCCAGACATAGTTTTGAAAAAGAAAAGACTAAGCTTGCCTATTAACTGAGATAGCTTGCCCAGCGGACTGTAATATTGCAACCAAGGAAACTGAATAAACTATCGAAGTATAAATACCTGGAAATTGAAATAGAATAAAATGTGGAAATTGAAGAAAAGAATAGTACCAGTCAAAGTAGGTGCGCTTGGAATGATAAAAAGGAACACAACAAAAAAAAAAAAAATCCTAGCTTACAAAAATTTGCCTTGATAATTACAGCCGACACACTAAGATGAACTTTGTTCATGTAACCCTAATGTTATTAGGGGTGTTAGAAAAACAAATCATAAAATGTCGGCATAACAACACACCACTACCTGCCTTAGGTCTTTCTGCACATTTGGTAGGTCGTGTGAGCATAGCAGAAATCGAATAATAATAATAATAATAATAATAATAATAATAATAATAATGTATCGCTGAAGATCTTAAAAAACTATCAAAATACAAGGATCTTGAAGTGAAAATCTCAAAAAATGCACATGAGTGCATCGATAATTTTAGTTGTAGTTGAAACTCTCGAAATGATAGAAAAAGGCTCCGGGAGACTCACTGAAGGGATTCCTGGTAGCCCATGTCTTAAAGAAATAAAAATAAATGTGCTCACAATTACAGCTCACACGTTACGAAGAGCTTTATCTTTTTAAAATGTGTGTGATCTCAGTTTCTCTTTGTTTTCTTTCCATAAATGATCAGTGGAAAATGTCATGGAGCCATTTCTGACCTTAGGTCTCTGGTTGGGACTCGTAAGAAAATGAGTATATAACAGAAATCAAAGATGACAATAATAATAATAATAATAATAATAATAATAATAATAATAATAGTTGCATATCACATTTATTATATTTTATTTTATTGAAATGTTCTTGGTGTTGAGTTGTTTGACTTTAGGATTAACCTTTCTAGAATTTGTAGTGGTTGTAGTCATTCTCTTCCTGAAAAAATCCCCGAAGAGTAGAAACATTACATTAAAAAAACCTTTAACAGAGAACTTTCACTAGTTTTCAAAGAAATTATATATATATATATATATATATATATATATATATATATATATATATATATATATATATATATATACAGGGTGCCCATAAAGACTCTTTACAGTTTAAAAAATATATTACAAAGGCAATTAATATGGCACCACAACTAGATGACCTTTAACCAGCTATCATTTTCCAGCTAGATGGTGCACCACCACATTGGGAACTGCATGTTAGTGGATCCCTAAACCAAATATTTCCAAACTGGTTGATTGGAAGGGATGGTCCAATTGCCTGGCCACATCGTTTACCAGATATCACTCCCCTGGACTTCTTTATGTAGGGTTATGTTAAACGTATGTTGCATCAAATAAGGATAAGGGACATCACTGATCTAAAGCAAAAGATGATTGATGTCATTGACACCATTGATGAATCTATGCTATAGAGGATATGGCAAGAAATCGAGTACCGTCTTGATGTGCTTCGTACAACTAATGGTGCCCATACAGAGACGGATTAAATTAATTAAAAATAAACTTCAATATCTACTCTTCATTTTGTAACTATTTCCGCATATTTATCTGTTCATTTGCTTTTGTAATATTTTTTAAATTGCAAAGAGACTTTATGGACATCATATATATATATATATATATATATATATATATATATATATAATTTATATTTTCTTTATATAGTACGTTCTCTTTACATAGTAGTACTTCAGTGCGTTCTCTAACTGAAAATCACAAAACTTAACGTTATTTTATTTTACTCAAATTTAATTCTACGTATAAACACAGGTTACTAAATAATAATTTCTACACTCGTCTTGAAATAATCTCTCAAGGAACGAAACACGTTGGCATAAACGTTGTCTTTTTATTTATACTGTCTTTAAGGATATAGTTATATCTGAATTTTTACACACTCACGCACACAGACACAAGCACAAGATTTCTGTTAAATTTTTTATGACCATTTCTCATGCCCACTTCTTGTTTGCCATCCTGTTTTGATTTATCTTGACAATATTTATTGACGATATTAAATGAAAATATGACTGCGTGAATCTGCAGTTGGGAAATCTACTCTCCCATTAATAAATCTCTTAACATAGTTAACCTTGACGGGGAACCAATCAAGCTCGTCTGTGTTCATCTTGCATATTTACAAATGTTTACCGTTCATCCAGATATTGAATAATGTTGCCATATCTGACCTGGTGATCCTGCTATTTCATCGCGAGGTTCTTGACAAAATCCTAAGAAGGATCTGTAATGTAATCGATCCTGAGTTGACATCTCAACTTCAGTCACTTTCTCACCGCCGTGACGTGGTTTCCCACTGTCTTTTCTACAAATATTTTCATGACAACTGCTATGACGAATTTTTTTTTCCCCTGGTGACCCGATGACATGAATTTAAGCGTGCCACTAGATTGTCCTTTAGGTCCCATCCTTTTAGTTGTAAAGCTCAGTTCTACTCCAAACGTTTCTTTTCTTGCACTCCCCGCATATGGAATGCCCTTTCGTTTACTTGTTTCTCTGGAAAATACGATCTTCAAAAATTTATATGCAAAATCAATCGCCATCTATCTTCTTGAATCCCGTTCATCTTTTTAGTCCTTTCGTCACTCCTCCCTATACTCAGCCTTTTCTCCCACTTTCACTCCCTGTAACCCTTTTGCGTACTAGTGGCATTCTCGTCTTGCTTGAGGTGAAATGATTTAAAAAAAAAAGAAGCTTCATTTTTATTTAGTTCTTTTTGTCTCTCTTTTAGGGAGTAATGGATAACGGTTCGAATAGAGGAATCGGAGAGCCGAGTTCGAATTCCAGTCGAATCTATTACATTCACTTCTGTGATAATACCCTTGGGAAAGGTATGAATCCTCTTCTTCTCCTCTAAGCTATGGGTAAATAGCAGGACAGACCGGGTTCTGTAGCTTCAGGTGGCTACTGCAGAAATAAATGCGGGAAAAAATTTGCCTCGTCTATCATATATCAAAAGTTACATGATTGCCTAAGCGTGTATCACGCATGGCACATAACTAACTGACTGTCTCTCTTTAAATTTCTTTCCATAAGTACAAATTTGTCTCTTTCTCTTGAACAAATACATGCTTGTTTAAACTAAACATGTATATAATTCGTTAATATAATTTTCTACATTGTCAGATAAGTAATTTGTCATATTTTTTTTGCGACCAATCTCTTTCACAAGTGGAAGCGTTGTTAGTGTCGGTGGTAAGCCCGCACTCCTTGTGCCTAATCTCGTTTTTCTGTCTTGAGATGATTGGATCCTTTGGGAAATTAACTCGTGAACCGGTCGATTTTGATCAAATTAAACAGAGTGTTTAGGATACAAAAATTCATGTAGATTGCATCAGTGTCGAACGGATAGTGCTGCTTTACAAAACAAATGAAATGTTTAGCTACAAACTGTTTTGTGTCAGGATTTAAACGGGGTAGCAGTTAAATATAGTCAAGATGAGATTACGACGAAGTTTGCTGCTGTGAATCCTAAACCACATGAGAAAAGAAACTGTTGAATGAGTGTATAAAGTATATATATATATATATATATATATATATATATATATATATATATATATATATATATATATATATATATATAATTTATTCGAAAATTATAACATAAATATGTTATAAAATCACTACAAAAATAACCATTTTGTTTTAACACCTCTGCTGTCTTATCAAGTGATGGTGTTAAATATATATATATATATATATATATATATATATATATATATATATATATATATATTGTGTGTGTCAGTGCGTGCTTGCTAGTTCACGCGTGTCCGTATGTGTTCATGCGCATCCGTCCAATCAAAAAGGTGAGTTAGCTACGAATATTAATAAAAAAAATAAGATGCACGGAAAGTGAAAATTTGTCTCATTTACAAAGATTAGAACATAAAAAAGAAGGAAATAAAACCTTTCAAAGCCTTATCAAATAAACCTCAGAAGTAAATAGGATTTAATAATTTCTGTGTGACTATCAAAAGTTGTACGTGTCCTGGGTATGACGATAAACAACATCTGGCAGTAAGACTTCTGATCGGGAAGTTTTGAGGAGCGTGGAACCACCTCTTTATTGCTGTTGTTCCCAGGTCCTCCTTGACCCGGGGTGGTAGAACTTGTGATGGTTCCAGTTGAAACCAAAACACTATGGAAGCATAAAATTAGATTTTTATAGTAAAAATACCAAAAATGATTTTTGAAAATAAATAAAAAAATATATTACCAGCAATTCATTTTTGAAAAAAATATTACCTGTGATATATTTTCGAAAAGAAAATTAACAGCAATACATTTCTGAAAAAAAAAAAAAAACTGCAATATACAATATGTATATTGTATTGTATATACAATATATGTATTTGACTCTCGACAAAACCTCTCATTTCAAAAATACGACAATGAAACCTGATCTACAAACTGAGTTCTTACAAAGAATACATATTCTATTCATAAGAATCTGTTCTAAAGATCTTGTCGATATTAAATAATCCATTGAGGTTGATATACCGTAGAACAAAATAAACCAAATCAAAGTTGTACACAAGTGCATCAATAAGTTCATAGGTTAATGGTGGAAAGGTACTTCTTTTACTCAGCAAATGTTTAGTTTGCAACATTAAATCCTTCGTTATCAATGCACTCACTCGAGTGATTATTATTAGACACATACATCGAACAATCTGGCAATTTCAGATCAACTGTTAGGATAGAAACTTTATGTCTAACCACCATATTTTGTGGTACATTCCAGCCTAAAATGGCGCATCCTCGCGAAGTAATCGTTAGCTTACGAGGTTCTGAGCACTTTACTTGGGATTCTACTTTTTAGCCTTGTACCTTATTATGGTAAGTTTCATCATTATCATAAAGATCTTTTCAGTTCCAAAGTTTATCACATATTCAATGGTATGCGGTAAACTGTTATAACAGTCTATAGTATACCTCTACACGAGAGTCTATCCAGGAGTATTTCTAGGCTAGGCTGGGTTATGAGTTAGATTCGGTCAGTTTATATCCCGCATATAAAATGGGCCAGTTTAGAACATATACCCCTAGTCCTGGATTTTCCACCTCACCCATGTAATACGATGTATATTATTGGATCCAGTGACGGCCCTAGAATTGCCCAAGTAATGCTTTTTCACAAGGAGAAAGACTGAAAATGTAGAATTATGAGTTTATTACAATATACAGCTTAATACAAGCTAACCAAAACATTCATTGTCCTACGTAGCCTTTTGATCTGCAAATCTTTTCATGGCTTCTTTACAAAACCTTTTTCTATTGACAAAATAACTAAAGAATCCAATTCATACGTGCCTAATCAAAAGACGTTATGATAAACATTTGTTATGATTTAACATGTTCAAAATGCTCCCCTATACAACACTGAACTGTATCAGCAAAACTTCTAAAATCATTTGACACATTTGGAAATTAATTTCAGAAAATTCCTCAGAAATTCATTGTTTTCATCCTGGTATTGTCTTTGGTTTGAACCTATAAACAAAATCTTTTAATACATCCCAGAAGAAAAAGTCTGGTGGTGTTAGGTCTGGTGATAATGACGACGACTCAATTATTCCACGTTTTCATATCCACTTCAGCTGCACATATACATATATATATTTATTAAAGACATTTTTATGTTTAACGTTCTTTTTATAGATACAAGTATTTAAGTAAATGCTCTGTTTATAATAAACAGTATTAAATAACATTGACCGGCCTGAATGTCCGAGAAATTTTCATAGAAAATATTCGTCCTTTGACGGGATTCGAACCTGCATCCTATACGGAACCGCCATTTACGCTTACGTGCCTTCACCGCTCGGCCACCAAGGATCGTTCGGCAGGCAAGGTCGAATTTACTGCTTATAAACTTCAATCTTCAATGAATCTCGTACATTCATAACTGCTCATGATGTATCGAATGTAAACAAATGACGTCATATATTACGAAATGGACAAAGTCCGACAATTTATTTATTAAAGACATTTTTATGTTTAACGTTCTTTTTATAGATACAAGTATTTAAGTAAATGCTCTGTTTATAATAAACAGTATTAAATAACATTTACCGGCCTGAATGTCCGAGAAATTTCTATGTAATTTGTATTTGTATAAAAATATCTTCGTTGAAGAAAACTGCTGACAAAATACCGTGATAAAGCTTTTTACTTAATTTTTCTTGTGTTAAAATGTTAAACATTAGCAATATATATATATATATATATATATATATATATATATATATATATATATATATATATATATATATATATATATATATAACATCCAATTATAAATAAAAAAATAAAAATCGTCCTTGATATATCGTCCTGATATATATATATATATATATATATATATATATATATATATATATATATAACATCCAGTTATAAATAAAAAAATAAATATCGTCCTTGATTTATCGCCCTGATATATATATATATATATATATATATATATATATATATATATATATATATATATATATATATATATATATATATATATATATATATATAGTATTTATTCTTGGATTAATTTCTAACAATATTCTTGATTTTAATGAAATCAATTAATTTTATAATTAACTCATTCTCAATGGCTTTCTCTAGTAGATGCCTCTATAGAATACATTTGAGAACTCTGTACTGTCAGTAACGCTATCATTACTTTTATTCTCGACGTTCAAAATGCTGACTATATTCTGAAACCTGTTAACATTTCAAAATTTATCTGTACTATTGAGAATATCGCCATTATACTAGAAATTTTTAAAATCCTTCATTTCATTCTTGTTATTGATTTTGTTTTTATCGTAAAGTATCTCCCGATATTTTTATATTAACATTTCTGCTATCATCTCTAATCTGGCTTCTCTCAATGCATATGAACTTGATAGTATCCCAGCAATAGTCTCTAAGAACTGGATTCCTGAAGTGACTCCTTTCTCTCAATAATAAATGCCTTGCGACTTCTTGCTTTCCTGTTTCCTCTTCTGTAGTTTTAGTCATTTAGAACTCAGGCGAACCATCTGATCCTTCTAACTATCGGCTTATTAACATTCTACCCCTTTTTGGCAAATTTCTAGAGCCTCGGAATTGGCTAAGCATCTCATCTCGCGGGCTATATTTTTAGATAATCACTATGGTTATCTCTTCTTTAGGCCAACTGCTAATGTATCAACGATTATTGCTGAACGACTCTATCGAGCTTAAATAAGAATGAAATTCTGAGAAAACGCTTTCTGTATTCCATCAGGAATGGCTGATGCTAATCTCCAGGAGGGTTACTCATTTCACCGTCACGGGCTAACGTTTTCCGCTGACATGAAGTGGAAATATTATATTGAATCAATTGCTAGGTCTGCTGCTAGGGAAGCTTGTTCGTTGTGCTGTACTAGACCAGGAGTGGCCAAAACGCGGCTGGCGACTCACATGCGACTCTTTGAACTTTAATTTGTGGATGGTGGAAATATATTGGCTGAACTCCTTTTTCATCATAGTTAATATAAAAGGTAAATAAGAAAAAAATGATTGTGTGTGGTATTCTTCTTTGGTGCCGAGTGAAGGAATGATGAAAGGCACAAGAAAATTGAAAATACCAGTGTTTTTTGTCTTTTTCGCCCTGTTCTCTCTCAATCTCTGACGAAGCTTTAATAAAGTGAAACATGTTAGATTTATATACATTTCCTTTTTATTTATTTTGTCATCCTGTCGGATTCTGATCCATATTTGATCGGCACCTGATATTTAAATCATATATATATATATATATATATATATATATATATATATATATATATATATATATATATATATATTCATGAATTATTCATACATAAAACAAATACAAAGGTTAATGATTAAACCGTTGTATTTGTTTTATGTATGAATAATTCATGAATTTGTAAATTAATTTCACCTATATTGAAATATATATATATATATATATATATATATATATATATATATATATATATATATATATATATATATGTCAGGGATTGCCGAACCGTGGGTCGCGAGACGCATGCGATTCTTTAACCTTTAATATGCGGCTCGTGGAAATATGTTTTTCATCACAGTTAATATAAAAGGTAAATAAGAAAAGTTTGAAGCTGTATAATTATTTACTGGTTATGAATTGAGATAACATTGAATTAAATCGTAAGTTTAATGTTCGTGGTTTGTAAAAATATCTAATAATTTAAATCCTAATTTTAATTGAGTGAGTCATTGTTCTTTAGTGCTGAGGGAAGGAATGGTGGGAGGTAGAGGGCTTACAGAAATTTCCGGTCAGTCAGAATTTAAAGGGATTAAAGGCACTGAACTTACGTCATGTACCTTAATGCAGTGTAACACAAGACGTTGAACTGTACAGACCCTAGTTGTCGACACTTCGGATACCAGATTTGATTAAAAGTGTCTGTGAAAATGTTGTAATGGAAGATGGCCTCCTCAAACTGTAAGAAACGAAAATATGAAGATAAAAACAGACATTTTAAGCCAGATTAGGAGGAAGTTTTTACCTTCACCTTTAAAGGAGGTAAACATTTGTGCCTTATCTACCATATGTCCGGTGTGTAAATTTTGTTCATGTTTTGCAACTATCAAACATTTGAACTTTATGGTATGTGGCACGCCTGTACAAGATAATTTTTCTCGTCAGATTCTATCTTACATATTTATATCATTATCCATGAAAATCATCGCATTTCAATATTTTTATACGAAATGCAATGTGTTTACTGTAAGCGTTTCTATATTAAAAATGATGTGTTTATAATGAATTATAATACCAATGTAGTCATGAGAATGAATGAAATTTTGGTTATAATTGTTTAATAAATCCCACCCGTGATGTTCCGTATTGCATAAACGACTAGTTTTAATCTAAAAGATCTAAAAAAGTTATAATTATAAATTATAATTAATTAGTATTAATTTATATTTATAAATTATAAATAATTATATACACTTCATAACAGCAAAATACAATTCCGGTATAACTATTGACATTTACTTAAGAGCACTTAGAATCTGTACGCGTCAATAATGATGAATAAAAGTACATTGAAAATACTCTTAGACTCTTCTAATATGCTAATTATTTCAGATATTACGCGAAGAGGAAAGCTTACAAAATAAACATAAAATGACGCAAATAACCTTAATAAAACAGGTACATAATACTCAAGAATGACTGTAATTGAAGAGAATTAATCTAAATTTAATACAAAATTTGTTACAACTACTTCAAAAACAAGAAATTTAATTAACATAGAACAAAATAATATCATTTAATCTAAAGCAGAAATTTACAAGTTGAAAATTTTTGCAAGAAGTGCATAGTTGAAATAGCTAAGAATTTTTAAAAAATTATATGAACAAAAAAGTGATATTTTTGCAGAACAATACACTCAATGAATTAGCAATTCATAGTAATGAATCTGGCCATAATTTCAACATAATGCAGTTTTAATATAGATTTCAAAACTGAGTAAAATAATAAGAGGAAAAATTATCGAACGTGCGCTCAATCCTGTATGATAGTTTTACGTCCATGATCATGAAATATATCTTCTCTCCCCGCAAAACTAATGCTGATAGAATATGGGTTAATCGGAAACAAGAGAGATGAAAATAAAAATGACTAAAGTGATAAAAATAGGTACCGCCACGAATTGGGTATACATAAGTATTAAAATGATTTTTTAAAAATGAAAAAGCTTTCTTGAAGCTTTTAATTTAGCTTTAAATGAAAGCTAAAGGATTAAATTTACTATACCCGGTAAGCAAAGTACTTTGGCGCATTTCAAACAAATTATATTGATTGGAATAGACTTGTATTTTTTTCAGTAAAATCGCCATGTCAGCAATGTTTTAGATATTTATAAACAAAATAAATTTTCCATTTTAAAAATCTTGCAAAAATAAAAATATATATAAAATATATATTTCTGACACGTTATTTTAGGAAAATTAGCAAATTTAAAGTTAAATTAATCTGATTTAGAACAAATATTACTTATAGCATAAAATGCATTTCCTAACCAAGGTGTCTTGTTTTTCTGACGAGTTACTCGATTCATTGACGGCGGATTGTCCGACGAACGGTTTCATAGTCAAGTATATTGTAGAAAACGATAATTTTCATTAAGGTTTTGTTTCTATTTTTCCGTAAGAGAGGACAACACTTAAAACTCGTGACCTTTTAGGAATAGATTTATTGGTTTGTGCATCCATACTTAAGAGATTCTGCATCTATATACATATATAAAAACAAATCTAAGTTCTTTTAAAAATAGTCGGGTTTGAGATTGTAATAAGATTTAAAATATATGTTTAGTAAATATAGTTTAACTAAATAACAATATTCCTTAATAATTATCTCTTCGAAACTGAACTTTAAAATATTAAAATTTTTTTATACATTATTCAATTTTAAATTGTAACAAATTGTAAAAAAATGAAAACAAATTTTGCAAAATTAATTTTTTATTGTTTTTTTTTTCTTCCAACAATATTGTCTTTAATATATCTTATTCATAAAAGCAATTAAAAGCTTCTCTAGTTAAATAATGTCTTAATTTTATTGCTTTTTTTATTTTTCGATTCGGAAGAGATTTTCGGTAACATCGGGTCCGACTTTGCAAAAAAACATGTTTTTTTTAATCAAAATTATATATATATATATATATATATATATATATATATATATATATCATTGACTCCAAATCCTTGAAAATCATTACTAATCTGAAGAATTTCTATCCCAGAAGGAAACTAATCACTAAGAAGATTTTCAAATTTACCACTCGATTCCCAATAAATATAAAACTAATAAAAGTTAGTTTTGGATCTAATTACTTCACTCTTAATCTATAAATTATCCCATCGTTTTAAACTTTATGTATTATCCCCGAATATTTAACTTATTACTAATTTCTCTCTAGTAAGAGAATAGTAAGAGAATTCACTGAGAACATTATCCCGAATATTTTACATCCAATTAGATTATTTCTGGTGCAGAGTTTTTTTTTATGTTTTACTATTTTGCAAAGCTTCGCGAGTTAATTCGTTTAAAAAAATAAGTCTTGAGTTTGGATCGAAGTAAGATATTATGAGCATTATAATTTAGATCAAGGACACGTCCTGTCTGAACTTCTTATATCTGGCAGCACCAACTTTCCAAAATTTTGAACCGATCAACTTTCTACAAAGTTAATTTGATTATAATGACGAAGGTTTGTGTAGAACTGGCCACATTTTTCAGAAGAAATGAATACAGAGGAATAATGTAGTGTTTGCCATGAAATATCCAAACAGCCATACCTAGGTTCCATTTCAGAGTTTTCCTTCTCCGTGATTGGCTTCCACACAAGGCAAGAGAGCCCAGTTTACTCCGCTAATTAACACATAGCTTTTTCTAACAGTATTAACGCGAAGTAAACGGGAAGGCCTGAGATGAAAAAATATATTCATAATATGACTAATAATATTTATTGTATATTGGTATGCTTTCTGACTAAATGGAAACATGACGGGAAAGATTTCAAAAATCGGAATTTTCAGACACGCCTCTGTCCTTCCTCAACGAGACGAGAAATAAAAAAGGAAATTGGATTTTTTTCCGCGGCAATTTGTTCTTTTTTCTGTGTTACAATACTGAAGAGATTTAATATTTTGGGTTAGTTGTTTGCTGCGATTAGGGTTGTAGAGGATTTTTAGAAGGCTTATTTTAGGCATGTCACCGGACCGGATAGACGTCCTCAGCTTGCGGCATAGTGAGGAAATGTCTGTAAACTATACCTCTGGTTGACCCAAGATTTGTGAATGAAATTGGGTAGACGAAACTGTTCGGAAGGCGTCGATTATTGTGCTAGCACGGAATCATAAGCCATCATGACCGAGATGTTTCTAAATAATTAATTTATCCATTATTTAAAAATCTTGGAATATCGATGTAGACCTCTGTGAATTTCTAAATTACTCTCGTAAATTCTTCGAGAGCAGTCAATGTAACATAATAGTTTTCGCCAATTACAAGATTTTGAAATAAGGCAAAAATTCACGAAACAGAGAGGTGCTCCCTATTTGCAAGATTAGAACAATACATTCTTTCTGTTCGTTTCTTGAATTAGGCTACGTTATTGCAATTATAAAATATACCTTTCAATGTTAAATAAAGTATTAAGAGGCAGGAAAATTTAGTCGGAAACAAAGCAGAAAGTAATGAAATGCTATGTAATATTAGCCTTACTATATGACAGTGAATGTTGAACAACATTTTCACAGATAGTGAGGAGACAGAGCTGAGGCATCGAAGTTGTGTTTTCACAGAAGAATGTGTTTCAACAGAAGGATGCTGGGAATGTCATAACGGAGCATGTAAGCAACGATAAAGTCTTGATTAAAATGGCAACACAAAATGCATTTATACTTAGAATCTGAAAGAGACAGTTGAAATTTCTGGGATATATCCACGGGAAAGAGAACTTGGATAATTTTGATACTCACATGACATATTGAAGGTAAGAGAAGCAGAAGGGAAACAGTGAGAAATTTAAGCAATAAGCTCGTGTAAAGGTATGACAGAACAAAGAGTAAGAGAAAAAGCAAAAGGACAAAGTTTGATAGGCAGTTGTGGAGTACCATGATCTCTCACATCCTGAAAAGTCAAAACACCTAAAATAATAATGAGCTGCAGTAAATATCAAAATTGGAGAAATCAGTTATTATTCCATTCATTACTTCTAACTTTTTTTAATTTTTTTATTTTAGCGCTTTTTCTTGGTTTGCATAACTCATTATCGACATCATTCAAATTGCACCTTTTTCAATTTTGGTGAACGAATATGTTTGTAAAATATAACTGTTTTGGTCAGAAGGCAAAATGCAATTCCTTATGTTCTTATTTTTCGATTTGAATTCCCTCTTAAGGAACAACACCCGGATTTTTAAAATTCCCCACTTAATTATGCCATCATGCTATTCCTCAGCAGTAGTCATTTAAACGTTCCCTTCCCTCCCTCGCATATCCAGTATCCACCCACACAACAACCCCATTCTTGGGAATTGAACGTTTGTATTTATTACGTGTGTAACTGGGTAGATTTTATTTAATAAATATATCAAAACTTTCGTTTATGCTAATGATTACTTCCATAGATATTTAGTGAAATCTGATCACAATAAACACCTCGACATGACACTGTTCCTGTCCGTTGCTATAAACAGTGGCGTATATAGTATGGTGATTTTCTAAGCGTAGTTTAGATGTGACACAAGTATGATGGGGCACCAAGTGAGGATCGAAGAAGCTACTCAGTCTCAATTGTACTAGCGAGACGATTTTTTTTTTAAATTTACACGACGTCGAGGGTGTTAAATATAGTGTCGTATCCTGTCGGTTCTCTCACATTTTATAAAAAATAACTGGAAGAAAAAGCTTAACCACCGTTGTTGCAAGAGTAATGCAGGATATAAATAGGCCTCAAAAGCAACATAAACATGTGCACCGTGGTCAGGCCCTGTGATGATAGTGTAGTATCTGCTTGCTGCCCGAGGCCACGTCCTTTCATTACAACAGAGAGAAGGATCGGTGCTCGCACCGAGACCAGCGTAACCGATGGTTGTGGGGGTTACGGGCAATTTTTGTTCCTTGCCCGGGTGTACGCGCTCGGGAGCCCCACCTTAAAAAATGACCTCGTGTCACAACTCGACTTAGTGGGGAGAGAGTAAATACGTAGTGTAGTATCTGTTCTGCGGCATTGTCCAGCTAAGACAAGCTTTGCGCCCGATTCTGTGTAGCGGGGGCTGGATAAATTTTGCCCAGTGGCCTGAGTGGATGCGCTCGGATTATTCCTAGTAGGGGGATCACTGACAAATAGAGATCATAGTGTAGTATCTATGTCACGAACATGACTTGTTAAGACAAACTTTGTGTCTCAACCCGCTTGGCTGGGTAACAAATTACCAATATTTTGACCAATGATCCGAGTGTACACTCTCGTCTTAGCTTGTGTCGCATCCCGTCCCTATGGTAAGACATGAGCAAATACCCACACGTTTCTGCCGTTCAGAGACTATGAACATTGTAGTATCTGTTCCGCGGTCATGAGCAGCTAAGAGAAGCTTTGCGCCTGATTTTGCGAATGCGAGGACTGGTTAAAAATTGACCAGTGACCCGAGTGTACGCGCTTGGGTTCTGCACTTTAACCCGACCTTGTGTCGCATCCCGTCTCAGTGGAGAGACATGGGTAAATAGCTACTTTCCGTAGCCCATGCCGCGGGAGGATTATCATCTCTCATTTGCGTCTCTGTCTTTGGACAGAGTGCGATTCATTTGTGGCTTCGCTGCTGAGAAAAATAATACTTTAAGGTGCTCTGCCATAATAGTAAGGCTATCGATAGAGTTCCTTTACCCAGTTGATGTGTAATGGATAGCGGCTCGGAATGAGAAATCGGAGAGACGTGTTCTAATTTCTGTTGGTTTCGTTACAATTATTTATACGCAAATACCTCGGGAAATGTATGAATCCATTTCCTCCACCGAAATACGGGTTAAATAGTAGGACCTGTATCTGGAAAAATCATTGTTATTCTCAAAAATCGTAAAAAGAAATGTTTTTATAATCTGAAATGTTTTACGTTTAAATAACCCACAAAGAACGGACAAGCTGTGAAAAACACATCAATCAAATCTCCTCTGTATTTTTGTTACGACTCAAGGCGGAAACAAATAAGAGTGTGAAAATCCTCTAGAATAAATAGAGATGTTAATGTTCAGTCCTCTTTATTTGAAACGTTCCTTCACTAAATAATTAATGTCACCTTTTTCAAGAGCGGAGACGAGAGGTAAAAAAGATTTTTGTGTTTTAGTGATTCAAATCCATCTGTCACAAATCGGGAAAATGAACCCAAGTGAAAAATCTGAAGAATGAAAAGGCTGCACTTGTAAATAAACATAACTGACATTGCTATATAAATGTAAAATCTTTAACGCTATTATTAAACTTATTGAACAGAAGCCTCTCTGTGGCCTTTCTATAAATGCATTCATGGTAATGGTTCGGATGAACCCTTCGCTATGGTACGTGGATTTTATGAATTTAAATGCAATACTTCCTACTAACAGAATATCTTTCAGTTATCAACGAGCAGATTGGGACTCGTTTCGTGATTTTTTTTCGTATCATCACTTGTAATGAAGTTTTTACTCTTCCTGTTCATAAATGCGCGTCTGAATTCTCCCCATGAGTGAAAGCCGGTATCAATGCTTTCATTCCAGCAAGAAAAATACCAAGTTAAACCGCGTTCATCTCCTTGTTTCTCACCTGCATACTCGGCTGTCATAGCCCACAGGAATTACATCTTCCGACTGTACAAGAGCGACACGTCTGATTGCAACAGACGTCTCGTTGTCTCTGCTCGTAACGAGTGCAAACGCGTCCTCAATGAAGGGGAGTTACTGCTTGCTTATAGAATGAAACAATGCATCTCAGTTCTAAAGATTATTGGCGGCTCTGCAAGTGTGTGCTGAACAATAGCAATTCCGCAATCAAGATTGAATGTTTTGCTTGGAGATTCTCTTCCAACGCAACACTCAACTCAACTGGAATAACCACACATAATTTACTCTCTAAAACTTAGAATCTATTGAATGATAACCGTCATTGTTCTCAGACATTATTTTAAATTAGACTCCCATAAGTCAAGTGGAGGCAACGGGAGCCGTTGTCCTAAATAAATGTCTATCCGAGCTGGTTCCAGTTCTCTCCAAACGCTACAATAATTGCCTAGCTGCTTCCTGCTTTCCATTTTGTTTGAAGTCTTCCTCTGTAGTTCCTGTTTTAAAAAAAAAAAAGTGGAGAACCTTCCGGCCTCTCTAACTATCGCTCTATTAGTCTCCTGCCGCTTTTCGGCAAAATATTTGAGGCTTTAATCAATGCTTGAGTGATGAAGGATATTACCACTCACTAACTACTCTCTGACAAACTATATGGCTCCCATTATTCCCGGTAAACTTGCTTACGACCATCACTGAATGTGTATATCAAGCTCTTGATAATAACGACAATGCTCGAGCTGTGACTCTAGATATCTCAAAGTCGTTTGACTGGGTTTGGCATGCTGGCCTTCTGTGTAAGCTTCAACGCTATGGTATTACAGGACGATTGTTTGATTTAATATAATCATTCCTATTATATCGTGGAATGAAGGTCATTCTGAACGGGCTCGCTTCCAGATTCTTTCACACGAACTTGGGCGTCCCCCAAGACTCTATCCTGAGTCCTATGCTGTTTATGATCTTCATCAATGATCTTCCTGATGTCATCAGTTCCCATGTAGGCATTTATGCAGATGACACTATCATTTACTCACTTCCCAACAGCATATCTGTCAGAGCTGACAAAGTTAACCCGGGCGCTGCTCTTGAAAAATACCTCCATTAAGTGGTTAGCCGGGACAGAAAATTGCTTGTAAATTTTAATGCCTCTAAAAAACAAAATTGCTTTCATTTAACCACCATAGAGAAACTTCCCTGTCCGCTATCAGCATGGCTGTGGCTCGACTCCTGGAGAGCGCACACTGCACTTTCTTAGCCTCACGTTTTCAAGCGGCTTGAAGTGGAACAATTACATTGAATCAATAGCTGCATCTACTGCAAGGAAAGTTGTTTCATTGTGTCGTGCCAGGTTTTTTTCGTCAGAGTCCATCTTGCACATTTACAAATCTACCATTGAGTCATGTATTATCATATCTGGTTTGGTGCTGCTGCAATGTAATCGATCCTGAGTTGACATCTGTAGTCCAGTCACTTTGTCATAGACGAGATGTGACTTCCCTCTGTCTTTTCTACAAATATTTTATGGCAACTGCTATGACGAGATTTTTTACCTGCTGCCCCGACTACATGAATTTAAGCGTGCTACTAGATAGGCATCTATGTCTGACCTTTTTACTGTTAAAATCTAACTACCACTTCTACTCCAATATTTTCTTTTCTCGCACTTCCCACCAGTGGAACTCCCTTCCGTTTACTTGTTTTTCTGATAACTACAATATTCAAAAATTTAAATGCAAGTTGCAATCTTCTGTCTTTTTGAATCCCGTTCATCTTCTATCCTTTCCTTAATCTTCCCTATACTCAGTCTTTTCTCTCATTTTCACTCTCTGTAACCTCTTGCATATTAGTGGCACTCCCGCCTTGCTTGGGGTGAAATGATTTTTAAAATGTACTAGACTGGCGACGAGGACTCATTAATTTACAGTTGAGTCGGCTATATGTAACTGTAACTTTTCTGCTAACAGTTTCTTTTCTTGCACTTCTCGCTTGTCGAACTTCCGGTTACATGCTTTCTCGCGAACTGCAACAGTCAAAGATTTAATTGAGAAATCAATGGCTATCTACTGTCCTCCTTATTATCCTTCTTTTGAGGAGAGGAGAGTAACAAAACAAGGGGAGATCACTCTTGATTATTCATAACAATACTTAGCATAGTCAGTCAGTTAAGTGCCATACATGATACCTGATTGGGCGTATATCAGGTATTTCTCCTTCGAGTCATCAACTGACTAGTAACCAAAATTTCATCTTCCCGATTTCGCTGGGGTCAACTCGTGATATGGTTCATCAGTCACTTCCAGACTATGCCACACGCTGGGATCATCTGACATTGACGTTATTATAAAGCCGTCATCTCAATGATTAGTCAGCTATGGTGAGATTTGAACCCGTGTCTCATAATCAGAAAATATGTATATATTTTCCGATTATGGAGACATAATATATGGTGATTTTCGAAACGTAGCTTAGATCTGGTACATGGTCAAAATATTGGGCTGTCAGAGAAGATAGAACTCAGTCATAATTGTTCGAACGAGACAAGCTTGCTAACCATTACACCACGTCGGAGTGTCTTAAATGATTTTGTAAGCGTAGATTAAATGTGGTACAAGGCCGAAAACACGGGGCAGATAGTGAGAATTGAACTCACGACTCGGTCGTAATTGGTTTAGCGAGACAAACTTGGTAACCATTACACAACATTGAAGTGCTCACTCACAAACTAACATATGTTAGCTAACAATATCAGCAATATGGCTGCGCGTGTAGCTTAGTTTTTGTACATCGCGTTCGAGTCGTAGCCGAGGTAGTTGTTTTCGTAAAAACACCCTTGAAAAGGTATGAATGTATCTTTTCTTATCCCTACTCTTCTCTCTGGTTTTATTTGGCAACCAGAAGGACAACTCTGAATTCGGAGAAACTTGTGTATGTGGATAGCAATTCCATCTCGCAAAAATCGACATGCTGTAGAAACCACAGCGACAACACCTAATGTGTGTGTGTGTTGTGACCTTCTACTCCTTGCAGCGTTAACATATTAATAATAACACGGTTGAGTTCTTATTTGAGTACATATTACAAGTATATACAGAAATATGCGTACGAACATTCCTTCACACATTTGCACAAATAATCTCATTAAATTGATACCCAATCTGAGAATTGGCAGATATTAATCACACTTGACGTCTTCGTTCTTCTGATCAGGTCCAAGTAGAAAATAAATTGCCTACAGAATTTTATTTTTCATTATAAAACTTTTTAATTACACCATTTTCTAAATCTTTTAATTCATCCACCATACGCACCTTTAATTTTTAGTTGCTCCATCTTTTTAATCAGTCGCACACACAAACTATATTCTTGTGAGTTTCTTTATTTCCGGTAATTATTGAAGAGTTGTTTCAGCATAGAATTTCTATTAGTTTTTATTGCAAAGAACAAAACTGGTTTTTGTTTTTGCAGATTTGTTTTTCCATCTTACTTTTTTTGATTTGACAAGAAGTTTAGCCATTACATTCCTTTATCATTCCTTTCTTTTACATTTGTTTAAAGAAGTTTGACTCGTGAAATTAGCAAGTGTGGGCCAATCATTTTAGCTGTTCATTAAAACGAAAGAAAACCTATGCCGAAAAGAGCAGAAGAAACGTAAAAAGAAAAGAGACTTAAAAAGAAAACAGAGATCACGTCATATTAACAGGCGGGGGGAGGAGGAGGAATAATTCTCTACCAACCTTTCCTTCTCCACAACTGAAAAAGCATCGTTTTTGATAGCAATCCGATAAGAAATTCGAATTGACTTAAAAGATCCGACAGATCTTCAATGTTGATAAAGAACTGAACATTACTTAATCGAAATCAGGATTACCTGATTAAGATGGCATTTTAATTTCGGTGGGAGAAAACTTGGCACCTTAGAGATCCATGGGCGAAGGGGATGAGCAGTTAGACGAGGTAAGGAGAGATGAAGGAAAAGCTAAAAATCTGGCATTGAACAAACGTAGACATTAGCAGATGTCCTTCTCGTCATATAATTGTGCTAAAAGCGAAAGCAACGTCGGTAGAGACCTGGTAGCGCAAAGCTAAATGACCCGGCGCCAAATTCCTGACAACAACGATTCCATCCCTAATCAACTTCAGCTGAAAAATTCAATTAAAACAAAAAGAAATGAACTTTATAGAAACAATCAAACCATATATATGTGCGTATTTCTTATTTTTAATATTTTAGTGTCCGAATAAACTGAGAGAAAGAAAGCAAAAATGTCCGCTAATTTGACGTTTTGTGCATTCGAGTAATGAAAAAAACGTATTTATTTCAGCTTGTGTATTTCGGAACGTCATTGATCTTACAAAGTGCATACGTATAATATACACATTTGCACAACTCCTACTCCTACTGCTAACAATAATATTCCCTGATGCTCCTACAAACATGGCTCCCGAAGCTTCTGATATTAAATGATAGGTGATGTTAATATGTGCGTGTTAATTTGTTTTATTGTAAATATCCCGTTCATTAACATAGATTTTCATGTTAGCTGCCAGACCATAACCACTTGGGTATGTTCCCGATGGGCTAACTCTCTGCTGATCTCTTTTAACGAATGGGAATACTGAGGGTGCATCATGGCAAGGTGTCTGGATGCTTGCTTCTTCTTAAGTATGAAAGAAGGGGCGACTTTAGAGCTGTATCAAGATATTTGGGATCACTCTCAATATGAATCCGTCTAAGCGGACGAGGTTTACTCAACCTTATCAAAAATATATCGCGCACATTCGGCGCTTATTTCACCGGGTGTCATGACGATTATATTTGGCTTCACTTATTGGATCTCCAGCGGCAAATTGTTGGCATGTTGCCCCTCAAATAATAATAATAATAATAATAATAATAATAATAATAATAATAATAATAATAATAATAATAAATTGACCATTTTATATCAGGTTACACGGTATTGGCATCCACTGAATGTAAAACACGGCACGACACTATGGGCCAATATTTGAACTGGAAAATCTGCAACACTTACAGAAAGGAAACTGCAGGAAATTGGTACGAACACCACCCAGACCTGGTTACAGAGATAGGACCTGTAACCATTTTATAGAATTTTTACAATACACGCAGACAGATCAATCAAAGCTAATCGCCCAGATATCCGGACCAGTGACCACAAAAGAGATGTGCTTTCTTATTGGCATGGCAGTCCCTGCTGACTGCTATGTATCTTTGAAGATCTTCACAAAACTATTTAAAATAAAGGACATTGAAATCGAAATCTCAAAAATGTGGCGCATGAGGATATTAACAATTCCGGTTGAAGTTGGAGCCCTCGGATAGATTGGAAAAGATTTCAATAAACTCATTGAAGGAATCTCTGGTAGCCCATGCCTTAAAGAAATACAATAAATTGTAATCACTAGTACAGCCCACATCATAATAAGAGTTTTATCTATGTAAAATATGTGTAATTTTTTTTCAAAACTGGTCATGATGCCATTTCTGACCTTAGGTCTCTGGTCGGGACTCGGAAATAAATGAGTACACACCAGAAATCAAAGGAAATATAATAATAATAATAATAATAATAATAATAATAATAATAATAATAATAATAATAATAATTGTTCTGACAAGTACAGCCCACACTTTACGAAGGGCTCTATCTATGTAATATTTTTTTTTGTCAGTGAAAAGTGTCATGATGCCATTTCTAACCTTAGGTCCCTGGGTGGGACCCGGAAAGAAATGTGTAAACGCCAGAAAGCAAAGAAAATAATAATAATAATAATAATAATAATAATAATAATAATAATAATAATAATAATAATAATAAATGAGTAGGTGTTAAAATGATATCGGCCTGACCAACAGGTCTTTCCCACCAAAATTTAAGGCCTGGTCATGTGGAGAAAGGATTCGGGTGGGGAATTAATTTAAAACAATCGTTCATTGCTTAGAAATGACTATATTTACGTTTCGAATATATAGAGATGTACAATTTCAAAATTCCCAACGCGAGACGTGCACCTCATAAATCGTAAATTGAACCTTTTTTTTTAGCTTAATTATGAAGGACAGCTCAACAATTTCGCTGCAAGGTAAAATGATATACACGTTCGATTCCTCTCTAGATGTATATTGTCTTTATTAGAAATTCTCGATCTCTACGCCGATTGACTATAATACCATTGTTTTAAAAGGAAAACGAGATATGACACGCAAAGCTATATATGAGACTAATAAGGAGTAGCTGAAAACAAAACATATAAACAACAAGAAAAAACGAGTTATTGCGTTTCCTCATTCGAAAGGACTTCTTCTGACGGTGCAGTTATATAAGTATAGTTGAGAATGAAATGTAATTTAATATTTTACTTCAATTAAAATTTTACATTTAAGAAATACGGATGAAAAGAGGACGCTTACACGGCGTTTTCTCGATTTAAATTATTAAACGATTTTAAATGACCTCTCTCTCTCTCTCCTTCTCTTTCTCTCTCCTTCTCTCTCTCCCTATATATATATATATATATATATATGTATATATATATATATATATATATATATATATATACACATACATACATCCATACACACACACACACACACACACACACACATATATATATATATATATATATATATATATATGAATGATAAAACATAGATTTATGACATGCCATATTTATGGATTAAACTTCTCAATATCAGGGATAGAGCGTATGTAAATATAAAAGTGTACATTGAAGTCAAGACTCAGAGCCGACATTCTGCTTCAAATGTCTTATGCTGATATATATACACATTATATATATATATATATATATATATATATATATATACATATATATTAACTAGTTTCTGTAACATTATAATATGTAATTCTAAAGAAAATAAACGGTTTAAAATGAATTTATAAAAGGGAAAAATCTTTCTTGAAGGTTTTTTTTTAATTTTAAGCTAATAGAATAAAGAACATTTTCAATGACCAAAATATTCTGCTGCATGTAAAAGCAAATTTGAATTGATTTTTTAAATGGCTACAAATGATTCATTTTTATATATATTTACAAATCTTTCAGCACAACGTAATTCTCTTTATTAAAAATCTTACAAAAATAAAATATATTTTTATGAAACTTTATTTGATGAAGATTCGCTTATTTAAAGTTTAATAATTCTATTTTGAAGCAAATATTGCTTACTTTTAGTTTAAAATATCGCAGAAATGCATTTTTATCACGGTTGTATGTGTTTTTATGGGGATGTTGATAGATTTAACAACAGCCTGATGTTTGCTTATTTATGTATGGGTATTTTAATGAAGTGTTTATAACTATCTCGATAGACTTAAGTTTGGTCATTTTTTCTACCGGGAATATATCTGTAAAAATTACTTGCCAAATATAACGTGGGCGCTTTTTTTAATTAACCAGTAATTTTAAAAGATTACAAAATATTCAGAGTAATTTATTCAAATTTAGATACTTTGGTTTTAAATTTATTATAGATATAGCTCTTACTTTCTGATAATGTCGTGTATGGACGTCCGTATTTATAAAAATCGGTACGTTTACACACACACACATACACACAAACAAATTTAAAATTCATTTTAAATTACTGGGTGTCTCTGATTTGTCGTAATCTTTTTCATTTATGATTAGTAAATATAGATTTTACTTAATAGCAGTATAACAACTAATCGTTACAACTTACAGAATTTTGAAAAATTTAAAACTTATTATTCGAGTTAAAATTTTACAACAGGAAAACAATTCTTTTAAAAACTCATAATTTATCGAAAAACATTTCTTTAAGACAATGGTATCCATAATACATCTTATTCATAAACTCAATTGAAAACTTTTATAAATAAATACTTTTTTAGTTTTATTGCATTTTCTTTTACAATTCACAATGTATTTTCTGTATCTGTTTAAAAAAAAAAAAAAAAAAAAAAAAAAAAATACGGCCACGTTGATGGTTAACAGATTTGTTTCGCGAGGATCAATTTCAACAAACAGCAAACAGTGAATATCGAACTCACTACTCATGTTCGATCTTCACTGTTTGCACCATACTTTTGACCTTGTGCCACATAGTTAATCTTTATTAGTCTGAAGAGGATACTTTGGTGTACTGAAGAGGATACTTTGGTAATGGACAGCAAACTTATCTCGTTCGATACGAATTCGCTCTTCACTGGGTGGTCTATACTTTCGACTTTGTGTTACATTTAAGCTACGCTTAGTAAATCACTATTAGTTTGAAAAGGTCTTTTCAAGGACAAAATGCGTAGTAGCTTTTTGTCATTCAATTACCCATATTTATATGTGTGTGTGCAAAATTTCAAATATAACTATAAATATATAGCCGCAAAAGAACAATATGAATAAAGACAAAAGTGAAACTTAGCAGAGTCGTTTCCACATCTGATGGACATTATCAAGGCAAATGTAATGATTTTATTTTGCAACAAGTATTTATAAACAAAAGTAAAAATATTATTAGTTTTTCAAATTTATTAAAATTTGAGAAACGCTCATAAAACGTCATCAGGCTAACTGAAAATTATGGAGGATGTTAAGTGATGTAATTTAATGTCTGATAAATAATAGTGAGTAAATACCCGTAAAAATAATTTTGAACCGAGTATATATGTAATAAAGTCACAGTTGCTCCTCACATTACACTGGGGAAATTTGCAGAAATATTTTTAAAAATGTTCTATGAACACAAAAGGGTTTCATTCACAAAAAATTATTAAATGCACTGGTGATATATGGAAATAAATTCAACCACAATTTTGACCTAAATCATGCTACACTTATCAAAAGAGGAAGTAACTTACTTATGAGAGATCCGCTGTTGAAGCTTATCAAAATATAAATCTGTCCCCCGGATTTTTCAAATATCTCCTTTCCTGGGAGAATTAATATGAAAATGTTAAAAATTATAAGAATACGCTTAAATTCATAATTTATTTAAAATATATAATACATAAATGAATCCCAAATTAAAATAATATTAATATTAATTATATTTTTTTTAAAAAAAACCGTTTATTAGACATTAAATTACATCACTTTGTATCCTCAACAATTTACGTAAACTTTTCAGTTAGGCTGATTAATATTTATGAATGTTTGTTACATTTTGAAAAGCTAACAATATTTTTACTTTTGTTTAGAAATATTTGTTTCAAAATAAAATCCTTACATTTGCTTTGATAAAGTCTATCACGGGATGAAACGCCTCCACTAATATAAGTTTTCGTTTTGTCTTTATTCACACACACACGTATACATCTGTGAGCAACAATCCCTCCTTTATACAAATTTCATTAAAGACGACTGAAAAGAAACGGTCATTAAGTGTATTATTTAATTTTCCTTATGTTCATATAACTTTTTGCTTTTCTACATTTATGTAAAATTTGTCCGAATGTTGTGTATGTCCTAGCGCTTTCGGCTATTCTTTTATTTCGTTTCAAGGATGATTTTTACTTTTATTTTTATTGTTAGCTCTATAAACCATTCTATGTTTCCTGCTATCAACTCTTATCTGAATCCCAACAAAGCATGTGAAACTGATTGTATCCTTGTTATAGTCATTAAGAAGAGTGCTCTCAAACTTACTACTCTATAATAAATGCCCCGCTGTTTTTTGCTTTCCTGCCTTCTAGAAGTCCTCATCTGTTATTCTAGTTTTTCAGAACACCGGTGAATTGTCCGACCATTCGAACTATCGACCTATTATCCTTCTACCACCTTTTAGGAATATTCTCGAAACTATAATCAATGTTGAATTGGTTAATCTTCTCACATCGCAAGGTCTATGCAATGCAATGTGGCCTTCGTTTCTCCAGCTCAACTGCTGATGTACTGACGATAATTGTGGAAAGAGTCTATCAAGCTGTAGATAAGAATGGTGAAGGCCTGGACATCTCGAATGTTTTTGACAGGATTTGACAGACAGGTTTTTTCCACAAGCTGAAATTTTTGAACTGATCCAGTCTTTCCTATCAAATCGTGAAATGTAAGTTATCCTGAACAGCTATTCTTCTAGATCTTTTCGTACTAATGCAAGTGTCCCCCCCCCAGGGCTTTATAATTCGTCCTATTTTGTTTTTAATTTTTCTTAATGATCATTCCGATGGTATCAGCTCTCAAATTTGATTCTATACTGATAGCACAACCATTTACTCCAGTCTCGATAGTCAATCTGGTCAGTTCGATTCGGTCAAAATGGTAGCCGATGTTCAAAACGACCTTCAGTCTGTTGTTAACTGAGGCAAAGTTATTAATTGTAATGTCTCCAAAACTAAACTGCTCCGTATTTATTATCTTAAAGACCTATTTCTACCTTCCATCAGCATAACTTCAAGGAGAGTGACTATTTGCGCCTTCACGGGCTAACGTTCTCGACTGACATGAAGTGGAAAAACGATATTGAATCCATTGCTAGGTTGCCTGCTAAGAATGTTGGTTCACTGTGTTGTGCTAGACAATTTCTCTCTCCAGAATCTTACATATCTATAAGTATGCCATTCGTTCATGCTTAGAATATTGCTGCCATATATGGTCTGGTTGTCCTGCTATATATCTCGTGCTCCTTGATAAAACCCAAAGAAGAATTAGAAATACTATTGGTCCTCTTTTGGCGTACTGGCTTCAGTCTCTTTCCCACCACTGAAAAGTTGCCTCCCTGTATCTTATTTTAAATACTTTAATGGTAATTGTTCGGATGAGCACTTTTCTATGGTACCTAGACTTTTTGAATTTAAGTGCAATACTAGGCTGGCAACGAGGTCTCAGGAATTTATAGTTAAGTCGGTTAAATGTAAACGTAAGTTCTTTGTTAACAGTATTTTTCTCTCTTCCGGATCCATGATTTCTAGCCAACTTTCATCTTCAAAAATTCGAATACAACGTTAATCGCTATTTTCTGTCCTCCTGGTTACTCCTGTTTTGTTCTCGCTCCTTAGTAATGTGTCCGCTTTTTAATTCGTCCACACCTGGTAGCCACTTGTGCCTGAGAGGCTTTATTGCCTTGCTTGGGTTGAAATCGATTAAAAAAATATTGATAGAAAATACAACTATAATTGTCTCATCCACATGTAAAAAAGACTAAAAATAGTGGAAGCATTAATAACAAAAAAGTAAAAAAGCCAACATACAATAACATCAACTATGAACATCGCCACAATGTGGTGACTGTGTTTACAAAAAAATCTGTAACTCTAAATACATACATAAAAAAAACATACATTCAGTTAAAAATATAAAAAAAAATATATTCATTTAAAAATAAAAATCATCCTTGATAATGGCTAAAAGAATAACGTAAAGAGATCAGAAAGTTGGTTTATTAAACAAATTTTTCCTCCACATCTATCTTACATATCTATAAGTCTCTCATTCGTCCATGCTTAGAATATTGTTGCCAAATATGGTCCGGTGATCCTGCTATTTATCTAGAGCTCTTCAATACAATCCAAAGAAGGATCAGCTATATTATTGATCCTGTTCTAGCATCTCGGCCTTCATTCGGACAGTTTTTACATATTTTGACCAGAAAAGACAAAATATACGAACACAAGAAAAATTAAATAAAAAAGTTAATTGCAGCTGCTTGTCGGTGGTCTTTAATGACACACACACACACACACACACACACACACACACGCACGACCGCGCGCCCGCGCGCCCGCGTGTGAATTACATCAAAATGAAACTCAATTGTACTCCATTTATATGGTCATTTCGCTCCTCTAGAGATTTAGCTCTTAGAGAAATTCCCTGGAGCTTGTCAATACTAAAACGCTTGATAAAAAAATGAATTGTGACTTTTTTTTTTATCAAACGTTTGAGTATTGACAAGTCCCAGAGAATTTCTCTAAGAGCGAAATCTCTCGAGGAGCGAAATGACCATATAAATGGGGTACAATTGAATTTCATTTTCATGTAATTTATTTTTATGCTCTATAATAAATATATTGAGCTCTCTTTTGTGGATCAGTTTTAATATTTTATATTATTAGAATTCATTTGAATTACTTACCCACGGATTTTCACCTGAATATATATATATATATATATATATATATATATATATATATATGTGTGTGTGTGTGTGTGTGTCTGTGTGTGTGTGTGTGTGTATGTGTTTGCGTGATGATTCTGATGATTTTGATATACCTGTCGCTTGGCATAAAATGAAGTTGAAAAAGTATAAAAACCACGTGCCTTTGAAAATGGCCATTTAAAAGACAAAATTTGGTAATATAAATTGGAGCTTGATTAAAAAATAAAACAAATAATGAAGAATTCTACTGATAAGTATCAGCAAGAAAAGGCGAATGTAAATCTGTAGAAATAGAATGGCGGGTGGAGTGATGAACAGTTAAATGAAAGGGAAAAGAGTAAGAAAAATGACAATGGGAAAAGATGGGGAAGAAAAATATGGAGAGTGAGAGAGAGGGAGGGACGGATAAAAATGGAGGTGAAGGAAAGAGATTCAGTGATATAGGCTGAATAAAATTGAGACCGGAGACGGAAAGATGCAAAGGAAAAGAAATTCAAATCCTTTCATTTCTTCTAACCCAGCAGTGTTTTTGCCTGAACCAAAGTCAGATAAAAGTAATCTGAATTAATCATTCTACTATTTTGGTTTTAATCAACTCATTTAAGCCAAGATGTTCCAAAATCTGTTTCTCCTTTTCGCTTCAATTTGAAAAGAATCTCATCAATGTTATCAATGTTAGATTCTTTTGTAAATTCTTTCTTTTCCATTTGGTGACTTTTAAATCATTGTTGAATGTTTGTCGACTTGAAATAATTGCAGAGGCGCCTGTCGGTGCGTTCATGTCTCACGAGCAAATCGAACAAATTATTGCTGTGTAATGAGTTGAACCTCACTTGGTGCTCTATATTCGTGGCAGTGTCTTTGGCTGATGTAAGAAAAGATTATATTACGCAGATACTAGCACATTATAAGCAAAATGCACATGTCGGTGATTAGTAGTGAACTTAATTCATACTAGGTGCCCTATATCTCCAGTCTTTAGCAAATCTAAGCTACGCTTATAACAGCTTAACTGGCGAGTTCCATTAATTATATTCATTGATTAAGACATCAAAAAGTTAGATAAATAAAAATACATGCCTCCTTCACTGTGACGCTGTTTGTTTGTTTGGGTTTTATGGCATATCAACCCCTGTGGGTTATTTAATGCCAAATCCAGTTTAATTTTAAATGCCTATTTTGTATGGAATAAAAAAAGTATAGCTGGCAACATTATTCCTTTACAAAAAAACGTATAGCTGGCAACATTATTCCTTTACAAAAAAACGTATAGCTGGCAACATTATTCCTTTACAAAAAAACGTATAGCTGGCAACATTACTTTTTACAAAAAAACGTATAGCTGGCAACATTATTCCTTTACAAAAAAGCGTATAGCTGGCAACAATACTTTTTAAAAAAAAATACGTATAACTGGCAACGTTACTCTTTTTACAAAAAAAAGTATAGCTGGCAACATTACTTTCTTACAAAAAAGCGTATAGTTGGCAACATTACTTTTTTACAAAAAATACGTATAGCTGGCAACATTACTTTTTTACAAAAAAAACGCATAGCTGGCAACATTATTGTTTCAAAAACTTAGAGCTGGCAACATTATCGTTTCAAAAATTTAGAGCTGGCAACATTATTATTTCAAAAACTTAGAGCTGGCAACATTATTTTTCTGAAAACATTATCTCAGACCTTGCTGTTGGATGCAGTTTATCGCCGTACCCAGGACGTGGATGTAGTTTATCGTCATACCCAGGACGCGGATGTAGTTTACCGTCATACTCAGGACGCGGATGTAGTTTACCGTCATACCCAGGACGTTGTGACGCTGTACATTTTTTTTAAAGAGCTTTTATGAAAATAAATTTTCCGTCATGATAAAATGAGTTCCTCTGCAATAAATGAATATAGAAATAAATAAAGGTAAAATAAGCTCACAAATAGGTAAATAAAATTAAAATAATATAAGTAAATAAAGCAAATAATAATTAAATAAATTTTATACAAATTGTCAAAGACGTGATGGCCGGAATTTTCCTGGATATGTTCTGCTATAGTCTTAAAGGTTTTGACATGGTCGTAATAAAATGAAAAACAAAAGAAAGTAAAACGAATAATTTAAATAAATGTAGAAAAATAACACCAAAAGTTTTTATTGTTATTCTTAGTTGAGTCATTATAAAATGACTAGCAGTCTGAATGCTTCATCACGTGTCAAATTTAAATGCCACTTTTTCATTTTTTTAATCGGCATCCCCCATGCAATGCAGTAAAGCCACTAAGACAAAAAGAGTTACAGGATGTGGAAGAATTAGGGTCAGAAACATTAATAATAAGCGGGAGAGGAAAGAGTAATCAGAAAGATAGTAGATAGCGATTGATATTGCATTTAAATTTTTGGAAAGTAAACTTTGCTGGAAAGCATTGAAACGGAAGGCAGTTCCACAAGCGAGAATTTTTAAATTTTACGATGAAGTATATTGGCAAGTGACAAATAAGCAAGAAAATTTTCATCTTTAAGTAAACATCACAAAAGAAACTTGAAAGTTGAGTGAAAAAGTACATAAAACGGATTTCACAACAATACTTTTTTTTTCTGGTGAACGTGAGCTACATTGAATGAATCTGATGGTTTGTTAAGAGGCTCAGTATTTCATAGAAATAGACAGGAAACACGACTTGGAAAATACAAAATTTCTGCTAATATTGCAGACAGTACAATAATAGACCCTTTAAAGTTGATTGTGGTGTTAGGGTATATGCAGAGAATTATTGTAAGTTCTTAGACAAGATGTTCATTTAATGATATAGGCCAAAACCTTTTCATGATGAATATGTTAATGAGGATGAATATTATAAGTAGGAACTGACATTTGACAATATATATATATATATATATATATATATATATATATATATATATATATATATATAAAGAAGGAAAAAACTTAACACATCATTGAAAAATTCAGTAATAAACGTATTTCGACAGAAATATTTTGAATATCTGCCTAATCAGACTTAAATTACACAATTTATACAGAAAATTTATTAAAAATAATTTTAAAATTAAGTCACAAAAAAAAGTAAATGTCTCAGTTTCTTGACCTAGAAAAATTTCCCTGTGGATTTACATTACTGAAAAGAGAGGAATAGGGGGAAAGAAAAAGGAGAAGTAATGTGTCAGCTCAATGAGCTGAGATAGGTGGAAGAATTACAAGTGACAACTAGTTAAATACATCGAAATTAAGTAAAAATTTATATCCTCGTCAGCTAATCTAAGTCAATATAATAACAGTCATCACCATATATATAAAAGAGTGAAAAAATGAATCAAATAATATATTAAAATTTAAATTCATTATACCTAAATTAATCTCCAAAATTATAAAACACGTCATATATATATACTTGTAATCTCTGATGATGGCTTATATAAGTCAAAAGCTTAGACAGGATGAACAATAAAAACATATATCAACATGGTGATTTTCTTTCGTGCTTCAGTGATAATGCTAAAAAGCTTATTCGACAATATGAAAGGAATTTACAAAATTTGTCTATATTATTTAATGAAACATCCATTAATATACATATACATATACATATATATACATATATATATATATATATATATATATATATATATATATATATATATATATATACAGATGTATACATATATATATATATATATATACAAATATATACATGTACACATATACATACATATAAACACATACATAAACATACCCACAGAAAATACCCACGTAGTATATATATATATATATATATATATATATAATTTATTTGCTTAAAGGTTAATTTTTTAAAATGGATACTTAAATATAGCTAGAAGCTCTGTGTTTTTATTTATTTTTAAACAGGGTTTTTATTTATTTACATCTACCGGAATTGATATTCGAGAAATCTTGTTATAAAACTATGCGTCCTCCAGTAGGATCCGAACATGGAAACCGTTTATAGATCCGATGTATCTTAGACCAACTCAACCACGTAGGACATGCTGATCAGATATCCTGATCATATATACTGGTGCCCATAAAGTCCTTGCGCAATTTAGAATACATGTAACTAGGCATGATATAAATAATCTGAAAAAAGTATAAGGAATCACGATATGTCTAGATTGTTTTTAATTCTTTTTGGAAAATTTATTTGACCTATTATATATTTTTCAATTTCTTAAAACTCTGAAATGCCTTTTGTTCAGAATTTCTGCTGAAACATACCTACAGCAAAAGAGAAAGTATATATATATATATATATATATATATATATATATATATATATATGGAGAGACAGAGAGAGAGAGAGAGAGAGAGAGAGAGAGAGAGAGAGAGAGAGAGAGAGAGACAAACAAACACAGGGGATTAATATGAGCATTTTAATCTCTCTTATTGAGCAGTTTATCCCATGCAGATTTCTTTTTTACAAATTGTTTATATCATGTATAGTTACAATGCTACAAGTATTTTAAATTGGACACGGATTTTATGGAAATCCTATACACACACAGGCACACACATACAGACACACACACAATCCCCCACACAGACACACACAGACAAACACACACAATCCCCCACACAGACACACACAGACAAACACACACACACGCACACATATATATATATATATATATATATATATATATATATATATATATATATATATATATATACCGAAATCTTTACTGGTATAAATAAGTAAATATAAATTTTAATGTGAAAAACTTGAAATTCTATAACCTTTGTTAGACTTTCACTAAATTTTTTCTACTCATTCAATGCTTATAATGTTGCAGTCCTATTGATTTCTATAGTTCATCTTTGCTTGGATAGTTTTCCATTCTAATAGACAATATTTTAATGATGTTTTCTTTTCGATGAAAACCTGATAACGCTAGGGATGTTTCCATTGTCTTCCATGAAAGTACACTTTATCTTAACGCTTCTTCGATTGTGAACTATAACAATCTAGAAATTCTCTTGTTTAAGAATATACAATAATTCTCTGAATTTATCTTGCCACCATCATCAACCATTTCACCATGATTACCTACATATCGCTCTTTCTTTCGATATATTTCTCTCAAAAACTCTCTCTCCCTCACACACAAACACACACCCTCTCACCTTTCTCTTGAGTTAACATTTTGTAAAATAAATGATTTCAAATGCTCATTTTTGAAGTAGCATGGATATATTATTCAAAAGCTAAATTTGTGCAACACAATCTTCCTATTTTTTAATTCACAATAACAATTTTCTCAAATCAATCTGGCCAACTGGATACGATTACAATCCATATAATAAGATTTACAACTGCGTCATATGTGTGATCGTATAAACCAAGGGTTTGTCAAACCGCGGCTCGGGAGCCACATACGGCTCCTTTCGGCTCGTGAAAATATATTAGCTAAATTCCTTTTTGTCATCACAGTTAATATAAACGGTAAATTACCGTGGTTCATTACCGTGGTTCATTACCGTGGTTCATTACCGTGGTTCATTACCGTATTATATAGTTAACAATGGTTAAACAATATGGTTAACAATGGTTAAACAATATGGATAAACAATAGCTCAATTTGGTTAAACAATGATTCGTCAAGATTTTGAAAATATATATATATATATATATATGTGTGTGTGTGTGTGTGTGTGTGTGTGTGTACTTCGTGATTGCTGAAACCAATAGAAATTAACACTGTATATATGGATAAATATTATTGCATACATGCATTTCTTTATATTTATATAAACAATTTGTAACAAAATGGCTATGCGACAAAAACGTATGTGTAAATTTTTGTCTTGTGGCTGTGAAACATCTGAACTTTATTGTATGTGACTCTTACAATAAGCTAGTTTGGCCACACCCTTGTATAAACATGTGAGCAACGAGGAAGTTTTTTTAATTGGAAGTAGAAGATACTTATACTTAAAATCCGAAAAAGACAACTGAAATTTACTGGAACACATAATTAAAAAAATACTGTTTTGGAAAAGATAATACTTCTATGACATAATGAAGGCAAAATCACTCATACAAACTCATTACGTGCATCTTGACGTGGTGCAATGTCTAGATTGTCTCGCTAGAACAATTGCAACTGAGTAGGGAATTCAATCCTCACTGGTAGCTCGCTGCTGGAAAGAGCGTATAAAGGTAGCTAATGAGTTTTAAAAGAATAGATGGTAGAGAGGGGACATAGAGGTAGTCAAGGGCCAAATAGTACTTTAAAGGACAGGAAATTGTGGAGAGCGATGACCTTTAAAATAAATTCTTTGAATGCAATGCATCAAATTCATGCTTATCAATTCTTTGGTTCTATTTCACTAAATTCAATGATCCCTTTTGCAGTTATTCTAACCGGTGATCGATTATAAATTTCTCCTATATCCCACTTTTTGATGAGAATTGTCATTAACCTTCCTAAGTCCGCAAACTTTAATGCACACAGATAAAGACACACAGATAAAGACACACATGATGAAATTCCACCTTTCTAATTTTTTCTGTTTTTACATCAAGCGAATCCTATTTTATCCTAATTTCACCCACAATTCTAGTTTTGCATTCTTTCTTTTAGGATCTGAATCCACATCGCCTCTTACCCATGCTACACTAATTTTCACTGCCCCGTTTACGGTTCGAACATAAATACGACATCTAATTCCAGAGAAAGTATTTTAAACAGCTTTAAAGTCGTTGGTCATCCGTTAGCATTTCCTTTGGCAGACGTTCCTTGGCTACTCTTGATTCATTGCCTAAGATTCCCACTTTTTTTTCTTTGTGTTTGATTCTCTCAGCAGAATTGTCCACAGTTTACTCTTTAAATTCTCTATTTCCTCTTTTTCTATTAAGTATCATTTAGATTAACCTTCTCGTCTTTTTCTTCGTTTCTTCAACTCCTCTCAGAGATTTCCAGCCGTCAGTCAGTCAGGTAAGTGCCATACATGATACACACTTTTTTGGGGGCTTTCGATTCATGACCGAATAGGCAGAAGATTTTCCCGCAGTAGGTTGCTATTTCTTTCTGTGATAGACTGGTTGGAACTGATATCCAAACCATAGCTGTTGGGGAAGCAGAGAAGAGATGGATTCATGCCTCCCCTTAGGGTATTTGCATGTGACTTCAAAAGAAACGACCAATACTTACTTATCCAGGGACAATGTAAATGCTTATAGACTCAAATAGAAACGACCAATATTTACCAATACACAAAACGTATAAATGCTTGCAGACTTAAACAGAAACACCCACTATATAGAACTCAGTCTGTCTTGCTATTCAACCCATAGCTGGAGGGGAAAAAGATTGATGCATAACTCAGATTTTTCATTCCGAACGGATATCCATTACACTACAACGCACATCCAGCAGTTTGCTGTTCTCTAAAAAGGTTTCTTTGTTCGAATTCTTTGTTTCTAAATTTACTTTTCTTCAGTTTCTCTTTCCAACATTTTTTTTTTGCTTTTGTCTCTCTTTATTTCCGCTAATTGCTGATCTGTGATGCCTTTCTTTATTTCTCTAGTGGTCTTAGTTTTATCTCTGATACAATCTTAGTGTATTTAAGAGAAGCAGATTATATTTTTTCTATCTTCTTTCTATATATCTTCTTTTTTTCAGTCCTTTCTACACTACTCTGAAGCACTCCATCTTTTTTACTATTTATCTCTCTCTATAAGTCTCTCTTTCCATGCTCTTAGTCATTCTTTTTCCTGGAACTGATTCACATTTTTCTCTCTTCATTCTTCAATGTCTCTAAGAACTGCTACTCATCTTTCTCTGTCCGTTCTTTCACATAAAAACCGATTTCTAAGGTCAGGAGTTAAAAATGGCTTTGAGTGGGTGAAGTCTATGATCCTTGGTGAAGGCCCCACTTCTTCGAACCTTATGAACTTGTACTGCCGAATCATAATCAAAGATATGTAGCAAGTAACAAAAACGACATCAGTTGAGGACTTTCAAAAACGGTAACGCCTAAAATGGATAGCACATGTAACTTGAAGAGAAAATAATGATAAAAGATATTGATATTCCGCAATACTTCAAATACAAGTTTAAGGAAGCTTGTATCAATACTAGAAAGAGTGATAACAGCTACCGGACTTGAGAAACCTATTTTCCTGAAAACCTTTTGTAAGAGGAAGATTTTACAAATTTTAACCAAAACAGTACTGGCTGCTCGGTCTTCAAATAAAAGGTTAGGAAGAAAAAAATCAATACTAGAAAGAGCGATAACAGCTACTGGACTTGAGAAACCTATTTTTCTGAAAACTTGTTGTAAGAGGAAGATTTTACAAATTTTAACCAAAACAGTACTGGCTGCTCGGTCTTCAAATAAAAGGTTAGGAAGAAAAAAATCAATACTAGAAAGAGTGATAACAGCTACTGGACTTGAGAAACCTATTTTCCTGATAAATTGTTTAAAGAGAAAGATTTTGTAAATTTCTACCGACAAAAGTACAAACTAGTTAATGAATAAAGAATGTTTCCTTATAAATTCTAGGAACAATTAATACCTCTCTCTTTATTAAAAAAATCTGATCCTCTCTCCATTCTTTTATATTCTTAAAGAAGAACGTCTTCCAAAGTTTCCATCTATTTTTTTAAAATCTATTCATTCTCTTAATATTATTTTTTAATAAGTGCTTTTATATCCAGTAATTCTTTCTCTTTAAATTTCTTACCATTTTGCATTTCGCCTCATTTGCTTTTAATCTATTTACCTTCCGATAATGATATTTTCTCCTTCCTATCTTTCTTTCAATCGTTATTTCTCTTCCGACTATTTTCATTTCCCTCTCTTTTTCTCCACTCACGATGTATACGTACTCTTTCGCTCACTCGCCTGAATTTCAGTTGCAATTATTTTTTTATCCTCTTTCCTTCCTCTCAAATCAAATGCCTTTTCTCAAATGACTTTTCTATCTAGTTTATAATTCTCTCTGACCATTCATTTCTTTCCAGTATCTAGTATACTTTAGTAATCTAGTCTCAATTGATCATTACTGCTATTAATTAGTTTGATTCGTACTGAGTGCCACTTATAATAGAACTTGCGAAGCATTAAACTGATATTACTAAATATATCTTTGTCTCTTTCAGAAAAAATGTCTTGCTATTCTCTTTTTTCTTATCAACATCCTTGCTTTCATTCTTGCACTTATGACTTTGTTTCCTCACTTTAAGTTTTTGACACTATTACGCCTCTTTCTAGTTCTCCGATTCCCTCTTCATAACTTTTTAAATGACCATCTTTTTCAACATAAATCTTTTCCTTTTCCTTTTCTGATGACTTTTCAATCCCTTTTCTTTCACCCTTTTTTTTTTTTACTCTCCATTGTTTTCAAAAACTTCCTGTAACGCTTCCCTCGTCTAGTCAACCCAATCGAATTTACATTTCAAGCTGTCTCAAAATCACCCTTCACTGAACCATCCATCTAACACGCAACTCAAAAGACGGTACTGTATACTTAACGGGAAACGTTCGAATACTAATCTCCCCTCCATGCCCCACCCCCTACCCAAAACAGTGGCCCAGCATCGGTATTATCCTGTCGCGGGTGGGAACCGTGACAATTACTGTCATGTACCATCTTCCCATCTTCATTTGATTCGGGAATCACCGGCGTCAAACATCGACCAACGGCAGCTATGATCATGAAGATGGCGTCGTAGACAACGGTGAGATGGGTTAGCAGGATTAGAAGTGGATGGGCGTGGGTTTTGACAAAGTCTTCCTTCGTTGTCTCTTTTATTCTTTGTTCCTATCTCGTTTGGAATTTTCATATGTTTTTTGTTTTACAGTAAAATAGTTTCCGTTTTAATCTTTACAACGTTCGTATTCAGATTTTGTAAACATCTTTCGATAAGATGTTTTCTATAAAATTGGAGGTACGGTAGAGTAATGTGAGTAGGCTCGGATTGAAGAATCGGAGTGCCGTGTTCGAATTCCAATCGAGTTCATTACATTCACTTTCGTGAATCTCTTGGGAAAAGTATAAATACCCCATTTATGGGTAAATAGCAGGACAGACTGGGTCATATGGCCTTGGCGAACGGTTTATGAAGACAAATCTGAATTCAAAACCCATCGTTTCAGGAGCTGGGGACCTTTTTTCTGTATTTGGCTCTTCCAAAAGCCTCCACCACTATAATCAAATAATATGTGCAGGTAGTCTGGCTGTTGGTCCTCAGCAATGAGCTGCTTAATCCTCTTATGTCCAAAACGACGGAATAATCCAATATTTACCGTTTAAATCCTAACAATGTTAGTATTCAAATTTTGTAAACATCTTTCGATAAGATGTTTTCTGTAAAATTCTATAATGACATTACTGTAAACTTAGAAACGATCATTTCGTTTAGAAGAGTAAACTTTGAAGCAGTCATGGGCAAACTGGACCCGTAGGGTACATGCGGCCCGATTGGCATTCACGAGGAAAATAATTTTATTAAAATATTTTTTTCCTTTCATACTCACGTATTCTCTCACACAATCTCATGCATAGCAACATGCATAAACAATGATTAATAACAATGTTTCTTGAATTTTGTAATTTTTCGTTGGAGCTAATGTTCTCAGCATTTTAAACTATTGGCGATTTTCATTTAAGGAGATCATTAATGTAAACACGTCTTGCTTCAGAAACAGGAACCCTTAATGATAAATATTTTCTCTAGAGAATAAATATACTTCTTTTAAAAAAAATTGCATCGTCAAATGAATAAATAAGAAACAAATCACGCAGAGCAATGTGTGTAAATTACTCTGTCATCAGTGATAATATTAGACCAAATTTTTTTTTAATTATAGAAGGAATCTTTTCTCCAAAGAAAAAAAAATCGTTTTTTCCCCATTTCTATGGTAGATGCTTATGCGTATGGTATTTTGTTGTTAAAATATCCGTGGAAAACTTAATGAAAAATTACCTTGATTCTTTTTTAGTACTGCGGCCTACCTTATAATGAATTATGCCTCATACTAGTCACTGTTCGTAAAAGGTTACCCATGCCTGCTTTAAATCCCTCAGAAATCAGCGTTGTTTATCGATGTTGCCAAAACAACTTTTATAAAAGAAAGTGTTAGAAAAATGATTTTAGGGTAACGAGAAAATTTTGTTGTAGGTTACTCTCTTACTTGGTGTATTCGACTCAATATACAGACAGTGATGGAAATCTTGAAAACATACCGAATTCTAGCAAGGACAGTGAATGCTACAAACATATTATGCCAATACTTAGATGCACAAGTATTAACTCCAGTCAGAGACAGATAATTCTTTACAATATACATAAGTGATCTCCCAAGTTCACCATTTTTGTTCATCATAGTTCTGGACACATTGGCTTCACTCTAATAATACCAGAATCCCAACCAACTGGCTATATACATCACATGTAGCGGCTTCGAAGATTATAGTTTATTCTTTTTCTCCAACTAGTGGTTGCATCCGAAGTAGTAGGATTACGTGTATATATCAAGAAAACTGAGTATAGTTTGAAAATCTTTTATCCGAAATTATTGGGACACGAAGTGTTCCGGTTTTCGGATTTGGGAAGTTTTTGGATTTTGGAAGTTTTTGGATTTTGGAAGTTTTTGGATTTTGGAGGTTTTTGGATAAAGGATACTCAACATGTATATGTTATACAATCAACCAGAAGGTGAAGTTATAACGTTAGAAGAAAAAAAAACTGAAGCAAATAGACCAGCTTCAAGTACTTTGGTGCTTGGATTCAATCCAGTGAAGAGGATATGTAAATCAAAACTGGGTAACTTTAGGGTGAACTAAACAGAATATAAAGTCAAATCTCCAAAAATAAGTTTTGTCGATCCAGAGTTGAAAGCGTGATGCACTGCGATGCTGAAAACTGGACTTTGACAAAGAAGTGATAGGTTAACGAAACATATAATCGGATGCTTAGGGTAATACTTGGTGTATTATGAAAAAAATCACAAAACAAAGAAAATCTACGGAAAATTGGAAAATGTGACGGAATCATTACTGGTTAAAATTTGCGGTTCATGTCTAAGGGAAGCTGCTAAGCAAGGTAAACTTTGGGCATCTTAAACATGAAAAACCAAAGAGGAGGAAACCTACGGAAACACATGTGGCTCAATTAAGAATGCATAGAGATTTGCGGAGTGAAGAACTAAGTAAGATCAGGGGAGAGAGAAGAGTGAAAGAAGCCAGTAAATAGTTTTCGAGTATAGCATGTAGTGTACTCAAACACCCTTGACCAGTCCCTTTACATACAAGAAGCACATTACAAAGACTAAAGCCAAGGTTGAATCAAGAAACAACATCCTAAAATATCTGGCTAACAGCAAAAGGGGTGACCATGCCGGTATAATCCGTACCATAGTTCTTTGTTTCTCCACAGCAGAATATCCCTCATCATATGCAAAGAGAATCGACCCAGCCTTAAACACCTCATGCTGATCGATCATAAAGCGTCTCAAACCAACTAAAGTAGATGATCTCTACTTGTGTAGTGGAATTGTTCCTTTCCTTACATAAGAAGGATAGTGCACTCCCAACTTGAAGTAGGAAATTGACGCTCGTCGTCCACTCCACAGCTATGAACCAATGACAAAGACGCTCAAGTCACGTTTTTGCACTCAGCCGTACAACTAAACAACATAGCTCCTAGTCAGCGTCTGCCCATGTATTGCAGGCACTTTAACAACGTGGAATACAGTCTCTCTCTCCATCTCTCTCTCTCTCTCTCTCTCTCTCTCTCTCTCTCAGCCTTACAGGATCCCACCCCTGGCTCCAGTGATGCCTGGTTCTTCTGCTCCTGCCTAAATCGACCCCGAACAGCTGTTAGTCGGTGTAGAGCCAACCTTCAGAAATGTGAATATGCCACCGATGTTGATCCCAACTGCCAATGAGGGCAAACCATGGAACATCAGCTAGTTTGCCCCAGTCTTAAATGCACATTTAACGACCTTGAAATCTTAACACCCCAAGCATGCCTCTGTGTACAAGACTGGATGGGTGTGGTGTAGCGACCCGTTAAGAAAAACAAGAATAGTGTTCGAGTTCGCTCAAAATAGAGGGTGAAGTCCGTCGTTAATGTAGTAGCAAACCAATTGCAAGTAACTGAATGCACTTATCTACACTAAAGTGATACAGAGCTGAAGAAGGTCAGTAAATAAAGAAAGGAGACTAATCAAGTAGTAACAATAAAATAAAAATGATTTGCTGTCAATTATATTACTTTTTTATACGCCGCGTCCCTCCAGGACATGATCGATCATGTTTATCCACAAATTCTTATCTTTAGCTGTAAGCAGTAATTCTCTCTTTAATATCTCTCTCAATCTCTGTTATGCTAACCATTTGCACATGATCATTAAATTAGTTACTCTCTGTTTTCCTCTGTTATTCTTGCCTTCAAAATATCTTGACACGAGTTCTTCAGTGGTCTGAAAAGAAGAATAAAGGAAAAAGTTCGTAATAGTATAGAAGTGTTCTCATTAGAACAGCAAACAAACTGATGTTGAAGATTGAATAGTTATATTGTTGCAGTGATGTGAGAAATTAGTGAATAATATTGACATTTTCTTGTGAGTAGAGAGAATGCGAATACTGTGAAGAAATCTATTAGTCTCAGTGACCATTATCAAAACAGTCAAGCTTAGTTGAACGATCTCTTTTTAAACTATAAAGAAAGTTCCCGAAAATTGTTATATACTCGTATATGCTCGTGTATAAACCGAATTTATTTTTTTATTTTTATTTTTTTCATCTAGAACGTAAGCTATCATGACTCTCCACATATTCCATTTGTTTATTATCTGCCAATTGCTACCATTCGTGGGAAAGAGTGTTTTCTTTCTTTTAGACTAGTTAACACCCTAGGCTAGACAGCCAAGTGTATTCCACTATTTAACCCATAACTGGGAGGAGAAGATACGAATTCATGCTTTTTCCAAGGGAATTTGTGCAAAAATGAATGCAACATTTTCAATCTCAATTTGAACTCGGCTCCCCGATTCAATCATCAGTGTCGATATCAATCGCACATCCCCAGTATTTATTACCTAGAGAAAATAACTGTTTCGACGCTATCTGCTAGTAAAGCTATCTTAGTTATTTGAGGTACTCTTTTTGCAGAGTGAAAAAATATAATTAAATATATATCCAAGAAAGAACAGATCTATCTTTCTAGGTAGGTTAGTAGATATACTGTGTATCCATAAAGTCTCTTTAAAATTTAAAAATATATATTACAAATGCAATTGATGAAATAACGTAATTAGATTTTGTTCTATGCACTCAGTAGTTATCAAAGTTTTTAACCACATTGCATTTGATGAAAGATGTATTTTTAAATGAAAGAGGTATTTTTAAATGAAAGAAGTATTGTTAAATGAACCGCTAACATTTTCAGACTGGTGGATTGGAAGGGATTACCCAATTCCCTGTCCACCTCATTCACCAGGTATAACTCCCCTGGACTTCATTCTATGTTAAAGATATCGTGTATCGAACAAAGATACGGGCCATCACTGATCGAAAGCAAGATATTGCCAATGCCATTGTCACCATTGCTGAATGCTATACAGCAAACGTAGCAAGAAATTGAGTACCATCTTGATGTACTTCATGCAACTAATGGTACCCATATTGAGGTGTATTAAATTAGTTAAAAAAATTCAATCCCTACTCCTTATTTTGCAACAATTTCCGCATATTTGCTCATTTGCTTTTGTAATATATTTTTTTAATTTGTAAAGAGACTTTATGGATACCCTCTTTAACTAAAGAGTTATGTATAGATAAGTATGGAGGATGCTTACATGATTGTCTGTGACATACGCCTCTGTTTACCCGCGATAGTCTACTCAAGAGAGCAAAAGGAAAGGAAGACGAGAGCGAACGCGAAGTGAAGCTAATCGAAGCGCGAAAATTGATAATAAACGTAGGCGTGTGTAAACACGTGTCGAAGGTTGGATTTTAACAGGTCTGTTTTTTTTTTTTTTATGAATTCGATATAAATAAATAAAGACTATCGGTTGTTGATCATTCAGTCATGAATTCAAGTTGATTGATACATCACCTGATAGTGATGTGAATTCACGATGGCAAACATGCGTTGATTAAAATACCACAAGTCGGCGAGAAGAAAAACGATTTATCTTAATAGCATCATTTATACGCTATTAATTAACATCGCCGTTTTCATTGCTTTCTTCTTGCTTGCTGTCTTCGGGTTTACTTTCTTTCTTACTGGCCTGTGGGCCGAAGGCTGCTACATAAGGCTTTGTAATTTGAATTCCGACGGACATATGTGAAATGACTCTTCCGTATGTCGCATTTTTTCAGAAGATATTTTAGCGCGAGTTAGGGTCAATGTTTTTGCCATGAATTTCAGCACTTAGAATTTTCTTTGCCAAGTTTAGGCAAATGCTTATTGCTTTTATAAACAGAACCAAAAACCACAAAATAATTCCGAAAAATGTCAATATTGTATTAAAAATGCTAGTGATAGATATTTTCTTATAAATGATTTAAACGAACGTCTATTTTAGTACGATGTTTCGCAAGCTTAGTTTACAAACCGATCCCTTCGAATAATAAGATATTTATCTTCATTTGAAGCCCGATTTCTCGGTTAAGATGAAAAATTAATTGCAGGCTTGTTGATGTTTGCCACAACTAAACAAATTAATTTAAAAAGCTATGAAGACAGAAAAAAAACCTTAGCAAATTTATTTGTATTATATAAATTATATTTCCATATAGACTTTATTTATTTATACACTTGGGAATTGCGAACTTGAAAATTAATATTCTGACTGCTTAGAAAAGTTCTTTTTAATCTTTATTCTCGCAGATAACCCCATGATTTATGCCAGTCTGTTTCCGAAGAGAGATGTTAAGAATTAAATAATTTGGAACATGCACGCTGATTACTGAACTGGCTTTCATTATAACATACTATACTTCTCCTTCTACTACTACTTGTCACTTCAGGATGCGATCGATTATGACTCTCCACAATTTCCTGTCTTTTGTAATTATTATCAATATTTTATATTTTTACTTTTTACTTTTACTATCCTTCCCGTATACTGATCTGACATCCAATGTCTGTAAATTACTCACTGTTTGCCTTCAATATGTCCTGTGAGTCTCAAATTTGCCAAGCTTTCCTTTTTTTCATTGTGTGTCCCAGAAATTTCAACTGCCTAACGTACTATTAGAATTTTGGAACATAATCGACATTCACTCTTAAAGATAAGTGCCAATATATTAAATGGTACAAAAATAAAAGTGAATAAGAACGTCATAATAGATATAAATGTCCTTATATAAACTTATTTATTTGTTAGATAAATTTTTTTACAGACGTCCAATAACCTTTCATTTGAGTCCTTCATCTTTGAATTTACAACATGTTAAATTTACAGCATGGAAGGAAATGGAAAAAAATCACGTCCATGGAAACTAGCGCGTAATGTGTGCCTATTTTCTTGGTTTAGGCTTTAAACTTGGTACCACATCAGAGTACCAGGTGTATCAGAAAGTTTCCCTGGTGGGTTTCCTCGTGAAAGGTATAGAATTGGGCTTCAGTGGATGTCAATGACTATACTGGCATATAGAAAAGAGGGCTACTCACCCGAGACAACCGGACGGCTAAAATTTATATAAGCGAGAGAAAAGTTAGTCTCTTTCACGAAGAAGATCAACGTTCGAAGAAGCTCCCCCAAACCTTACAAACCTCACCGACATTAAGTGACGAAGTCCAGAAGAGAATGAATAATTTTATGTTTGAAAAATTTAGTCACCTAATCTTAATCGTCTTTACAACGTTAGCATTTCAATGCTGTGAAAATCTCACCAATATATATATATATATATATATATATATATATATATATATATATATATATGTGTGTGTGTGTGTGTGTGTGTTCAGAGAGGCCTATTTCTTCGGATGCAGGTCAGTTTTGGAGTGGTGAACGGTGTCTCTTTTTCTGACATTTCTCCATCCACATTGTTGTAAATAATCCATTTCCCACTGCTATTGTTCATTCTTTTCTTTTTTAAATGGAAAGGTTTTTTTGCCTCTTAGCAGAGAAAAGATATACAGCGCGCCTGGTCACCTTCCCATTTATTTCTCTATCACCAGCTTGTATCAAATGGCCGTTTATCTCCTGAAAGAATTTTCCCGACCCTTTGAACAGTTCTTGATTTTAATCCTGCTGTGTGTCTAACTACCCTATACACCAGAAAAGCCTGGTGTAGGAACCTGTTTATTTGCTGATAACTCTAACATGCAAATATCTTCATTCCAAATTATACATACATACATACATACATACATACATCATCATCATCATCATCATCATCATCATCATCAGTTCTTTGACTGTTTCAATCGTCAAGAAACAGAAAAACTCCTCCAGGATGATCTGTTGGTGGTGACTCCGAGGAGTTTCAGCATTGTCATGTCCGTCCACTTATTGATGTTGTCTGACCAGCTATTGCGTTTCCGTTCCCGCTTGTGTCCGCTTTCAACAAAGAAAGGATATTATGTCGTGTGACATGGGCAAAACATGCCATCTTCCGACGCTTATTAGATAGATTCCTGTCAGATTTTTGACCTTGCTCCGTACATAGTCATTGTTTTTTTTTGCTTCCAGTAGGAGAGATGAAGAGGAGTTTTCTCAAGCATTTGTTCTTGGACGCATGGTACTTTTTTTTCCTTGCCTCAGCCAGGAGTGTCCAAGTTTCACATTCGTATTGGAGGATGGATACGTCCAGAGATTTTTAGAGCTTTAACTTGATCTGGATGTTGATGTTGCTCTTCCACATACTTTCCAGTCTGGCCATTGCTGCTGTGGTGATACGTGTCCAGATTTCTACGTTGTATGTACCATACATACACGCATACATACATAATGGTTAGCTGCTCGTTACCGAACCGGATAGTGTATCCCCTCTTGTAGAGGTTAAGATTCGAACCTGGGCATCATGATCAGAACGTTAATGTTCTAACCACATATGACACGCGTCCATTCATTCATTCATTCATACATATATACATACATACATACGTACATACATACATACATACATACATACATACATGTTTTGTAGCTAAGTATAGTGAAGTATACAACTTGATTTAAATACCACAACTCGAATAAAGGTTAGTTTTTCACGACTTGCTCGAGTTAAATTTCAAACGGCGTAACATTATTTTTAAAGCCCTGGTGGCCGACCTCGGAGCATATAAACAAGTTCGTAAAGTGGGACCCTCGCGATGGACCTTGCAGATGGCGAAGCAAACATCGGTCAGCAACTCACTTTTAAAAGTATACAGTTACTTATTAACAAGCAACTCAACAAAATAGCACGTCACAAAAGACATCAATCTTTACTACAAACAGAAGAAATGTGTTAAAATAAATGTTTTCTTATATGTTCAGCAGAAATCTATTTTTTGTAGGCCGATACTTCCAATGGTTTGTTTATATTTTAAATAAAATGGATTAGATATATTTCTTTTATGTAGTATAATTCAACCCCCCCAACACACACAACACACTAGTAGCGTAGCTAGAGGTGGCGGTTTGCCAATGGCGACACTTTTAGTAGGGGAAGCCTTTTTGGCAGTTTTCTGTTTAGAACTAAAGATGGTCCTAATTTTTTACGGTTTTTCATACTTTTTCTATATATGTTGGTTTTTGTTTCACTTTTATATTTAAATTTTAAGTATTTAAGGTGAGTATTTAAAACCTACTAGTATATTTGAGTATGTGAGAAGTAATATTATAAAGGTACATAAACTATTGAGTAAATTACTCCTTGGGGGATTTCGCATGACTTATCATCTCTCAGTTGCTTCTCTGTCTTTGGACAGAGTGCGCTCAGGGGCGATTCCGTCAAAGGACGGAGTCGCAACTGAGGAAAATTATATTGAGAGGTTCCCAGCCCTTGGGAACAGCTGGCCGATGTTGCGCCCTCCCATTGCACCAGAGGGAGAGATCGGTGCTCGGACCGAGGCCAGCGCAACCGACGGTTGAAAAAAATGAACACGCTACCACCCTTTGTTACAATGATTGGATCTCTCTGTATTGTGGGGCTCTCCCCCTTTTACATAAGACGGACTCGTCCAAAGTATGCTTATACTGACAGAGAGAATACCTGCTGTTGAGATCGGTCTCGATACAGTCTTTGACTGTTTACGACGGCTGTCGGACTCTCTGCGTTAGCAGAGAGGAACCCGGACGAAGCTTTACCGAAGGGTAAGGTTTCGTCCGGGGAGGTAGACAGGGCCTAAATTCGTCTAGGCGCGTTCAAAGGCTATATTTTTGGCCGAGCCTACGGGCTCAGAGAAACCCACATTAAACTCGGCCTTGTGCTACATTCGGTCCTCGTGGGTGGATTGATAAATACTGAGATATGTCTCGATACAGTCTTTGACTGTTTGTGACTGCTTTCGGACTCTCTGCTAACGCAGAGAGGAACCCGGACGAAGCTTTGCCGAAGGGCACGGTTTCGTCCGGCGAGGTAGACAGGGCCTGAACCCGTCTAGGCGGGTTCAAAAGCTATATTTTTGGCCGAGCCTACGGGCCCGGAGAAACCCACATTAAACTCGGCCTTGTGCCACATTCAATCCTCGTGGGGGGATCGATAAATACTGAGATACGTTGAGACAGGTTGAGGCATACGGAGACAGACACAGGGTGTTCTCCGAGAGTTATACAAGAGTCCAGAGAGAGAGAGAGAGAGAGATGATTACGGCTTTACTTACAGAGACTTGTACATATACTTTCTACTAACCCGCATCCTTGGGCTACTAATCGTCACTTCAAGTCTGTATTCTTACGTTTAATACACTTATTTTTCTATCTCAATTTCTGGCGTTGTATATTTATTTGTACAGGATTCCATTCACGGAATCCACAACACTCTGTATCCTTGGAAACAGTGAACTGTTAATTTTTCCGTAAATTTAAAAAGTAAGTTACTCCAAAATTCGCTTGACGATGAAATGGAACTAATGTTTTAATTTAATTACAAAATTAAATTCGAAGCTTTTAGCTTCCATTTTTGAAACATGGTTATTACTGTATAGCGAAAAAACATATTTTAAATCAGTTAATATATATATATATATATATATATATATATATATATATATATATATATATATAGTTTTAAAAAAGTAGGTCAATTGAAATACGCGACCGTTGTTTCGACCTGGCGGTCTCGTCGGGTTATCATTTCAAAATGACCACTTTAACGCTTTATTTCAAAAGATCAGAAAGAACGCTACATAATTATCTTTCAAGAAAGTAGCAGGCATATAATGTTTGAAAGACAGGGCATTGGGTGTTAGGGGAAGGGGAAGTGGAAAAAGAGGTGAAGAAAAGAATTGAAAGGAGCAGGAATGCAAGTGTATTGTAAATGTATACAGTGAAAAGTGAAGTCAGACATGTGACTTAATTGTTATGGAGGATGAGAAGGGCGTGTCAAATGGGTAACAGTGGTATATTTTATTTTTAAAAAAAATTTTAACCGGCTTCATATTCACTTAATAAAAATTGTTTTATATGAGGGCAAGGGCTTAAAATTTCTGAGTTTTGGTTTAAAAGATTTTTCTGTTCGAGAATGTCATAATTGCTAATTTCTGATATTAACATAGTATGAAAATGCGGGTATAATTGTTATATGATTTTACCTTTTTTAAAATTGTCCCTCTTACGAATTCCAAAGCTGATTGGATGCAGATTTGCACCAAAGAGGTTTTAAGGAAAATAGAAACAAATCACACACTTTATCTTTGAATCAGAAAGAGACAGTTGAAATTTCCTGAGCAACTAGCGAGGAAAATGGGCTTAGAGAATTTGACACTCATAGTGCATACCGAAAACAAGAAGGAATGAAAGAAATAACGAGTTACCTACCTAATGATATTGTAGAAATGGATGGCAGAACAGGGAGAGATAAGAAAGGGACACAAATTAATTAGTGCTACAAAGTTTAGGAAGTTGCGGAGAGCCATTATAGCACATAAGAAAATATAGAAATATACATTTCCCGATGGAAGGTCCTTATATGAAAAGTCTTACTACGGATGCTTTCAGACACTCGGAATAAAAAGAAACAATTCCAGAAGCCGCTAACGTCCACTGTGTTTCTTCATTTCCATAAAGGATTCTTCCCTGTTATTAATAGACCGTGATAGCTTTGTCAAATTTTATTTTCTAAATGTCTGTATCCGAAACTTAATAGAATTTTCTTCCACCAGCGCAACTTGACATATCTCACTCAATAGCACGCAATCTATGGTATTTTCCCTTTCTTTATAAATGTTTTCGTCTTCTACTTTTCAAATATAGAATCTGTTTCGCTTCTACCTAACTCAGGCTGTCCAAATACGAGACCTATGTCCTTCACATTAACGAACCACATTCATCACTTTTTTGTTTTTATTATTGATATTAAAAACCTTTATTTCTTTTTTGAAGGACCGCCAAAGCCAGAATTTTCATGCCCACTCTTTGACCCCTGGGGAATATTCTGAGGATGTGCTGGCGCTAAAAAAGAAGAGAATCCTTTAAAAACGAAAGCAGAAATATCTGACCTGTGTGGTTTTGATCAAACACGTGTGGCCTTGTCTGTCTTCACGTATAAGTCTAAGTATATATTGGTTTGTCGCCGTGCTGGGCGTGGTTCGAGGACCAGACTGTGTGAGATGTCGGATCTATTTCTACCGCCGCTGTCGCTTCTTTTTCGATCATCATCCCAGTTTCAAATCGGAAACACATTACTCAAACTTTCACCTGTTTTTTTTAATTCCCTTTGCACCCTCTTCGTTTGTTCGCAAATGTTGCTTTCTGATCAATTTAAAACTTCTGTTAGACGATTGTTTCTTTCCTTTTCTGGCATGTCGTTCGTTGATTGCATTTGGCTCGCTCCAGTCTGTTCCACTCATGTTTCCGTTTGTGACCGACAACGGGCGTCGGTGCGTGTTGGAAGAGAGGCGAACAACCGAGAAGCAACAATTTGATGAACTGACAAAAACTCAAAGGATTAGTCAACCATCTTACATTTACTCGCGTCCCAATTTGGAAACACACGCAAGATATAACCAAATGGCAAATATAACCGTATAGCAATGCGTACACACAGTCGCTCACACATTTATCGCATGCGCTCATACATATATATATATATATATATATATATATATATATATATATATATATATATATATATATGTGTGTGTGTGTGTGTGAAAAATATATAGAAAATAGGAAAGAACTCGTTAGGTAAATAATCCAAAGTTCTTTAGTATTTTTGTTATTATTTTAAAAAAATAGTGCTCGATAGAAAAGTAGAGCATAAATATAATTATTTATTTAAAAATATGATTCCAACACGCTACATAAGAGTTAAAGTATTAGGTTGGTGCAAAAATAATGACGTAATAATGTCGTTTTTTGACATATTTTTAACTTCAAAAAACGACATGATTACGTCATTATTTTTGCACCAACCTAATAATAAGCTCTGTTCCATCTTCAAGCGACATTTTTTGGAATCCTCAAAAAATGTCGCTTGAAGATGGAACAGAGCTTATTACTTTAATTCAATTTAATTCAAATAATTATATTGAAGTTTTCGGCTCTTGTTTTGAAACATGAGAACTCTTATGTAGCGTGTTGGAATCATATTTTTAAATAAATAATTATATATATATATATATATATATATATATATATATATATATAATAATAATAATGATAAACTCATCCACGTAAAAAATGATTAAAAATAACAGAAGCCCTAAAAGAAAAATACAAAACTCAATAACATTAACTATAAATACGGCCACAATCATGTTTGGAAAATAAAACATCCGTATACCACAAGATATATGCATAGCACAATCCATACATTCAGTTAAAAGTAAAAAATGCAACCATCCATCATGATAGCAGAAAGCAGAACGGAAATGCAGAACTTTTGGACGTTTTTACATATTTTGTGTCCAGAAAAGAAAACAATTGTATGAAAATAACAAAAATGAACTAAAATGCTTAGAATGCATGATCGCTAACAAAATACGAGACAAAAATGCGATTTACAGGTCAGGGACACTAAAATCAAGCCGGTGCGGAAATGTCTGGGAATTGTTTTGACAGAGAAAAGAAAGTGCGATCGAAGACGTAGAGACGCATTTCAAAAGCTCGAAAAAAAGAGTATTACGAGACATGAGGATTTCGTTGGAAACAAAGAAAAAGAGTACTGAACTGCTACGTGATATCTGTCCTCCTCTTCGGCATCGAATGTTGGACAAACTCCTCAAAAATGAAGAAGAGTCTTGAGGCAACTTAAGTGTGGTTCTGCAGAATGATGCTAACGACACCATGGGCCGAACATTTGAGCAACGATAAAGTTTTGGAGAGGATGCAAACAATATTTAACATCAGGAAGAGGCAACTGAAATTTCTGGAACACCTACTGGGAAAGGAGGGCTTGGAAAATGTGATACTCACAGGGCGGATAGAGGGAAATCGGGACAAAAGAAAGTAAAGCGTGACATATTTAACGGGTGGCAGAACAGGATGTGGGGGAAATAACGAAAATACAAAACTTATTGAGAGCTACAAGGGACAGGAAGAAGTGGAGAGCCACGATCGCCTACGTCCTGAAGTAACACGGCACATAAAAGAAGTATACCATATCCGTAATGAATTTATTACTCTTAGCATTTCTGTTTTCCCTTCAAAGCCAGTGTAGTGATAATGAGGAAGGAGGACTATGCTGCTGACATGGGGCAAGAATGATCTTGAACAAAAAAAAATCAATTTTCATTACCAATTGTTCCAAGAAGTCGGAATTAATATAAAATTTATATAAAAAAAGAAAATATTATCTGGAATTGGAATGAAAGAATTGCAATGAAGGAAGTGATGTGACGTACCCGGAATCCATCACAAAAATTCAGAATGTAGGATTAATGAATATAAAACATATGTAGAGATCTGTTAAAATATATTTAGTATAGGAGATAAGGAAATTAACTATAGAATATACAACGCCAGGGTTGTTTTGTCCAACGTCACAAGATGCTAGAAAACTAATGCATTAACCTAACTACTAGTTCTTAAATAGCATCGTCAGTTATATTTATAGATGTCATGCATGGCTCCCAACCCAATCAGAAATCCTCAAACTGTCAACTGCATGCAAGCGTTCAGATCAATGATTGAAAAAGGCTTCAAAAAGCAAAAGAAATATTAATTGTATTGGTTTTTACAATACATACAGAGAGAACAAGCAAAGCTAATCGTACAGGCATCGTGATCAAAGACAACAAAAAAAGAATACGCTTTCTTATTGGCATGGGAGTCCCTATAGACTGTTATGTATCTTTGAAGATTTTCAAAAAAAACTATCAAAATACAAGGATACAAATCTAAAAAACGTGGCACCTGAGGACATCAATAATACCATTTTTATTTGAAGCTCTTGCATTGATTAGAAAAAGTTCCGATAGACTCATTGAAGGGATACCTTGTAGCCCATACTTTAAATAAATACAAAACATATTACTTACAAGTACAGCTCACACATTACGAAGAGCTTTATCCATGAAAATGTATGTGATATTTTAGGTGTTTTTGTTTTGTTTTTAAAAGGATTAGTAGATGTCATGAATCCATTTCTGACCTTTGGTCTTATTGGGATCAGGAAGGAAATATATATGCAACAGAAACAACAACAACAACAGCAGCAGCAGCAACAACAACAACAACAATAATAATGATAATAGTAATAAGAATAATAAGTATATTTGACACATTCTTTTTTTGTGAAGTCGAACCCTTGTTAAAATGTTCATACTTCTACATATGGGTCTATTTCAATTAATTTGAATTGTAACTTTCTAAAATTCAGGATGTAGACAAGAACTGGCAACAACCTTTTCTTGATAATGCCTGGGGCAGCCGAATGTACTTGAAGAAAACTAATCAGGAAGTTTAGACAGTTTATCAATAATCTTTTATTTGGGTGTACATCTTGTGCGAAAAATGGAAAAGAATACAATAAAAAAAGTAAACAAAGTAAAGTCTTTCTAGGCGTATATATGCATAAGGGTTAATATTTCGGTACTTATGTATAAATACTGGTGCCAACTCTTTTAAAGGATTTACATGAGGTGAGGGAAATAAAATGCGTGTGTCGATGTTGTTTTGTACGGTCAACAAATATACGCAGGGAAAAAAAAGTTTATTTTCCTCCCTCGTTCTTTCAGATTTTCACAAATCTCCTTCTCTCTCAGTCTTGTCGATATTTTGTTCCGACTCAGTCATTTTCTTTTTAAACTACAGTGTCGTACGAGAATAACGTTCTCACGGAAGCGAGTAAAGAAATGCAAGTATAAACGGATAAACTCTGGTACATAAACACAAATCAATTCCATCCTTAATAGAAACAAACACGGATTTCGCTATACATACTCAAGTGGGCGAATAACATGCAAGAACAAACACTCACATGCACATACATGTAACGAACTAAATACGGACATAAATTTTTACACATTTACGACACAAACAAGAGTACACATCCATCCTACCCATTCACACAACTGCATCAATTGCAGGGGAATAAGCCATTCTCTATTCTCCTTCCATTTTCCGTTCGAGAAAAGCGTCGTTCTTGTTTTTCTATACGATGCAAACAGTTTCCAATCGAAGTTCTATTAATTTTCCCACGGATTAGATTCGGAAGCGCGGTAAGACTTCGTTGGCCAAGTAAATAGCATCGATCCCTTGCCGTGTTCATCAAGTTTGGCGCCATGTTTATGTGTTTGTTTGTCAGCAAGGAAGACGAACATGACCCCGGGGGCCAAGAAGAAAATGACTGCATCAAAGTATCTCGCTTGATTAAGATCCCGATGTCACATGACAATGGTGGAGTCGACACACGTACACGAGCGCACACACAACTCTTTGCACTGACAATGACCAATTCACTTGTATTAACATGCAAAAACGCGCACACATAAAGGATAGAAATAAACGCATATTGGCAAGCAGATCTTTTGGTATAGATATAGGCCCATCAAAATATTAATTGTACATGTACACAATCGAGTATAAGTTTGAATAGTCTTCTATGTACCATTCCCGTTCAAGACGTTGGCAATCCTGGCTCTTCTCAATTTCTTGTAATTTGTAGTTCTTCACAAATTTTGTCTTTTTACTCTCTTAAATCCTGTTTTGTCATCCATTTACCCAAGCTTTCTTTTATCTTTCTTGTCTTGTGAGTGTCAAATTTTTCAAGTCCTCTTTCTTCTTCATGTACCCAATATATTTCAGTTGTCTCATTCTGATGTTAAGTATAAGAGTCCTTTTTATTTTATTTGGAATGCAAATGAAATTTATGCTTACATACACGTCCTTTTTTTATATAGTACCTTTCTATTAAACACACACACACAACACACACTCACTCTGATGTTATACTATGTAATGAGTAAAAATAATTGAAAGGTATGTATTTGTATTTACGATTGTATTATTGAGTAGTAAGTCACTAGGTTGAATTAGGGTAAATGTAAAGATGACGATCATGTTACGCCATTGATCCTTGTGGACAGCGCCTACTTGACTGCCAAGAAATTAATGTTTTGCAGTATTGCTACTAGTATGCAAATGAGGAGCAAGGGCCGGTGTCGTTGTTTTGTTCATTCTAAGTCTCGAAAAAAAGCTATATAAAATTCACAATTTTTTATCCATAATGTTAAATGTGTTAAACTTCCATATTGATGTTAAAAATTGTTGTAAAGCCTTGTTGATTCATTAAAGATAGTACGATCTATTATGACATATGTCTAATTTGTATTTAGATACATTGTATTTATTTTCAAATTTTTTTGTTGAATTGTTCAACTGTATTGCATATTATTGCACATAATTGGGCTACAATAAATTTTATATTTCATATGAATACTACCTTATGAAAATTGAGATGTAGTAGAGTTGGAGGCGTATCCTTTATTCGAGTGTTGAGAGGCTCATAATATAGATTCGACGGGGCCCCACGAGACCTTTGAATCAACTCTGGTTGGGAAAGGAAATACAAGGGGTAGATTATGTTCTGTTTTTAAAAACGATGTAAAATACACAAGTATGCATTTTATTTTAAATAAAGAAGACATTAAAAGGTAGAAATTGTGTTTGTGTGTGTGTGTAAGTTCAGTCACTAAGGGAAAAGATATCCGCATGCCTGTGGGTAGATACCGATTGACGTACTTCTATCACATACTCGACGTTGAAGAGAGAGAGAGAGAGAGAGAGAGAGAGAGAGAGAGAGAAGGAGTGAGAGAGAGAGAGAGAAGGAGAGAGAGAGAGTGAGTGTGTCCCGTTTTTATAGATGCTTAACACCATCTCGGAGAAACTAAATGGGGGTAACTCACAAATATTACCTTTGATTAAGATCATTAAATTTAATCCTTGTGTGTATCTTATGAGAATAATAAAATGCATTTACATCATTTCACCGCTGACTGAAAAATAAAATATCAATTACAGTTTTTGATTGTCTTTTGTTTTTTGAATCTGCTGAAAGTTGTCAATTGATTTAGACGAAAACTTTCAGAACGTTGACAATCATGGCTCTCCATAATTTCCTGTCCTTTTGTCTTTTTTAATAAATTTGAGTGTATTTACTATCACTCCTAAACTCTGTTCTGCTATCCACTTACTCATTGCTCGCTAGGGTAGGTTTGCGTTGTTTTCCTCTGTCCCTCTTCAATCTATCTTGTGAGTAACAAATTTTCCAAACCCTGTTCCGTCATTGCCTCAGAAATGTCAACTATCTCTTTCTGATTCTAAGTATAAGTATCTTTTTTGTTTTCATTTTCTCTAAAACTTGGTCGTGGTTCACATGTTCAGTCCATAGTATTCCCAGCATCCTTTTGTAGAACACATTTCTGTTGCTTCAAGTCTCTTCTTAATCTCTGAGGAGATTGTCCTACATTCACTGCCATATAGGATGTCTGATATTACGCAACAATCTATTACTTTGACATATAAAAATAATCCAATAAAATAAACTTGTTTTTAATTAATTTTAATAAAGTAAATAGAAAAATGCAAAACAAAATTAAGCAGATTTTTGTTTTTAATTATTCTTAATAAAGTAAATCGTAATGTAATTCGTTTTTAATCAAGTAAATTGAGATTCTTATTTCTAATAGGTCAATTTATTTTATTAAAATACATTTCTTTACGATTTACTTTATTAAAAATAATTAAAAACAGAAAAAAATCTGCTTCATATTTTACATAATGCTTTTTCAAATAACTTATTTGAAGAAAAATATTCACCAATTAAGGATTTAATCCTTAAAAAGTTATAGAAAAGATATGTTTTACTATTGCTGAGTTCTCTCGTTCCTGAGTTGTCTTAGTCCCGAGTTCTCCCGGTGTTCAGTCGGCGGTATTGAGGTAAAGTTGTTGAGTTGTCCGGCACACCTTTCGCGGTGGTTCCGTTTAATATTTGTAAGAATAATTTTATTTGGATATCAATAAAGTTCTTGAAGAAATTATTGTTAAGCAATTCTTGTTTTATATGTTTGGATTCGCTGAAAAATATTTTCCGGGAGGGGAGGTAAGGTTTGCTCTTTTTAAATTTTTTTTTTTTAATCACTGCTATTTTATATCGTTATGGGCATTGAGTATTATAGCTGATAAGGCAGGAATTCTTGTTAATGTTCTGTTTATATGAGGAACTATTAAATACATTAGTCTTAAGTTCTTCGTAAATATCGTCGAAAAGGATTTAATTGTTAAGAGCAAGTTCTTGTGTAAATTTTGCTTCAGAGATTTTTTTTGAAAGGTGGAGTTTAGGTTTTCTGCTTCTTAACTATGTCTGCCAATATGAAAACGATGAAGAACACATCCTTTAAAAATTGCTAATGAATTGACTAGAAGGGTTTGGAACAATAATCGATGTGTGCAATTAATCCCCATAAAATAAAAATTGTACGAAGGCTAAAAAAGGGGAATAAAACTAATAAACTTGTACTAGTCTTTCATATTCAATGCAAGATGTATAACAGAAAACATTCTGCACAAATCTCTTTCTTTTTCTCTCTCTCTCTCTTTATCTATCTATCTATCTATCTATCTATCTATCTATCTATATATATATATATATATATATATATATATATATATATGTGTGCATGTGTGTTTGCATATATAGATATGTGTATGCATATATATATATATATATATATATATATATATATATCTTACTTATTATAAAACGCAGATTGTGTGTATGTGTGTGTGTGTGTGTCTGTTCGTTTATATATGGGATCGTATTTCCTACATTTTTCAACCGATTTCAACAAAACTTCACAGGACTGCGTAAAATTACCCGACGGTGGTTCTGACAGCGCCAAATATTGGAAAATCACAATTGTTTTTGCATGTTTCCTGGGGAACAGCTGCCCGAGGCTGCGCCCTCCCATTGCACCACAGGGAATAATCGATGCTCGCACCGAGGCCAGCGCAACCGACGGTTGCGGGGGCTGAGGGAAATTTTTGTCCATACCCGAGTGTAGTCGCTCGGGTCCCCACATTAATCCGACTTTGTGTTACATCTCATTTTCGTGGGGGAATGGGTAAATACCAGAGCGACGTGCTCCCACTCCTTGGAGGCGTGTACACACTTTATTTATCATCTTTCAGTTGCGTCTCGGTCCTTGGACAGAGTGCGCTCAAGGGTTTCTCTGTCTGAGGACAGAGGGGCAACTGAGGAAAACTATACTGAAGAGGTACCCAGCCCTGGGGAACAGCTGCCCGAGGCCGCGCCCTCCCATTGCACAAGAAGGAGGGATCGGTGCTTGCACCGAGGCCAGCGTAACATACGGTTGCGGGTGCTTAGGGGAATTTTTGTCCCTGCCCGAGAGTACGCGCTAAAGTCCCCACATTAATCCGACCTTGTGTCACATCTCATTCTCGTGGGGGAATGAGTAAATACCAGAGCGACGTCCTCCCTCTCTCACCTTCACATGGCCGACCCTCGTGGAAAATAAACCTCCACATCTCAAGTGTTAATAAAAGCATGACAGATTTATAAAGATTTCCCATTTGTCCCTTATCCTATCATTCTCTTGCATCCTATCTATATTTGATCTTAATTCATATATATATATATATATATATATATATATATATATATATATATATATATATATATATATAAACAGATGCGAATTATGCCTGGAAGAAAAAATTAAAATAATTAAGTACAAAAATACAAGCCAGTTATTGAACAAGAGAAATGAAATTATACTTAAATGTCATCATAAAAATAAGTTTATATAGTCTTAAAAATAGACATTTATTTTGCATCAAACACTGAAAAATATATATTAGGTTTGTAACTATGTTAAGTTTATATATATGTATGTATATATGTATGTGTGTATTGTATATGTGTGTATCTATCTATTACTTTTATTACTAGTATTATTACTTTAAATATATTATATATATATATATATATATATATATATATATATATATATATATATATATATATATATTACTATTAAATGATGATGAAGTTTAAATGAATAACAACATAGATTGCATTTCTGTGATTTTTATTACTGGTTGAGCAGTTAAAGTTTTATCCATAAAATTTTCCCTTACTGCAATATTCTCAAAGAAATCTAAAGTAGGATCTGTAATGTAATCGGTACTGAATTAGCTTCTTGACTTCAGCCGCTTTCTCACAGACGTGATGTGGCTTCCCTCTGTCTTTTCTACAAATATTTTCATGGCTACTGCACTGATGAGCATTTTTCCCTGGTGCGCTGACTACATGAATTTAAGTGTACTACTAGATTGGCATCTAGGTCCCAACTTTTTTACTGTTGAAATAGTTAAATGTAACCACCCTTCTAACAGTTTCTTTCCTCACACTTCTCCATATTGGAACTCCATTCCTCTCACTTGCTTCCCTGATAACTACAATCATCAAAAACCTAAATGCAACATCAGCCACCATGCTTTGTTGCATTGATACCTGTTCTTTTTTCCTTTCTTCAATCCCCCCTACACCCACACTTTTCTCTCGTTTTCACTCTCCATAAACCCTGTGTGATAATGGCACTTCTGACTTGCTTGGGGTGAAATGCTTAAAAATACAACCCCAAAACATTGAATATAAAATAATTAGGGTACTGACAAAAGCATCTAGTAAAATAATTAGGGTACTGAAAATAGCATCTACCACAATCAAAGGTAAAGCTCTCCCTACCAAAAGGTAAAATGATAAAAAAGCGCTCAATACAATATATATAAGGCAGGATGTGTGTGTGTGTGTGTGTGTGTGTGTGTGTGTGTGTGTGTAACGAATGCACGGCCGCAATTTTCGACGGATTTGCACTAAAATTTACATGCACATGCTCCAAGTTAGCGGCAAGGCCAAGACTGACTTTGCATTTCCCAACTCCCATCGATAGTGGAAATAATCGAGTTTTTCATGCTTCTACGGCAGTTTTCATGTAGTTTGCGGCCATTTTCTACTGGCCAGAGTGAGAGCCTATAGATTGCTGCCACGAATAAGCAGGAAGATTCTATTGGCCAGCATGAGAGCCATTAGCTGACTGATACAAATGTTAACTAGCATGCTAGCATTCAAAAAAATCGATATCGATAGCTGCATTCGTCACAAGTGGGAAAAATTTAAATCTGCATGGCACTTTAATCCAATTGGCTGATTCGCTTGCTTAAGCTCAACGTTGATTCTGATTCCGCAGAACTGGGTTGGGCGTGAAAAAGTATTTGTTGTTAACATTCTTTTTTCATTCGGTTTTTCCAGTTACGAGTGCTTTTTTAAAGCTGATCGTTTTGTGTTCATTTTGTTTAGTTCTTTTTTCGTAACAGATTTAATGTTTAGTATAGATCTTAGAAAAATTCGCAGATAGGCAAGAAGTAAGGCATGTAGCAACATCAGCACGGCAAAGGGCACTCCTTTAAAGGCAAGGAAGGGCAAAAATATTTTTAGTCAAGTGATAGCGATTGCTGTATGAGTCGTACGATTTTTGAATCAAGCACGGGCCATGCTGCTAGTATATATATGTATATGTTGATGGACAAAAGTCGCTTTACCCATTTCCAATAATAATAGTAAACAAATGTCTAAATGATTTAAAAGCAGATAGAAAAAAAAGAAGCGGCCGCTCAAAGCATATGAATACCGACGAAAATAAAGAAAATGTAAGTGTTATATTGAAATTATAATTGTACAATGATTAAATAAAAGTTTAATATATATATATATATATATATATATATATATATATATATATATATATATATATATATATATATATATATATATATATATATATATATATATATATATTAAAGACATTTTTATGTTTAACGTTCTTTTTATAGATACAAGTATTTAAGTAAATGCTCTGTTTATAATAAACAGTATTAAATAACATTTACCGGCCTGAATGTCCGAGAAATTTTCATAGAAAATATTCGTTCTTTGACAGGATTCGAACATGCATGTCAAAGAACGAATATTTTCTATGAAAATTTCTCGGACATTCAGGCCGATAAATGTTATTTAATACTGTTTATTATAAACAGAGCATTTACTTAAATACTTGTATCTATAAAAAGAACTTTAAACATAAAATGTCTTTAATAAATAAATTGTCGGACTTTCTCCATTTCGTAATATATATATATATATATATATATATATATATATATATATATATTCCTTACTGGTGGATATAATCGGAGTTTCCTGCATAACGCAGTCTTCAGGTGCTGAGTAAAGACTACCCGTTACATAATAACATAGTAGTACCAGCGGCGAGGTAAAATATGTATATTTATTAATATATAGTTTATAGCTCTGTTTTATTGCATCGATATTTTAATAACAACAGCACTTAATGTGCGATTACACACACACACACACATATATATATATATATATAAGAACAAAAAATTAGGTATCATCAGGTGATTATTATTTAAAAATAAGTGAATAAATAAGCCCACGACGTGAGGTATGATAGAAGGTGAGGAGTAGGAAATGCATATATTGCTATGATTGATGTAAGGTTTACAACAATCATAGTAATATCTGAAATCGTTGTCAACAAGAAAAGTTAGCTCTAGCATTTCCAGACCAAAAAACCTTTTGAATGATAGATCGGAAATTATGGCCCCTTGTATACATATTAAAAAGTTTCTTTTGAGTTCATATGAAGTGGGATGAAAATAAAGTATTATATTTCATTTAACCCTCACGTCAACAATACATTTACAGTACACTTGCTTTCCTCCTCCTCCTCACCTTCTACCAGACATCCTCCTCACCTACGTCTTGCGCTTGTTTATGCAATTTTAAATAAGATAGCATTCATAAATTTTTAGAGGGTTAAGAAATCAATTAACCGAAATCGCCTAAAGATACCGAAAAGATGAAACTAATGTATGTATATTCTAACATGTTTCATTGGATAATATAGGCATATTATGTCTATTTATTTTTATAATAATTCTTTATTGTTCTTTAATAAGTTTCTTGTCGTTAAGATAATTCATCAAGGATGGTGCCGTAGTTTTTTCCGACTCAAGTACTTTTGATCTCCTCCGAGATCATCCTCAGGGAGTGAACTGCGAAGACAAACATAGTATAATTGTGATCGTTGTGATGGTGTTTTTTAAAAATACGTGTGAACTCGCTCTGTTTAAAAATTTAAATTTATCTCTTTTAGCTAGGTAATTTTTTGCAAAATGAGCGTCCCAAAATAAGGGAGCTAACTAGAAATTGGTAGAAATGCAAGATGGGGTTAAATGTTTGTCAAATGCACTTCAACACGTTTCTGCTACACTCGTAATAAATTTTACACCAATAAAAATAAATACATATAATATATGTTATATTATTCAGTGAGATATGTTTGAATGAAGACATGCTGCCTATATATATATATATATATATATATATATATATATAGATTCTGTTGTTAACGCTGAAAATGAATTATCTGAAATTTTTATTGCATAATTTTTTTTTAAATTCATGGTCAATGATGAAGAATATTTTGAATAATAAGTATTTGTTGGTTAAATAAATTGTTAATGTTTATGCTATGAACATATTGATGCACTTTCACGCATATTCACATACATCTGAATATGACTGTAATCAATGACCAAAATATTTTCTGTATTCAGGCACTGTTTCAGCGTGTGAATATGTGTGAGCGTTCTAATCAATAACCTGAGTATATATCTATATTCATATCTAAATGAATTTATGCATTTGATCTGTAAGTTTTCGCCTTTTGATGCGCATATGCGTGCTTCCTAGGCATGCTTCTATTCGGTCGGATGGGATATTACAATGAAAATACGTGGGAAAAATGCGTGCATTGATTTTCAGTAAGAGTAACATGCATGTGTTCCTTTACGCTTGCCAATGGACTCGTAAATATGTACGTGGGAGTGTACAGATTTACGAATGTGCGCTCCAAGTAGTGGTGAAAACGAACAAGATTATCTTGGATGTCAGCGTTTCTGTGTCTAAAGTTTGTGCCTGATGAGCGCATTTTTCGCCTGTGTGTTTGTATCTAGTACACAGAGGATATAAAGTAGAATTCGCGACATTTTATTGGTCGCATTCTACAAGATGATGTAACAGAACAGGTCAAAGTAATCTGGCCTCCTCACACAACGGATACTTTGTTCGGATAACACCGGTCGCCCTGTGTGTATCTCCCACCGTGAGGTGAACAGTGCTGGATTAAATCGGGATGGCGTTAAGATTATTAACGAATAAATTGAATGAGATTTATTGGATGTTTATCGATTGTCCTCTCATTCCTACCATGACTGGACTTGGTTCTTCCGCTTTCTGCAGTGGATTAGCGTTGCAAGTTCAATCTCTTTCTTTCCCCCAGAAAACGTTCAACTCTTTTAAAACTATTTATATTTACTAAATCTTTTCTCCTTTTTTTCTTGTCATTTTTCTTTATTTGTTTTTTCTTTTCTTTTTCTTTTTGTCGAGCTCTTATTGTATACTATTTTGATTGCTTCTATTCTTTTCTTCTTATTGTCTTTCTTGTTTACTACCTTCATTGCTTCTTTCTTACGTTTTTTTATTTCTTTATTTCACTGTCTTGTATTCTCTGCATATTGTGACTGATTCATTCTTTCTTTCTTTCTTTCTTTTCTCAGTATTTACCATTTCTTTTCTCTCGCGCTTTTTTTTTGTTTACTATTTTGATTCTTTCTTTCTTTCTTTCTTTCTTTCTTTCTTTTCTCATGGTTTATCACTTTTTTTATTTAGCGGTATTTTTTGTCTGCAATTTTGATTTCTCTTTTCTCACTTTCGTTCCATCGCCTGTTGACATTTTTTTCTCTCATCCCCCTGTTGTATATTTTTTATCATCTTTTAATGTTTTTTCTCCTTATTCTCCCACTTTAAAAATACTTTTTGTACTTATTTCTTTATTATTCCACTTTTATTTATCTTTTCCTTCTTTTTTTTCTAGCCTCTTTCTTCATTTTTTTTCCTTTTTCTTCCTTCCTACGAAATTTCTCTTCTTTTTTTCATAGCGTCGGTAATCATTCATACATTCAGAAACTGTTCGGTCATATCAACAAACTTTTTTCGTTCTACTTTCCTCCAGTATTTTCTACTTTTCCGCGCATTTTCATTTTCCTATCATCTTGCTGTTTGCTTTCATTTCATTTTTCATTGAGTCTTTCTACCTCTTAGGTGTCTTCTTTCATTTTTATTCATTCTTTGGCAACTTCTTTTTTTCGTTTTCTTCTTGTTCTTTTAACAATCTTACCAATATTCATTGATTTTCCAATATTCATTCTTTTAAAATTTTACTGAATATCGGCACTTTCTGGTGCCAATGTAAGTCCTCATCGAATTTCATAAAAAAGTAACTCAGTCCACACATAGAAGAGTTGCGCATATCTTTAAGTGTGCCTATATTTATTTCTGTGCATCCTTGAATGTGTGCATATGTATTTGTGAGAACTTATTCACGAATGTCTAAATGAGAGTGTGTGTATGCGTGTAAGGTATTCCCCTCCCACATACACACACAGAGTTATGATTCAAAAAGTAAGAATAAGCGAGGGAAGACTGGATCTATTTTTTTTTCTTTTACAGAAAACGCGGTGTATTTAAGAATGATTTCTATGGAGCAAATCTCTAATAAACGCAGAGAGAAACGCTGCCTGCCTTTGCCAATAGGGACATGCCGAGCGCTCATAACTCGCAAAAGATAAATGTATTTGTCGGCCATGTTTGATCAATGCGTCGTCTTTGTTTTATTATGTTTCCTTGGTGCCGTTTTATCCTAGTTTTCTCAAATCTCAAAATTTTTGCTTCCATTGCACGTTTAATCTAAAACCGTCCGAAAAAAGGAAAACAAAGGATTTTCTTTTGATTACATTTCTCTTAGCCATTGAATTGGCTTATTAAGGAAAAAAATGGAGGAAGATCAAGAGATTTAAGCGAGAAAGAATCGCTGTCAGTGATTTACTTTCTTAATATCTTTATTTATTTATAGCAGTTTTCTAATATAGTTCTTCTACCCAACAACACAGTGTATAAATACACACAGAGGTAGACAATCATAACAGAATATAACAATCTGTGTATATGTGCATAAGTATTTATTAATCTTACTTATTTTATTAATCTTTCTAGCAAAAGTCTCCAAATATTGGATGGAATTCTACTCTAGTTACTTTCTTATGAACCCCTATTCTTCAGGTTTGTGCGTATTTGTAAAATTTAGCTAAGTCTAGTACAAGGCTAAAGATATTGGAGATTTAGTTAGGATCGAACTCAATACTGTAGTAAATGCCTTCGACACTATTCCTTAAACGTGTGCGAATACATTTACTAAATTTCACAAAGTTTGGCCCAAGGTCAGTAAATATGAGCCACCTAATAAGGTACCAAACATACACTGTGGTAATAGCCAACTCATATCTAGACAAGACGACTGTGTTGTACGACAAGTGAATAAAAGTGATTCTGTGTATATATTAGCATTTGAAGCATGATTTAAATATTTTTTCTCTTAAACGAGCCTTTCGTACAGTAAAAGCTAAATTTAAATATGTCGATATTAAAAAACGTTAATATAGGTAAATTTCTATAGAGTTAAATTTTTCGATCAATGTTTCGCAGGATTTGGAATCAGAAAAGCAACTTTTTGACCAATTAAATAAAATCAATATGAATTAATTAATTGGGGCACGCAATGGATTTGAAATTAATAGTTTTATTTTTTTCTGTTTTGCGACACATCAACCTTTTCTAGTTTATTTAATACTGAATTTTGTTGTTTTGAAAAAAAATAGTAAACATAGGTCCGTTTTGTACGAGTCTAAAAATATCGGTATAGTTTTGGTGTGCATAAGAGTAAGAAATGTAGACATTAACAATTTCAAAAGGTAGTTATATTTCTAGTACTTGAAAAAAAAGAAAAGTTTGGTTTGCGCTTGAATAAAAAATAGAAACAAGTCCAGTTTGTATGAGTCAAAAATGTAGATATTGGTCTGGTTTGCACGAGAGTCAAATAGGTAGATATTGGTCCGATTTGCACGAGAGTCAAATAGGTAGACATTAGTCCGATTTGCACGAGAGTTAAAAAAAAAAAGGAGACTTTTTCCGGTTTGCGCGATGTAGACGTCGCTCGAGAAGACAGGTAATATCTATATTGGAGTAGGTTGCCCCTCTACACGAAGATGTAATCAGTATATTCTTGACCCCAACCGACAAGGCAACAAAATGAATATAATTAGGAAAATGAAATTTGAACTTTCAGATTTTTTTTTAAAATTAACATTATTAGGTCACATGGATTTCAGTAGTTTCACTTGCTTTAAATTATTTACTATTATTGACTAGTCTTCTCCTCATCTGGACAATGTCATTTTATCTACATGGGTAGATTGTTATCGTTACGCTGTCCATATCTCGTCTTGTTCTTATTTAGAACTGCTCTTCCTGTTCAACTGAGTCAAGAACTGGACTATTCGGACCAGGGATTTTGCACCCCACACATACTATGCCACCAAGCTCAAGAACCAACGCTTTATACCACTAGGATTTTGCTACATAAAAGATTCAGTTCGAAATTCCTTGAAGTTTAATCGAATCGAAAAACATCTGAAGAAAGCCGAGGACATACAGCCGAAACATTGTGGTATTAACAACAACGATAAAAAACATGATTCCGAATGTTATTACTGTAAATGATAATAACTCCTTATCACAGAAATTCAGACAGAAATTGTTATTTGTCATTGTCCTGAGAGGACACACACACAAACACTGGCTAGATATGAGCACACATACACGCATGAACCTAAACCAAATATTATAAACAATTATGATATGTTGAAAATTCCATTTTCTTAATATTGATTATGCTTGACTAATGGATGCACATGCTTGTATGACCACAAGTATAGGGCAGTCAGTAAGTATCGAATTCACTCAGTAAGGATTAGTTAGACGAGATTCTTTGAATTTTGACTTCATGCAAGTTCCACGACATATATTAGCTAACCATAATTTAGTACGGGTCATGACATAAAATATGGCACCTAGTGCGGATTGAGCTCATTCTTAGTAGGAATGAGCTACGATACTAACTTGGTTACCATTTTTCTTTAAATATTAGCTAAGCTTAACTTCATTTTGGCACAATTATGAGACACCTAACACCTAAAAGCCTGATAGAAATGGAATTATTAAGTGGAATTGAAGTGATTTTCCACTTTTCTCTTTCTTCCATCCTCTTGTATTGAAAACAAGTTTTCCCGTTCGTTTGAAGGAGAAGAATACAAAAAAAAACAAATGTAAGATAAGTGACACCTAACTTAATTGACACTCTCATGAAAAACAATGTCGGTCATAGGAAACGGCCGTAAGCAAGCAAATATATCAAATCAAATATTAATTCAACTAAGTGTCGCAGATTGATTGGGTAATGAGGATTTCGAGGGCGTGAAAGAATTACACTAACGTCCAACATTCAGTCATAGAAGTGAGGTTGGGTGAAACCTGTTCAAGTACAAACGTCTTCATCCAATGAGCTTATGACATGACCACCATCTGAACGTGCGTATGAATTTGATCGAGTGTACACTGTACATTGATCAGTTTATCCAAGTATGTTGCTCGCTGGAAAATCGATTTGGAGAAAATGAAACGCATGAAATATTACTTGCTTCTCATGACAATTTCTTATATTTATATCTCTATAAACTTTGTATTCTCTGAAAGCTTTTTTCTCCTGGGGCCAGTGAACACATAGATTAATTCTATTGCAATTCATGTAATATCGTCACTGGCCTTGAATGTCAGCACAACAAATTCAGGTTGTGGGGAAAAAACAATGGAATCGTTGTATTGGTTGATTAAAAGAAATAGGTGGCGGAGAGAGAAGACTTCATAAAGAACTGGACGTTCTTTGCGTTCGCGAGAAATCCTATTGAACGTATGTAAATAAGAAAAGATCGAGCTGAAGAATTTAGTTGAACGGAAGATATCGATTTTGCAGCTGGTTTGTGCGGAATAAGGAAAGAGAAAAAACAGAAATGGAAAAATGAAAATAAGGAAAGAAAAAGAAAAAAAAATGAAGCGAGGATGAAACTGTTGAAAAAATATCATCAGTGTTAAAGGTCGATGTTTAATATGGTCAGGATTTCGGTTACTGAGTTAAGAATTAGGCAAACTTTCTACATTTGGAAGATTGAAGCAAAACAATTGTCTTACTCTCAATACCTTTTGCCTTTTTCCATATTATAACTAAGCTTAGAAATTAGAAAAAATAAGAAAAAGGATGGGAAAGGTAGCGAACACGAAATAAAAGAAAGAAAATAGTTTCATTTGTAATTTTTTACGACTTATCAACCTTTTGGAAGGTATTTGAAACTAGAAAATATTTTTAGATTTTAAGATTTTTTTTTGAGATAATAACGATTTACTGGAGCAAGTCCAGCTAATTAACCCATAGCTAGGTGGAAAAGTGGTAGATTCATACCTTCTCCAAGTGTATTTGCGCATAGGAATATAACAAACCCGACTGGAATTGGAACTCAGCTCTTCGACTTCCAAATCTGTGCCGTTATCCATTACACTAACCGCATATCCGAGCTTACAACACCTGGTATTCCCAAACGGCTGCCCATCTAGGTATTGACCAGACTCGACGTCGCATAACTACGGTGATCATTCGGGAACCGGTATTTCAACGTGATATGGCCTTAAACCAACGAGAAGAAACAGTTGGAAAGGAACAAGAAAAATGTGACATGAACCAAAGAGAAAATGATTAAGAGAAGAGGTAAAGAAAGGGCATAATAAAATGCATCGGAAGAAAAGAAGAACAAGGACTAAACAGAAATGAAAATGGGGTGGAAAAGGAAAAGAAAGAGAGTAACATGCAAAAGAAAGATTAAATTTAAAAGAAATAGAAATAGAGAAAAAAGAGAATAGTGAATGGTATTAGAATGCCATCCCGACATGGATTAATGATTGACAAGCAAAATTGTTGTGCATAATTACGAAGGAAGGTTGTTCGAGCCTCCTACTGTGTCCATTACATATATGCATGCAACTGAGTAATGTCATCTTTATAAAGACGAATGCATGGTGAAAGATCGGATTTCTGTTTGATCTGAAAAGATAATAATCAGTAAGTCAAATCAATACGAAGAAGTGGTTGCCAGTTTGGAACAGTAAGATATTTTTCACCATTGGGGGTAGATAGGTTCACCTAACGTTCGGTTCAAACTCCTACCTACTCTTTTGAACAGGAGTGGAGATTTATCCTGTGTTTCCTGTTTGGGATTGTATTTCCGGGTCCTTCTAAAGTCTGCTTCAACTCTATGCTTTTAACGCATCCGCCTGAAATTTTATTTACTATTTATTTTTTTTATTTTTCCTCACTATGAGTAGTTAGGTTCGCCTATCGCTAGGTTAACACTCCTCACTGGAGTTTGAAACAAGAGTAGAGGTTTATCCTTTGTTTCTCGTTTAGGATTGGGTTTCTGGTTCCTTTTAAAATGTTTTACATTCTCTCTCAGTTCCTGTAACGTTTTTCAACTTATTGGCTTTATCACCTTGCTTGCGGTGAATTGATTAAAAAAAAAGAACTAAAAAACAAACAAGTTTATTAAATAAAGAAAGAATTAAATAAGATAAAAACATGGTCATGGGGAATTAAGAAAGAATGTTACGAGAAGGAAGATAAGGAAAGAATAAAAAGATAGTAGAGAAAAGACATTCTAAAAGAAAAAAGTATACTTACAAGAGAGATTACGAGAAAGTAGGAAAAAGGATTTTACGAGAGAGAAAGCTAGGAAAGAAGGAAAATATATTACAGGAGAGATGGCGAGAAAAGAAGAGAAATAGCCACAGGAAAGATGGCGATAAAAAGGAAGATAGTTACAGGAGAGACGGCGAGATAAAAAAAAAAAAAAAAAAGGAAGATAGTTACAAGAGAGACGGCGAGAAAATAAGACAAATAGTTACAGGAAGGACGAAAAGAAAAAGGAGAGAACACACTTACTGGGGAGACAGCGAGGAGGAATAAAAATTATTATACTGATATGTAGTAATTAACATATCTGGAATACCCAGGCTATATAATGACTCTGATTATGAGGAGGAGGAGGGACGCGAAAGACTTAGGACTTCCCAACAATTTTATTACAGGAGAAAATCTAGCAAAGATGTAAAAGATGTTAGATGTTAGAAAAAAGAAGATGAATATCTAGAAGAAAAAAAAGCATAACAGAAAATTCGACGAGAAACTTTGTAAATAACAAAAAGTACTGCTATATGTTTAGAAAGGAAGAAAATAAGAATGGAAGAATATCAGAATATATTATCTTCTAAAATAAATACAAGAAAAGAACGAAAATAATTATATTATTTATGAAAATGAAGAATGTTGACTTGACATGTAAGAGAGCCACTGGAGAAATTGTCTTGTTGCAAATCTAAGTTGAATAAAAATATTTAACGGCTGGCTTTCAGTGGAGACGGATTGCCAGATGCAATGTAAAAGCAGCGAACACTGATTGCAAATAAGAATGTGATTTGAATAAATGATGATGCTGATTGCGTTATCGATGATGATGATGATGATGATGAGATACACAGCGATAGCAAGAGATTCCAATCTAAAGTGGCCGCGTCATCCCGGAAGAACGTAACCTGTAATCAGTTGGCAGATTACGGTGATAATATGGAGCAGATGAAACAAACTGAAACAATCGTCGGCAGATATTTGTCTTTCTTCAATTCATTTGCAGGCTACGCGTTGCAGGTGGTTGTCGTCCGATTAGATGTTCATTTTCATTTATGTCTATATTTGTTTATATTTTCGAAACTCGACCTGTCACAGTAGAATGAAACTTGTAGGTGTCAGTTAGCATCATCCTTCTTTAAATATTGTCGACTGGCGCTACAGAATCACAAAGAACTGTATTAAATAACAGAAATACATCACTTGAGAATTTTCAACACTAGCAATAACTAAAATAGACAGGTTACCCGTTAACCGGAAGAGAGAATAATGACGTAGGGAAGATGGAGACATTTCTCACGACTTAAGACGGAAAGAAGGAAGTCCTAAAAAAGACTTTCTTTCGAAAATTACTTTGCTTACGTTTGGATACGAGACTGAGCAGATATGATAATTACAAGGAATATATGACGAGAAGGATCTCGCCTAAAGGCACTATTCAGACATTACTTGATCGACAACACTTCTTCGTGGCCGAGTTCGTTAAGGCAAATCGGATCTAACGACGGTTTCCCTCTGGGAACGGGATGCAGTTTCGAAACCTGTATTGTTTTAATAAGATTTCTCGAATGTTCAGTCTGGTAGACGAGAATAAATAAATACGCTATTTAATAAACAAACTGTTTAATAAATAAACGGAGCTTCTACTCAAATATGAGTATCTGCAAAAAATAACGTTTTAAGTGATAAAAATCTGTCGGATTAATAAAAATAAAAATCCATTACTTCTTTAGAAAATTACTTTGTTGACATTTGGATACGAAGCTGAGCAGTATGATCATTTCGAGGAATTTATGACGGAAGGATTTCGCTTAAAGACACTATTCAGATCTTGATTGTTTGGCAGAGCTTCTTCGTGGCCGAATTGGTTAAGGCACGCCTAACCTAACAATGGTTTCCATCTGTCTAGCGGGACGCAATTTCTAATCCTCCTAGAAAGTGCTTATTTTTTCTTTAAGATTTCTCAAATATTCAAGCCGGTAGACGAAAATAAATAATTAAACTGATTAATAAATAAACCGATTGTTTGCTCAAATATGAGTATCCGCTAAAGTAACTTTTAAAGTAATAGAAATATGTCGGATTAATAAAAAAAAATAATCCATTACTTCTTTAGAAAATTACTTTGTTTACATTTGGATACGAAACTGATATGATAATTTCGAGGAATCTATGACGAGAAGGATTTCTCTTAAAGACACAGTTCAAGACCTTGATTGACTGGAAAAACTTCTTCGTAGCCGAGTTAGTTAAGGCATCAAAAAGTTATTTTCCCTCTGCCCAGGGATACGCGATTTCAAAACCTGCCGGAGAGCGCCTATTTTTCTTTAACAACATTTTTCCAATATTCAGGCCGCTAGACGTAAATAAATAAATATACTGTTTAATAAACAAACGGAGCGTCTACTCAAATATTAGTTTCCGCTAAAAAATAACGTTTAAAGCGATAAAAAACAGAAGCCACGCAAGTAATGTCTTCTCTAGCTCCAGGACATTTATTACTATTACTAAAAGTAGAAACCATGTAGATTATAAATTAGATATTAAGAAAGTTTCCTTATATTAATGTTTTAGGTCGATGCAAATATACCTAGCGTCTGATTTTTTACTAGAAAAAAAACCTTTACGAATGCCATTAAGGTTTATTCGGATCTTTCTGACAATGGCGATTGTTGGATAACGTTTATTATGTGAATCCAGAATTCACATCTCCATCAATGTTTACTAATAATTAAAGAACGTTCTTAAGAAGATCATACTTATTATAAAACCCAGGTCGTGTGCGTGTCTGTTCGTTTATATATTGGATCGGATTTCCTACATTTTTCAGCCGATTTCAACAAAACTTCACAGGACTACGTAAAATTACCTTGCGGTGATTATGGCAGCGCCCCAAATCGGAAAAACACAATTGTTTTTGCACGAAATCAATTTGAAAACACGATTTAGAGGCATCAATTTGAAAACACGATTAAGAGGCAGAATGAAAGGGGGACAACTCATATCGAGTTATACTTATTATAAAACCCAGGTTGTTTGTGTGTGTGTGTGTGTGTGTTCGTTTATATATGGGATCGGATTTCCTACATTTTTCAACCGATTTCAACAAAACTTCACTTTTTGGCAGGTAGTGTTTCTTATTGTATTGCACACTTTTTTCTTTATTTTTACATTCAGAATGCTTTAAAAATTCCATTTCGAAGACAACTGTTTATAATAAAATTCTATTCATTCGGTAGACTCATAACGATTGAAAACAATGTTTTTGTTTGAGTTTGGGTTTGACCAATTCGTAAAAACAAACAAAAAAAAAAAAACCTAATTAAGACATGCGTGTCCGTCAACCTTAAACAATAATCTTTGTCAATTTCATTTTTCAGTCTTTATGATGGCCTATACTTGATCTATCTCTTACTGTTACATCCCCAGGCAACGCCGGGCTCTACTGCTAGTCATGAATAAAAAAAGAAAGATGTTGAGACAGATGAGAGAAACTTTAGGTATACCTTTTTTATTTTGATTAAGGTTTGAACTCAATCACAATTTTACTCTTTATAATGAGTTGGTATCATCAATATTTTTTATTATGATTTTAATGGCCCTATGGATTGTAGTAGTTTCTGTGACTGAGTGGTTCTCATTCAAGCACACATGCAAAAGGAATTTAATATTAAAGAAAGGTATTGAGAAATACACTTTAGTTTTACTTTTGAGCATTCGTGAAAAAAGCATATTATTTTGATATTTGTTTCCAGCCAAATGAAAATGTAATTATGTTTTATAACACGTGTGAAGCGGAAGATTTTCGAGGAAATAGGTTGAAGCTGAAACAAGCGTTTTTAGAGGAAGTTGAATCCTGCCGAACTTGAAACTAGAACTAACATCGAATTTCACATCAAACTTGGAAAACTGAGAACATTATTGGCGAATAGATTATGGAAATAATTTCCCGAAAAGAATCAGCAATTTACAAATGAAAAAACTTGTTTGAAAGAAGAATGAGACTCAATAGATGCGATTCGAGATTTAATTGATGACTCTTAATTAACGACAGAAATAATATCTAACACCCGAGTCATCTTAGGTGGTACAATTCACACAATTTTATTTGAAAAAAATTAAATTGAGCCCACTTTCTGCACGTGAGGAACCAAAACTTTTATAACAGGATCAACATCAGGTAAGCGTAGAGCTTTCAATGAACGTTTCACACAAATTGGATCCCGAAGTATTTCTGTCGCAAAAATTTAAGGTATGGTTAAATCTGGCTTTACTAGTACAGTTCTGGAGACAAAGGTCGGAGAAAGTAAAAGTAGGGTCCAGTTAAAGCAAAATCAAAGTATAGCAATTTTTTGTGTGTGTGTGTGTGTGTGTTTGTGTGTGTGTTTGTGTGTGTGTGTGTGTGTGTGTGTGTGTGTGTGTGTGTGTATGTGTTTGAGTGGGGGATGTTCGGTGTATTTTGGGAGTTAAGTTTTCAAAGTAGAAGAAACAGTAACACCTGCTCATTCCAAAAGTGTTAAAATCTGAACATGGCGCCTAGGAAAGTTTCACCAGAGAATAATTTTCGATCACTACAATGCCTCTGCTTTATTCATCTTATCAAGCAAGAGGTACAAAAAGAGAATTTTTATACAAGTACTTTAGATTTCCACATTACATTCCTCATTTTGCACCTGCTGACTTTCTTATTTCCTGATCTTAAAAAAACAAACAAAAGTTACCATTTTTGGGATCACGTAAACAAGGCAAGACTGTGGTATGGTTAACATTATCTGGATCAGTTACTCCAGAATTTTATAAATGACCAGTCTCATTTATTGCATATGTGCCTTGATCATAGTGGAAATTATGTGAAAAAAAAAAAACAGCATATACTTACGTATGCTTTTAATTCAATTTTTTTTTTCTATGAAACTTTTGAATACCCTCATAATTCTAAGACAACAATTTGTCCCGATAGTAAATTTCTTTGCTTGGATGTGAAATATCCTAACCAAAAAGAGAAAAAAAAAATCTCTCCTTTCTTATTTTAGTTCTATACTAAGTTGCTTCATTGTATCTAAGCAAATGGTGCCCAAAGAGATTTGGCAACGTAGCACCGATGTTACCAATCATAAAACCGATAACAACATGTTTCGGAGTAGCAGTTGATAAGTTTCTTTATCGACAAAGACCCTTCTACAATAACAAGGACAATAGTAATTTTACCGTCTCTGGACGGAAGTAGGTAAAAATGAAAGTAAACGATAGAACGATAGGTATTAGTCGAACTCCACCACGGATTCAATAACCCTAGGGAGAGTTATCTGGCTGGGGCGTAAAACTATCCTTAGGTCAGCCCTAACATTCGCCTTATCTATTTTTCCTGTCAGCAAATTTGAAAAGGGGCCGGATAAGATAAGGAGAGGATGCAGGTGGCCAATGAAGTTCAGAAAAAAAAAAGAAAGAAAAGAAACAGTAATAGAGTTGCTTTCACTGCGACACCGAGAGGTAAAATATAGAGGGTATTTACTAATAAAAGTAAATGCTAAACATAGGACATGAAATACGGCATATAAAACCATTATACAATAATAAATGATATATATATATATATATATATATATATATATATATATATATATATATATATATATATATATATATATATATATCGAGTACGAAACGAACATGGCATAGCCTGAGGGAGAACCGTCTCAATTTAACCATTGGAATTCATAGAACTGTGAAATCGGTAAAGCGGTTCTAAATATATATAATTAAAGATTACAATTGTAATTTCCTTTTTTCTCTCTCTTTCTCTCTCTTTATATCTATCTATCTATCTATCTATCTATCTATCTATCTATATATATATATATATATATATATATATGTAATGTGTAAAAATATTGTAGAAAATAGGAAAGAAACTGGTTTGGTAAATAATCCAAAGTTCCATAGTATTTTTGTAATTATTTTTCAAAAATAGTGCTCGATACGAAAGTAGAGCATAAATATAATATATTATATTATATATTATAATTATATATATATATATATATATATATATATATATATATATATATATATATATATATATATATATATATATATATATATATATATATATATATATATATATATATATATAAGTAAAAGAACGAAAAGTAAGATTTCAGTGTTCAAAACATTAATTTAAAACAGGGTTCAATACAAAAGTAGAGCAATAAATATTTATTTACTGGGCAGTGTTACATTAGAACATGCACATACCCACTACATTGCTTTACATTATTTTTAAACTTGAAAAAAAGATGTACAGTTTTGTGCATGTTCTAATGTAACATTGCATAATATATATATATATATATATATATATATATATATATATATATATATATATATATATATATATATATATATATTCCATTATGGCACCGAAAAGCTTGCCCGTGAATATGAAAGGAGCCACCTGAAAATAAGTAGTCAAAACTTGTCTAAATTATTCATTGAAACGTGTCTTAAATACACACAGACACACTTATATATATATATATATATTATATATATATATATATATATATATATATATATATATATATATATATATATATATATATATATATATATATACTTAAAAAAAATATATATATGTGTGTGTGTGTATGTAGAGAGATAGATAGGTAGATAGATAGATAGATATAGACATAGATATATATTGAAAATAATTTACCGAAAAGAATCAGCAATTTACAAATAAATAATATATATATATATGTATATATATATATATATATATATATATATATATATATATATATATATATATATATATATAGACACACATACTGTACATATATATATATATATATATAATTTTTGCAACATATATATATATATATATATATATATATATGTTGCTAAAATTAATGACAAATTAGAAAAAATGTTTTCGTGTGCGTGTGCGTTTGTATCTATCCGCATGCCATAACACATGGATAGTTGCTATTTATATCATTTTTATATCCTAGTGTTTCGTGGCATAAAATAGATAGCAGAATTATAAACAGCTTTATATTTGATTTTATGTAGTTGTTTCCTCTTTTATGTAAAACAAATTACAGAAAGTCATTCTTTGTAGTACTTTAGCTTAAACTCTAAATGTTAGGTTTCCAATCCCATGACCTTAGCACTGAGCCATAAATTCTAATAATGGAAGAAGGATAGCCATCCTTTATTTCGTTTGCAGGTTTTGCAAGGAAAATCCTTACAGAAATATACATTGGAACAAGATTCATAGCTACAGTAAAAAAATCGGTTTAATTACAAGTAAGAATAAAATAATTAATGAAATGCTGTTTGATGTAAAATGCGGGATATTCTTATTGAACGAATGTTCATTCATTTAAAACTTGTTATTAAATTATTCATCCGTGACTGCATTTTGCTTACTTTGTAAGAAGATAAGCTTGTTTCACACCGCTCTGACTCTGTAGGTGGTCGCTCGATGGCTACACACTAAAGAGGATTTCACGGTCAGATAGCGAAGAGGGTATCAAGAAACCACCATTTGCGCCGAATACATCAAGGATTGGACAGTGAATGACGTTCACGACCAGCAGTGAACTGACCACCTTTCAACACCTTGTCGTGACCATCAGCACAGGGAATAAAGGGAGGGATAGTTAATACATATATCTATCTACTGTATTTTCTTGAGTATAAAATACGACTTGAGTATAATACGACCGCGTGTTTCTGAAACCAAAATAAGGGGATACATTACATACTTGAGTATGACCCCGTAGTATGACCCCGTAGTATGACCCTGTAGTATAGCCATCCCAAAATATTTTTAGTGAAAAATTGTACCATATTATCCATTAAAATGTAAATATTGTACACATATTTCACCAAAATATTTATTTTTTACGATATTATGAATAGAAATGAACCGGATGTTTAGCATCTTTCTTCTTCTAGTTTCCCTTTCAAAACTTATTTTCGAATTTTCGGAGAAAGGCGCTAACAAGGCATAACCGTACTACAATTTAAGATTTAAATTAAATTTTCATACTTTTCTGTTTAATATGACTATTATATTTTTATATATTAGTAAAATATGAATATAGATAAATAACTTTCATTAACAATGAAGGGAGAAAACTTTATAACAAGAAAACTGAAATCCAAACTTTATCTTCTGAGCAAATCAATTTAAATTTTAGACAAACGTAGGAATATGAAACAACAAACTTACATCATGGAATTAACGTCCCGTTTTTCAATCAGGAAAAAATAACTCCAAAAAGTACATCATTTAGTTAAACTTTTGTTGCAATATTATTAATGTTATCAAAACATGACAGATATTGTGTATTCCCTTTATTAGCTTTTTAATCTTAAATTAAACCTTATAATTTCGAGGAATTTTCTGTCTTTGAGACAAAAGACGTTCACTTACGCTGATTCCCAAAGAAAAGATACTGCCGACATTTCAAATACCTTTTTGTAAACAATTGTTATCAACACTTGCCGATTAACTTTTAAATATCGATTGGGTTTATTTGCAATCTTGCTGTTTCAAATAAGAGATGTTTTATGCAATATATATATATATATATATATATATATATATATATATTATATATATATATATATATATATATATATATATATAAAAGTGAACATAGAAGTCAACACTTAGAGGCGACAGTCTGTTTCATGCTATATGCAATCGTCAGGCCATATATCCTGTTATTTTTCTCGGCTATTTATATATATACGGGTTAGTGGTGCATTGTGGGTATTCTATTATGGCGGTTATTTTACCGGAAGTCGTTTGTTTATTTATTTGGGTCAAATTATATTGCTTGTTTTTATTTTTTATTTTTTTGTTTCTTATTTTATTTATTTATTTATTTATTAACGTAGTAAAAATTTGTTTATATCAATTATTTAACAGTTTTGTTTTGGTTTGAGAATTTAATTAAAGCTATTTGTTCAATTTTGGGGTTGATTTTTGTAGTTCATTCTAAGTATTATTTTGGCGGGAACAGTTTTTAATTGATTATCTTTATTTGGGATTGGTTTGTTTATTTATTTACTTGGATGAATTTAGGTCAATTTATATATATATATATATATGTATATATATATATATATATATATATATATATATATATATATATATCCTGAAAATATTTCAGTTATGTGACATGCTTGATACACGCATAGGCGATCATGTATCTTTCGATACATGACTGACGAGGCAGATTTTTCCTGCAGTAGGTTGCCATTCTTCCTGGGGTAGACCAGTTGCCATCCAAGGCTATAGAACCCGGTCTGTCCTGCTATTTACCCATAGTTGGGCAGGGAGAAGAAGAGGAGGATTCATTCCTTTCGCTATGATATTAGTACGTAAGTGAATGCAATGGATTCGACTGGAATTCGAACTCGGCACTCTGATTCCTCAATCACAGCCGCTACCCGTGTCTCCTATTAATGGGTACTTGTGTATAATATGACTCCACTTTTTGCCTTTAATTTTCGTTCAAAATTTATTCTGTTATACACAAAATAAAGGAATTATGTTTTAATTTTGTTTTAATACACACACAGATGCTAACACACACACACACACATACATATATATATATATATATATATATATATATATATATATATATATATATATATATATATATATATATATATATATATAGGACACATTTAAATAGAAACGGAAACCTAACAAACTCCGTTCGCAACATTCGCGTATGAAAAATACAATAACAGCTTCATTAAGATGTAAAAAAACAAAAACGGCTAAAACTTATGGAATAATTGTATGGTTAAAAGCAACGAATGTTTTAGTTAGGGATTTTTAAAATTGACTTTTTTATATTTCGAACTAAGTTGCTGATTTCTGGTAGATATTATAAACAGGATTTGTTCACTGTCTAACTACTTTCGGCTTTCATAAACCATTATCAAAAAAATGTTTCTATTTTTTGTAGTATGTCGATGTCATTATATCATGTGTAAGATTTTGTTACTGATTTCTTTCATTAATGAAATATATTAAATATTAAAAATACTCGTGAAATTTCACGGTTTCCCTCTTAATTTTTCTGATGAATCTTAATTCTTAAGATAATGATTGAATAAGCTCGTGGAAAGTTCTATAACAATAAAATATTTGTAGAAATTCCCTTATCTCCATGTCTGTATACGTCTTGGGTGTTCTTGACCAATTTTTCTCGCGTTTATTACGATTTCCTCGTCCAAATTTGCCAAATATTTCGCCATCTCACTCTTTGCCTAGTTTGGCATTTAGATTTCCCATGACGATTGTAATTTGTGACGATTTGTTTTGAACATTGGCGTAGTCAACAGTAAAACTGTACAATTTCATCATCTGTAGTTTGACACCTGTCGATGCATATACAACTATCATGGATAAAGTGAAAGGCTTTCCTTTCAGTTTAACAAGAATTCTTTCAAATAGTTGACAGTAACACTGAACACATTTCTTCGTGTATTGGTTTAATATCAGTCCCAATACTCTTTCATTTTTCTCGCCCACTGCATATATCTAGTGTTTATCATTGACAAAATCTCCACCTTATTTCACATACGCCTAAAATATTAACATTCAATCGGTTCATTTCCTTCAAAGAGGAAAACCTCTGCCTTGATCTCCACCATCGATACAATAAAATAAAATAAATGAATAAACATCGAATCAATAGCTGCATCTGCTGCAAGGAATGTTGGATCACTGCGTCGTGCCAGAATGTTTTATTCGTCAGAATCGATCTTTCACATTTACAAATCTGCCATTCGTCCGTGAATACTGTTGTCATGTCTGGTTTAATCTCGAGGTTCTTGACAAAATCTAAAGAAGGATCAGCAATGTAATCGATCCTGACTTGACATCTTGACTTAGTCACTTTTTCACGGATACGACGTGGCTTCCCTCTGTCTTTTCTATAAATATTTTCATGGTAACTACTCTGGCGATATTTTTGCCCTGACTACATTAATTTAAGCGTGTTACTAAGATGGCATCAAGATCCGTCCCTTTTTAGATAAATGTAACTGACACTTCTTTTCCCATAGTCACCTTTCTCGCACTTCCCGCCTGTGAAACTCCCTTCCATTTACTTGCTTCTCTGAAAATTACAATTTTCAAAAATTTAAATGCAACGTCAATCACCATCTTCTATCTTCATCATTTATCCTTTCATTAAACCTTCCTATACTCAGTCTTTTCTCTCACTTTCACTCCCTGTAATCCTTTGCGTACTTAGTGGCATGCCTGCCCTGCTTGGGCGAAAGGAAAAAAAAACAAAACAAAAACAGGACTTCCAATAAACCAATGCTTGAATTTTCTTATATATACTAAGTCTGAAACTGTACGACAAAAATTTTAAATTTTAATTTTATCGAGTTCTGATAAACATTTGTGCGTAGTCGTAAATTACGGAGAAGAAATTTCATATAAAATGAAATAGAAGTGGTCGTTACATGCAATGACAATTGCTTACTTAATTATGACATTTTAAAGTCTCATAAAATTCAAATTATCTAAGAACAAAGGATTTCATGTTTCATGATCAGTGAGATTTATAAGCGTAATTTATTTCAAATGTAAATTTCCCAGTTTCGATTTTTCTACTTTGCTAAAAATTATAGCGTCCATTGCCTTTACGTAGGTACATAAATAATATGGTAGTCCAAAGGTGATAAATTCATTAATTCTACATAACAAATATTTATTTTTACTCATATAAGCCAGTGCTTGCCAATGAAAGAAATTCGCTTAATGACAGTCAATACGAGTCGCTAAACTCAGGCTCAAGTCACTTTGTATTCAGACAATTTATATTAAAATTATTTCTATATAAACAAAAAAACATAATAGATGGCTAATTTTTAACTAGCCATATTCCAATTACAGTTACAATTTAAAATTAGCTTGGCTTATATCTGACTAATCCCTAATTAGCAGATGTTTAAGTTTAAATACATTTTTTTTAAATTATTCTCGACGAAAACATTAAAAATACAACTAACTCAACAATGAATCGTGGTAAAAAAATCACAGGTAAAAAAAGCTACAGGTAAAAATGTCACAAGAAAAAGTCACAGGAAAAAAAAAAAGAAACAGGACAAGGTTAGCACACAGCGGACAAAATCCCAGCCTCTTATCCCCAAAATGGACAAAATCCCAGCCTCTTATACTAAAATTAAAAGTGAACATACCTGTCTCATAAAAATTAATTGAAAAATCAAGGAACAATCAAGGAACAACCAAGGAACTTTCAATTCAAATTTGAATGTCAAATTGAGACTATCTACACATCAGGTCTTATGGGGTACTAGGTCCCTCTAGGTCCAATATGTTACTGTAGCAATATCAGAATTTTTTTTTCTTTTTTTTATCGATTTATTATGGATTTCTGTTGTAAACAGAGCGGACACATAAATTCACGAAGTAATCAACCAAAATAGTTGACTTTATGGCTACCACAATATAATACATTTTTTCCTAGCGAAAATTGTGAATTTTTCTGTGACTTTTTTTATGACTCCATTACCAGCCACGTCAATAACAACTTTAATTGAAAAGAATTTATCTAAACTTAATATGAAATTTGTTCTAACTGCTTCATAAACTATAAGCGATATAGTTAGCACAATGAAAAACAGTAAACCTGATGCAGGAAATCACAAAACCCACAGGAAAAAAATGCCTCAAGAAATATATTTTTGACATCTAGAAATTTAAATAAAGGATTATATGAAGGCAAAAAGGAAATTTTACAAAACTATGCACTCAGTGCATTCGTCTTCCATCGTAATAGGTCCGAACATAATTCTGACCTTAGGATTGCAGATTGAAAATGTATTGAACGCGCACTAATTTCGGAAACATCTAGTGAATGCAAAATAATAATAACTTCCTTTTGTCACTCCATTCAAATTCGGAGGACTAAGGAAACAAATCCGAAAGGAATTCGTGAGTCGATGTGAAATTTCCTTTGGTTCAATGAAAGCCTCAGACATTGACAAGCAAGGTAAGAATTAGACGGAAATAAATTTGCGAACCTATGTAAAATTGTTTAACGACGAATAAAAACCTTGCCTTCGTAGAAATTAGCCGGAAAGAAAGTAGCGAGTAAAATTAGGAGAAAAGTTAAAGAAGAATGTCTGAAGACATGCGAAAGGTTTCGTTTCAAGTCCTCGCCACCGAATTTCTCAGTGTAAAATTATTCGCCAATTTATAATTAGCTTTTAACCATGTACGCGAATTTCAAAGAATTTTCTCTCGACAATCCAAGAAAGCTAAATATTTCAAAATATCTCTCTTCGTCTACTTTTGAACATATGCAACCACATATCCATTTGAGGAGCAACGAACTCTCTTACCCGTGTTTAAAAGATTTTGGAATGTTATTTTGTGTCAGATCATTTAATCTGTTGTATGAACATTTCCTCTTCAGGACAATAAGTTTGGACTTTAAAAATTTTCTGATTTATTTTTCTGAAACGAGCTACTGAAAAAACTTAAAGCGTGTAAATTCGTGAATAAATTCCTTACCTTGTTTTGTTAAAAGTAACCATGCAGTTTCCTCGTTATTATAATCCTGTATTAATATACTTTGCGTGGGTAAATCAACTGTTCTTTTTAATTCCGAAGCCCCACGCCACTAGAAACCTCTAGAGTAAATTTATATCAAAGGCTCATATAATATCATTTCTTACAAAACAATTTATCTCACATTGTATCAGCATAGAATGTGGGATATTTCAAAACAAGTGCGATAAAATAAAAAGGTATAGAAAGCGGATGGGATCGGTTAAGTTAATCATGTAGATCAATGTTTCACAAGCGGTGTCCCCAAGAACATTAAGGTTCTGCAAAAAGGTCGCTAGGGGTTCCTCAAACGGGTGCTACAGGTTCAGCGAGAAACAATGACAAATAGGCTGATCCATTTTTTTTTAGTAATGTTGTTTAATTTTATGTTTGTAGTTTAATTATCTATATATATATATATATATATATATATATATATATATATATATATATATATATACGGCATATTATCCGAAAATTCTTGGTTATTATGATAAAATAGACGCATCCACAGAAACGCGATACCAAAGGTTGAAAATGAATTTTAAAAAATGATTGAAACTTTTATTTTAGTTTAATTTCAAGCTAATAGATTAAATTTAATACTTCCAATAAGCAAAATACTTTTCCTGGACTTTACCAGAGCTCATATTGCAATTTTTGTTGGCGACAAAAATCTACTGAGCCGACCAAGCATAAAAATGAATACAATATGGGAACCAGCAATAAGGAAAATCGACAATAGCAACAAAAATTGCAATATGAGCACTGGTAAAAATGGTTGCTGAAGACATTAGGTTTATAATATTCAGAAATTCATACACAGATGTCCTCAAGAGCACATGGCACAGTGGATAAAGGTTAGATCCAGTGATAAGACCCAAAGGGTGTGAGTTCAATACCCGGTTAAGGCAGTGGAGAACTTTCAGAGGGAAAATTAGCAGGAGATAACTGATAACTGACATCCATTAAACATGGCACGTGGAACTAGAATAGTATACCTCAGTGAGCGAAATAAAGGGTTCAGTTCGAAATTCCATCCACCTGAAGAAGGCCGGAGCGTAAAACGGCCGAAACATTGTAATAAATATGGCGACAAAGATGAGGACAATAGTCCGAATAATGTAAATAATGTACATAATATCTCATCTCAGAAATATAGACAGATAATTCTCTTTATTAAAAATATCTTTAAAAAATAAAATATATTTTTTCTGAAATTCTATTTGAGAAAAATTAGCTTATTTAAAGTTTAATTAATCTGATTTTAAAAGAAATATTACTTAAACTTTAAAATATCGCAAAAATGCATTTTTAACAAGGTGTTGACAACTTTACAGTTTGAAAGACAGACGGAAGTTTCTCTTATTTTTTCTTTCGTTGGACAAATCTATAAAAAATACCAGAAAAATATAATTTGAGTCTTTTTTATATAATTTTTATCTACCCAGTAATTTAGAAAAATATCTGCCGCAATTTAATGTTTTATTGAATTTTAAGTACTTTGCTTTTACATTTACTATAGTTATCGCTCTTATTTCTGATAATGTCGTTTATGGGCGTCCGTATTTACAAAAATGGGCACGTTTATACATACACACACAAAAAATTCAAAATTCTTCATAAAATATTGGGTTCGATGAATTGTAGTAAGTTTTTCCATTTATAAGTGGTAAATATATATTTACTTGATAACTTGATAAACGGTAAAAATTAATACAGGCATCTAAAAGACTTAAAACTTTATAAATCATTCTAATTAAATTTTTTTAAAATGAAAATAATTCTTGTAAATTTCATTATTAATCTAATTTTTTTTTCTTAAGACAATACTGTCCATAATATATCGTATTCATAAAAGCACTTAAAAGCTTTTCTAATTAAATAATGCCTTAGTTTTATTGCATTTTTTTATTTTCAATTTAAAGCTGATTTTCTGCAACTGGAGTCCTGTTTTACAAAAAGAATTGTGGAATTAAATTAACCAAGAAGTTCTGCGTATTATTAATATAAACATTCAGCAGTACAAAAATTAATTTCTACAAATTGCATAAAATTAAATAAGTGTGTGTGTGTGTGTGTTAACAGATGTAAAAAATGTTTTTACCAAGATTTAAAAAAAAAAACAAACATTGCAAAAATAATTACATTCATTTGTGAATAAGTCCTGAAAGTTTAATACAAATCCGACAATTATATGATTCTTAAAATAAATTCCAAATCAATCTGTTTTTCACCGCAAAAAAGACGCTAAAATTTCCTATATTAATCCTTGGTATTCTTGCTGACGCAAGAAATCCAGATTTTTAACCAAAATTTCGAACGTTCTAAAAAGGATTAAAAATATAATTTGTTAATCAACAAAATCTTTTGATCTTTCCTCTTAATAACTTAAAGATTTTTGTGATAAAACTTTGATTTTATTAAGTATTCAAGTATTCGACAGTTGCGTTAGCTGCGGGCAATTTTTGGTTCCTACCTGGATGTAAGCTCTCCGTCTCCCCACATTGTGTATGTGATGTATGGAGGGGGGTGAGTGAGAAAATGCAAATATTTTGTGCATTTTTTCATCATGGTATGCTAATTTTTTAGCGAATCTTTAGAGGTACCTATAATAAAATCTAAAAGTGATAGATATTACTAATGGTATATAATATTTTTTATGAAGGAGTACCATGAGACATGAAAACTATTTTAAGGGTTTCACAAAGTTAAAAAAATTGAGAAACACTAATAAACCGTATGTCATAGAATACATGCTTATAAGTGAGAAAAAATTGTTACTGTAATAAGATATGGTTTTGTTGTGATATAAGTGGAAATAAAAAGAAAGGATTAATAATGTCCAATAAAATAATGGCACTAATACGTTTATTTTGTAAAACAACAATAAATTGACACAATCAATCGCATTCCGTTAACGCATTTTGCGCCTTTGTGATTACCGCTTCCCTCCATCTCACAATTGTGATTCATGACGCTTTTAAGGCAGGATAGTGTATTTTGCATCGGGGGTATTGAGGTTACTCTGTAATTCCTCTCAGAACTGACAAGACCTACATGGTAGAAAGTGGTTTGAATTCACAGTTTTCCTTCTTTTAGACTGACACTGACCAGACTACATGCCCCCTACCTCTCGGCCGTACTGACAAAATGTTTTGGATATGACCGCAAGTCATTGGAGGCTTAAAATCGGAGTTTTCCTTCCCCTAAATGTACTACCTTCTTGGATTGTCGAGCGATATCTACCCGAAGTAGTTTGTTATGTTAGTTTTCAGCCTTCGACCATTCTCCGGCTTGGAACTGGACTTAGTTGTCAGGGACGACTTGAGACGCATGCTACGGAATCATTTTATAGACCGTGGGAGATTGTCCCCCGGTTATGACAACCCCTGGAACATAATATACATCATTTATATACATTACATGTTTTAGAAGCTTCCCACCAAAATTAACGATTTTTAAATATATAAAACGTTAAGTAAAAGCACTAGAAAGCAAGAAAAATTACAAAATAGTACATAATTAAACAAAAATGAAAATATATATCAGGATTTAAACCTAGAATCGCGGATAGTATGTAGTCATTATTTAACATACAATAAAATCATTTATACTGTCTTTTTGACAGTACTAACACCTAAACTACCAAATGATAAAAAAAATGACCGGAGTAGAAAATTGCCTTCAATATCTCCTGTGAATGTCAACCACTCGCCTTCAATATCTCCTGTGAATGTCAACTACTTGCCTTCAATATCTCCTGTGAATGTCAACCACTCGCCTTCAATATCTCCTGTGAATGTCAACTACTTGCCTTCAATATCTTCTGTGAATGTCAACTACTTGCCTTCAATATCTCCTGTGAATGTCAACTACTTGCCTTCAATATCTCTTGTGAATGTCAACCAATTGCCTTCAATATCTCCTGTGAATGTCAACTACTTGCCTTCAATATCTCCTGTGAATGTTAACTACTTGACTTCAATATCTCCTGTGAATGTCAACCACTCGCCTTCAATATCTCCTGTGAATGTTAACTACTTGCCTTCAATATCTCCTGTGAATGTCAACTACAGGCCTTCAATATCTCCTGTGAATGTCAAACACTCGCCTTCAATATCTCCTGTGAATGTCAACCACTCGCCTTCAATATCTCCTGTGAATGTCAACTACTTGCCTTCAATATCTCCTGGGAATGTCAACCACTCGCCTTCAATATCTCGTGTGAATGTCAACTACTTGCATTCAATATCTCCTGTGAATGTCAACTACTTGCCTTCAATATCTCCTGTGAATGTCAACCACTCGCCTTCAATATCTCCTGTCAATGTCAACTACTTGCCTTCAATATCTCCTATGAATGTCAACTACTTGCCTTCAATATCTCCTGTGAATGTCAACTACTTGCCTTCAATATCTCCTGTGAATGTCAACCACTCGCCTTCAATATCTCCTGTGAATGTCAACTGCTTGCCTTCAATATCTCCAGTGAATGTCAACCACTCGCCTTCAATATATCCTGTGAATGTCAACTACTTGCCTTCAATATCTCCTGTGAATGTCGACTACTCGCCTTCAATATCTTCTGTGAATGTCAACTACTTGCCTTCAATATCTCCTGTGAATGTCAACCACTCGCCTTCAATATCTTCTGTGAATGTCAATTACTTGCCTTCAATATCTTCTGTGAATGTCAACTACTTGCCGTCAATATCTTCTGTGAATGTCAAATACTTGCCTTCAATATCTCCTGTGAATGTCAACTACTTGCCTTCAATATCTTCTGTGAATGTCAACTACAGGCCTTCAATATCTCCTGTGAATGTCAACTACTTGCCTTCAATATCTCCTGTGAATGTCGACTACTCGCCTTCAATATCTTCTGTGAATGTCAACTAATTGCCTTCAATATCTTCTGTGAATGTCAACTACTTGCCTTCAATATCTTCTGTGAATGTCAACTACTTGCCTTCAATATCTCCTGTGAATGTCAACTACGTGCCTTCAATATCTCCTGTGAATGTCAACTACTTGCCTTCAATATCTCCTGTGAATGTCAACTACAGGCCTTCAATATCTCCTGTGAATGTCAACTACTTGCCTTCAATATCTCCTGTGAATGTCAACCACTCGCCTTCAATATCTTCTGTGAATGTCAACTACTTGCCTTCAATATCTTCTGTGAATGTCAACTACTTGCCTTCAATATCTCCTGTGAATGTCAACTACTTGCCTTCAATATCTTCTGTGAATGTCAACTACTTGCCTTCAATATCTTCTGTGAATGTCAACTACTTGCCTTCAATATCTTCTGTGAATGTCAACTACTTGCCTTCAATATCTCCTGTGAATGTCGACTACTCGCCTTCAATATCTTCTGTGAATGTCAACTACTTGCCTTCAATATCTTCTGTGAATGTCAACTACTTGCCTTCAATATCTCCTGTGAATGTCAACTACTTGCCTTCAATATCTCCTGTGAATGTCAACTACTTGCCTTCAATATCTCCTGTGAATGTCAACTACAGGCCTTCAATATCTCCTGTGAATGTCAAATACTTGCCTTCAATATCTCCTGTGAATGTCGACTACTCGCCTTCAATATCTTCTGTGAATGTCAACTACTTGCCTTCAATATCTCCTGTGAATGTCAACCACTCGCCTTCAATATCTTCTGTGAATGTCAACTACTTGCCTTCAATATCTTCTGTGAATATCAACTACTTGCCGTCAATATCTTCTGTGAATGTCAAATACTTGCCTTCAATATCTCCTGTGAATGTCAACTACTTGCCTTCAATATCTTCTGTGAATGTCAACTACAGGCCTTCAATATCTCCTGTGAATGTCAACTACTTGCCTTCAATATCTCCTGTGAATGTCGACTACTCGCCTTCAATATCTTCTGTGAATGTCAACTAATTGCCTTCAATATCTTCTGTGAATGTCAACTACTTGCCTTCAATATCTCCTGTGAATGTCAACTACTTGCCTTCAATATCTCCTGTGAATGTCAACTACTTGCCTTCAATATCTCCTGTGAATGTCAACTAATTGCCTTCAATATCTTCTGTGAATGTCAACTACTTGCCTTCAATATCTTCTGTGAATGTCAACTACTTGCCTTCAATATCTTCTGTGAATGTCAACTACTTGCCTTCAATATCTCCTGTGAATGTCAACTACTTGCCTTCAATATCTCCTGTGAATGTCAACTACTTGCCTTCAATATCTCCTGTGAATGTCAACTACGTGCCTTCAATATCTCCTGTGAATGTCAACTACTTGCCTTCAATATCTCCTGTGAATGTCAACTACAGGCCTTCAATATCTCCTGTGAATGTCAACTACTTGCCTTCAATATCTCCTGTGAATGTCAACCACTCGCCTTCAATATCTTCTGTGAATGTCAACTACTTGCCTTCAATATCTTCTGTGAATGTCAACTACTTGCCTTCAATATCTCCTGTGAATGTCAACTACTTGCCTTCAATATCTTCTGTGAATGTCAACTACTTGCCTTCAATATCTTCTGTGAATGTCAACTACTTGCCTTCAATATCTCCTGTGAATGTCGACTACTCGCCTTCAATATCTTCTGTGAATGTCAACTACTTGCCTTCAATATCTTCTGTGAATGTCAACTACTTGCCTTCAATATCTCCTGTGAATGTCAACTACTTGCCTTCAATATCTCCTGTGAATGTCAACTACAGGCCTTCAATATCTCCTGTGAATGTCAACTACTTGCCTTCAATATCTCCTGTGAATGTCGACTACTCGCCTTCAATATCTTCTGTGAATGTCAACTACTTGCCTTCAATATCTTCTGTGAATGTCAACTACTTGCCTTCAATATCTCCTGTGAATGTCGACTACTCGCCTTCAATATCTTCTGTGAATGTCAACTACTTGCCTTCAATATCTTCTGTGAATGTCAACTACTTGCCTTCAATATCTTCTGTGAATGTCAATTACTTGCCTTCAATATCTTCTGTGAATGTCAACTATTTGCCTTTAATATCTCCTGTGAATGTCAACTACTTGCCTTCAATATCTTCTGTGAATGTCAACTACTTGCCTTCAATATCTCCTGTGAATGTCAACTATTTGCCTTCAATATCTCCTGTGAATGTCAACTACTTACCTTCAATATCTTCTGTGAATGTCAACTACTTGCCTTCAATATCTCCTGTGAATGTCAACTACTTGCCTTCAATATCTCCTGTGAATGTCAACTACTTGCCTTCAATATCTCCTGTGAATGTCAACTACAGGCCTTCAATATCTCCTGTGAATGTCAACTACTTGCCTTCAATATCTCCTGTGAATGTCAACCACTCGCCTTCAATATCTTCTGTGAATGTCAACTACTCGCCTTCAATATCTTCTGTGAATGTCAACTACTTGCCTTCAATATCTTCTGTGAATGTCAACTACTTGCCTTCAATATCTCCTGTGAATGTCAACTACTTGCCTTCAATATCTCCTGTGAATATCAACTACAGGCCTTCAATATCTCCTGTGAATGTCAACTACTTGCCTTCAATATCTCCTGTGAATGTCAACTACTTGCCTTCAATATCTCCTGTGAATGTCAACTACAGGCCTTCAATATCTCCTGTGAATGTCAACTACTTGCCTTCAATATCTTCTGTGAATGTCAACTACTTGCCTTCAATATCTTCTGTGAATGTCAACTACTTGCCTTCAATATCTTCTGTGAATGTCAACTACTTGCCTTCAATATCTTCTGTGAATGTCAACTACTTGCCTTCAATATCTCCTGTGAATGTCGACTACTCGCCTTCAATATCTTCTGTGAATGTCAACTACTTGCCTTCAATATCTTCTGTGAATGTCAACTACTTGCCTTCAATATCTTCTGTGAATGTCAATTACTTGCCTTCAATATCTCCTGTGAATGTCGACTACTCGCCTTCAATATCTTCTGTGAATGTCAACTACTTGCCTTCAATATCTTCTGTGAATGTCAACTACTTGCCTTCAATATCTCCTGTGAATGTCAACTACTTGCCTTCAATATCTCCTGTGAATGTCAACTACTTGCCTTCAATATCTCCTGTGAATGTCAACTACAGGCCTTCAATATCTCCTGTGAATGTCAACTACTTGCCTTCAATATCTCCTGTGAATGTCGACTACTCGCCTTCAATATCTTCTGTGAATGTCAACTACTTGCCTTCAATATCTTCTGTGAATGTCAACTACTTGCCTTCAATATCTCCTGTGAATGTCGACTACTCGCCTTCAATATCTTCTGTGAATGTCAACTACTTGCCTTCAATATCTTCTGTGAATGTCAACTACTTGCCTTCAATATCTTCTGTGAATGTCAACTACTTGCCTTCAATATCTTCTGTGAATGTCAACTATTTGCCTTCAATATCTCCTGTGAATGTCGACTACTCGCCTTCAATATCTTCTGTGAATGTCAACTACTTGCCTTCAATATCTTCTGTGAATGTCAACTACTTGCCTTCAATATCTCCTGTGAATGTCAACTACTTGCCTTCAATATCTCCTGTGAATGACAACTACTTGCCTTCAATATCTCCTGTGAATGTCAACTACAGGCCTTCAATATCTCCTGTGAATGTCAACTACTTGCCTTCAATATCTCCTGTGAATGTCAACCACTCGCCTTCAATATCTTCTGTGAATGTCAACTACTCGCCTTCAATATCTTCTGTGAATGTCAACTACTTGCCTTCAATATCTTCTGTGAATGTCAACTACTTGCCTTCAATATCTCCTGTGAATGTCAACAACTTGCCTTCAATATCTCCTGTGAATGTCAACTACAGGCCTTCAATATCTCCTGTGAATATCAACTTCTTGCCTTCAATATCTCCTGTGAATGTCAACTACTTGCCTTCAATATCTCCTGTGAATGTCAACTACAGGCCTTCAATATCTCCTGTGAATGTCAACTACTTGCCTTCAATATCTTCTGTGAATGTCAACTACTTGCCTTCAATATCTTCTGTGAATGTCAACTACTTGCCTTCAATATCTTCTGTGAATGTCAACTACTTGCCTTCAATATCTTCTGTGAATGTCAACTACTTGCCTTCAATATCTCCTGTGAATGTCGACTACTCGCCTTCAATATCTTCTGTGAATATCAACTACTTGCCTTCAATATCTTCTGTGAATGTCAACTACTTGCCTTCAATATCTTCTGTGAATGTCAACTACTTGCCTTCAATATCTTCTGTGAATGTCAACTACTTGCATTCAATATCTCCTGTGAATGTCAACTACTTGCCTTCAATATCTCCTGTGAATGTCAACTACTTGCCTTCAATATCTTCTGTGAATGTCAACTACTTGCCTTCAATATCTCCTGTGAATGTCAACTACTTGCCTTCAATATCTTCTGTGAATGTCAACTACTTGCCTTCAATATCTCCTGTGAATGTCAACCACTCGCCTTCAATATCTCCTGTCAATGTCAACTACTAGCCTTCAATATCTCCTATGAATGTCAACTACTTGCCTTCAATATCTCCTGTGAATGTCAACTACTTGCCTTCAATATCTCCTGGGAATGTCAACCACTCGCCTTCAATATCTCGTGTGAATGTCAACTACTCGCCTTCAATATCTCCTGTGAATGTCAACTACAGGCCTTCAATATCTCCTGTGAATGTCAACTACTTGCCTTCAATATCTCCTGTGAATGTCGACTACTCGCCTTCAATATCTTCTGTGAATGTCAACTACTTGCCTTCAATATCTTCTGTGAATGTCAACTATTTGCCTTCAATATCTCCTGTGAATGTCGACTACTCGCCTTCAATATCTTCTGTGAATGTCAACTACTTGTCTTCAATATCTTCTGTGAATGTCAACTACTTGCCTTCAATATCTCCTGTGAATGTCAACTACGTGCCTTCAATATCTCCTGTGAATGTCAACTACTTGCCTTCAATATCTCCTGTGAATGTCAACTACAGGCCTTCAATATCTCCTGTGAATGTCAACTACTTGCCTTCAATATCTCCTGTGAATGTCAACCACTCGCCTTCAATATCTTCTGTGAATGTCAACTACTTGCCTTCAATATCTTCTGTGAATGTCAACTACTTGCCTTCAATATCTCCTGTGAATGTCAACTACTTGCCTTCAATATCTTCTGTGAATGTCAACTACTTGCCTTCAATATCTTCTGTGAATGTCAACTACTTGCCTTCAATATCTTCTGTGAATGTCAACTACTTGCCTTCAATATCTCCTGTGAATGTCGACTACTCGCCTTCAATATCTTCTGTGAATGTCAACTACTTGCCTTCAATATCTTCTGTGAATGTCAACTACTTGCCTTCAATATCTCCTGTGAATGTCAACTACTTGCCTTCAATATCTCCTGTGAATGTCAACTACTTGCCTTCAATATCTCCTGTGAATGTCAACTACAGGCCTTCAATATCTCCTGTGAATGTCAACTACTTGCCTTCAATATCTCCTGTGAATGTCGACTACTCGCCTTCAATATCTTCTGTGAATGTCAACTACTTGCCTTCAATATCTCCTGTGAATGTCAACCACTCGCCTTCAATATCTTCTGTGAATGTCAACTACTTGCCTTCAATATCTTCTGTGAATGTCAACTACTTGCCGTCAATATCTTCTGTGAATGTCAAATACTTGCCTTCAATATCTCCTGTGAATGTCAACTACTTGCCTTCAATATCTTCTGTGAATGTCAACTACAGGCCTTCAATATCTCCTGTGAATGTCAACTACTTGCCTTCAATATCTCCTGTGAATGTCGACTACTCGCCTTCAATATCTTCTGTGAATGTCAACTAATTGCCTTCAATATCTTCTGTGAATGTCAACTACTTGCCTTCAATATCTCCTGTGAATGTCAACTACTTGCCTTCAATATCTCCTGTGAATGTCAACTACAGGCCTTCAATATCTCCTGTGAATGTCAACTACTTGCCTTCAATATCTCCTGTGAATGTCAACCACTCGCCTTCAATATCTTCTGTGAATGTCAACTACTTGCCTTCAATATCTTCTGTGAATGTCAACTACTTGCCTTCAATATCTCCTGTGAATGTCAACTACTTGCCTTCAATATCTCCTGTGAATGTCAACTACAGGCCTTCAATATCTCCTGTGAATATCAACTACTTGCCTTCAATATCTTCTGTGAATGTCAACTACTTGCCTTCAATATCTCCTGTGAATGTCAACCACTCGCCTTCAATATCTCCTGTCAATGTCAACTACTAGCCTTCAATATCTCCTGTGAATGTCAACTACTTGCCTTCAATATCTCCTGTGAATGTCAACTACTTGCCTTCAATATCTCCTGGGAATGTCAACCACTCGCCTTCAATATCTCGTGTGAATGTCAACTACTTGCATTCAATATCTCCTGTGAATGTCAACTACTTGCCTTCAATATCTCCTGTGAATGTCAATCACTCGCCTTCAATATCTTCTGTGAATGTCAACTACTTGCCTTCAATATCTTCTGTGAATGTCAACTACTTGCCTTCAATATCTTCTGTGAATGTCAACTACTTGCCTTCAATATCTCCTGTGAATGTCAACTACTCGCCTTCAATATCTCCTGTGAATGTCAACTACTTGCCTTCAATATCTCCTGTGAATGTCAACCACTCGCCTTCAATATCTCCTGTGAATGTCAACTACTTGCCTTCAATATCTTCTGTGAATGTCAACCACTTGCCTTCAATATCTCCTGTGAATGTCGACTACTCGCCTTCAATATCTTCTGTGAATGTCAACTACTTGCCTTCAATATCTCTTGTGAATGTCAAATACTTGCCTTCAATATCTTCTGTGAATGTCAACTACTTGCCTTCAATATCTCCTGTGAATGTCAACTACTTGCCTTCAATATCTCCTGTGAATGTCAACTTGCCTTCAATATCTCCTGTGAATGTCAACCACTCGCCTTCAATATCTTCTGTGAATGTCAACTACTTGCCTTCAATATCTTCTGTGAATGTCAACTACTTGCCTTTAATATCTTCTGTGAATGTCAACCACTCGCCTTCAATATCTCCTGTGAATGTCAACCACTCGCCTTCAATATCTCCTGTGAATGTCAACAACTTGCCTTCAATATCTTCTGTGAATGTCAACTACTTGCCTTCAATATCTCCTGTGAATGTCAACCACCCGCCTTCAATATCTCCTGTGAATGTCAACAACTTGCCTTCAATATCTTCTGTGAATGTCAACTACTTGCCTTCAATATCTCCTGTGAATGTCAACTACTTGCCTTCAATATCTCCTGTGAATTTCAACCACTCGCCTTCAATATCTCCTGTGAATGTCAACCACTCGCCTTCAATATCTTCTGTGAATGTCAACTACTTGCCTTCAATATCTCCTGTGAATGTCAACCACTCGCCTTCAATATCTCCTGTCAATGTCAACTACTTGCCTTCAATATCTCCTGTGAATGTCAACTACTTGCCTTCAATATCTCCTGTGAATGTCAACTACTTGCCTTCAATATCTCCTGTGAATGTCAACTACAGGCCTTCAATATCTCCTGTGAATGTCAACAACTTGCCTTCAATATCTCCTGTGAATGTCAACTACTTGCCTTCAATATCTCCTGTGAATGTCAACTACAGGCCTTCAATATTTCCTGTGAATGTCAACAACTTGCCTTCAATATCTCCTGTGAATGTCAACAACTTGCCTTCAATATCTCCTGTGAATGTCAACTACAGGCCTTCAATATTTCCTGTGAATGTCAACAACTTGCCTTCAATATCTCCTGTGAATGTCACCTACTTGCCTTCAATATCTCCTGTGAATGTCAACTACAGGCCTTCAATATCTCCTGTGAATGTCAACCACTCGCCTTCAATATCTCCTGTGAATGTCAACTACTTGCCTTCAATATCTCCCTTGAATGTCAACCACTCGCCTTCAATATCTCCTGTGAATGTCAACTACTTGCCTTCAATATCTCCTGTCAATGTCAACTACTCGCCTTCAATATCTCCTGTGAATGTCAACTACAGGCTTTCAATTTCTCGTGTGAATGTCAACTACTTGCCTTCAATATCTCGTGTGAATGTCAACTACTTGCCTTCAATATCTCCTGTCAATGTCAACTACTTGCCTTCAATATCTCCTGTCAATGTCAACTACTCGCCTTCATTATCTCCTGTGAATGTCAGCCACTTGCCTTCAATATCTCCTGTGAATGTCAGCCACTTGCCTTCAATATCTCCTGTGAATGTCAGCCACTTGCCTTCAATATATTCTCCCTGTTCTTTGCTTCTAATGAAAATTTCCTTTTTCTTAATACCATGTTTAGGTATTTATTTCACTATTCCAATGTGCCTTTATATTACAACAATTTCTGAACTTTAGTTAAAAAACGAGTTGTATTTTGGAAAAAAATCAATACATCAGAAAATGAACTTCAGTGGCTGCATATATCTAAGTATTTCCGACTGGTTATAGTTTTAATCTAGATTTATTTATAGGGCAAAAACATAGAATTGATGACTTCCTGTTCCCAATCTTAGTCTCTTAAGTTTTTAAAAGATAAAAAGGATATTGAAAGAAAGTGGAAATCAAAATAAATAAAAGTTATAATAGAATCAGTTAATACGAGGCATTTAGTGGCTTATCTTGTCTGACGTGGCCGAGTTTGACAGAAAAAATGCGACGCTGTCTGCAGGCATGTGATATGGGAAAGTATAAACTGAAAAAAAGAAGGAAAAAACTAAATGAATAAAAACAGACGAGTCGTCCAGAGTTGCTCCCATGTTGGCAGCTGTCGAAGTTTAGAGCCATGAAACTGAAACCTCTGATATTATTGAACTACTGCAGCCGGATAAACCCGTGACCAAGGCGAGTGATTTATGTCACACATAAAATCTGTGAACCGCCGTGTCTCCACTAACAAGATTATTTTTTCTTTCATTCCTTTCTTTCTTTCTTTCTTTCTTTCTTTCTTTATTTATTTTCTTACTTATTTACTTATTTTTTGTTTTTTATTTTATTTAAATTCATTATTTCTTTTCTTTTCTTTACTTATTTTATTTCTTTCTGTATCTTCCTGTCTTTATTTTCTTTTTATTTACCTATTTCTTTCTTTCTTTCTTTCTTTCTTTCTTTCTTTCCCCGTTTTTATTTTCTTTCTTTCTTTCTTTCCTTCCTTCTTTATTTATTTTCCGGGTTTTATATTCTTTCTTTCTTTCTTTCTTTCTTTCTTTCTTTCTTTCTTTCTTTCTTTCTTTCTTTCCCCGTTTTTATTTTCTTTCTTTCTTTCCTTCCTTCTTTATTTATTTTCCGGGTTTTATATTCTTTCTTTCTTTCTTTCTTTCTTTCTTTCTTTCTTTCTTTCTTTCTTTCCCCGTTTTTATTTTCTTTCTTTCCTTCCTTCTTTATTTATTTTCCGGGTTTTATATTCTTTCTTTCTTTCTTTCTTTCTTTCTTTCTTTCTTTCTTTCCCCGTTTTTATTTTCTTTCTTTCTTTCCTTCCTTCTTTATTTATTTTCCGGGTTTTATATTCTTTCTTTCTTTCTTTCTTTCTTTCTTTCTTTCTTTCTTTCCCCGTTTTTATTTTCTTTCTTTCTTTCCTTCCTTCTTTATTTATTTTCCGGGTTTTATATTCTTTCTTTCTTTCTTTCTTTCTTTCTTTCTTTCTTTCTTTCCCCGTTTTTATTTTCTTTCTTTCTTTCCTTCCTTATTTATTTATTTTCCGGGTTTTATATTCTTTCTTTCTTTCTTTCTTTCTTTCTTTTCCTGTTTTTATTTTTTTCTTTCCATCCTTCTTTCTTTATTTTCCTGTTTTTATATTCTTCCTATATTTACTTATTTCCTGTCTTTATTTCTGTATCTACTTATTTTCTTTCTTTCTTTCTTTCTTTCTTTCTTTCTTTCTTTCTTTCTTTCTCCAGATGCCTAACTCTTTGTGTTGAAGTCATCCACTTCATTCCAGCGATAACTCAGACCGGAATTAAATAACAACCGAATTTGAACGAGTGACTCTTAGGAGAGAACAATCTGCCGATTTTTTTAGCATTTTGCCTATTAATGTCTTTTAAAATAAATTTCTATCTCCTTTCTTTTCTGAAAATCTAATCGAAGGAGAAATTTAAAGAAACTTTATTTCGGTGTGAAAAATTCAATGTTACTATTATGCACATTTCACATGTCGATAAAACACAAACTCAAGTTTAAATAAAACTGTTTTAAAATAACAAATATTATCACAAATGATTTAGCAGACATAATTAACAAAATAGATTCATACAATCTTTATGTTCCAAAGAATTAATTCCAGATCGTTAATTTAGCAGTGCATATTTAAAATGAGAAATAACCACCCAACCTATTAATATGTGGTGTTTGTGAAGACTCCTGTAAAAATCTACAGCCTGTCTGAAGTTATTAGGCAAATCAAATAAACCTCAAAAACTCAAATAATTCTGACCCTATATTTGTCAAATTTACACTGAACCGTTACACATTTAGTATAGTATTTGACTAATTTTTTTTACCATTTTTAATGGTTAGTTTTTGAGTTATTTGGAATTTACGAAAATGGACTGACTGAAGTTAGTATGTAGATTAAACTAATATTAGCTTAAGACCTCTGAAATCTGATAAAAACTCTTTTTTTTTCTTTTTGTCTATAATATATGTTGAAATATTGGTAAAAGGAAAGATCTAACACCGGAAAATAACAAAGATATTGAGTAAAGGAGTGTCCATATTGGAGATATCAAAGGATCTTTACAGAGATCATCGAACGATAAAGAAGGCTGTTGAAAATATAAGTAAGTTGAGAACTCGGAGCAAAAGAAAATGCTTTAAGAACTTGCTTCTTCGAGATGAACGTAAACTAAAGCGAGTTATAGCGAAACAAACAATTTTGATCAAGGTTCAGATCGTTGAAATGACCAGAATTGAGGGGGTCAAGAAGGACAAAAAAAATCTCCTCCCGCTCAAGGAAATATTTTAAAGCGTCAAAAGTAGGCTTAGAAATGCATGAATACATTGATTTTTCAGAAGTAATTTTTACGGACGATTATCGAGTGACATTTGATGAACGTGATGGATGGATCAAAGGATTTATCCAATTGAAACATGCTTGTAGCTAAAAGAAGGCAACAAGGAAGCGGTTGTGTTATGATATGGACTGGAATTGTCAACTAAACCATTACTGGACCATTCAAAGTCGATGAAGCAGTCAAATTGTATAATACTAACAATTGTGATTTTATGAACAAGACTTTTTTTGCATGGTACAAGTCCCAGTCTTGCAGTTTCAAAGTGAAATGCGTAATTTATGCACGACAATGCCCCTTCTCATATATCTAAGCTTACCCGTGAATTATTTGAGTATAAAAGATTTACAGGGGTAATGGAAAGACCACCATCATGTTCTAATCTGAATCCGATCGAAAATCTATGGCCATTTTATGAAAATGAAATTATATGAACGTGGCAAACAATATAAAAGCAATTACAACTAACATTTCGGGAATTGGACCTGGTGAAGCAAAAAATAACTGGCTGTTATTGAGAAGAGTCACTATATTAAAATGTAAAGGTTTCAGAGACTTATCATATGTGCTTGTTTTTTGTTCTATTATAGGTTTTGATCAATTTTTGCTGATTTTATTACCTTTTTATTGAAGTGTAATGTAATTATTTAGTTTTGCCTAATAACTTCAGACGGCATTTTTTTTTATGCATAAAATAACATCAATAACTTCAATAAAACATATTTATAATACCTGACATTTAACGGGAGAAAAATAAATGAGAGAATAGATCTGCGAAGTTAGTAGCAATGGTCAAATCTAAAATAAATAATGGAACTGTCCAACCAACAGAAAGTTTGCAATAAAAAGGAAAAGTACAGTGCAATGATAGCAATGATAGCAAGCAAACAATATATGCAAAAAGAAAAAAAAAAACAGTTCACAAATTAAGAATTGGCGTCGACACACAAAAGCATGTTCGAACAAGCGTACGTAGAGTTCTATCTTCTAGACAAGGCAGATCTGGACTGAATCATGTCAAATTGCAAACTGACCTATTTTATTGGCTAAGAAAAATATCCCATCATGCATTATCAAAGTGTAGGGGCAAGAGTTGTACAGTCATTATGGATTGAAATCAACAAAATCTTTCTTCTCTACGTCATGTTCAGCGTGATAGTTTGAATAGCAGTCGGCTGCAACAGTCCGAATCGATGTAATAAGTTGAGTCATTAAGGAATCATCCTGTGCCTCTTCTATTCCCTGTCGAACGAAAAACTATCCACCTAAAAAGAAAGTGAAGTAAAAATAGAAGAAACATTTTTTGTAAACTTCTGGGAAATAAAATTTTGGATTTACACTTTGATTGGTTTCTTTTCTTTTATTCTTTGAGGTCGAAATGAATATTTTTACAAGACAAATTTTTACCCACTCAGCCTTCCAAAAATAATATCTGGTAGTGCCTCAATTAATAATTACTAACACTGTTTGCGAAATACTTTTATTTTATTGTAAAAGCATTAACTGCTCATCCGCATTAGATGCATGGTTAGTGCAACAGTTAAGGAGAAATCAAGGGAGCTGATTTCAAATTTCGGCTGAATTCGTTGCATCCGATTTCATACAAGTGCCCTTTGGAAAGGTATTCACTGAAACTCTCCCACCCAGCTGTAGGTTAAACAGCAGGGCAAACAGTGTCCTTTTGCTTGGTTTGACAACTAGTGTCGGAAAAGGACAACTCAAAAAACAGTGTGAAAAGGGATGAAAATCGAAATGTATTTCTAAAAAATTAAATAAATTCTAGAAGATTTGAAAAAATGGAAACTTTAGTGATAATTCAATTACTGAATTATTTCCGAAAAATTCAAATTTAATCTCAGGATTATTAGATTTTGTTAATTTGTAGTTATTCAGACTAAAGGGAGGGGAATGCATTATTTCAATGGCTTATTTCAAACTTAGTCAAATTATATATGTATACATTAAATAGCACAAGCACATGTAATTCACTTACGCACAACTTAAACATACGCATATACATTGCATACGCGCATACAAAGTTATACGTAGACAGTGTGCAACGAGCAGAGAATCTGAACTCTTCAGAATCAGAGCACTTAGATATATTCTTTGAGTGATGAGAGATTTATTAGATTCCAGACGAAAATATCCGTTCTTGCTATACTTGAAAATCTCACAATTTGTACACATTCATGGCATTTCTGATGTCTATATGTATGACAATATTTTATCATTTGTATACATCCTTAAACATGGTACCGTTAGAAAGTAGGATAAATAACATTTTTCAATAAAGTTTATGGATCTGCGGGTAGCTAGGAAGCTATACTTTTAAAAAAGTGGTTTTATTCCTTGTAACAAAGTGCTGCTATAACAGTGACTTCTCTGACATGAAATTCATTCATGTCATACAAGTCGATCAGAAATTACAGATTTTAAGTTTTAGGGATGTTAATAAATTTCCCATTTCAAAATATTCTATGTCAACTTCTAACGGAGATAAATTGCGCTTAGTTTGTAGCCGTCTTACAGACTTTTCTTCTGAGTAGTGAGTTTGATCAACACCGAGAGGCCAAGCGTTAGCTTAATAAATAGCTTTTCTAGCCAAAATGGTTTGTTGGAATGTAAACTTTTTACAGCTGTAAGATATATTGAATTTTGCAGTCATAGTTTAACCTATAGATCCATTAATAAAGGAGAATCAAATGTGGTGCTGAGGGACTCAAAATAACGTTAGACGAAGAGAAGTGAAATTTCCAGGGCACATAGTGATGGGGCTTGGTTTTCTGCTCTTGGACTGTATTCACGTTGATTTTTGGATTGGTTGTCTATTTTTTGAGAAAAAAGAACACGTATATTTATCATCAGGAACAGACCGTTAATATTTCTAGAGAACATGAGGAGGAAAGAGAGCTTGGAGAATTTGACACTCATCAGACATAATGTAGGAAATCAGCGAATAACCTACCTAACGTACTTATGGAAATGATTGGCAGAACAGTTATTAAGAGGGATAGCGAAAAGGCAAACTTTACTGAAAGCTAGGAAGGATAGGAAGTTGTGGAGAACCATGATCACCCACGTCTTGAAGGGACACGGCAAATAGAAGAAGAAGAACAAAAACAAGAACAAGAAGAGTAGCCATAAAAAACAGTCGTATTTGGAAGACTCTTTTGTTTTCAGTAGTAAGCCTACAATTTAAAAAATTAATCCAAAATGCCAAATGTTTAAGTTTTCTTAAATCAAAGAAAATTGCCTTTTAACTGCAGTCTAATTTAGGATAGTAAAACTATCTTGTCTCTATAAAACTAATGTAGTGTAAAGCCTATAAGACTTTACCATTTCATCAATGAATTGTGAATATTTGGGTCATATGATTTTCACATTCATGAAATCAAAGCCGAACAAATAAAATATCTTAATTTGCCCATTCCTGCGGAAAAAAACAAAACAAAAACATTCTGCTTGAAATATTCAATGCAGAGCCTATTTAAATCAAACAATTTTTCGTTTGTCCTGTCAGAACTTTTTAATGCGGCACGCCGTAATCCGACAACCCCTATGATCTAGTACTCTTTAAAATCAGGGTACAAGGGCAGCATCACGTTTTTTTTAATAACTTTCCGCGGCAAGAATGTTTTGGTGATGCGGTTTTGCTTATTTTTTTAGATTTCTCAGTTTACATTATTTTTTGATTTTAGGCTTTTTAAGATTTTGTATTTTAAAACAATGAAAAAGCTCGTTTTGAATCATTAATGATTGTTTTATGTCCTGATTTAAGCTTTGTTCTTCCTTTGATAACAACAATATAAATGTGGAATGAGGTGGCAAGTCTTTACATAAATTTTTTTTAGGGGTGATTTCTCTCATCCGGCTATGATATGGTTCCAAGGTGAACAGATTAAAGAGGTCGGACTGTATACTTGAGATTTCAGTTTGGTTATTTAATTCCACTACAATTTCAAATGATCCCACTAGCATCAGATTTTTCCATATATTGTGACAATTTTGCTTAAAGATCGTGTTTTTTTTTAATCTGAGATTTGAAAAAAAAATTCTAACATATTTCATTAAATCTTCACTTTCCAAAAACATATTTAATAATTCGAGTTTAGATATATGAAAAACAAGAATAACTGAGAGGCTATGTGTTAAAAGTTAAGAACAGTTTAAATTTAAGTCACTTTCCCACCGCAGTAAATTAGCTTACCTGCGCCTTTTCTATAAATACATTCATGGTAATTGTTCGGGTGAACTTTCTTCTATGGTACCTAGACTTTATGATTTTAAGCACAGTACTAGATTGGCAGTTAGGTCTCATCATTTACGGCTTAATTATTGTTCTTTTATTGATCTCTCTCCTTAATAGTGTTTTTCTCAGTAACCCCTTGCGTCTTAGTGGCTTTAGTGCATTGCTTAGCGTGAAAAGTGAACAAAATTTAATCAGACTAAAAGCCAGAGTAAAAATATATATTTAGTGATTGCGTAACTTATTTGAAGAAGAAATGGTTTTCACACGTTTATGAGAAGTATTTTTAAAACTTATTCTCCATTAAAAATGTACTGAAGTGTTTAAAACATAATCAAGAGTCAAAAGTTAAACTACAATGGCAATGGCACCAATCCTATCATTATAAAGAGAGTAGGTTTATTAAAAAGCATGCACCAAATAATTTATAATAATTAATGCCAGCCAAATTTATAATACTTAATTAATAATTAATTTGATCAAATTTCTTAATTAAATTTCGCTTCGCTTCTTAGCCACTCAGTTTTACTTGAAGCAGTTATTAGTCATAAACTTTTACGCGGTAAATGTTACTGCGAAGAACAAATGTTCTACTAAATTTGTTGAATAATGATTAGTGAGCTAATTTTGTGGATCGTTACAAGTGAGTTCGATTATCATTACCTGTACGAAACTTCATAAATATCTACGAAACTAATTTTTCAGGTAGTTACTGAGATGCTACTTGTAAAGTGTGATGTACAGCTTATGCAACGGCTTGCGACTCGGAAAGAGAATTCTCTGAAAAGAGTTCGAATTTCAGCCGAGTTCGATATGTTGACTTGAGCATAAATACCATTAGGAGAAAGGTATGCCTCTATATCGCCCCTGTCCCCCGACTCAGCTAGAGTTTAAATGACAGGACAGTCTAGAAGGAATTCAAAACCGTTGTAGCTCTGGATAGACTACTATTATGTAGCTATTGGAAAATTTATAGGGTTTACTACAGCTTGGTGCTGTGGTCCCTATGATATCGTCTGAGAAATTATAAAGAATAAAATAACTCGAGATTTACTTCAATTAATGAAAATATTTTCACGTGAATTCATACGGTTGGCCAACGGTACCAGTAAAACTGCTCGACTTAATTATTAGTTGTAACAATTACCAAGTGTCTTTTTACGTAGCAGATTTAAAAGCATTCTCATCTACTTCATTTAGTTATTTTATGAACAGCATTTTTATTAAGCACTATTAATTTTCACCTAATTTTATTTTACTTTTAATCGCTACTGTTTTTCGTTCTATTTTAGTAAACAGCGCGGACTGGAAATAATAAATAATAATTTCACGAGATTCGAATTATCATCACTCCCCCGCCCCAATGAAATTACTTTAGAAAAGGCAATTTAAATGTATTCCTTGGCCTCATTTTGACGCTTTAAAGTATTTGTTTTGTGAGAGGAGGACGCCTAGGAGATTTTTAAGGATCCCAATTCACAGAGTATTCTACACATTTTGTCCTTCAATTCCAACGTTTTCAAAGAGCTGAGCGCTGGTCAAAAGTAGTATAACCCGCCTTATTTTACATTCATGTCGAAGAAGCAAGTTCTTAAATCCTTTTCCTTTGCTTCAAGTTCTCAACTTATATTTTCAACAGCCTTCTTTATCGTTCGGTGATCTCTGTAAAGATCCTTTGATATCTCTAATAGGAACACTCCCTCACTCAATAACAGTTAGTTTCTGTTGTTAGATCTTTTCCTTTACCAATGTTTCAATATATATTATAGACAAAAAGAAAAAACAGTTTTTATTAGATTTCAGAGGTCTCAAGCTAATATTAGTTTAATCTGTATACTAACTTTAATCAAGCCATTTTCGTAAATTCCAAATATCTCAAAAACTAACCATTAAAAATGGCAGAAAATTTAGTTAAATACTTTATTATAGGTAGAACCATTGCGTTCAAATTTGACAAATATTGGTTGAGAACTGTTTGAGTTATTGAGGTTTATTTGATTTGCGTATTAACTTCAGACAGTCTGTTGATGTAAACGTTTTCTGATTTCTATCATTCCTCTGAGGGGCTAACGATTTAAAAAATGTTATTGAATATAAAGTACATATTTTTAAAAGTAAATTAACTATATTACGATTGTACAAGGTGTCGCAAAAGTAACCAAGGGATTTCAAAATTTAATTACTCCTTTAATTTTTAACTACGGTATTATACAGAGTAAATAAATTTACACCAGTTGAGAAAGATGATATCCATTATCAGCTTCGCAGGAACAGGTCCTTTCTAGGGTATTTTCCGCCACTGTGCTCATAGCTTCAGGCTCTTGTGCTCTGATATCTCCTTGGATGTTGTCCTTCAGTTGTTGGAGAGACTGATGATTGTTGGCATGAACATTGTGATAGCTGCAACCCCCCCCCCAAAAAAAAAACCCAGGACTTGGTAGAACCAGAAAAAGTTATGACTGCTGCAAACATGGGAAATTATTCTTTTCACCAAAATTTGCCTGAGAAGCTGGATTGTGGCTCTTCTGGTAGGAGCTGTTACCACGGAAACAGGTTGATGCATTTAAAAATTCGTTGGAGTGACGTCCGAGATATCCAAACCAGTCGAGACCACCTTCGAGTTGATGTGCTCGGATCTTTTTCGATACTCTCCCTTATTCGTTCAAATTCGTTCAAATACTCCTTCGTGCCTAATTGAACGTGGTATGCTACTTCGTTGAAGGTCACTTATTGAACCATTACTCTCAAAACTTAGAGAATCTCTCACGCCGTAACGGTGACGATATACTCGTTATATATATATATATATATATTATTTTAAATAGCATGTCCCTTCATAATGTCGGCGTGTTCTCAACGGATGAGTTTATTTATTTTCTCGTAAATCGGCTGGTTTTCTGTTGCAAAGTAATCATTCTCTTAGACTGCAAGCCACCCAAGAATAAAGAATAATTTGAATCCATACACTACAGTTAAAAAATTTGAGGCCACCTCTGGTAAATTTTTAAAAATTGGCCCGAAAAGTAGTTGTTTTATACTTTATACATGGTTAAAAAATGTGAGACATGATTTTTTCATTAGAAATTTTATGACAAAAAGCATTTTATGATTAAATATTGCTCTCGTCAAAATATTCCTTCTTTAGCCTTGATTACTACAGCAGAATCTTTTGCTATTCGTTGTATCAATCGCTTGATAACTGATCACATTTTTAATGTATCTAAAAGCACTTTTTCATATTTCTTTCACTCTTTTATCAATGGTAATTCTGGGGATCGTTCCAAACTTTTGAACTGTAGTGTATATATATATATATATATATATATATATATATATATATATATATATATATACCTATTAAACGTTATTTTTAGTGGGTACAGAGGTCTGAGTTTCGATACCCGTTTCTTTTTTAATTTTATTCAACAGTGAAGTTGAAACAACCGGCCTAGATATATCGGGAACTACGAAACAGGAGGAGATCATTTGTGAGTCTAAATCGGTTTTAATTTCTACAAATAATAGGAGCCACTCGAGGTAGATTGTTACGTTAAGTGGTAGTTTATATGGGTAGGACGAGAAAATAACGGCTAACTCTAGACTTGAACAAGTTAAAATTGTTGTGCAAACAGAACAGTGGTTCGCGGGAATAAGTTGTTAGAGTGGAACTTGTCATTGATAGAATACGGAAGGAATATGGGTAATTTGCCACAATGTAAGTTGAATGGTGGGTGAAGGTTAGACCAAGCGGAACCAAGTAATGTAGTTCGGCCGAGCACTTTTCATGATATTAGCGGTAGAGCAGTGAGAGACTCACCACATCCCGTCCGGGTGAGAGATGTTGGAAGGTGGAAAATAATTTTTCAACAAGGACTCGGAGACGCTTTTGAACTTTATCAAGACTGGAAAGTGAGGTCTGGGCAACTTCTGCTCAAATATTACCAACAGTAATTTTTGTCCTGATTTGGCTCTTATAAAGTTAGAGGATAGTATGAGGAGTCCGGTACTTACTCGAGCGGTACAGGAAATCTATTATTTTACCTGCATCTTATCACCCGGATCAATATATCCAGTCCCATATAAGATGAAATAGTATGGGAAATTTTCAAGGATGAAATTAAGTAAAATAGGAATTTTTTTATTTTATTTTATAATTGTTGAATTTTCTGATTAATGGAAACGGGGAGTGCATTAATGAATGCGATAGAAAAATAAATATTTCTCTCTAAATTAGATGTTTTTTTTGGGGGGTGGATTTTATCATCAGACATTATCATTTTATTTCCGTGTCTCTGTCTGATTAACTACAAAAGCAGTTCAACTGTTGTTTTTTTTTTTTAGCAATCTGAAAGCAAAATTAATTCATGGTGAAAATGAAACCAAATATAGCAGAATCATAAGGGTGATGGAAACAGTGGCCTGGTAATTCGAACTGAATTAATTATGTACATCGGTGTCCATGTGTGCGCATATATTGACGAAAATATGTCAATGTGCACGTGTGTTGGCGAGATATACGTGTGGTGTACACGCGTTGGTCAGCTTTGTAAAATGCCGGCCCCATCTGTGATCTATAGTGAAATCAATCATGGTTAATACCCATCTCTATTAGCAGCCGTCAGCAAGTCGAACAGTTCGATGTAAGTGCAACTGACAGTAATCTCTGCTTAATGAATAGAAGGGGAAAAGAAGAAACGGAAATGTATATTGAATAAAAAAAAGAGAGATAACGAAGAAAGGTTAAAGGAGATGAAGTCGTTTTAAAGAGAGCGGTTATGCTAATGAGATAATTACGATTGTTATGATATAATTACGGGGAAAGAGGGTAAAATATTCAGAAGAAAAGAAAAGAAAAATTTAAGGCCCAGTGAAAGAGATTGCGAGAAAGGGAACATTTATCCATCTCTCAATGCTGGCAAGATGTGATGCAAGGTCCATTTAATGTGGACTGCCCATACACATAAATACAGGCGTATGAAATATATGCCCGGATACGATGGCGTGAGTATCGATCAGCCCTCCTGTTTTAATGTAAGGACGAAGTTGATACCTCAGGGTTGCAATCCCGAGATTAATTCATGACTTTAAGTTGATGAAAACACAGATAACTTTGAACAACGGGCAAAATGCACTTTGATCTGCTATTTACCCGCCTCCTTGCGGTAGGGGATGTGGCACAAGATCTGTTTTAATGTGGGGTGTCTATATCCGTAGGTGAACCAATTGTTGTGATGGATGTGTTATCGTAACTACTAACCCTAATTTTTAGCTAAGAATAAATTTGGAAGGCGCTAACGTACCCTAAGGTATTTTACAGCATTTCCAGCGTAGACAGTGGATTTTTTTTGTAGTCGAATTTACCCCAAGCAAGGAAGGAAAGCCACTAAGATACAAGGTGTTACAGGTTGTGAAAGAATTAAAAAACAGAAATACTGAAGAAGCCAGAAGAATATAAGTGTAATCCGGAAGACAGTAGATATCGATTGATATTGCATTTAAATTTTTAAAGATCAAAGCTGGAAGACAGTTCCACAAGCGAGAATTGCAAGAAAAGAAACTGTTAGCATAGAACTTACGCTTACACCTAGCCAATTCAACTGTAAATTGATGAGACCTTGTTACCAATTTAGTACTGCACTTATATTTATAAAGTGTAGGTGCCATAGTGAAGAGCTCATCCGAACAATTACCATGAAAGTATCTATAGAAAAATCACAAAGAAGCAACTTTAAGGCGGTGGGAAAGTACCTAAAATCGAAAGCCAGATCAGGATTAATAATATTGCAGATTTTTCTATCAAGTATCTCTACAATAGCAACGTAAAGACACATAAAACAAAATAATACAGGAATTTTTTTTTTAAATCAGTTGTTCAGTTCTTCCGCATCTGCCATAATCATCTGTCATTGCACCAATCGATTAATACCTTTTTCCAGATCTTGCCCCAATCGATTATTACCTTTTTCAGATCTTGCCCCAATCGACTATTACCTTTTTCCAGATCTTGCCCCAATCGATTATTACCATTTTTCCTGACTTCGCAGCAACCGGTTATTATATTTTTCCTGTCCTTGCGAAAACAGATTATTACCTTTTTCTCCTAGCCTTGCACCAACCGATTATTACCATTTTACCTGGCCTTGCGCCAACCGATTATTACCAAAATGCCAGACCGATTATTACCTTTTTACCTGGCATTGCGCCAGCCGATTATTACCTTTTCTCCTGGCCTTTCACCAACTCATTATTACCTTTTCTCCTGGATTTGCACCAACCGATTATTATCTTTTCTACTGACCTTGCGCCAACCGCTTATTACCTTTTTTATGGCCTTGCACCAATCAATTATTACCTTTTCTCCTGGGTTTTCGCAAATCGATTATTGCCGTTTTTATGTCCTTCCGCCAACCGATTATTACATTTTTTCTTCCCTTGCCCCATTCGATTATTACTTTTTTCTATCGCAGCAAAATGCTTTACTGTTGAAAACTTTTCCCCTGAAAAAAAAAAAAAAATAACAAACAAAAAAAAAAAAAAAATTCACGAATGTGTCGAAAATATTTTCTCACTAAAAGCTGCGGAACTTTACTCAAAATGTAACAAAAAGCTGCCAGATAAGTGACAACAGGTCATTACAAATAATGTCGAATATATAGTTGAATAAATTGCAATTGTACTTTTAATTTTTTATGAATAAATTGATAAACAAAAGCGGAAACTATTTATGACTCAACCTAAATGAAAGAGCTCTAACGTTTAGTGTACTTGGGAAGTCTAATTTCCTTGTAAACTTTTAAGAAACAGATTTTATATATTTAACAGTATCGCTGTTTTGTCAGTAAATGTCAAATATTTATTAAATAGAAACGGAGAATTTCTTCATTACAATTGTCAACTAATAATATATGAATTTAATGTAAGAATATATTAAAACAGTATATTTCATTATAACTTATTCATTAACATATGTTCCATCATTCTTAACCGTCTTTCAGTGATTAATAAGCTTCGTAATATCGTTTAGGTAAAAATATTTTATTTTGCAATAAGAGAATGTTAAGAGTGTGTTTTCCACTCCTTCCTGTACTTTTAAAACCGATCCATGAAGATGGGTCCGTAAACTCCGGAACAGCTGGTAATTAGTTGAAACAAAATCTCGAGAATAAGGAGTGTATGGAATTTATTTCCCAGTCAAAGTCCTTAATCTTTCCAGATGTGATCTTAATGTTTTGGTCTGTGCATTATCACGATGGAAGACCAAAACATTACGATTGATGAAATTGAAACTTTTTTCCTTCGAAGCAGTCTTAAATCATTTAACAACTAACAACACATAAATTCTCCAATCCTAACAGGGATTGGGAGCACCTCGTAGCGGAGTATACCAAAGTAACCCCAGTAAACATTCACTAAAACCTACCTTAAAACGAAGTCTACTCTGAATTATATAACAGCCTGTTCGCCTCGATTATGGCAATGGTGGGTCGATTTATATTCTTGTAAAATATTCATTTTCCAACACCAGTCACTCTTCTCTCAAAATGTATTCAACAGAAGATAGAGAAGTGCAGGAGCCCGGATGAATCTGTCAAATATAGGGAACCAATTTTTCAAGTTTAGGTCCTTTTCAAAATTTTCGCAGATGGCAATGAACAGTTGAATGACTTGATTTGATTTCTGAAGTATTTCTGTCGTAAAGAATATCACCGTTACACACCCACTCACTCATGCGCGCACACACACACAAACACGCACACACACACATATATATATATTTGATAAAAGTAGAGTTTTACGGTATGCTATATTTATAGATAAAAGCGTTCGATATCAAGGATACAGTGCTTGTAGACACTTAAATTTGGAAACGGCATGCCGTAATACTTGACATTCTTGATGGAAGCTTCAATATGGACATTTCGGGCAGTGCAGAGGACTCAGAATAAAGGGGGATGAGGCTAATGGTGATTACGAATGTGTTTGAAGTTATCACTATCGATGACGACGTTATGCCTTCATTCATTTCTCGCAGGGCCTCAGATTCAACATGGAGGCCTACATCAAGAGCCTTGAAGAGGTAGTGCTGCCCTGTCTCAAGAGGGTGACTGCTGGAAGACACTATTTCTGGCAAAAGGACTCTGCTCTGCACCTATACCACACAAGCAGGATAACCCAGTCATGGCTGCCAGACAATTTCTGTGACCACATCACACCTTACATCCTATAACTTCTTAGACTGCAAAACCCTTTATTATTAAGTGTGGGGTGCAGTTGATCGAGAGAACAACAAAGCTCCTTGTAACACCAAAGATAAACTGGAGGCGAGGATTATGGCAGCATTCACAAACTTAAACAAGGAGATCGTCCAGAAGAGTTGCAGGAGATTCCGAGGTCGTCTGTAAACCTTGATTGTTAAAATGAGATGATGTCAGTGTTATCTTCATTTTTGCCTAATTCAGACGACAATTTATCCATCTCACACACTCTCTCTCTCTCGCTATATATATATATATATATATATATACGTACACAAATTAAGGGGGATTTGAATAAACATAATTAATTAATAGAGCCTAGAAGAAACTTCAACAGAATACTACAGAAATCACTGGACGGCGGTTTCGTCCTATTTTTCACGTTTTCTAGCGGCTTGGGGATAGAAGACGAGACTCATGGGGGCACAGTCCATTGGTATAAGTAGACTCGGATAAGTCACACGACGAAATTTGTGAAAAGCTAGCGCTATATCGAGTCTGGTTTGTTACCTCTCCGTCACCGAGACACGTTGGTCCACGCTCCGGGTTTGATTCTCGGTAATGTATGCGCACTGCTGATGTGCCCTGAAAATAGGGCGAAACGAATGCCCAGTGCTTTCGGCATTCTGTTGGTACTCGATGAATTAATTATGATATACTTACATATATATATATATATATATATATATATATATATATATATATATATATATATATATATATATATATATGCCATAAGATGTTGTCATATCTATCTATAGACCTGTTGTCTTAAGATGTCAAAATTATCTATAGACCTAGAGCATTGATCACTGCATACGTTGGGTGTCTGATCTGACTGGCACCTGTTCAGATAATGTTAGCAGGAAACAAATAAATATTTGATCTTTTAACCTCAGACACCCAAATAAAAAAAAACAAACCCTTATGCCAACTTTTTTCTTTAAGTATAAGTGACTATGATATAGTCATGTAAATTTTGTAAATAAAGATATATATATGACTTACGACCCCATATTTTAACCGCCCTTTTCTCCTCCAGATCCTCTGTATCTTTCGAGCGCTTCCAGGCTGGAGGGCAGGTATCATTCACTTTTGGAATCTCAGCTTTAAACGAGACAACTGACGCTTTGCACAATAATAGTTTTCAACTAACAAGATATCGCAATAATGAATTCTATTTGAATCCTACAGAGAATTAAAAAAGACAATATCATATTGGCTAATGAAACCCCAATATGTCCCATATATGACAATGCATGTTATTCAAATTCAACGCGTTCTTATTAGAAATATGGACCTTGTACTCTCGGATTTAATGTCTGAGTTAGACTCCTCTCTGAGAGTGGGTTTTAATGTATTTGCCTGTAACAAACATACACTTCTTAAAATTTTTCTCCACTCTTGCAACTCAAGTATAGCTTAGCCGATAACGGAGGTCTACACTCGGCGTCTAGAAGGACACTTCAGGACCCCTCTGTGCCTGGCTTTACTGACGTCACAGTGAGTATATAATGCACGGTTTGTGATGAGCCACATTTGTCTCATCAGGATTTTATTTGTGATTCTCCTAATAAACTGGTTCCTAAATGACTTTTATTTTCTAAGTTAGTGACAGTGAAAGTAACAAGCGTTTAAACACTGATCTATGTTACGTTTTCTAACGTATCGATTTTTATCACCTTTTTCTTGTTGACGTACTACAGTTGACTACAACAAACAGCAGTGGTTTTTTTTTAATCACTTCGCTAAGACGCAATGTGATAACTGGGAGTGAGAGAGAATTAGAAGATTTTTAAGGCACTGAAAACCCAATCGTAAACAAGAAACAAGGGATGCACCTCTACACATGTTCAAAACCCGGGGGGAAGTGTGAACCTGACCGTAGACGAACCCATCTACTTTTCTTGAAAAAGAAAAATTAAAACAAATAAAAGAAGAAATAAAATACGTAGTAATAAAAATTCAGAGTTCAGGCGGGGAGACGTTAGAAGTATAGATTCGAAATTTAGAAGGAAAAGGAAGCATAATCCCAAACAGGAAACAAAGGATAAAAACTATACCCGTATTCAAAAACTGTGAAGAGTGCGAACCGGGCGATAGTCGAACCTATTTACTTCTACTGAGGAGAAAAAATAAATAGTAAATAAAATTTCAGAGTTCAGGCTTTAAAGATGCTTCTCTCTTTTTGCAAGTCCGTGTATTCTGCTTAATTTTTTTACTCTTTTTAAGTATTGCATCCTAATATTAAAAAATACTTTAAATAATCCTAAAACAGTTTTAGAATAATTTGATACCGGTTAATAGCATTTTAGTTTTCATCATTTCACAACTGAAAGACTAGAGCCATTTGAATAAGCACACACAAATCGGCGCAGTGAATTGTTCGCCTTTACCCTTCTATTTTGGGCTAGGCGCCTTTCTTCCCCGTACAGATGAAGAAAGATGCTTCGTGCAGCGACGTGCCAGGCTTATTCTATTAATTACATGGCATTATCAATAATCCAGCCGATCTTTGTGTTTATTCAAGTTAAACAATCGACTGAGCCGTCTCCTCCCATCATATTATTCCCTGCCTCGTTGAATTCATCAGATTTTTTTTTTACCCTCACTCCGTGTTTGTATCATGTCTGTAACTTCATTCTATATAGCTAATGTTTTTTTTTTCCGTTTCTCTTTCCCTTTTTATCAAGAGTATAAAGGCTTCGGTACAGCGCCACATTTCTTCATTTCTACGTCTTTTTCATATTTTTCTTTCTTATCAATTTTATTATTCTTTCTCTCTTGTAGAAATGCATATCTGGAAAGTAAAACAAATGCTTAATCCAAACAATACACTACTCTTACAAGTATAGTTGTTTTTGTTATTGACCTTTTTTAAATAATAGAAATAGTAATAAAACTTTGTTCATTATTTCTACTTTTCTCTTTTTAACCTTAAATTTGTTTCTATTAAGCTGGGGGATTTTCGTCTTTAAAAACAGTTTTAAAAATATGTCTGGATATTGGATACCTTTTAGTTGCTGAATGAAGGTCATGCGTTCTCTGACTAGAATCATTCTTCAGGACTTATGGCTCTCTACAACGGTTTACATCTTGTAGCTCTTCAAAATATCTTTTTTCTATTCCTGCAAGTCCCTGTTCATATATATTCATATATATAAGCTCGTTAGGTTACTCGCTGTTTTCGTCTGTTGCTTTTAATTTCAGTATGTCTTGTGAGTACGTATAAGTTAATTTTAAGAGTATTGCATCATACAGGAGATATAAAATGAATGCAAGTACTGCTGGCCCTGGCTACGCCGTTGGCCAAACTATATATCTATTTACTCTAGTCAAATTAGCTTCAATATTAAATTTTCAAAGGTCGCATGATACGCGTATATAATATATTCTTCAGAAGAATTCGTTAGAACAACCATAATCAAAACAGCGAAATTGAAAAAAAGTGAACACGTAGGTGGGTGTAAATAACGTGTCCTGATTAAAATAAATTTATTAATAAAAACAATATATATATATATATATATATATATATATATATATATATATATTAGGTTGGTGCAAAAATGATGTCGTTTTCTCACATATGTTACTATGTGAGAAAACGACATTATTTTTGCATCAACCTAATATATATATGGAGGGAATGTATGACAAAGTGGAAAATGTTTACTTGTAAGGTGTTTCGTCCTTTAGGACTTCATAAGGACGAAACACGTCCCAAGTAAACTTTTTCCACTTTGTTATACATTTCCCTAATATTGTTCGTTATCTCATATATATATATATATATATATATATATATATATATATATATATATATATACAATCAACACGCATAAGTAAACTGATGCACAAAAATAAATCATTTATTCATGCCGTAGGATCACACGCGGTCTATGAAATCAAGTACAAACAAACCCCAACATAGAACGAGGGAGAAGTTTGCATACAGCCAGAATCCATTTGGTGATTGGTATTCCAGGACATTCCCTCCAGTTGCCGAATGTGGTGGCGGGATTGCGGTGGTGTTATGGGGCTGCAGAAACGGAGAATACGGAAGGTTACAGAAAAGCGGTTTGTGGCACGGTGAGGAGTTCATGTAAAAAAAAAAAAAGAAAAGAGCAGAGCACACAATCGCAGACGAACTCGAGACGAGGCAAATAATAGTCGTTATAAAAACATGGCCTGTCGCTCTTTGATAGCCTCTGTAAGTGGGGGACAAGGAGGAACGAAGCGTTTCCCATTGCCAGTCGCGTGTAATCTGTTTTGATTGGCAGATTAGGTCAATCCTAAGAACCCCCTTCTCATCCACAAAAAGAAAAAAATGTCATCGAATTCAACCAAATGACTAAGTCGGCAGGTCAGGAAATCCTCGTGCTTACAGAAAAAGGAGTGGTAGCTTTGGTGCCAAAGATTTAAGCATCTTGGGGCCCGCATTGAGGTCACTGTCGGTCGTCGCCACGAGGAGTTTAAAGCCGACGTCATCTCCGATCATCTAAACTTGTCCTTTTGGCGATAGTGGTTCTAGAAACATTGCTCCTAAGATGTGGCCCCTGTGTTTTTAACAAACACACATCTTTTGCTTTCCGCTGTTCGTAACTTTTGTCGATGTTTTTGTTGTTTTTGACCCGGGAGTTAATAAGACCTCACCACTTAAATTAGGAGTGAACGGGGATTATGTCGAGAAAATCAGACAGATTAGGATATGATTCTACTTGCAGAATATATAATCTTTCTTGGTTTTACTCAGACAAGGATACTTCTTCGGAGTAATTTTCATGTCATCTTGAAGAGAGAGGGGGTATTGAGAAAGAGAGAGAGATTAGTGCTGAGAGAGAGGTAGCGGGATTGAGAGAGAGAATCTAGAAAAGGTTTATGGTGAGGGAGTCTGCAACGATGCCTGTGAAAACGATACCTGCTAGTCTGAGGATTTAGCACTTGTGACTTTTATTTAGTTATATGAGAAAAGATTGGAATTCGAACCTAGTAAGGTTCTGTTCGTAGTTTGACGCTGTAGTCATGTTTCATAACGAAAGTGAGAATACTTACAGCAAAATTATAATGTTAATCTCAATACACATCTACAATCGTAAATCAAGAAAAAAAAAACATCATTAATTACATCCCTTCGATGTAATTAACTACTGTTACTAAACAGATAACCTCATCCTCAAAAGATGATTCATACTTGTAGCTTTTTTGTGTTTTACTAAGTCAAGCTTCTAAAATAACAGTAGCCATACAAATGGATAGGGTTGATATAGCAATAGTTAATTTATCAGATTTCATTCATGAGACAGTCATTGACCAAACGTTTAGCGTTCCTGTTGGGTGAAATAAAGTCTTCCACTTAAAATAGATTTTCAGTCAAATCGACTTTTCAAGTCCACTAACTGTTATCGCTCTTTTCATTAAAGATGTCAGTTTTCTTTCTAGCCATTTGCGAAAAGTCGACATCTTCATCATAATATTATTTTTCCCTATAGTTACATGTGCTAACCGTTTTAGTTGTTGCTGTTGAAAATCTTCAATTGGTTTCCGTTATTTGGTAAAGCTCTTTATTTGTGATTATGGCGTATCATTCTGTAAGGGCTGATGAAGAATGACTTCTTTAAGATCTAAACAATTCATACGTTTGAAGCCATTTTTTTTTATCAATGACCTGAGAAAACTGTTGTATATAGATGATATTTTGGGCATTTCTGAACGAGTTGGATTCTGTGCATAACATCCAATTCTGTATTTTTACCGGCCTAAAGTGCTTAAAGTGAGGTTAATATTTAATTTCAAGACAGAACCTCTCTATATGAAAAATTGGAGCAATACATTCTTTCTACGCCAATTCACCTTATCATTTGACCTTGAGTTGTACAATTCCAATATTAGAATTTTTTTTCAAATAAGTGTAAACGGAAAATTCTCAAGTGTTTTAACATAACAGAGTTTCTGAAATGCTGCTGTTTGTCGGAAAACCAAATGATGATATTACGTATTTTAAGAAGTGTATGTGGGGGTGGGTATCTGTCAGATGAGATGATTAAATGTTACATAATTATTTAAACAAATAAAATAAAATAAATACATACCAGAAAGTCATGAAATACAAGTGAAAAAAATGTTCCCTCAGTAAAAAGGAGGTTGATTAAGGCCCTTGACTAAATAACCTATTACATGAATTGGCTTAAATTCTCTTTAGAACTCCTGCCTCTAAAATTCGTATATACTTTTATTTATATTTATTTATTCGATTATTCTCAAAATTGATTTCTCCTTTTTCTCAGTAAACTTGTTTCATCGTAATTTTGTTTCTGCTGGTCACAGCAACCATTCCTGTTTGAAAAAAAAAATGTTATACTAGATAACAACCATTTAAGATATTTCCCCTCCCAATGAAAATAAAATGGCTTCCCCACTTCGGAGCTCAAGAGAAATCTTTGATAACTGGCTTATATTTGCAATTGCATTTCCGCTTTCAATGTCAAATCATTTATCTAGTAAATTAATTTAATATTCTATAAAGAAAGGGTACACTTTAGTGAGCTAATATACGAGCCCATTACTTTTGAAAAAGGAATGGTGGAGTCAAGGATCTGAGGCCGCATTGATGTAACTACGAAGGCTAAAGCTGACGTCATCTCCGATCAAACTATCTCAATTACCTAAACTTGCAGTTAAGGACACAATAGGCGCCCAACACATATGACCTTACGCTAGATTGAGCTAATCTCGAATAAACCCCAAACATCTCGTTGTTGGGTAATGGTTAACGAGCTACTTTAGCAAGAAAATATATAGTGTTGCAAACACGATTTTCAGTCGATATGTGGCAGACTAAGCCGAGCTAATAAGCCTTGAGGGTAATGGAGGTTAAAGAGCTAAACCTTTTATTACAATGATGTTCACTCTGTACAAGGACCGAGAGCAACTCGAGGAAGAGAATTACAGAGCAAGAGGCAGAGTTTATGCGGATATGTAGAGAAGATTACGATTAACCATAAATTTGAACAGATTGTAGTGATCGGGAAAACATTCTCTTGGGAGTCGGTTTCACAAAAGAGCGGTTCGTGGGAAGCAGCTGCTCGAATAGAACTTCCATTTCGCCAATGGAATACGAATGGAATGAGAGTGGGTTGCTAAGATGGGCGTGGCAGGGTGTGTCTTAACCGTGAATGTTAAAACTAGTGGAACTAAGGAGTGCAGTTCATCCAAAACTTTCCACGGAAGTAGCATTATAATAGCGAGAGGCTTGCGATGTTTCGTCCGTGAGAAAGGAGTTGAAGGGTGGAATATAATTTGTCACACATAAGGACGCGGAAACGGAAACTCTATGGAGACTGGGACGTGAAAACTGGGCCGCTCCTACTCATGTAAGTTGTTATTGCAGTGCAGTAATCTTGATCCTCACTAGGTGACTTGTGGACTTGTACCAGACTAAGCCAAAATAAGAAAATACCTAAAAGAAAAAAGAGAATTGAAGGTCATGTTTAATGAACTTCAGCTTTTGGCATTGAGAAGATAATGATGGTTGATATTTGTATGTATTTGTTGTTTCACGATTAATCGAATTAGATTTTTTTTGTATGTGTTCCGGAAAAGAAGCGTAGATTGTTGAATCGCCTGCAACATCCGGAAGACCTAAGAACACGACACATCTGGTTCGTGTTGGAGTTGCATCAGTTGCTCCAAATCAAGCAATTCCTGACTGCTCACGAACTTGTAGTACATATGTGCTTCCCCTTCAGAAATATCGTTGTGATTAAACCTCTTTATAAGTATACCACTGTGCGTTAGTATGTAGAACACCAGAAGCTGTGCGCACGCAGGCATATCGGTATATATGTATAGGCGCATACATAAGAATTCTACTTTCTGGTTTTAATACACTACAGATTTATTTCACTCATGTTTTACAGCAGATCCAGTCTTAATTTCCTTTATTTATAGCTTGTGTTAAAGATTTTGTTGGATATTTGGTCCCTATTTTTTTTTTTTTTTCGTTTTGAATTAACCTCAAGCAAGACAGTAAGACACAATGAGTTACTGGGTTCGAAAGAATTGGAAAACATCAAATAATATGTAGGAGCGAGATCAATAGAAGAGTAAGCAAGAAGACAGTAGATAAAGCTTGGCATTGTATATAAATTTTTGAAGATGACCGGAAGCATGTAGCCGGAAGTAACTTCCACAAGCGAAGTGTGCAAGAAAAGAAACTGTTAGCAAAAAACTTCCGGTTACATGTAGCCAATAAAACTGCAAAAGAAAGTACTTATAGGAAAGGTATAGGGAAACAAATTTACGGCGGTGGGAAAGTGACTGAAGCCAGTCCAACTGTAAATTGATGAGACCTTGTTGCGCTGAAATTTATAAAGTCTCTGTACATATATAGTATTATAAATGAAACTGATTTTAACAAAGTATTATCGTTAGTATCAAAGATGTTTTTTTCCTTTTATATTTTAAGGTATAAAATTATCTGAAGATAAGTTTTGAATAGAAACTAAAATGACAAAACCGCAGTATTTCTTTTCGTTGAAATGGTTTTCAGTACATGCTCACAAAGCGTAGACTCAACATTTCTTCTTTTCTTTCATTAATCATTTCATGAATTACCATGTATTCTTGAGAAAGATTGTGAAGTCGTTTCACTTACTATTGTTTCCATGCTTTTGAATTCAATGTTTCCTTTACATTTGTTTAGTATTTCTATCTTTATCGTACCATCATATTTTCTTTTATCACGGCGATATTATATGCGTGGCTTAGATGTGGCACAAGGCCGAAAGTATGGGGAAGCCAGAGAGGATCGAACTCACTATACGGTCAAAATTGATCTAGTGAGACAAGCTTGTTAACCATTACATTACGTCGAAGTACTCAAATTAACGTCACTCTTATGGGGTCTCTCTTAACACGTCAGTGAGTTCAGTTACCACCTCAGTGGATAATTACTTTTATCAAGTCAGCGTCTGTTATTTTATCACGCCAACATATGTTCTTTTATCATTTCCACGCATGTTCTTTTATCACGTCAGTGTTTTCTGTTTTATCAAGTCAACATTGGTTGATTTATCACGTCAGTTTAACCCTCATTCGATGAATCTCATTAGTTTGATCCTCAGTCAACGAGGCTCACTTTGACCCTCATTAGATGACACTGATTATCTTGATGATGGATCATTTCTAGCTTTGTACTGTTGCAAGCTAAGTTTACTATTAGATGATTTCAAAATTCCCCAGAGTTTGTTTTTTTTGTTTAATTCATTTAAAAACCTATTGTCTATTGTGTCTTTAGTCACTGATTTCCAAAAAGGTGGCGGGCGCTCGGAACGTTTACTCTTTGTAATAAAAATTCATTAATACATTTCGCCGTGAGCAATGATCTGATTGTGTTGAGTGTTATATAAGCATACGTGACACAGCACAATCAGATGATTAATATTTAATATAATATAAAACCACACAGAATATCTCATAGGTCAGTAATTGTAGGAATAACGAGGAAACTTTAGCAATTTTCCCTCATCGTCTTTACGCACGTAAGCAAGCAACTTTAAACACGACCTTGTATCACATTCCGTTTGAGCGGCAAAGTCATTTTAAAATAAGTTCTAGAATCATTAACATCTCCTAACTTGTACTGTTATCAATATGCAGTGACTTATGCCCCTCCGAAAAAAAATGTTAATATTGCTTAAATAAAGTTCTTCCTTCTAAAGTCTACTTCAACTCTATACTTCTAAAGTCTCCGCCAAAACTCTGAAATATTATTTACGATTTTTTTTCCTCAATAGGGGTAGATGGCTTCGCCTTCTCGGTCTTTTGAACAGGAATAGAGGTTTATCTCTTGTTCTGTATTTAGGATTGGGTTTCCGGTTCATTCTGAATTCTACTTCAAATCTATAATTCTAACGGCTCTGTTTATATTCTGAAAATTTATTATCCTAATTTATATATTTTTATCAATAGGAATAGACAGCATCACCTATGGTCCGGTTCACACTTCTCCCTGGTCTTTTGAGCAGGAGCAGACATTTATCCCTTGTTTCCTGTTTAGGACTGGGTTCCCGTTTCCTGTCCCTTCTACAGTCTATTTCATCTATATTCTTCTAACATAGAGGGTTATCGCTGGTTCCCTATTTAGTGTTGGGTTTCCGATTCCTTCTCCCACACTATACTTCTAACCCCTTGCACTACACTCTAAAATTTTATTTACTATTCATGTATTTATCTATTTTCAATAGGTGTAGATAAGTTCTCCTATAGCCTGGTTCAAGCTTCTTCCAGGTATTTTGAATAGGAGTAGAAACATAACCATTGTTTATTGTTTAGAATTGGGTTTCTGATTCTTTCATTCTTCTCTCCTAGTAACCCTCTTGTGTCTTAGTGGCATTATCACCTTCCTTGTGTTGAATTAATTGAAAAAATATTCGTATCGAATAATAAGCAGATAGGCTTGAATGTATTAAATTGTCCGATAATATAGATTTGGATTTGGTCATATGTGGCATTGACATTTAAACTCTGTTATATGAAATAAGAAATCGGATGATGTCCAACACGTTTGTCTATTTGTGATTCAATGATCATTTCTTTTTCCTGTATTTCAGCCTTTTATAAAGAAAACAGAACATTTATTTTCTGTTTTCTTTTATTTTCAGCGCGGATTGACATTGATTAAGGAAGGTTATCCTACACTGACATTCTTACCATTTCGTTTTTCCCCTCAGATTGATTGACACATATGACGTTGGCATTGTCTTTCGGAAGAAAACATCACATTCGATGTTCTGAAACCATCGAGTACAAAACAAATACTTATTTCAATTTATCCACAAAGTAATAAGTGCCTGACACTGAGTTAATGACATTAAACAGACGATGGGCCAGTGAATATATATATATATATATTGGAATTACAGAAATCAAAAACAAAAAAAAAGTCCGATGTGACGAAATTAAATTGAATTCGTTCATTGACGAGGAAACCTAGACTTGGTTGTATGTATATAAGTACGTGGGTGTTTGTGCTACAGAATTCAAGAATAGAATAATAGACTTTCAACGAACACACACAGTCACAAACATACTTACCAAAAATCGTAATCTAAAACATCCACTGCATGCAAATGCTGGGCTTTAAACATACATGTATACAGAAATACACGTCTCTTTTTTATGTTTTACTATCTTTCTCTGTACACACACACACACACACACACACACACACACACACACACACACACACACACATATATTATATATATAGTTTTAAGTTATGCTATATTTAGAGATTAAAGTGCTCAATATCAAGGGTAGAGCGTATGTAAATATAAAAGTGGACATTGAAGTGAACACACAGAGGTGAAAGTTTTTTTCAAGTTAAATGCAATCGTTAGGCACGTGGCTGGACGATTGTGTTTACCATGAAATAGACTGTCGCCTCTGAGTGTTGACAACAATGTTGACTTTATATATATATATATATATATATATATATATATATATATATATATATATATATATATATATAAATGGATTAAATCCGAAATATTTTTAATTTATTTGTTTATACGTTAATTTAAATTGTTACTCATATTCGAGTATATGTTCTGTTTTTATTTGTTAATTAAACAGCATATGTGTTCAAATGCACTATTCGGGCTTTGTTTCATCAGGAGGCCCTATGTGGCCGAGTGGTCTAAGGCATGTCATATCTAATGCCGGAGGCCCATATTTTTCTAACAAAATTTCTTGAATATTTAGGCCGGTAGAGGTAAATAAATAAATATACAGTTTATTAAAGAAACAAAAACAATGCATCTACTCAGATATGAGTATCCATTTAAAATAACATCTAAAGAAATAAATCAATATATATATATATATATATATATATATATATATATATATATATATATACACACACACACACACACACAGAGTTTAAACATTATTTTTAATGGATACCTATATTTTAGTGGATAGACATATATGTATGTGTATACGTATGTGGTGTGCTTATGTGTGTGTATGTTTACCTGTGCTTCAGTGTGCGCGCTCATGTGCATGTGTGTATCTGCTGAGTCTGTTTACCTGTGTGTGCATAGGTGTATACGTATGCCTGTGACTATATATTTCATGCGCTCATGTGTGTGTAACTATGTGCGGATGTTTTAGGTCGACATTAAGCTAACAAATGCGTATCAAACTCAAGGTATTCATTCATTTTCGTAACTCTACCATACATTATATATATATATATATATATATATATATATATATATATATGTATATGTATATATACGCTCACACACATACATAAATGTATATGAATGCCTTATATATATGTGTGTGTCTGTGCGTGTGTGTTTGATTTAGTTTCATGTATATATAGGTAATTTCATACACCCTCCCTACTTTTTTTTTATAACTACCGATTAACCCATCTGCCTTTTCTCCTCTCTTACTCATACTGCAATGATCATATGTACATACATACGTAGTGTGAAACTTAATTCTTGAGTCTAAATTTGCAAATAGATAAGCTGCTATACAGCAATTGAGGCTGATAAATATAACCTTGGATCAACGTCGAATCTTTGATAGACAGGCCTGAACAAAAAAATCTGTCTTTTTTTTTTTTTTTATTGAAATGAACATAGTAGACACAGTTGGAAAATGAAGGTAAATCAAAGTCAAATCTTTGAGTAAATGCTAGCAAGAGAATCTTGTAATGACATGGGAATGGAAAATAAAGAGAAAACGAAAAAGAAAAGAGTTGATGAGAACAGACATCCTCGATTGGTAAATGAGAAGAATGATGACACCATGTAGAAAAAAGTGATACTTTGCTGAAAAACAATAACAAAATAAATAAATAAAATCAAACAAAAACAGATAAAGAAGGTGAAACAAAGGGTAAATTTGAGGGATGATGAGATAAGATCAGTAAAAAGAAGTTTATTTGGTGGTAGCGAACAGAAACTGTTAGAAAATCAGAAAAGAATGCATAACAAAAATTCAAAATATGCGAAAAAATATAAACTAGACCAGCAGAACGAGAAAAGTATAAGTAGATCAAGACTGACAGAAAGAGAAATTGCATGAAGAAACAAAACCTGCATTTTGATTGACAAAAAACTATATTAGAAACCAATTTGGTTACAAACTAATATTCAGTCCAGGTCAAAATATCTTTCGGATATTTGTATATTCACTAGGGTAATTTTATGATAATTTCAGTAAATAAGTATGTATCAGGCCACAAACCTACTGATTCACCCGTCTATCTATCTATCTATCTATCTATCTATCTATCTATCTATCTATCTATCTATCTATCTATCTATCTCCTGATGAGTGGACTGAACAATTATGTTAAGGTACGTCTACAAAATTCTGGAGTAGAGATGCTGAATATAACATCAATCAATTAAGTGACAATTTTTATATTTTTACTAGCCGAGTTCACCGGGTGTACATGGCTGCAACTGTATAACCTGCACCCCCCTATATAACCGCACCTTCTGTCTAGAAATGTCAGTCTGCGCCCCGCTTGCATGCATCACCCGTTGGTATACTAAGCTACTCCCCACCTCATCTTTTTTACGGTATGTCCTTCGCAATTGTTTTAATAAAGGAATTCCATCGATAAAAAAATTTTGTGTGGTCGTTGCTCGGGGTTAAATTGTTTGAATGTTTTAGATATTCAGTAAATTTCCTATGACAGTAATAAATTTCAGATAGTATTCACAAATCTATTAAACAAAAACAGGAATGAAGCGTCATAGCTTGATTCAACTGTAAGTGAAAACGCATGAACACCCCTCTCCTTCTTCGCACGTTTATGGTAAAGCTGGAGGTTCTTCGGAAATTTTGCCCTTTTAACACTTCAATAATCCTTCTCAAACAATCTTTGCAACAAATGTTGCTCGAATGCCAATTTAGGATTGAATCATATGAAGAAACTCTTGGCTAAATGGCAACATCCGATTTTGGACCTAGTTTTTCGCAGAACTGAAATAATCTAAACTAAACATTCACGCAAGACAATTTGTGTGCCATGTAATTTACATATCAAATTTGGAACGCGACGAATAAAAATCCAGGGAATTTTGGCCGCATAAAGGGCTTTTTAACAGTTTTAGTTATACGCTAAGAAGCGAGAAGGGCCGATTCCACACTATCTTATTTCTTGCATGATGGTAATTTTTGCGTGATGGTTGAAGAACATCGTATAAAAATGAGGAAGTTATTCAAGTTTATATTTTAAATAGTACGAAAAACCCGATTTTTTCACAGTTTTTTGTGGGAAGCCAATGTCGCAGAAAAAAACTATCAAGCACTCTACATAAACCCCGTAACATGAGTCATATTTTGCATTAAGTGCAAAGAACATCATCTCCCCCAGTAAAAGATACTTCACCACCCTGGTACCATCACCACAAATCGCAAGTAACAGATTCCGGACATTTCACCCTTCTATGACCTCCACCCACCATCATAAGTGAGAAAATTTGGCCCGGATCCTTCGGCTCCCTCTGAACAGCTGCAGTATCCAAGTGAGAGAATTAAACTAAGCACAACTATTAAACGATGAACAATTTTCGCGGATTTTGACTTCATTCTGGGGTTTGTTTCTTTGTTTCTTTGTTTTTTTGTTTTTTTGTTTTTAATTTTGTGAATGACTCGATAAAACTCGATATAATTTTTTTTTATCCATAATGTTAAATGTGCTAAATAAAATTCAACTTTTTAACAAGAAAAATCTCAAGTTGGTGTTAAAAATTGATTTATTTAAGATGGAATGGTTTATTATAACATTTTTATTTAAACATATTGTTTTTATTTTCAAGTTTTATTATTGTATATGATCCATTATTGTACACATTAGATTGCAATAAAATTTGTATTTTATATGTATACTACCTTTTGCAAATTGAGACGAAGTAGAGGTGAGTGCATTATAGATTAGGGTCACAAGACCGGCTCGTGGATTGAGTATACGAGTGTCGACTGAAAAATTCATAGGTGGACCCAGATACAAATGTGATTAGACACAGCAGTTGGCAGACTAAAAGACATGCACGTGTACCAGAATGAAACAGCAGAATGGATATCTACTTACATTTATATCTTAATCAGCCTGTCAACTTTTCAGTTGACACTTGTATTCTGGCCTAGAAGAGTATATTTTAGCTTAGCCATGTTTATACCCGGGGTAACAAGTGGATTACACTAACTCATACACCGAGTATAAAACAACCTCGCCTAGAATGACCTGGAGTACTCTCTGGGCAGGCTGTATACTCTTGGCTTCTTGCACAGGACGGCTTTCTTATGAACTCATTCAAAGCTAATCAGATATAAACTCAGCGAAATTAATAGGCATTGAAATGTTAGGCCTAATAATGCACTAAAAAAACTCTGCGAGTGAGGAACACTGAATAATCCATATTATGTCTGAATATCTTCTGTCGACGGTGGAGTAATGGACAGCGGCTCGGACTGAGGAATCGGGGAGCCGAGTTCGAAATCTGGTCGAATCCATTACATTCACTTATGTGCTAATACCCTTGGGAAATGTATGAATCCTCTTCTTCTTCCCCCAGCTATGGGTAAATAGGAGGATAGACCAGGTTCTATAAACTTGGATTGCAACTGCTCAATCCACAGAAAGAAATGGCAACCTACTGAGGAAAAAATCTGCCTCGTCAGTCATGTATGGAAAGATACATGATCGCCTAAGCGTGTATCACGTATGGCATATAACTAACTGACTGATCTTCTGTGGAAACAATTGTCAATGGTTAACTGAAAAACTAACTCTATGAGGTAATATGATTGCTTTTATAACCGAAACATCGGCTCTAGAAAAAATAAAAATTAGATTTTATTAATTGAATAAGTTTATTGGTTAATAAATATGTTTCCCAATTTTTAAATATCTATTTTAAGGAGAGAAAATATTGTTGATCATTTTCTGAAGCGATTCTACAAAATTTCATAGACGATAAACATAGGTGTCCGAAATTTCAAAAGGTTCAGCGCTTTTTACAAATAACGTCGCTGATTGGTTAATATATGTGAATATAAAAATTCAAATCTGGAGGTTACAAAATGTATAAAAATTGAATTTCTGAGTGAGCCGGTTTTGTACAAAAAATCCGTTTCCAGTGACAGTACATAAATCTATTGTATTTTTCTACAATTCTTTAACAGGGTTCCATACAAATTTCACCGTGATAGCGAAAAGTTCATTATCCAAGGTCAGATGAAATTTTCCCGTATTATTAAATAATTTAATATATAATAGGCCGGTTTATCAAATATCGTCGTCATAAATTCACGACGAAAGTAGACCCGATTTTATGGCTGACAGGATCTGCCAATAATAAAGCTTATCACTATATAAAGTTTATCAATGAAGTCAAAGCATTGAATAGAAGAGGAACTTAAACTTTAGGTTAGTTAATCTGCGATCGTTATAAAAAAATTCGTTTCGAGCTCATTTTGATCTTTTAAACGGAAGAATTAACATTTCTAAAGCAAATTCAAATTTCCATTCGAAAATGTTTTAATACAATAAATACAATAAAAGCGATAACAAAACACGCAACCTAACATTTAATCAAACTCATAAATACATTACTTGGCCATGTTATATTAGAAAATAATATTATCCCTATTTTCAAACGAGTGAACGAATCGCAATTATTTACTCTATTTCGTGAAATGAAAACCTTACAAGTAAGTGTACATTACTTTTTGAAATAGAAAACGCACCGGTGTATAAAACGCAACATATTTTTACAAGTAAAACCTACAGTCGTATTTGGATGATTTTTATCGAACAAAAATGCAACGTGCTGGTAAAACCCCAGGTACAAACCAATGTGAATTCCATCGGACTATCAGCTTAATGAGCCATATACCAAAGCTTATCCGAATTTTGATGACTAATGAGTAACAAAATCAGACCGGAAACAGGTTCATCAAAGACACTGGAATAAGGAAAGCAGCATTTATACTCATAATGTTATCAGAAAGAGCAATACAAATGCAGAAGAATGTGTACATGTTTTTTTATAGATTATGCAAGGCGTTCTATAAACTAGTCCACAAAGATCTGTTGAAACTGCGCAGCAACTTTGACATATTTAAGAAGAATATTAGAATAATCAATAACCTGTATATAAGCAGCAAACCACCTGCATACGGATAAAAAAATGAGTTCAGCAGATATACAAAAACAGAAAGTACTGTAAGACAAGGCTGTATCTTCTCAACGGAATTTTCAACCTGTACAGCCAGGTGATTCTGAAAGAATTAAAAGACCTACCAAGATTCATTATTGGCGTCTACAATTTTAACAACATAAGATATACAGATGTTACAGCGTTGATAGCAAGCACAGAAAGAAAATTACAAAAAGTCGTAGTGAAGGAAAGCAAGAAATGATTAAGCATCAATTTGCAAGAAGACATAATGCATGGTTGTTAACAAAAAGCTGAGTCCAAAGTACGAATTGCAAATCGGAGATACCAAAATCAAAATCAATAAATAAATAAATAAATAAAAATTAAATATCTTGGACGGAAAATGTAAGACTGAAATCCAAAGGTAAGCAGAATATTAAGAAACAGAAAGACTTAGCCAGAAACAAAGAAAAGATTAGTAAACTGTTACGTGATATATGTCTCCCTCTTTCTTTGGACCCCCACGTGGGAGGCTGCTAATTTATTCTACGGAGAGCTCGCGACCGGAAGCCGCATACGTGGGAGCCCAAAGAAACGGTTTCGGGACTACCTTAAGCGTGCTCTTGTCTCCTGCAATATTGACCCGGCACAACTGGAGAACCTTGCATGAGATCGGATCAGCTGGTGGTCTCTCTGCGTCGCCGGAGTGGCGCACTTTGAGGAGGAAAGACGAGGAACGCTCGAGGGGAGGCGACGTCAGCGTCATCTATAACCTGCCAACTCCGCACCGAGCATATTTCCCTGCCATCTGTGCCCGAGAACTTGTCGTTCGCGGATCGGGCTGCTATCTCATTTGGCAGCCCACAGAAGACGGACGGAGATGGATGGAGGCGTCGTCGTCAGCAATGACGGACAGCCTAAGAGAGAGATATGTCTCCCTGTATGAAAGTGAGTGCTGAATGATCTCAAAGGTGAGGAAGAGACTTGAAGCAACAAAAATGTTGTTCTACAGAAGAATGTTGAGGAGAATATGAACCGAACATTTGAGCAACAGTGAGGTTTTAGAGAAAATGGAAACAAAAAGGAAACTTATACTTAACATCAGGAAGACATAGTTAAGATTTCTAGAGAACATGATGAGGAAAGAGTGATTGGAAATCTGATACTCAGATTGAAGAGACAGGAAAACAACACGTAACATATTTAGCGAGCTCGAGTAAATGGATGGCGAAACAGGGTTTAGGAGAAATAACAGAAAGACAAAATTTATTAAGAGCTACAAAGGACAGGCAATTTTGGAGAGCCATTATTGCTACGTCCTGGGCGGATAAGGCACATACAGTAGAAGAGATCTGAATACAAAAGAGCGCAAAACATCGAAATAAAAAAATACAGTAAATAGTAAAGATTTGCAGTTATTTAGTTTGGTTGAAAACCTACCAAATTCTATTGCTTGGAAAAGAATCAGACATTTCATCGTTGGTTCCATTAGTAGGATCAAAGCATTCTCGGCCCCTCTCCTATGTCATTTCTTAAATGATTTAATCACATTATCAATTCCTTTATTATTTTTTTCCTTGAATTTTCCGCTCACATTTTCTATCGTCCAGATTTGGTTTTAAGCCTTTGCGTTTCATTTCACGAACCTATAATACAACTGATTTTCCAAACGTAGCTTAGATATGGCATAAGGCCGAAAGTATGGGGCACCCAGTGAGTATCGAACTCACTCACCAGTTATAAGTTTTTTTAGAAAGACAAGCTTGCTAGCCATTACACCACGCCGAGGTGTCCACGAACCGATAATACAATGACGCATGGCAAATAAATGCTTCTAAACTATTATCACGTGGAATACTCTGGATTTATTTTTTATTCTTACCGTAGGATTCATCTTGGACAAGGCCCGCGAGAGGCAAAAGCTTACGTTAAGGGGCAGTTTATATGGCTAATAGTGATCTAGGAAACATATTTTGTAGAAATGTGTAGTCGTTGCCTTCTCTGATCCACAGCCCATACATAATTTATTTTCAAAGTATTGCCATTTTGTTTTTTTTCCCTAGGAAATTGCGGTTTTCAAATTTATTCATAACTTCGGTATATAAGACGCAAGCAGATTTTGTCATCAAATTTGGGAGTAAAAAGTGTGTGTCTTATACACTGAAAAATACAGTATATCTCGTGAGCAATTCTTCAAATCGTAGTGATAACATTTCTGGAATACATTTCATAAGACGTTGATGGCATTTTTATATTGCGATCCCATTTCAGTCTGCATAAATTAATTGGATTTCATTAAATTTGATTTTCAGACTCAGAATTCTTCACAGTGTGTGCTTTACTTTCTTGGTTGGTTAGGTTATCTTCTTTTTTTTTTTATCGGCGTTCGTCTGTAAATAATTAGGCATCGCGCACCCCGGCAAACGTACAGATGTGACACTAATTTCATATTTTCCCTTCTACTTGGTTGGTTTTTAGCATTGAATAGGCTCTCTGGTAATTAAAGCAAACACACGTGTTCATCTTCGTAGTTCACAATGTTGGAATCTATGCTCTCTTTGCCAATTGTGATGTAAATTGATCCGATCTTCTGACCCCCGGACACTCCCACTGTCACTTTTTAATGTCACTCTCATTCTTTCTATTCTTTACCAACCTACCAACGTTCTGTATGCTTACAATTGAATTGTTACATTCCCCGCCAACTGCACTTTACCTTTCTATTGTCGTTCGTCGTAAAATGATCAACAAAGCTGAGATTGACAGCTTGAAGGAATTAAAAATTATTAAGAGAAATTGTTCTATTATCACTGCAGCCATTTTTTTTATTTACAGAATTGCCTTCTTAGAAACATAGATATCTGATAAGCGTTGGATGAATTCATAGCCATTATTACTATTTTGTATATTGGAGCCATCAAATAACATTCTGGTTAAGAAAAACAGTTGTTGATCTCTCTCTTCTTTTTATATTTTTGTCTCTTTAGAGACAACGCCGACCATGACTCTCCACAACTTCCAACCCTTCATAAATCTAAGCAATATTTGTCTTATTAATAGCCTTTTCAGTTCGTGTTCTACTATCTATTTACATATTTAAGATCGATAGCTTATGTGCTGTTTCCCTCTACCACTCTTGCTTACAATATTTCCTGCGACTGTTAAATTCCCCAAACCCCTTTTCATCATTATGTGTCACAGAATATTCAACTCTCTATTTCCGATTAAAAGTATAAGTGGATTTTTTTTATTTCAATTTCTATTAAAACGTTCAAATTCCTTCTATTATCCATTTTTTCCCCTTTATTGTGGCTTTGGGAATTAAGCAAATTTCCAATTAACATAGTAAATAAACTTCCAGTAACTGTAGCAAAATATCCAACTGCAAAAAGTTAGATTCGCCTATCGTCCGGTTCACACTCCTCCCCAATGTTTTGAGCAGGAGAAGAGACATATCCCTTGTTTGCTGTTTAGGATTAGATTTTCGTTTCCTTCTAAAGTCGATTTCGGCTCTATACTTTTAACGTCACAGCCTACATTCTGAAATTTTACTGTTTATTTTTATAATAGGTGTAGATAGGTTCTCCTATCGTCCGGTCCACACTCATCCTCGGTCTTTTAAACAGGAGTAGAGGTTTATCTCTTGTTTCCTGTTTAGGACTGCGTTTCTAGTTCCTTCCAAAGTTTTTTCATTCTCTTTCACGCCGTGTAGCCATTTGCGTCTTAGTGGCATTATTGCCTTGCCTGGGATGAACTGATTTTTTTAAGTGTGTATATAATGGTTTTTCTGAATGGATCTTTTTCTAGTAAACAATCTTATCATTAGAAATGGAAATGGGTCTAATAAAAATTCATATATTTTAGTAAATGTCATTACTCACTGTTTATAAAGGGAAAGTGCGAGAAGCTGTCATGTACTTTCAGTTGTCGGTGAGTCTTTTGATCTCTAGCCGCCATGTTTATAAAGAAAGGCGTCTCTTGGTGTAAATTTGTGTAGACGAACTGGCCACATTGTATTGCCTTTTCTATTGACCTCCTGTACAGTTTCGTGTTTATCTTTTATTTCAATGAAGATAATCTCTAAATTTGATAGTTTATTCAAACTATCCAGGAATGGATGAAAATTCAATCGTGATTTTTACAAGTGAGATGAAGAATTCTCATTATAATATATCTTTCTATTCGGTCGAATATACTCGTCTTCTTGGTTACACGAACAACGTTTCATCTATGTTACCTTCCGTCCTTCTTCAGATATCGTCGTACTTGTCAGAATTGTGACCTGAACCCTTTATCTAATCTACTGTTCTAATTATGTTTGTCATGCTTAAGTTGTATTTCAAATCAGTTAATAATCGCCATTCGCGTTCCGCTGGTTGTGAATTAAAGCGTTGCTTAAAAACCCATCATGTTCCCATGTAGTTGTGAGTTCAATCCCTGGGTCTGGTAGTACTGAAAAGTCACATTCTCTAAGGGGACAATGGAGAAGGGACGCGGTGTGAATTTTAACTGGGAGGAAAGGGAAACAGGAACAATCACTCCTCGTGGAATGTGGGAAAGATGTAGATTGAAGATTTCGTGATTTCTAAAGAAAATGAAACCAGACACCTGAAGAAAACTGGATGGTGCAACGCTCGAAACATTGTAATTATATCAACCAAGATCTGTATATTTGTCCGAATAAACACAGATAATAATCTTGTGATATTTCTTCGACTACGTCCGAGTGATTTTAATATATATATATATATATATATATATATATATATATATATATATATATATATATATATATATATATATATTACTAATGTTCACATAATAAAATGCCAGGTTCACTCGACATATACGGTTAGTATGTGGAATTATATGAGCGTAACAAACAGCAAGATAACAGGAAAGATAGACAACTGAATCTAGGATTGAAAAAGTCAAGATTTAATGAGCGAGTAACATTTCCGAGTTCAGGCAGGAGTACTTTAGGAGTATTTAGTTAAAGCAGACTTTAGAAAGAATCAAAAAGCCAATCTGAAACAGGATGAAGCGTCACTCCTGTTCAAAATTCTGAAACAGGATGAAGCGTCACTCCTGTTCAAAATTCTGAAACAGGATGAAGCGTCATTCCTGTTAAAAATTTTGAAACAGGATGAAGCGTCATTCCTGTTAAAAACTTTGAAACAGGATGAAGAGTCACTCCTGTTCAAAAGTCTGAAACAGGATGAAGCGTCACCCCTGTTCAAAATTCTGAAACAGGATGAAGCGTCACTCCTGTTCAAAATTCTGAAACAGGATGTAGCGTCACTCCTGTTCAAAATTCTGAAACAGGATGAAGCGTCACTCCTGTTCAAAAGTCTGAAACAGGATGAAGCGTCACTCCTGTTCAAAATTCTGAAACAGGATGAAGCGTCACTCCTGTTCAAAATTCTGAAACGGGATGAAGCGTCACTCCTGTTCAAAATTTTGAAACAGGATGAAGCGTCTCTCCTGTTCAAAATTCTGAAACAGGATGAAGAGTCACTCCTGTTCAAAAGTCTGAAACAGGATGAAGCATCACCCCTGTTCAAAATTCTGAAACAGGATGAAGCGTCACTCCTGTTCAAAATTCTGAAACAGGATGAAGAGTCACTCCTGTTCAAAATTTTGAAACAGGATGAAGAGTCACTCCTGTTCAAAAGTCTGAAACAGGATGAAGCGTCACTCCTGTTCAAAATTCTGAAACAGGATGAAGCGTCACTTCTGTTCAAAATTTTGAAACAGGATGAAGAGTCACTCCTGTTCAAAATTTTGAAACAGGATAAAGCGTCATTCCTGTTCAAAATTTTGAAACAGGATGAAGCGTCACTCCTGTTCAAAATTTTGAAACAGGATGAAGAGTCACTCCTGTCCCAAATTCTGAAACAGGATGAAGCGTCACTCCTGTTCAAAATTCTGAAACAGGATGAAGCGTCACTCCTGTTCAAAAGTCTGAAACAGGATGAAGCGTCACTCCTGTTCAAAATTCTGAAACAGGATGAAGCGTCACTCCTGTTCAAAATTCTGAAACAGGATGAAGCGTCACTCCTGTTCAAAATTTTGAAACAGGATGAAGTGTCACTCCTGTTCAAAATTTTGAAACAGGATGAAGCGTCACTCCTGTTCAAAATTCTGAAACAGGATGAAGAGTCACTCCTGTTCAAAATTCTGAAACAGGATGAAGCGTCACTTCTGTTCAAAATTTTGAAACAGGATGAAGAGTCACTCCTGTTCAAAATTTTGAAACAGGATAAAGCGTCATTCCTGTTCAAAATTTTGAAACAGGATGAAGCGTCACTCCTGTTCAAAATTTTGAAACAGGATGAAGAGTCACTCCTGTCCCAAATTCTGAAACAGGATGAAGCGTCACTCCTGTTCAAAATTCTGAAACAGGATGAAGCGTCACTCCTGTTCAAAAGTCTGAAACAGGATGAAGCGTCACTCCTGTTCAAAATTCTGAAACAGGATGAAGCGTCACTCCTGTTCAAAATTCTGAAACAGGATGAAGCGTCACTCCTGTTCAAAATTTTGAAACAGGATGAAGTGTCACTCCTGTTCAAAATTTTGAAACAGGATGAAGCGTCACTCCTGTTCAAAATTCTGAAACAGGATGAAGAGTCACTCCTGTTCAAAATTCTGAAACAGGATGAAGAGTCACTCCTGTTCAAAATTCTGAAACAGAATGAAGCGTCACTCCTGTTCAAAATTCTGAAACAGGATGAAGAGTCACTCCTGTTCAAAATTCTGAAACAGGATGAAGCGTCACTCCTGTCCAAAATTCTGAAACAGGATGAAGCGTCACTCCTGTCCAAAATTCTGAAACAGGATGAAGCGTCACCCCTGTTCAAAATTCTGAAACAGGATGAAGCGTCACCCCTGTTCAAAATTCTGAAACAGGATGAAGCGTCACCCCTGTTCAAAATTCTGAAACAGGATGAAGCGTCACTCCTGTTCAAAATTCTGAAACAGGATGAAGCTTCACTCCTGTCCAAAATTCTGAAACAGGATGAAGCGTCACTCCTGTTCAAAATTCTGAAACAGGATGAACGGCAAGATAGGAAAAGCTATCTATTCCTGTTGGGAGAGAAAAAAAATATGATTACTGAATGAAATTTCAGATTTCATTTGCAGACGTCAGAAGTAGCGAGTTGAGGGAACCTTAAACCCAATCCTAAAATGGAAACAAGTGATAAACGTCTACTCCTCCTTCATCAAAATATATGTTGATATTCATTTTGTGTCGCTTTTTGACAGGTCTCTAATCTTTACACATTGGCTAATTTATTAGATTTTCATATTAATACAATAATTCCAACCTCAACAGCAGAGCGATTTTTGTAATAATCGATTCGTTTTGATATTTGGGGAATTGCTTGAAATTTTGTGATCATTTCTGTCAGAATGATGGAATCTGGTAATATTCACCTTCCCCTCTAAGTTTTGATTGGCAATGTGTTATCACCACAAAGTGTGTGGAGTTGTTATGTAATATCAATCTTCTTGTATGACACCGAATGCTTGACTGTCTGCAAACATATAAAATGAAAACTATATTGAACGAGAAAGTTTTTAAGGAAAATGGAAGCAAAAAGGACACTTATTCTCAGTATCAGCAAGAAACAGCTGAAATTTATTGGAAACATCATGTTGAAAGAGATTTGGAGAATTTGACACTCATAAGGCATGTTCAATTAATTTCAATGGATACGAGGGAAGGCAGCGGACTATCTATTTGACATGCCTGTGTGAATGGATGGCGTAATGAGAGGCAGGAGTTTTGGCAGAGATACAAAAGTTGCTCAGGGCTACAAGGGATAGGATGTTGTAGAAAGCCATGACCATTTTCTTTTTCTCCCAATTCGTTCTGTTTTGATTTATCTTATCTTTTCTATTTCTTTTCTTTACTGAAGGTTCACACTGTACAAGGCCCGGGAACCACTCGAGGTAGAGGGTTACGTTAGAAGGCAGTTTATATGAATAGTTATCTTCAGACATGAGCAGGTTAAGATTATAGTGATCGGGGAAATAAACATCCTCTTGGGAGTCGGTTCCACAGAGCAGTGTTTTGCCGAAAGAAGCTGTTCGAGTGGAACTTACTTCGTTCAATTGGAATACGAAGGGAATGTAGTTGGTTTTCTACTAGTTCTTTTGGGCCTAGCCGTAAAGGTCACACCTGGAATGTAGTTCGTCCGAGCACTTTCCATGGAAGTAACGATAGAGCAGTGAGAGGCTCGTCACGTTCCGCATATGAGAGAGTGAGGGGTTGGGGGTGGAAAATATGTTACCCACAAGGTTCCTCCGTTCCCTGGTAAATTCGAAATACTCACTGGTATTATTATTATTATTATTATTATTATTATTTCAATCTTTTTAGTTCATCATTTAATCATCATCATCATCAGCATTATCATCACCACAACCACCACCACCACCATCATTCCCGAAACCACCACCACCACCAAAACATCATTCTACTCATCAACATCCTAATCATCATCATCATCATCATCATCATCATCATCATCATCATCATCATCTCTTTAGTTTCCGTTTTTGTTTTTTTTGTTTGTTTTTTTACATCTTTTCCTATAGCCATGAAATACTTTTTCATGCGTCCTATTACTTTCCTTTTACTGCCTTTTGTTTCTTGGATCTTTTTTTCTATTTCATCTTCCCTCCCAAATTCTTTTTTTCTCCACCAGAAAATTTCTTTATTCAATTGCATTTTTGAACTCCTGTTCTCCTCCGCTTTTTGTTTTAACTTTTTTTTTTTTTTTTTTTTTGACTTTGCCTGCTTCATCTTTTGCAACTGTCTTCTTTTCCTCGAAATGCTGCAATTACATCCACGAAAATAAACAAATAAAAAAACAGGGTTTAAATAATCTCTGCAAACTGTTTCAATTCGTCAGCCGTTCTTCGTCTCCTAGACTGACCCCCAAACCAATGATGGATCATCACAGGCTGTTTCAAATGCCACATTTTACAGGCACACAAGTCACTCAAATCGACATTTCCCATTCATCAACAGCCTTATTATCAATGAAGAATAAAGTAGTGAATAGGCAGAAAAAAAACTTGAACCCTAAAACAAAGTTGAAATCACTTCTTAATATCTGATACTTGGAGAAAGCGGTTTAAGAGGCACTCAAGATGGACGCAAATGAGAAATGGGCTGCATTTGCAGATGATATTACAATGCCGCTTTTTTGTTTTAATCAGATTGAACCGTCTCGATTTTCATGAAGAATTAAATAAAATTTATGCCTGAATAAAATAAAATAATCATTCGTTAAAGGTTTTGCCTCTTTTTCTTAAATAAAGTATTAAAATTATTATATATGAATTTATTCGAAATGATGTCTTCATAGTCACGACGTTTCAGCCATTCTATTTGACGACTTTCTTCAGGTACCTGTCGAGGATTGGATGAAACGTTCGGTTTGGAATTCCGAAGAATGTTAAATACAACAGGCATTCGAAGAAGACGTAGGAAAGTACAACAACCGAAATATCGATTGTCCTGGGTATGAGGATAAACGACATCCAGCAGCAAGGCTACTGATCAGGAGGATTTGTGGAGCGTGGAGCCACCTCTTAACTGGTGTTGTTCCGAGGTTCACTCTGACCCGGAGTGGTAGTACCTGTTACAGTCCCAGCTATGGGCAAATTTTTAACTGCCAAACTGGGGTCAAAACACTATGAAAGTATAGAAATAAATTTGTATAGTAAAAATACAAGCAATATATATTTAAAAAAAAACAGAGAATATTACCAGTAATACATTTTTGTAAAATGCAACAAACAAGTTTTCTCAAGTTTCACTAAAACTTTATTACTGAAGCCGCTATATTTTTTTAATCATTTCACCCTAAGCAAGGCGACAAAGCCACGAAGACGTAGGGGTATCAATGGGTGTGAAAGAATATAAGAAAAAGGAAAAACATTACAAAGAAGCGAGAGGAATAAAAGAACGGGAATTAAGAAAATAGTAGATAACGATTGATATTGTATTTAAATTTTAAAATTTGATTGGAAAGCGAGAAGTTGGAAGAAAGTTCCACAAGCGAGAAATGCGAAAAGAAACTGTTAGCATAGAACCTACGTTTGCACCTAGCCATTTCAACTCTAAAATTATGAGATCTTTCCGCCAATCTAATATTGCGCTTAAATCTAGTCTAGGTACTGTAAAGGAAAGTCACAGGAAAGCTGCATTACGGCGACGGGAAAGGGACTGGAATCAAATCTGGGTAGCTTGATATAATGCTTTGTTTTAATAAGGCTAATCATGATAATCCTAAAGTCTTTCTATAATATTCCGTTATTTTCATATAAATCTTTCTGCTAACAATTACTATGAATTCACGCTTTTATGATCAGTAAAAATAACACTAGCGCTAAATCACTTACTCACAGAAGTAATGAAAATTGATTTGAAAGGAAAATACCCCAAAATAGGAGATGCCAGTTCATAACTAAGATCTTATGGGGATCAAAATAATTGGTAATCCGATGTGCAAGATCAGGTGAGTAGGGAAGGTTTAGTAAGACATGCCAAGCTGTATCAATTTCTACCTGGCCTGCAAAGAGACGTGTGTTCTGGTGTTGTTCTGATGGAAATGCTCCGAACTTTTCTTCAAGCTCAATAAAATAGAAGGCGTTACTTTCGGTGTAATTCTCATAATTTGCAATGCTGAACTTCTTTCCTTTCCTTTTTATGTGCCATTTCCTTTCAGGGTGTTGGTGATAATGGCTCTCCTAATCCCTCTATCCCTTGCAGCTCCTCAAAAAGTTCCTCCGCCAGCCCACGTTCTGTGATCCATTTGCGCCAGGCATGCCATGCGTTGTTTTTCCTTGTCTCTCTTTCTCTCTATTCGGCCCGTGAGTATCAGATTCTCCAGGCCCTCCTTCCTCATTATGTGTCTCAGGAACTTCAGCTGCTTCTTCCTTATATTAAGTATAAGCTTCCTCCTTGTTTGCATCATCTCCAAGACCTCATCGTTGCTCAAACTCTCGGTCCATGATATCCTTAGCATCCTTCTGTAGAACAACATCTCTGTTGCCTCGAGTCTCTTCTTCATCTTTGAGGAAATCTTCCAACATTCCCTGCCGTAAAGAAGGACAGATGCCACATAAAAGTTCTGTATTCTTTTCTTTGTTACCAAAAATATCCCTCGTCTCACAGTACTCATTTGGAATCAAGGAACTGTAATGCATAGCCATCTCTTAATATTATTTACTATAACATCTGTCTATATTTCTGTGATGAGGCATTGTACACATTTACACCACTTGCATTGGTCGGACTGTTATCCTCATTTTTATTGTTGTACGTTACAATCCTCTTCAGGTGATATTTGTAGGAATTTCCCTTTATTTAGTGAACGGAGGTAGATTGCTCTAATTCCACGTGCCACGTATTTGGATACCTTAGTTAATGATATCCTCGAGCTTCTGGGAGATATGAGCTTGTAGTCTCTGTTTTATCCAACGATTGTACTGGATTCTCTCTCGGACAAGGGCGTGTCTTGCTTTTTCTGCGACCAGACGGGTCTCCTTGAATTGACGGGAAGTCTTGGTGCCAAACCTGAAGGGATGAGTTGTAGATCGCTGCATCGCTGTAGGAATGTCAGATGGTTCGATATTCTTGCCAGTTTCTCGTAGGATTTTTCAATTTGTCTCCATATTTTTGGTATATCGGGTCCGTACCGATCCTTCAGTATCTGTTTATATTTCTGAGATGAGGTATTATGTACATTATTTACATTATTTGGATTATTGTCCCCATCTTTGTCGCCATATTTATTACAGAGTTTCAGCCGTTGTACGCTCCGTCCTTCTTCAGATGGTTGGAATGTCGAAGGAGATAACTGATAACTGACATCCATTAAACATGGCACGTGGGACTAGAACAGTTTACCCCAGTGATCGAATAAAGGGTTCAGTTCGACATTCCAATCACCTGAAGAAGGCCGGAGTGTACAACGACCGGTTGTAATAAATATGGCGACAAAGATGAGGACAATAGTCCGAATAATATAAATAATGCCATCTAGGGCTAGTTTAGTAAATAACAATTACACTACTGTAGGTGTCCTTGATCGACACTTAATTAATCTAGTCTGATACAAGGCCACAAATATAGCGTACTCACTGAGGCTTAGTTAATTTTCTATGTAATATCAGTTCTCTGATACAATACTGAATGCTGGATAAGATGAAATCAACAAATTTATGGTTCTACAGAAGGATTCTGAGAATACCATGTCAGTAACATGAGCAAGTTTTAAGGAAAAGGGGAAGGAATCAGAAAGAAACAGTTGAAATTTATGTGACACATAATCAGGAAAAAGGCTTGGAGAATTCAAACACTCACAGAGCATACTATAGTCAAGAAGGACACAGCGAGTAACCTACCCGACGAAACTGTGTATGTATTATTTTTTTTTGTTTTTGTTTTTTTTAAAGTTTTAGATGTATTATTTTAAATTGAATCATTTTTGTCTTTGTTACTCCAATTCTTGTTTTAATTGCATGTATTAAGTAGTAGCAATACTTTACATACTTAAACTTAATGAACCGAACTGGAATACATACATATATATATATATATATATATATATATATATATATATATATATATATATATATATATATATATCAATTTAAACGTTATTTTTAGTGGATAATCATAATTAAGTAGACGATCCATTTATTTATTCAAGAATATATTTATTTATTTTTGTCCACCGACCTGAATGTTTGAGTAATCTTATTAAAGAAAAAAAAAATCCGGTGCCCTGGACAGAGTGGGTTACCGTTAGATCCGGCGCACTCTAAACAACTGAGCTACAGAGAACCAGTCGATCTGACAAGTCTGAAATTGTGCCTTTAAGCGAAACTTCTCTCGTCATAAATTTCCCGAATTTTTTCATATCTGCTCAGTTTCGTAAACAAAACAATTATTTTAAAGAAAGTAATTGATTTTTATTAATCTGAAATTTCTGTGCTTAATCGTATTTGAGTAGACGGTCTGTTTATTTATTTAGCGGTATATTTATTTATTTTCGTCTATCAGCCTGAATGTTCGAGAAATCTTATTAAAGAAAAAATTGCGGTATCTGGTAGAAATATATATATATATATATATATATATATATATATATATATATATATATATATATATATATATATATATATATATATATATATAATACAAGTCATATCTGAAAGAGATAATTTTTTCGCTAATCGTCGAACGTTGACAAAGGATTGATGATAATTAGTAATAGGAATCACCGTGAAAAAAGTTCGGCTTACGCCACTTCGTTTTAACGAAGACCCTACATTAATACAAGTTTCCCGCTTTATCTGAAATAGCGTAAAGCGAAGAAACAATTATTATTACTAAGATTTCTATATTAGTGTCGTGGGTCGAAGTCCGTTGACGGCTTTGCCTGGTGTGGAAATCTTGAAATACGACGCCATGTTTTTAAACAGAATTCTTTGTTGGCATCAAAAGGCCATCTTGCAAACCTGTGCTAAACCTGAGTGCCCTTCCAAAATTAAAATCATACCATTATTTAATGATTGCAGCGCAGACACACCTAGCGAAATGCTCAAGCAAGATTATTTGGTGGGGTGGGACTTATGCAAAAGTTTCCATATGATAGTAAAGATTAAATTGTATTTGTTGGTATTGACTAACTTTAGCAAAGAGATTTATTCATAAAGTTTCAAGTGAGAACTCACTAGCCGCGGTCTACAAGAAAGAAAATGTACGCCAACATGCGCGTGACTCTGTTAACATACAATATGATAACATAGCTGTGTTGAATTTTGTTATATCGAGTATGCTATGGGCTATGGGGCTCAGAGGTCTATATGGAGTTGGTGAGGGGCCTCGAACGTTCAAGTGGACCAACTTTTTCTAATTGCTGATCGAGGCCAGAAAGGATCAAGAAAACAGCTGCCGAGGCCAGAAGCTGTCGAAATCCGTCAGGACAGAAGCTCGTCCGAATAATGCAAATAATTCTACACACATCAAATTTCAACATTGGGCAGATGTTTTTACGACAGAGGGAAAGAAAGAAAAGCGCTTTCATAAAGAAAGGGCAATCAAATGAAGAAGGAAAGCGTGGAAAAGTATTATGAAGAATAAGCAGAGAGAAAAGAGAAGAAGGAAGTGAAAGTTTAGAAGTAGAGAAAATTATTTAAAAGCATGAAGCAAAGAAAAGAATAACAAAGAAAGAAAGAAAAAGGAAACCGAAAAGGCAAAAGGTAAAAAGCTGGGAAAGAAAAGGTATGCAAGAAAATACATGAAAGAAGAAAGGAAATTAGATGTAAAACCTTCACAAATGAAGAAAATATAGAAATAACAAATTAGGAAGAAAAATAAGTAAAAATAATAATGAAATAATATCTTCATAAGAAATTCATAATTATTTAATAATGATTTCGGAAATAATAAATAAAATATTTGAATAATAAAGAAGAATTAAAAACAAGAAATTAAGAAAAAAAAAACGTAAAAAACGATTATAAATAATAAGATTATTAATAAGATTATTAATAATAAATTTTTTAATAATTATTTTAATAATTTGTTCAACAAAATAATTATAAAAAAACGCTAATTAATTAAATGATAAATAAAATACTAATATTTTAATATAAATTCATAATAAATTATGATAATTATTTTAGTAATTTTAATAAATAATAATACGATAATCAATAAAACAATATTTTAATTATTAATATTAATTAATTAATACATGTCACCAAAATATCCGGTATTAATCATAAAAGATAAATTAAAATATGGTATTACTTATAACTTCCTAAAAATACCCAGTATTAATAAATTTATAAGAATAAAAAATAAAATCAATATAGTATTAATTATGACTTTCAGCCTATAATGCATGAATGCCAATCATCTGAAATGTGGGACGTTGGGCATTATGGAGTTATCCAGTGAAATATTAATTCATTAACTGAAAAGAATTGATAAATAAAGTACCCAAAGTGATCGATATCGACATCTTTTGGTCGATGAAACTATCAAGATGGTCGATAAATCCCTAAGGAGTCAAAAGGAATCAATACATAAATCGTGGTGTTACTAAATCTCACCAATTTCCGACGGAATGTTAACGCCATTGTTAATGTCAACCAAGTACATTTCTTCCCATTAATGATGTCAAGCAATTCAATACAAACTTATAATTTAGTCTTGATTGGTTTATTATATCCTATATTATTTATAAAGCTTTTTCTCATTATAAAGTAATAAAGGAAGCCAACAAATTCAAAAGTGGATTTCAAGTGGGTGAAGAAGTGCAAATAAACGTCGAAGGACCTAAACAAGAAAGCAAAAGCAAATGCAATGTATCAAATGCAGAAACGATAACAAGATAAGCATCTTCATGGTTAATACTCTACCCTTACTAAACAAACTGATGTAGATAAACCCCACACCCATCAGTAAGTACATAGTGTAGGGTTAAAAGCTAAAAGCGAAGGTTTATTCTTGTCGCACAGGACCAATGCTTACGAATTAGAAATTACCAAGCTCACATACCAAAAAAAATTTTGTTAGCCCGAAATGCAGATTCTTTCTTAAATATCTAGAAACATCTGACCATCTTGTATCAGATTGCACGGTATTGGCATCCACTGAAAATAAAACTTGGCATGATAGATTGGTGCAATATCTGCATTGGAAAATCTACAACTTTTATGGGAAGGAAACTGCAAGAAATTGGTACGAACGCCATTTAGACCCGGTTGTAGACTGTAACAATTTTAAACACACAGACAGAACGATCAAAGCTAATCGGCCAGACAACGAGATCAGAGACCACAACAAAAAAAAGGACAGAATGTGCCTTCATATTGACATTGCAGTCCCTGCAGACTGTAATATTGAAGATCTACAAAAAACTATCAAAGTACAAGGACCTTGAAATCGAAATCTCAAAAATAGGGCACATGAGGACATCAATAATTGCAGTTGTAGATGGAGACTTCGGTTTGATTGGAAAAGATTCCAATAGACTCATAGAATGGATCCCTGGTATCCCATGCGTTAAAGAAATACAAACAATTGTACTGACAAGTATAGCCCACACCTTACGAATGGTTTTATGTAAAAACGTATGCGATATTAGTATGTTTTCTTCTTTTTTTTTTTCAAAAAATGTTCAGTGGAAGATGGTGCCATTTCTAACCTTAGGTCTTTGGTTGGGACGCGGAAAGAAATGGGTATACATCAGAAATCAAAGTAAATAAAATAATAATACCAGTAGTAGTAGTAGTAGTAACAGTAGTAGTAGGAATCATATCTCGTATAGGAAGAAAGTGAGTCAGTTAAGTGCCATACGCGATACACGCTTAATCTATCATGTTCTTTTGATACATGACTAACTAGACAGAAGAATTTTCCGCAGTAGGTAGCTTTAGAGTGGCTGCCAACCAAGTCTGCAGAACCCAGTATGTTCTGCTATTCAACCTTTAGGTGGAAGGATGGGGGGAGATGAGTTCATCCCTTTCCCGATGGTGTTTTGCGCGAATGTAACGAACCCAGAAGAGAAATAGAAATTGAAAAATAAATAACAAAACCTAAGGCGAAGATTGAATCTTAAAAGGAAAATAATGAAGGAAAAATGTGAAGGAATCTTTACACTTAAATAAAAAAAAAAAAAAAAAAAAAAACAATATTATTGATAGTTTCTATACATGTTCCACAAAAGGGTCAAAAGTTTGTCTAACGGGATTTTTCATACATAAAATGTATAAAATTTTAATGAAAGGAAACGAAAAGGAAACAAAAAGGAGAATAAAAAAAAACTTGCCAATTTTCATATTTACAGGCTGCAATGGTTAAATTGTCGCCATATTATTAGGTTGGTGCAAAAATAATATCGTTTTTGACGTTAAAAATACGTCAAAAAACGATATTATTTTTGCACCAACCTAATACATTTTTAATTTCGCACATGCGCGTTGTTTATTTTTGATATTGTTGACTGTACAGTATAGTAGGGTCAGTTGGGCACAGTCTGTGAGAAAGAAGAGCACTATGATACAATTTACTCTGCCAGAAATTTAGAAATGGTATGCTGTATTGCTTCGCACCGGAAACCCCAATACGAACATTTCAGAGTGTTTAGGTGTCAATCTGAGGACAGTGCAGACGATTCGGAAATAGTTTGATGTGTCTAATGGCAATTACGAAGGTGTTTAGAGTGATCACTAGTGATGGCGACGTTATGCTTCCATTCATCTTCCCACAGGACCTCTGTCTCAACACGAAGTTCTACATCAAGTGCCTTGAGAAAATACTGTCATGGGTCTAGAGGGTGACTGCTGGAAGACCCTATGTCTGTCAACAGGACTCTGCATCATGTCACACAAGCAAGAGAACCTGGTCATGGCTGTCAGATAATTTCATCAACCACATCACCCCTTATATCTGGCCACTTAGCTCCTCACACCCAAGCTCTTGATTATTACGTGTGGGGCGAAATTAGGTGAGAGACCAACAAAACTCCTCATGACACCAAAGATGAACTGAAGACAAGGATTATGGCAGCATTCGTCAACTTAAACCGTCCAGTGCAAGAGATTTCGAAGTCGTCTGGGGGCCGCGGTTGAAGCCAATGTTGACGTTATTGGATGAATTTACTCTTTAGTATTTCAAGATATTTTCGTGTAATTTTAAATATATCTGTTAATGTGAGATGTTAGAGTTATTTTCATTTTTGCAGAGTTTAGACGACAATTTATTCATCGCACCCTGTAGAATAGCGCAAAAGAATAGCTAACTTGAATAAAGTTTCGTCCGTATTATCTTTCTGCCTTTCCCTTTTTTCTGTCTTTCTTTTCTTTTCTATGTCCACTATATTTCTTTCAGGATACCCGACTGGTGTCTGATGACAAATCCTTTAAAAATGTCAAATTAACTATTTATTCGTTTTCTTTTCATTCACTTTAAACTTTTTTCTTTTCTTTTTTTAATGGCAACTCATAAAAGTTTTTTTTTTTCTTTCGTTAATTTTAAACTTTATTATTCCTTCTAATTTTTGTTTCAAGTGAAAGTAAGAAATTCAATTTAAGTATCCTCATGTAGGTTTCACGGGGCATTACAATTCGACACTAAATATATTACTTTTCGCTCTCTGAAAATGAGGTTTCGCTGGGAAGCTTATATTAGAACCTTGCCTTACAATAAGAACGTTATGTAAAATCACTGTTTAATTCAACAACTCATTTACGCCATTTATAAATACTTTAAGCTTTCTTGCAATCTTTTGGGGCTTTTTTTTTTTTTCTTAATTACTTTTTGCTATATTATGTCTCCAGGATTAGAATTTAGATTTGAAACTTCAATTTTCATAAAAATCTGAATCCCTTAGTTAAAATATTTACATTACTTTCAGTAGGATAATCCAAAAAGTTACGGTGATTATATTGTCCAGCCTTTTCAGTCACCACGGTTAACCCTTTGGTAATTTCAAACTGAACACTTTATTCAATCTACGGGTTAGTCATTCCACTGTCTATGTTAGGGATATCCCGTCTTGGTTAATTGTTTAGTTATTGCTAGCGTTGTTTCTACTGATCCTGACTATATCCATACTATCCAGCCAAAGGATTCAAAGTGCAATCCCCATAGTCACTAGCTTCGAAGTAGGTTAATATATTATATCATTATTTTCTCTTGGAGTCGCATGCGTTATCCATTTTTGTTGTTGCCATTTCTGAAATTCCTTAAGTGATGTGCTTTCATCAGAACACTTAACATAAAAATATTTATGGAAAAGAAACAAGGAATCTAAATTACGGCGGTTAGAAGATGACAGAAGTCGGGATGGCACGTCAGGCCCAATAAAATCGCATATTCTTCTGTTCATTTTTTTTTTTTATTAGGTTGGTGCAAAAATAATGTCTTTTTCTCACATAATATGTGAGAAAACGACATTATTTTTGCTCCAACCTAATATCAAGATTCTCTTATAGCAGAAAAACCGGACAGGATTTGGCAGCAATGTTCGAAGTATGGTCAAATACATAAATATATGGGGCGATGGATAAATTGTCGTCTAAATTACGCAAAAATGAAAATAACACTCACATCTCATTTTAACAGATATATTTATCAAAATTACACAAAAATATCCTGAGTAACTTCATTCAATAACATCACCATTGGCTTCAACCACGCCCCCGAGACAACTTCGGAATCCCCTGCATATCTTCTGGACTATTTCCTTGTTTAAGTTGTTGAATGCTGCCATAATCCTTGCCTTCAGTTGATCTTTGGTGTTATAAGGAGTGTTGTTGGTCTCTCGCCCAACTACGCTCTACACATAATAATCAAGGGTATGGTTGTCTGAGGAGCTAGGTGGTCAGATGTAAGGGGCGATGTGGTTGATGAAATTGTCTGCAAGCTATGTCTGGTTTTTCTGCTTGTGTAGCCTGGTGCAGATTCCTGTTGAGTCTTCCAGCAACCACTCTCTCGAACCAGGACAGGACTATATCCTCAAGGCACTTGATGTAGAACTCCATGTTTATACTGAGGTCCTGTGTGAAGATGAATGGAGGCATAATGTCACCATCACTCCAAACACCTTAGTAATCAACATTAGACACATCCAACTCTTTTCAAATTCTCTGCACTGTCCTCAGATTAGCACCCAAACACAATTGTCCGTATTAGAGCTTCCGGTGAGAATGTCAAGCAGTACAGCATGCCGTTTCCAAATTTCTATCATGGTGCTCTTTTTCTCACAGACGGTGCCCAACTGAACCTACTATTTTGTGCAATAGACAAAATGAAAAACGAATAACGATCTTGTGCAAAATCGCGAATACAAAATGGCGATAATTTACCCATCAGACCCTGTATGTAAGATAGATTCTGGAGAGAAACATTGTCTAGCAGTGAACCAACCTTCATAGCAAATGAGTTGGATTTTGATAAAGAGTAACAATGAATCAGTGAGAAGCAAAAAGTAAGGCATACAAATGAGGGGGAGAGAGAGAGAGAAGGGTCGAGATATATAAAAAATAAATAAATAAATAAAAAGTAACAAAACAATATTGTATAAGCCAAAGAGTGTAATTAATTATGACGGAGAAACAAAATCGTAAGTGAGGAAGGGCATGGGACAAGAAGAATTATTTTGGGCGCTAAATAGGGTAGCTAAGTTTAACAAACGTATAAACAGCAACAGAACACTATCAGAAAGTGTGACAGAAAGCAAGAATATATTGGAGAGTAACGATGATGATGAGATAGGGAAGAAAGAGTGACAAGTGGAGAGAAACAGAGAGGGTAAAATAGCTGGAACGTATGGAAGAGAAGAGAAAGGGATTGAATGAGATGGCGAGTGGCATAAAGCGTGAGGTAGGAAAAAGATTGTGAGAAAGTATTAGGGAAAGTAAAAGAGAGAGAAAAGAGAAAGAAATCAAAAGAAAGAAAGAAAAGAAAGAAAAATCTAAGTAATCGAGAAGACATCATCTAAAAAGTGAAAATTTACGAGGGGGAAAATGTTCTTTACTCGACCCACTTCGCAAAAATCTAACCAAATGATTATTCATCAATATGTTTCGGAAGCCTAAAACCTTTCATTTTATCTTCGTAAATAGTTTATTTTTATTTCGTAATTTTAGATTTCCTTGCAAGATTAAGAACAACAAACATATCACAATATGCATTCAGTAATTCCTTTGTCAGAAATTCCTTCCATAATGAACGTGTATCTAAGTTAAGTTTTAATCCTAATCGTAACCCATAAACTTGTGTTTATCATAAAAATGGTGCGAGGCAAATAAATCCATTAACCATATGTGATTAAGGAGGCCTGTGGACCTTCAGCAATTATTTTATTCCTCGTTCTTGCTGAGATAATTCCATAAATTTATATTGATTATACGACGAGAAATTTAAAGAAAGGGCAAGCCTACGTTTATTTATTTACAAGATCTGCGACAAGGTCACAGATGAAACGTATTCTGTGAGACAGCACAGTACAGCAGTACGAGTGATGCTAAAAATTTTCAGGGCGACGAAGGCGTCATCTGCACCCACCCAGAAGAAAAAAAATCTATTTAGGTATTTGTTCAGATTTTGGTGTTGAATCTAGACATTTTTACTAGCCTTCGTAAAAGTCTTCTTCGCTAGCTTGCTAGACATTCTATCATAACAAAGTACAATCTAGTATTCCTTTCTCAGTCTATATTTATTTCTACCAGGTTAACAGGGAATTTATTAATCTGAAATTAGTCTGGCACAAGGACAATGTAGTTTGGTCGTCAGTACATAACTAAAAATCATCCCCAAAAACGAGATTCCTAACCAGAATATCAAGGTATCTGTTCAGCTTAGCTGAATATAAATTGTGACAAGATTGATTTATTTGTTACGGTTTATCAACCTTTTGTGAGTTACTTAAGACTGAAATATTGGATTGTAAGAATTTCTTTCTTTCTTTCTTTCTTTCTTTCTTTTTTTTTTTTTTGGAGGGAATGTAGCATGAACAATTATTTGAGAATGTTTTTCCAGACTTGCCAGACTTACAAGACATGCAATTTAACCTGAAGCTGAGATTTAGGAAATGCATTTATAACGTTTTCATCTTGATACACCAGACGTCAAGAATTTTAAAATTCAAATTTTAAAGTCAAGCGTCTCTGTATCTTAAACATTTCGATGTAAAATTGTTACTGTTGTTTATTGTATTTGCTTTCCAAAAAGTTCGTTCGGTTCATTAAGCAAATTTACTACATAATGAGCAAATTAAAATTTTCCCAATCGACCCTTGTATATAAACAACTTCAACGAAAAAACCATTAATAGCTCGAAGATGTCCTTTCTAAGGACGAAACACGTTACTTCTGAGTTTTTCTCTATTTTTCAACCCCCCCCACACACACATTCGAGGGTAGATAAAAAATTATCCGCACTTTTGCCATAACATATTTTTATGTTTACCACACTGCTTTCTGCTCATGTGTGCTTATAGTTGATACTATTTTGGTCACAGGATCGAAACTTGAGTTCAATCGCGTCAGTTTGCCTGCTGCTGCTACAGTATAAGCATCGCCGCTCCGCTAGCAGTGTGCACCAAGGAGTAATAAAGAGTATTGTGCGAACCATCCGGGAACATGCTGTCTCATCGATGATAACACGATGGTTCTCCAATACTATCTCTCGAGCATGCTGAATTTTCTCGTCAATGGTGTAGGTTCATCTTCGTCCTGCTCCTACTTCGTGCTTCACGTTTAACCGGCAACTTTTAAACTTTTCGATCCAAAAATACACACTTCTGCGTGGTAGTGAATTGTTGCTGTATTGTTTTAAATGTCTCCGATGAATTTCAGACCATGACACATTTTCTGACCAGAGATTTTTATTGTTCCTCTCTGATATACACTACTAACGGAGCGGATATGTTTACACTGTAACAGCAGCAAGGAAACTGGCGCAATCAAGCTCAAACTTCGATTATGTGACCACAATAGCACCAACTATAAGTTGCAAGTATGAGATAAAATGGCGAATTCACTTCGCTAACTAAATTTTAAAAATGCATTAACCCACTAACCACACGATGAATATTATGATCATTGTTTTTTAAAAGTATAAACTGTATTAGGTCTTTCTTAAATATGTAAGTACTTTCGACAGGTTTTCCACAAGTTTGTATCTGTTATCAATAATGCACTCAAAAAAACCCATTTCGATTTGTATTATATATTTTCGTCTTGATGCTACCTGAATTTTACTAAAAAGAAAATAGTTTCCGTGTCTGATGATGATCGGAGAACCTGTCGAAAGTACTTGATATTTAAAGAAGACCTAATTTTATAATTTTAAAAAAACAAAACAAGGAGGATCATGACATTTATCGAGTGGTTAGTAGGTTAAAGTATTTTAAAAATTTAGTTAGCGAAGAGAATTTGATATTTTATCTTATTAACTTTACTAATTGAATTTACTTTTTGAATAAATGATTCATTTTAATGTGTGCGTATGTATCTGTGCGTATCTGTGCGTAAGAGAGAGAGAGAGAGAGAGAGAGAGAGAAAGAGACGGAGAGAAACATTTAGGTGAAATAAGAAACAAATAGGACAACTATAAAATCGATGTTTCAATATTCCTTTTAACTTAATCAGAAAAAAATGAATTCCACTCTCAGAATATCCGATGAGAGTAAATAAATGGTGAAACATATCAAATTGATAAAGTTTTCTACTTATTATTTATTTTATTGTTATCTCGGATTTAATCCATATTTTCAAATCAAATATTTTTTACAATGATATTCACTCTGTACAAGACCCAAGAGCCACTGGAAGTATATATAACTCTCTGTATGTGAACACACACACACACACACACACACACAAATATCTATCTATCTATCTATCTATCTATCTATCTATCTATCTATCTATCTCTCTCTCTATATATATATGTGTGTGTATGTATGTATGTATGTGTGTCTGTGTGTGTATGTATATGTGTGTGTCATATATATATATATATATATATATATATATATATATATATATATGTCATATATATATATGTGTGTGTGTGTGTGTGTACGTTTGAACGTGTGTCAGGATATTGGCCTTGATATGTACACAGGCGTTTATGTATTTGAGCTCTTGTTCGCATGTTCGTAAACTCTAGGTGTACCCTAACATGACGTGTGTTCGTAGAGTAACATAAATCATTGTCTCCATAGATCAGCCGATGCGTGTGAGGAATTGCTCGAATAGGTAAAGTTAAACATAACATTCTGACGTAAAAGATATGGGCAGGCATGAAAGTAAATTTATTGTAACCCAACAAAACGTTGCTATGAATAAAGATGGAGAAAAAAGGACGGGTGATATAAAAATTTACGGCCAGAAGAAAAATACGCGGAGAGAAAAGAAAATGAAGAAAGAACATTAGGGCGGGGATAGGTGGTGGAGGACGAAACGAAACAAATTTTAGTCTTCTGCAACTCGAAGATCGATATTGTATAAACGAATGTAAAATCTGAGCGCTTTTGGCTATTATTTTAGCCATTATCAAGGATGATTTTTTAAGTGAATTTATGATTTTTTATGTATGTATCTAGAGTTATAGGAATGTTTTATTTTCCAAATACGGTCAGTACGTTATGACCTTGTTTATAGTTGATCTTATTGAGTGTTGGCTTTACTTTTTATTTTTAGTGTTTCCATTATCTTTTTTATATGCGAATGAGGATATTATACTTGTATTTTCTAGAAGTATGCTGTGGATGGATTTGAAAGGACTTTTTAATCTGATTATAAACGTTAATATTAGTTGGTACACGTGTTTGTGTTGCTACATCTGTTTTTTTAATTTTCTTATACAATGAATGTCATAACACATATATATAATATATATCGTGTATCAAAAAACACTTTCAGAAACTTTGGCTCGTCTTCCTCACACCAAAACAAGGACAAAAGTCCGTATAGACATATGTCCACAAATCCTTTGTTTTTGAGTTATTTAAAGTTTGCGGTAGACGCTGTTGAATGTACAATCTAAGATACAATACATAAATACTTTTACAAAGTTCGGGGCGGGTTCCTGACATCAAACCATGGTGAAATATCCATATAAACATAAGTCCAAAAACTCATCGTTGTACCTCAACACACCATCTGATAACAAATGTTCAAAATGTCCCGTCGGATTATTGACTGGTGGACCTTTTCACAATACTCCCATATGGTGTCGAATTGTTTCGCATACCCTAGAACACGTTGATGAAGCGTCTCTGCATTATTAATGTCTGCTGCATAAACCAATTGTTACAGGTGACCTCCACAGATAAGAATCAAAAGAGTTGATGTCGGGGGAATATACAGGCCATGGAACCGGTTTTCCATCTTTCATGATCGATGTCAGCCAGTGCATCGCGAACAGTGTGATTAAAATATGCTGGAGCTCGATTATGCATGAAGCACATGCAACTTCGTATTACCAAGGGTACATCATTTAGCAAATCTGTAAGTGTGTCTGAGATAATGTCCCTGTAGACAGCTCCTGTAAGACGTGCTGAGAAAACATATGGACCTATCAGAGAGTCACCTACAATTCCCGTCCACACATTAATCGTAAATTCGTGCTGGTATCTAGCTTGTATTGCATCATGGGATTTTCTATCCGCCCATAAATGTTGGTTGTGTAAATCTGTTATTCCATCTCTTGTTACCTCATCCGTAAACAAGACTGAAGAGAAGAGACAAACAACGAATCAGCAGTTTGTGTTTTATTGCACAAACTGCTGATACGTTGTTTGTCTCTTGCCATCGGCAAATGTTCTCCCCTGGTGAGTGAAATATGCCTCGTGAAAGTTGAATTTTCCTAGCCCGCTTTCCTTATGATGAGTCCAAGGAAATTCAGATATATTTTCCTGATTTTGATCATCAGGGTTCTTCCCGTTGCCATTTACTTCCTCGTTGCTAACTCGCTCCGTCCATAGAATTATCAGTATCCTTCTGTAGAACCACATTCGATTTTTCTTCTCACGTGTGAGGATACTGTCCAGAATTCACTGTCATAATTATTTTATCACTACTTCCAGAAAAAAAATGTTAAGATGAGCCCCTTTCTTTCGGTCCACTAGAGCCAACCTTTATAGCTATGACAGTCAATGCCATTTGCACAGAGACGAAGAATCTCTATTTCTTCCATGTGCCAAATATAAGCAAAAACGTCCACACAGACAATTATTTTTCCCCATGTCCTACCTTTTTGTGAAACAGACTCTTGTGTACATGCGTCTCAGGGCAATTTCATTTTGACTCCTGCAAATCAAATGTCAATCCTTATCTATCCTACTTATCCTCTTCATTCCACTTCCTATTACGTCATTCATATCACACAACATTTATGAACATGTTTTATTTCAATCAAGATTAATTGTTATTATTATTAGGTTGGTGCAAAAATAATGTCGTTTTCTCACATAGTAACATATGTGAGAAAACGACATTATTTTTGCACCAATCTAATAATTAATTAATATTGCTGAATTACAGTATATTTGTACATAAGATAAGCGATGGATTAACAGTGCGAACAGTTTCTTCTCTTGAACTTCTTGACTGTGAAATTCTCTTCTGGATTCTTGGTTTCCAGTCAACTTTGATCGTCAAAGATTTAAATGCAATGTGAATCCTTATCTTTTGTCCTATTAATTTTTGTTCTATTTTGTTTTCACTCTTTAGTAGTGTTTTTCTTTTCTCGTCTTCTAACAGTAAACACTTGCGTCTTAGTAGCTTTATTACGTTGCTTGTGGTGAAATGATTAAAATAGACATATTCCATTTTAATATCGGTTTATTGCCTTTAGCCATAACTCATGTCTGTAATCTTACATGCATGAGTTTGTGCAGATTCTACGCCTCTTACAGATGTCAACATGTTGCTGGGCTAACAGAATGTTTTAGGTGTTGTTATAAACATCATGCATGTTTAAAGGAGACCGATCTGGCATTCATTCTGGCCAGAGAAGTTTTCAGACATCTTTCAGAAATGGAGGCGGTTTTTATCCTCTTTGAAACGATAGATGATGGACGAGTTGAATAATGTTCAAGATGTACAAATCTTCCTCCATCAACACCATAGGTGGGCGAGAGTTGGAAATAATTACACCCTAAATGAGCGTTGTGAGCGAATGCTCTCTAGGTCTCCGTCAGATACTCTTATATCTGTCGTGCGACTTCAGGATATGGGAGGCCATGACTCGGCACAACTTTCTATCCTTTGTAACCCCAAGCAATATTTGACCCATTGCTACCAACCCCAGTTCCTGTTCTGCTATCCATTTACACAAACTCGTTAGATAGGTTACTCTCTGATCCTTTCTGCACCTCTTGTCTTCAGTATGTCCTGAGGGTATCAAATTCTCCAAGTCCTCTTCCTCATTATATGTCCCAGAAATTTCAAATGTCTCTTCCTGATATTATGCAGTAGTGTACATTTCGTTCTCCTTTTCCTTAAAACTTCCTCGTTGCTAACATGTTCCGCCCATGATATTCTCAGTTTCCTTCAGTAGAACCATAATTCATAGCCCAAAATCGGCTATTCATGTTTAAACCAAGTATTCATTATTCACTACCATATAGGATTGATATTACATAAAAGTTGAGCGCTCTTTTCTTTGTTTCCAGGGACATTTTTCTGTTTTGTAATATTTTGCTTGTTTCTGGGACGCATCGTTCGCTATTTAAATGCATCTTCGGTCTGTCGTCTGTTACTCAATTTGTTATATTTCTAAACAACCATCATTAGAATTAAAATATAACACTGAGCACTACAGGCAGCCTTTTGATATATAGGTGACACCACTGAAGATGCGCATGATGAAGTAGAATCCTGGTTAAAGGTACTCGTGCCTGTAACCCTACTGCAAGTAAACATTTCTTAGTAGCCCGTGTTAATACTTCTATGGTTACATTTACTCTGGTCACTTTTGTGGATACTGCGCGGTCTGAAATTGAGGCCCTTAGACTGTATTGAGCTTAACGAGAGTTAGTTTTATCTGGTTGTCCAGAACCTGCTCTACGGGTGTAGGAATATTCCTTTATCGACAGTTGCCAAAATCGAAACACAACAGACGTGTTATTTTCAAAAAGTATAGAAATTCTCAAAATGACATTTCACCCTCTGGAAAGGCCCACAAGCGATTCCTTGTGGGCCTTTCCAGAGGGTGAAAAGTCATTTTGAGAATTCCTATACTTTTCGAACGGCACGAATTGTAAAAATGCCCTTTACTCATATCACCACTTTGAACCTTTTCACAACATGCCGGGTTGTGTAATGATCCGGTATGAACCCATTTAGTTTCATGCGATGCGTGATACACGCTTAAGCGATCATGTATCTTTCGATACATGACTGACGAAGTAGATTTTTTCCCGCATTAGGTTGCCACTTCTTTCTGCGGTAGACCAGTTGTCATCAAAGGCTATAGAACCCGGACTGTCTTGCTATTTACCCATATCTGGGAGAAGAAGAGGATTCATACCTTTCCCAAGGGTATTAGCACGTAAGTGAATGTAATGGATTCGGCTGGAATTCGAACTTGGTTCTCCGATTCCTCAACCCGAGCCGCTATTCATTACCCCACCGTGTCTTCCTGAACCCACCAGCATGCACATAATCTACCCAGGTGAAATTTGTCCTTCATTGTGTTGGCATGTTATTCCCCGTCAGAAAGTGTGTGTGTGTGTGTGAGAGAGAGAGAGGGAGGGAGAGAGATGTGTATATGAGTGTATATGTGCATATCTGATTAAAACATTATATTTCTATATATCAGAGATCAGTAAATAAAAGAGGATCAACACGCTGCGGAATATTTGTCAGCAAGCGAGATAATAACTCCTACAGTGTTCACTAAACGCTCAGTATTTGGGTTCTTGTGTCAGACAGAGGCAAATTACATCAATCATTGCTATGATAATTATTTACATTATTTACGTTTGGAGTAATATTAATAGATTTGTTGTTATCCCAACATTTCGGTGGGCCGTTGTGCCTTCCGATCTTCTTCAGGTGTCTGACGATTTGAGTGACCTTCAGGGAATTTAGAATTAAATACTTTATTTAATCTCGTTCCGCTGTTCATAAGGGATAAGTCGACATGCTCATCGTTTTCACTGAGACTAAGTGTGCACTACCGCGCCCAGGAATTGAGCTCACAATTATTATACCAACAAATTCACGAACCAACACCTTAATCGACTAGGCAGGTCAGGTTGATTTTCCAACCATGGTAATGTACTCAATTTGATATGATAAATAAAGAAAAAAAAATTTTTTTTTCAAATCATTACCGTTTTCTTTTTAGCAAATGAGTTTAGAGATTAAGTTTAGGTTCAAAATTGTTGCGTTAGAATTTAATTCCAGTGATTAGTGAAAAACTTATAGCACAGCTTTATAAAATTTATAATTTACTAAAGCTTCACAGAATTTATATGGACACTATACACATTATTACTAAATTGTTGTATCATCAAATAAGACCTTCATTACTTATAATAATATGTTATACAGTACTGTAGTTTTAGTGTGATTTTCAATAAACAATGCAAAATTTGAAACGTTTTGTCTCATAATTTGTACCCAACAGCATTATGATTACCTAATTTTAGTTTTTACTAATTATGGTCTAACAAATTAAACAACAAATCTATTTCATTACAATTTTTTTACAGTTTTTACTCATCGAATACAGTTAAAAACTGCATATTTTGCTTGTAGTGATTAGAATTCTGGTTTGAATAAATGATAAGAAGGAGATGTCCCGAGAAATTGACAATTGACAGTAAACAATCATTAGTGAAAATGTAATGGTAATCAATCAGTTAAATGCCATACGTTATACAGTGTTTGACAATCATGCATCTTTCTATTCATAAGTGACTTGATTTCCCGCAGTAGGCTGCTATTTCTTTCAGCGGTAGACTGGATGCCAACGAATGCTATAGAACAAAGTCTGTCTATTTACTCAATTCATAGTGATTCAATTGTTTGTGAAAATAGTTATACTGGAATCTGGATTTCCTTTCCTCATGATCTCGCATAGACCGGCATGGATTTACCAATTCCTATAGTCCTGGGTATAACGATGAACTACATCCAGCAGCAAGGTCACTGAACGGGAGATTGGAGCTAAGAGTGAAACGACTTAATTGCTGTTGTTCCCAGGTCCACCCAGACGCGGGGTGGTAGCACCTGTTAGAGTTCCCGCTATGGGCAAATAGTGAAGCCCCACCGTCCCAAGGAAAACAACACACTATGAAAATCTTGAAATACATTTTTATAGTAAATATATATTTTTCGATAAAAGTTATCAACAATACATATTTATAGTAAAATGACCAATAAATTTTATCTGTAGTGGAAGGCATAAAATTGCATTCAAATTATTTAAATTCCAGTATTAAATAACCCGGTTGATATGCCACAAAACAAAATTAACCAAACTATCAATATAAATGAAGTCTTTTCATGACATTAATCGATATAATATCCTACAATTTCTTAAATTGTATTCCAAAATATATCTTCAATAAATTACAACATAAAACATCCCCACCTCTAGTAATCATGTCCAGAGAAACATGTATATGCACATCATTATTGCATATCATCTACCATATATTCAATTTTGAAAGCAGGATAAGCTATATCATATTTTTATTACTCACAAGCTTCCAAGAAAACTTAATTTCGGCATTAAATGACCCATAAGGAGTTAATAGGCCGTTAGACAGATAAATCAATCAATCAAACGAATTCTTGCTTGTTTACATCAAATTTAACTAACATTTCCATAACAAATAATCATGAAGTGAAGGAAAGAAACGAAGAAAAGTTTATGGAAAGAGACAAAATAATAATAAAAACAAAGAAAATCAGATTAATGCAATCGAAAGCATATATATATATATATATATATATATATATATATATATATATATATATATATATATATATATATATATATATATATATATATATGAGCATCTACTAAAAATAACTTTTAAAGTGATCTATCTATCTATATATATATATATATATGTGTGTGTGTGTGGTTCTGTGTGTGCGCGCGTGTATACACCAACATACATACACACACACAAATATATATATATATATATATATATATATATATGTAGATTTTGAAAATTTCTGTATGAGTATTCACTAAAAGTTAGGTTTAAAGTCATATATATATATATATATATATATATATATATATATATATGTATATGTGTGTATCTAGAACTATGAATATGGCCACAATGTGCTGACAGTGTTTGGAAAATAAACATTAATATAACATTAGATACATTCATAAAACAATCCATATATTCAGTTAAAAGTAAAATAAAATTCATCCTTGAAAATGGCTAAAAGCGTCTCTCTCTCTTTCTCTCTCTCTCTCTCTCTCTCTCTCTATATATATATATATATATATATATATATATATATCCGTATATATATATATATATATATATATATATATATATATATATATATATATATATATATATATACATATGGATATATATATATATATATATATATATATATATATATATATATATATATATATATATATATATATATAAGAATAAACCAACAGAACAATGAAATAAAACATGAATTGAAAACGAAATACATTTAGACGTGCAACGACATTCAACCATACACACGAAGGCACACAGTTCTATCTAAAGATCACTAGACACTGAGTTACACTAAATCATAAATTTATCAAGTACACACATGCAACTCAGAAGCAAATATTCACTCATAGAGACAGGCCGAAAAAAAAATAAAAACCCGTAAAAGAATAAAATTCGCATAACGCAGGGTAAGAAACATTTAAACATTCCCTTAAAAAAAAAAAATAAATAAATAAAATAAAATAAAAATAAAGAGAAAAAGGGAATAGGTTTTCATGCAATGGCAGGAGAGTCTGTCAGTTAAGAACTACTGCTTTATTCTTTTCTATGACGGACAGCGCCTTCTGCGATAGATTCATATGACCCATTCCTTTGACACCAGAACATGGCGTTGCTTACTGATTCAGAATTAGGCCCTGAGTTATAACCAACACGTAGCTCTAAGCCGTTGAAAACATTAGATGTGTCTGCAATCATGGTAGTGAATAAGATTCGTGTTCAGTTCCATGGACCATTTGCAATCTTCGTCCGACATGATCGATATTTTCCTCCTTGTCTTTTCTATAGCATTTTTTCAGTACTTTTTTTTATTTTGTTACAGCTCCTTTTTTTATTTATTTCTATAACTTTAAATTCGTATTGTTCCCACCTTATTCTGATTTAACGTGTATCAGCATTCAAATTCTATAATATTTTTAGTCGATTGCTTTATTTTTTTCTGTCTCTTTTTTTTCCTTTGCTTATGTCTGTTTTTTTAAACTTTGGTTACCTCCTCTCATTCTATCTATCTATCTATCTATCTATCTATCTATCTATCTATCTATCTATCTTCCAAAGACAGGTGTTTTACGCTAAACAAACTCCTTTCAAATTAAAAAAAAAATTGTTTCATCATAATTCCTTTCCTAATTTTTATTCACATTTTCTACATTATTTAACGTTGGTAAAAACAATGGAAGAAAAGGCAGGGACTAGGGATCGAGAAGATGAATAAAACTGCACACGTGGAATAGAATTATTAAGAAGCTAAACAAAGAGAAGAAAAATACAAAAAGAAGACAATTGAGTGACTACAGAAATATTGATATAGAAGAAGAAGAAGAAGAAGAAGAAGAAGAAGAAGAAGAAGAATAGGGGACAGAACATCTTGTGAAAGAACGGAATTAAAAAGAAAGAAAGAGCATGAAAGGAAAATAGAAGAAAAAGAAGAATCTATAAAAAACAAAGAAGGGGGATAAAAATAAGAGAATGGAAAGAAAGTGTGAGAGAGGGGTAGGCAGAAAAAAGAGGAAAGTAAGAAGAGTAGGGAATCAAATGAAATGATGGGCAATCTAAAAAAAGACGGTGTACGTCACACCTACCGCAGGCATGTGCTCGTCTGAGAGTGATAAAGTAGGTGAAGTTGAGAGAGAGAAAGAGAGAGAGAGAGAGAAATGAATGAGGTTGAGAAAGAGATATCGTAAAAGGAAAAGGAGATATTGCATGTTTACAAGAGGGCATGTGAACTGTTCAATGAACTAGATGACGAAGAAAAAAACGAGTTCTTGCATCGAACTGAAGAGGAAGACAGAGATTCGAGGTTACTTGCCCTTAGTCGATCAAAGTCTATCAAGATAATTAATTTCCTATGAACTCAACTCGTGTGATGTGTTTTTACTGCCGAATGACAAGGGGAAAAAAGCGGGAAGAGATCGGCTAAAACGGATTAAGTCGGAGATACGTGTTCAGTAGAGAAAATGGGAACTCAAGATGCAAAGGAATGCGTTTGTTAAAGAGTGGATGCTTTTACAGAGAAAGAATTGAAGTGGGTGGCTTCAGATAAAAACCAACTGAAAACGAAAACGAGAAGGCGGACGGGTAGACGGGCAGGCGGGCAGGCGTTCATTCGGGTGGTCAGGGAAGGGGACAAGGCTTAGAAATAAAAACTACCGAAATTAGTCAGATTAGTACAGCACAATGAAATTAGGCAGACGAGAAAGAAAGGCTACTTTTCAACTGTGTTTGTACAGAGTAGCATTGTTTGGCTTACACTCGGAGGCAGACGTGGACAGCCAAGCCTATAAATCTAAAGACAGATACAGCTTTAAACTGGAACAGACGTCGAACGATGTAGACGAGGCTAGAAGTAGATCTAGTTTTTAAAACTTTCATGTTATTGGAAATGAATGTGTCTTTATTCTTTGCTTTTTAGCAATAATCCCGAGTTGTTGAATGGGTCATGTCTCTTCCCCATGTCATGCATTTTTTTTCTTTACTTCAGAGATCTGTGCATGCAGTAAAATGCACTTAGCAAAATTGTCGTGTTTAAGGCAGTTTCGGTAGATTTAGAAAAATTATGTAGTCGTTCATATCATATATAGTTATTTGTCAAATTTTCAACATATAAAGGGTGCGGAAAAGTAACACCTTTTTTATTTACTAGAATTATTTTGCAAAACATTGACGCGTGTTGAAATCTTCACAAAGTTATCGCTAACATTCTTTTCTCAGGATTTACAAACACTACACTTCAATTTCACAAACCAGTCAATGAAATTTGAAAAAGCTGATTTGTTTGGAAAAATATTTTGGCAAAAACCCTACTTCGAGGTTTAATAATTTCTTTAATTTAATTTAATTTTATAGGATTTCATGGTGTATTTAAAAAAAATATTTTATAGGAATTCATAATATTTTTAAGAATTTTTTTTTTTTCCATTTTAGCAGCGAAGGATAAATTCTTAGGATTTCTTCATCTTGACCATGCAACATACAACTAGCCATGCATTAATATTTCTTTTTGGGGCCAAATTCCAACTTTTTAAAGCGTTTTGCCTTGTGATTTGTTTATCGTGGTTCGAGGCTTGATTTTTATGACTTTCTTTTAATTCCATGTTCCTCCAAGACGTAGGTTATTTCACAGATTTATTTTCCTTACTATCGGTGAATTGCGATGACTTATGGGTTAGATAATGGAATGTTTTCCCTTTGCTTTCCCCACAGTTTCGTACTCAATTATTTTCTTTCTGCCATCGAAACCTAGAGAAGCCAGTCTATCCTGCTATTTAAACCAAGGTTGAGGCAGGTGGGGAGAGATGTATTCGTGCCATACGAACCCCGGATTTGAACTAGTCTTACCGATTCCATTTTCATCACGGATATCCGTTACACTACCAACTCACTCTACTTGGATAACTAAGCAATTTAATTATAAAAGGCAGCGAAACAATTTCAAAATTTGATAAAATAAGCATAAGTTTTCAGCAAATAAAAGAATATTTTTGGCCACTGGTTTTCTAAGCACATCTGCCTGATAGGGCAGCAAATACAGATCCTTGTTGCAGATGTCTTTGTGCTTGTTCAACACTCACAGACACCATCTGTAGTTTATACTGAAACTATTCTGAGTGAATCTTAGTTACAGTTTCTGAGGGATAATTTATAATCTGATGTGATCAACATTTCGGAAAAGGCCGGTACTCCCAAATTCTCGGTCACGATGACTTGTAAGTTCGTCCTAAGCACAACTATCGACAGCTACTGATGAATAAATAATTATTTGAAATTTAATATAAATATAAGGTTTTCTGCGGTAAGGAGAATTTTAAGGCTACAGCATCGCCACATTATTGCGTCTAGATCCCCGACTCTCATTTTAGATTATGTACAAAGCAAATATAGAGAAATCTTTTGTGTACATAATGAGTATTAGTGGGTTTAAATTAGAGGAATAACCTTTACAACTATCTCCTTAAACAGTATTGATCGAAGCTGAAGTATTCTAATTTCTCATTGTAGAACCCTTATAGCAACGTTAATTTAATGTGTTTAAACATTCTGTACGAAAATCAGCAAAAACTTTCTACAATAAACTTATGTTACTTGTAACTTTTTAGTTCTGACAGTCAAACTCCCACCCCCAACCAACGTATTTAGTGACAGTTTGTTAGGTCAATTTTCCCATAGCTAAACAAGAACTTTGAACTTTAAAAAAATGATAAAAATTGTATAGTTAATCTTTAATTTGAAGCAACCCAGAGCTAAAAATCCATAAACGTTTTGCTTACCCGATTTTCATGTGTTTCGACAAACACAGACAGCCAAATTTATATATTTCATTTTCAGGAGGTTTTTCACTCATAAAAATTTGAGCTTATAAAATATCTTATATGTCTATTTTTTTTTTAAGTATATTTTATAAGATTAGACGAAGAGTATAAAATATTCGCTAAGTTTACATATGGTTGACAATTCTATTTACACAAACAATGCGTTCAACGAAACAACGCGTCCATCGCAAAATGACATTAAATTAATTCGTAATATCTCGTATGACCTTCATCATTTGTTACGTTGATATTATGAAGTCATCAGCAATTGCACTTCAAACCATCAAAGAAAGTCACGAAATAGACTTCAACCAGCCTGAAATAAAATTGACCAACCAACACAAATTCAACAGGTAGCTGAACAAATGATAATAGCAAGTACAGAAAAAATCTGTTATAGAATTGAGCAGCACAGCTTCACCCAGCATGGACGTCTCTACTTCAACGGAAAATACGAAAAAACTAGGAGTATTTTTTTTTCTTTTGTACTCTGGTTTGGAAATGACTTCTTTCTTTCTTTAAGCAATTCTCCCGCTTTCAGCTTACGCATGTCTCGCGAACTTATTTCGATCGAATTATTTTCCGTTAATTTGAATTTACAATGAATACTATGAAGAAAAATATAAGGAAAAAACAAACAAAAATCCTTATATGCAATTATGCTGTTTTAATGTTAATATAATGTCAACGTCGGACGTTTCGGTCTAATAAACCATCTTCAGGACATATTCATAAAATATAAGATGAAGATGGTTTATTAGACCGAAACGTCCGACGTTGACATTATATTAACATTAAAACAGCATAATTGCATATAAGGACTTTTGTTTGTTTTTTCCGTATATTTTTCTTCATACTGTCGGATCTATATCCATATATTTGTTTACACAATGTATACTATATATCTTAGTCATTCATTTATGTCTCAAGAGTGATCAAGAAATGCAAAAGATTTCTGAGATATATATCTGTTTTAACATAAATTATCCGTTGGAATCACAAGTTTTTGTTCTTTCAATTCAACTTTACTAATGAAATCAATGGTTTTTACAATTGTTATTATTGTTTAAATTAATCTTTAAACGGCGGACATAATCAGTTGATGTTTCATTGGATATCAGCAGATATCATCAATTCCAATGATACGGCCATTATTCATTCACGATTCGAGTCTATATGACTCAATTGACCAATATAGGATTATTATGTACAAAGATTCATGAAGATACGCCATTTGCTTGTGTATTTGCCTGCAAATAAAACTGTGCCTGAATATTTCTTGAAGTGAAAAGAAGCGAAAAATGGGGTCAGCTTGATGCAAAGAATGCACACCTAAACTCTGCATGCAGTTCTTCAATGATTATCACATTCTTAAAAAGAAGTAGTGATCACTGATATGCAAATGAGTGCTTCCCGTGTCTGGGAGTGGGTGGGTTTCATTGCACTTAACTAATGTAGTTGCTTTGTGTGCATACATCAGTCATAGCTCGAGCAGCGGCGAGAAAACATGGCGTTGCTGAAACAGCGCGTTCGGAATGGTCTGCTTTATGACATTAAGATAGGCTTGCCCGCAGACGCATCCGAATATGTCAAGCCTTTTGGGGATAATTCTGTGAGTGAACACAACGCCAGACATTAGTTCCAGAAGTTGAAGTTGGGAGTTCCATCCTTTTGTGATGAATCCCGCAGTAGCCGATCACAAGTCGTGTATGATGAGGCTTTAAAGACGGCCATAGAGTAAGAAAATCTCTGGTGAGCTTGTCGAATGTTTACAGGTTTCTGATGAAGCAGTCATTCACCTGTATCGCATAGGAAAGGCGTACAATTTGAGCAAGTGGTTACTTCACACACAAGTCAACAATGATTTCCTGTTTCTCGTTGTTTTCTCGGCACACCAACGTATTCATATTTGATCGAGTCCTCACTAGTAACGAAAAGTGGGTCATGTAAAAGTGTGCCAGACATTGGTTGTCACGACGGGAACCTTTGCCTCACACCAGAAGACCACCTTTACACCCATACAAGATCATACTCTGTATTTGGTGGACTAGTCGGTAAGTGGTGCACTACGTGCTGCTATCAATGGGCCTGTAAACGCAGCATTTGGTAGTGTACAACAGAAGGAACCAGCATTGGTTAATCGCAAGTGTTTACTGTTCCTACATGTCAGGCCTCATATGGCGCGGGTGACCAGGGATACCATACGGCGACTTGGCAGGAGACACTCTTGCCATCCACCTTAATCCCCGGAAATTACGCCAAAAGGTTACCACCTCTTCCATTCCCTTAACAACCACCTTCGTGGTAAACCATTCACAAATGAGACGGATTTGCGTCAGACACTCCAGATTTCTCTGCATCCAAGACGCCTGATTTTTACCCCCAGAGAATTGCGCAGCTGGGGACAAGTTGGCAAAATGTTTTGGATGCCGATGGGGATTACTTTGAGGACTAATGGTATGTTAAATTTGCTGTATACCATTTTTTTAATAAATAAAAAACGGCAAGAACTTATTTGGTTACCTTGTATAAGATTAAATTTAAGAAACCTAACATTTGTTGCATTTCCTTATTTTCAGCGTTAAAATATTATTTATATCAGTAAAGCAAAACTAAAAATATGACTACCATTAAAGAAACTAAATTTTCTCGTATTTTTAACCTGTTTGGTATGCATAATCATGTAAACATTTTGCGATGTTTATGGGTTAAGCGTTTCACCTAAGTTGTTCACATTAAAAGAAAATATTTATATGCCTTTATATTTTTATCGATGGAGCAGAAATTATTTAAATACACAAGGTGTTTCAAAAATGTGATCCATTTTTAGATGTAAATATTTGAGTAACTACATAGTCAAGGCAAATTAAACTAAATAGGCTTATTGTTGAGCAAAATAAAATTTATTCAACAAAATTTAAATTGACTCTTCATAAAAGGGACAAAATTATTTTCCTAACTCGCTTGTCCGTCTTTTCTGATAATGGTGGTTGTCCAAATCCTTATTCCCTGAACAGACAGTCTTACTCTTTGAATTTGTTTTTGGCATATCCAAATCTACATTGCAGTTTATGTACTTATAGCGAATTCCCTCACAAATGTACGCTGCGCAGTCTTGTTCAAATGTGTTCGAGTAATGCTTTAACACACAAAATTCATTTTATTTTCCAGTGTCAGGCATTTTTATACCTGAAAAGATTTTAGTTGTTTCTATAGATGCTGTTAAAATTTTGAGATCCACTTGAATGAGAATTGGTCACGTTATTAGATTATGAAATGATATCAATTTTTCTGAAACATTCTACAACACGCGTCAAAATTCTTTACCATCTTTCAGGTAACTTCATAACAGCTCTGAGTGTCTCTTGCAGTCTTCCAGTAAATATTATTAACAAGAAATATTGGAAAAATAGGAATAAATATTAACATGAAAGGACACTATCTGATTTATACGGTGGACACGTGAAAACTTTCAAGAGAACCTGTAAAAATCTAAAAAATGATATTTTTTATTATCAAAGAAACAAGTCATCTGGCGTTATCCGGACGGAATATTACTCGTTGCTTGTAAGTAATTCAGGATGCTTTTCGTCGATTGGTGCAATTAGGAACAACACTTGTTCGAATCAAACGTTTACTACTCTGGAAGGAAGTCGCAGTATCGATTTTTTGGAATGAATACCGGTTATTCGTACCGATAGATGTGACTGACTTCAATTTTTCTACGGTCGCTTACATTCCAGGTTGTTTTAAATAACCAAGATGTCCTCACTTGCCACCGTTTCTATCTAAAACGAAACATTTCTATCTTGTCTGCTATATTACGTCAGCTTATCAAACATCTAAAATTATCCAAGCTTGATATACAGTGTGCCAGTCTCCCAAATTATATAACACGTTGTTTATTTTCAGATAATGTTTTGAGATTAACCTCGTCTAGTTTGCCCGACCATGGAGCCTCGTTCAGCAAAAATGTTGCCATCAAGAAACTCACAATGAACTCCACATAAACTGCACGGGATATTTAAAAGTTTGTATTGACTTTTTAATTTTCATAAAATAAAAATATATATAATACCAGAAATATTACTTTTTCCCTTCTTCAATGTTAGAATCAATGAACAGAAAGTTTGTTAATCATGATGTATCAGTTGTGACAATATAATAAAAAACGATCTTTTAGTATTCAGTGAGATGAAACTAAATTCCCTTAATGCCATTCAACAAAATGTCCCCCATTTTGGAAAACTGGGTATATAATACCTACGAAACATTGATATGAAAATTTCGGCGATTTCTTTTTTTTTTTGGTTCAGATGTTTTTGAATGATAAATAGATTCGGCCTTGTTTTAGCACACTAATCAGAGAAGTTTCTTTCTTTCTGAATAGGTTATAAATGGTGAAAATATATTTTTCAAATCGATTTTATAAGACCTAATGCTCATTTTTATTATTCAGCCAAAACTTTACGGAATAAATCTCTTAAATAATAATCAACTTTTGTGGCCTTGTTAGGGCCAGAAATAAAGACACAAGAGAGGAATAGAGTCAAACAAATATATTAAAAGAAACAGTGATATAAACATATACAAACGAGAGTGTTATAACAAGAATGTTCGGTTCAACTGTCAGAGCTGACTGATAGAAACTTCCCTCTCTAAAAGGCAGTACCTGCTATTTATAGCTGGTAGAGTCCATGCGTACGTGGGTAAATTACCATAAGATCAACCTTAATAGAAATGCAAAGAAAAGGTCTTTGTTATATGAACAGATGTATATTTTTAAAATAAGTTTATGGCTCTAGTAAGTACCTGACTCCTCGTGCTATCCTCTAAATTTACAAAAGCCAGATCAAGCCGAAAATGGATACTGTTGTCATATTTGGGCGGGAGTTGCCCAGACATCACTATCTAGTCTTGACAGAGTCCAAAAGCGTCTCTGAGCCCTTGTGGGTGACGAATTATTCTCTAACCCCAACCGATCTCTCATAGGCAGTATGTGACAAGCCTCTCGCTGCTTTATCGCTACTTTTGCTCAGACGAACTACATTCCCCAGTCCCGCCAATTCAAACCTTCACAGCAAGGACCCTCCGTGCCACTTTTATAGTATCAAACTACCCTCATTCCCTCTGTATTCCATCGGTGAGAAATAAGTTCAAATTGAACAGCTTCTTCCCACGAACCACTGCAAAAGGAAGTTTCTCCGATCAATACATGGCTAGGGTTAACCGTTAGCTTACCTTCCTCTCCGCACATATTGTCTCCTAACGTAACCCTCTCCCACGATGTTGCAGCATACCTACGGATAATAATTTACATAAATACAGTAGTAAATACTGTATGTTGGTCTGCAGTTGGAGATTCGTCTCCAGCTGTGCTGGTCAAACTCTCAGCCTCCGGGAAGTGAGAATCCCCAGACAAGGCTATGTCGAAGGGCAGAGTCTCGTCACGGGAAACAGCTACCCGACTCCGTTTTATACGGGGTCCACTGGGAATTTTTGGCCGAGCCTATGGGCTCGGATACCCCACATTAAATTCGGCCTTCTGAGCGTGTGGGGTGGTTGGTAGATATCCTGCATTTGGATATTCATTGTGGAATTCACTTGACACTTCTGAGCGTGTGGGGCGGTTGGTAGATATCCTGCAGTTGAATATTCATTGTGGAATTCATTTGACTCACATCTAGCAGTTGACTACTTCTTCTACGTGCCGCTGGCGGATCTTATATGTGTTGTTCTTGTCCTAAGTATTACCGTTCATTACCAACCTTCGTGTGATTCAGTAACCTTCCTTAGGTTTCAACGAATGGCCTCCAGGACTTGTACAGGATGAATCTTACTGTAAAGAAAAATGTAACTTTTCTGGTCAGTACAAAATCTTGCTTTCAAACCATAAAATAAGGGTATGCATAATAATTCATTTTTTTATCATTAGAATTAACTCAACTTAACTGAGGTATATAACAAGAAATGTATTTACAGTTTCCAAATAGCTTTCAAAGGAGATGACTATATTATGTAAATTATTCTATTTATATAATGTTTCTTCTTTTTGTGTCTGTCTGCTTCTATGGATGGCCGAATGCAGACTTTATTTCAACTGGAGCGAAATTTCTACCTCAAGATTAATAAAGGTCGTTAATCACTTGTTAAATACAATACTTGAAGATTACATAGAACTTAATCTGCGCAAAAAATAAAAAGAACCATTCATTGTTTGAATGAATAAAGTTCTTGGCTAAAGTTCGCTTCCGAATAACAATAATAAAAGCTGTTTGTTGTAAAAAGCCAGAAAATATATTTACGAACAGAATAACATGAAGCATAAAATAAAAAAAAAACAAATGGGGCAGACAAAGAAGAAAACAAAGTATCAAACAGAAATATAGCGAGACGAAACAAAGAAAAAAAAAGAACTTATCAAAATAGCAGATAAACAAAGACAGAGAGATGAGTAAAAGAGAGACATGTTCTCAAAATAGATGATACAAAAAGACAGCAAGGTAAAATTAAAAAAAAAGAAAAAAGGGTGGAAAGAAAGAAAGACTTTCTCAGAATAGTAGAATAAAACAATAAAACAAAAGAAATTAGTAAAAAGAAACATCAATGAAGAAAGAAAGGAGGAAAGAACAGCGAAGATAAAGAAGGAAAGGATAACGAAGAAATAAAGAAGGAAATAAAAGTAAAGAAAGAAAGAAGGAAATAAAAGTGAAGAAAGAAGGAAAGAACAGCGAAGATAGAAAGAAACTGTCAAAATATTAGACACCGATAACAAAGCAAAAGAACGTATGAAAAAGAAAGATAAAAGTACTAAAATAGATTAGCGATATGGAGATCGAGAAAAATAAAATAACGAAAAAATGGAAGAAAGAAGGAAAAAAATGTCAGTCAACATGGCAGATGTAAAAAGACAACGTGAGAAAAGAAAGTTCGAATAAAGCAGTGAAATGTACTGGAAGATAATGACAGTGAGAGAAAAGAAAAGAAGGCAAATTAGTTGACAAAATGACAACGAGAGAGAGAGAGAGAGAGAGAGAGAGAGAGAGAAGAAGAAGAAATGATCTGACCAAATAGCAGGAACAAATAAAAGAACGTTGTAATGTGTATTGATTAACACTTCACAGAATGGCGCCTCAACCAACTGTCCTTACCTGATGATCAGAAGAAATCGATAGATAAAAAAGATGGTTGTAGTGAGTCGAAAAATCGTCCCGAAAAAATACTTATAAATAAATACTAATTATGTCGCATCTCGCGGTTATCTAATATTACAGATGTTGGGAAAGAATACGAAAATTTGTTACCCGTTTTTTGTTTCATTTGTTCGGGTGGCGTTTTTGAAGACTGCCGCTACTCGTGCTATAGATGTGTCAGGCGGAGACACACGTCACACCTTTTGTCACCCAGTTCGGTGACAAGACCGATTAAAGTGTTGATGCCTAATTGAATTGCTTAAATAAACATTTAGCTACAGAGACGAAGGTGCTGGTGGCTGTCAAAATGAAAGTCGGCAAAAACCGAAGGCAAACAGACGATGCAAGCGACCGGAGTCACTGCCATCGGTAGGCGTCTGTCATAACAAGGCCATTCAACCAATAATCTGCTCTAACTTTTCGCGGTCCCAAAACGTTTGGGTACTGGCTGATTAAATATTAACTCCTAAAGTTATGGATAGCCATGGTTTAAGGATAAACGCAGCTATTGCAAGTAAGTAAGTAAACTGCTTTTCAACATGACAGGCAGTGTTGAAGATAATATGGGGCTGACGAATTAGACGCCATATTGAATATGGCAGGTCTGGACTTTTGTCGTCGGGTAGTCAGTGTTAGAAAAGAAAGAAACGACGGACTAACAGATGGAGCAAGTGTTGTGGCCATTGTCATTTTCCTCATTTGTCTTATTATTTGTTTACTCGATGAGACAAACGTTATTTTACTTATTCGTACGGACAATAAGGTAAAGTGGGTTTGCAAACAAGATAAACAAATCCATCAAGCGAAGATATTTCATTTCTTCGATATTCTCTGTCGACTGTCATTATCTGTCCACGTCTGGATAGAAGGAGAATGACAGTGATAACAAATAAGTAAATAAAATGATTGTAAAAAGGATTATCTGTAGCGATAAATATGGACATCGTTTATGTATTTTTACTTCTTCAGTTGTCTAATAATGACAAATATATTTTTCACACACACACATATATATACCTATATATATATGTGTGTGTATGTGTAAAAGTAGGCAGTGGCAAACAGGCTATCGCAATTGTCACTGATGAAACAGGCTATCGTCTCTGAATAATCACTTCAATGTCTACTTTTATATTTATATTTACATACGTTCTACCTCTGATATTGAGCACATTAACCTATAAATATAGCATACGTTAAAACTATGATGTATCATATATATATATATATATATATATATATATATATATATATATATATATATATATATATATATATATATATATATATATATATAAAATTAAATGGATTATGTCTGACAATTATTTAATATATTTTCTGTTTACACGTTATTTTAATAGATACAATTTATTTAAGTAAATGCTCTGGATTTTTTTTTTTTATAAATAAACAGTATCAATTAAATCTACCGTCCTGATTGTTCGAGAAATTTCGTAGAAAATATGCGTTCTCCGACAGGAAACGAACCTGTGTTCTATACGCAACCGTCAATTCTAAAGAGAGCACACGGGAATTCCCCCTCTCGTCTACTTTTCCTTAAAGAACTCAACAATGCAAAACAGACACTAGTTAACAATGTTTTTTCTAACTACCTCATTGACCACCAGATTAGAATATTTCTTTCCAGAGTAAATAATAACGATACTGAACACATAGACAAATACAATAGCATAAACATCTTCTACAAAATCCCAAATACACATCAACTATAAGCAAAATGAATCTTCACTTAGAAATATTATAATGAAATGCACTACCCCAGTCGACCCTAACAAAGAAATTAAATTATTTATTACAAAAAATTTAAAACAAATAACCTTATCAAAAAAATATCAACACACCTGCAAAATCAAAACTACAAAGGACTAACATTATTTACGAGTTTAAATGACCGTTAAGGAACTTTATTCCTGATGAAATCAAATTCATCAATAATTACATCAGTCATACTACTACGTTCTTATCCAGACGACTTAAGTTACACCTCTCTCCGGCCACTGATCTATTAGAATTTATTTAAAACGTATGCAAAACCTACCAGACTCCACCGAAACATACTAGTAGAAAATTCAACCATAATAACCTAATCCACATGTAAAAAAGATTAAAAATAATGGAAGGCCCAATAAGAAAAAAGAAAAAAGCCAAGACTCAATAACATTAACTAAAAACACGTCCACAATTTGCTGACTGTCTTTGGAAAATAAACATCCCTATAACACTAAATAGATACATAACACAACCCATACATTCAGTTAAATAATAATAAAAATCATCCTTGATAATGGGTAAAAGTATGGCCGAAAGCGCTCGGAAATGTAAAACATTTGGACGATTTCTACACACGCTGTGTACAGAAAAGAAAACACTTCTTTCTAGGTGCACAAGAAAAATCAAATAAAAAGCTGGATCGCAGTACTTTGCCAGTCGTCTTTAAGAAAACACACACACACTCACATACACACTCGCATACACACACACATATACACACACATATATACACTTTTTCTCCTTTTTTTAACATTTTTATTTTTTCGATAACTTTAAAGGCTAAGGATAACATGATATAAAATAACTGATAATATTTGTTAGATTTTCGATATATACGACAAAATATCTCAACATTTTTTTTACTGTATTTAGTTCAAGGTATAAAATGTATACCGTAAATAATCGTATATTTATAGTGCGACCCGTGATTATTTTTAATAAAAAAAATGATTTTTTTCATATATTTCGTGTGTAATGCAACCCCTCCTTATTCAGCAATATTCAATAAAAAAAAAAGTTTACTTTTTCGTATGGTAAATAATTTCTTCCTTTACCATGAAGCGCAATGGAGGATATACTTTTATACTGCTCCTTTATTTTGTCGATTCCTATTGGCAATATTACTGTATAACGTAAATAAAGGTACTAGAATTAATATTCACCTTATATTGCGGTGCAACTTGTCAAAATATTTCAGGAATTCGTAAGAATCCTAAGATTAAATAATACCATTAAATGTAAATAATATAATCAATAAAAATAAATATAAGTAAACATAGGAAGGCTGAGTAAGGAACACAACTGAAATATAAAGAGTCTAGATACATATCAGACAAAAGGGCAGGCCGTTGGAAAAGCAAAATTTCAGTGATGTAAACACGTGAGAACGAAGATGAACTTAAATTGGAGAAAAGAAATATAAACATAGTTAATTCTTCATTTATGTAAGGTATTTGTAAATTATAAGCGGCACAGACAGTGAATGACGTGCTGCTGTTCATGTATCAACAGAAAGAATCTAAACCACGAGAGGCAAGCAAAAGGTTAATATAAGTGACAGAGTAATGTAATAATGAGTACAGACGATACTTAAAATCCATTCGGTTATAATTTATTTCATGAATATACAAATGTTCATCTCTTCAGACCGGAGTTTGTTTAATAAATAGGGTGACTCAGAAATGATTTTTCTTTAAGGATTGAACAAGTTAAAATATAGGGTAAGGAAGTGGGTGATCATATTCAAAATGAATACATTGAATTGTCTGATATCCATGTCATTTTCGACACCAAAACAATCATCAACGCATTATAATCATAACAATTTCAAATTATTATTAATAATAATAATGATAGCAATAATAATAATATTTGACATCAATAAAATAAATTTATATAAAATAAATAATAAAAATTATACTGTATATATATATATATATATATATATATATATATATATATATATATATATATATAATATATTTTTTAATATACTAATATAATAATTTTTTTAATATAATGTATTTTTTTTAATATAGGACGAAACTGCCGTCCAGTGCTTTCTGCATTCTGTTGAGGTCTCCTGTAGACTCGATGAAATACTTAATTATGATATATATATATTAGGTTGGTGCAAAAATAATGTCGGTTTTTGACGTATTTTTAACGTCAAAAACCGTCATTATTTTTGCATCAACCTAATATATATATATATATATATATATATATATATATATATATATATATATATATATATATATATATATATATATAAGAGATAACGATATATATTTTATATATCAGGAAGAATATTGGGAACATGTATGTTAAAGTAGAAAAAGTTTTCCTATGACGCGTTTCGTCCCTAAGGACATCATCGGACTAAATTTGCTAAATTTGTTATTTTGGCATGGCTACACATGCGCACGAACGAGGGATGCTGGGATATAACAGTGTGAAATATCTACTAACAAAAAGGAATCTAAATGAAATTGGATCGCAAGATTAAAAATTAAAAAAATAAATTTAAAATTCCCAGCATCTTTCGTTCGTGTGCATGTGTAGTTGCACAAACATAAGAAATTTAATCCGATGAAATCCCAAAGAACGAACCTCTTCAAAAAAACTTTTTTTTATTTTGTCATCACTGCTACTAACAATCAGAATTTTTTTTCTCCTGATGATGGCCAAGTTGGCCGAAACTAATCGAGGAATCTAACTGAAATAATAAAAACGAAAGAATATTAATATACAACCCAGTATGTCTGAAGATTTTAAGTTTTTAATATTTTTATTGTTCAAAACACACACACACACACACACACACACACACACACACACACATATATATATATATATATATATATATATATATATATATATATATATATATATATATATCGAATTACAGTCGAATACTTTACATTCACATACTTTGGAAAGGTATTAATCCTCCTCTTCTCCCTACATATATGGGTAAATAGCAGGATTGGGTTCTATAGCCTTGGATGGCAACTGGTCTAGGAGAAGGACAACTCTGAATTCAAAACCTGCGGAGGGTAGTTTGTGACTTTGTGGCACATTATGCACCAGGTCTCTGTATTCGGACCTTCAAATGTGTGGTTGGTTCTTTATAAAGGCTTCATCATTATAATCAAATCATATCTGATGGTGTCTGGACTTGATCCTCATACGTCGAATACGACGGGAGAGTTGACGATATATATATATATATATGTGTGTGTGTGTGTGTATATATATATATATATATATATATATATATATATTTTGAACAATAAAAAAAAGAATTAAAAAATTAAAATCTTCAGACACACTGGGTTGTAGATTAATATTCTTTCGTTTTTTTATTATTATTCCATTTAGATTCCTCGACTAGTTTCGGCCGAAATGGCCATCATCGGGAGGAGAAATATTTCTGCTTGCTGCTAGCACTAAACTACAGAAATGAATATATATATATATATGTATATATATATATATATATATATGTATATATATATATATATATATATATATATATATATATATATATATATATATTCAATGGAATTAAATAATTTTATTTATAATCCAACATTATTTCTTATTACTATGAATGTTAGATATAGTGGATGTTTGAATACATTATACATTAATACCTTGAGATAAAAACGTACCAATATATGAGTTTTTTGAGATACGAGCTGAATTTCGAGATACAAGCAAGTTTCAGTTAAGCATCCGCAGTACACGTGTTCACCTCTGCTCTGACAGGATCTCTATTATGTTGTGTCCTTTTTGCCGTTATTTTTGCAAAATTCCATGCTTCGACGAAACTACGTGTAAAGAGCGGTGCTGAATGTTTGTGGGCCTGGAACGGATCTGAAATATCCCCACTAATTTTAATGTGGAAAATTGATTTGAGATACGAGTCTTTTGAGTTAGGAGCTCGGTCTTGGAATGAATTAAACTCGTATCTCAAGGCATTACTGTAGTTTCTGTTTGAAACAGTTTAAGTGACATCCATCGACCTCGGCAATCAAATGATCTCGATAATTGTATCCCCTATTAGTGAAGACACCACTTACCAGCTAGGTGTGCTTTTTCGACCTATCCTTCAATGGATTTAACAACGTAACTCGATACAATTACCTTATTGAGAAAATCACATCTCTCGTCTTTGGAAACCTATTCATACCCGAAATGTAAACAAATTTATTTCTCAGAAATAAATGGATTTCATTTATAATCCAACATTATTTATTATTATTACAATAAACGTTATATTTAGTGGACAGAAATGTTTGAGTAAACATTCTTGGTTTTTAAACAGTAATGCTGGACAATCTCCTCACAGATGAAGCAACCGAAACGTGGTTCTACAGGAGGATAGTGAAAATGCAATGAACCGAAAATATGAGCTACGACGCAGTTTTAAAGACAATGGCAACAAACACTTACACTAAATCTCGGGAAGGAAGAGTTGAAATTTCTGTGGCACATGAGGAAGAAAGAGGGCTTGGAAAATTTGATACTCACAGGACAGATTGTGGGTATGAAAGACAGCGGAAAACAACGTACAACATCCATGACAACATTTAGTGAATCCTTGGCGAGAGATGGCAAATGACAAAATTTATTAAGAGATACAAAGGCCAAGAGATTGTGGAGAACATTTATAGCCGACGTCCTGATCGGAAACGGTACATATACGAAGAAGAATATTGAATTGACTTCTACCGGGCGTATATATAAATTGTAGGAGAGAAAGTCCAAAGAGATCAACTAAAGGTGGAAGAGAATAGCAAGAGAAATATTGATGGATAAGAAATGAAAAGAAGTTGAGAAATTTTACCGCTTTAATTGCTGAGTGCAAGCATGTGTGGCTATATTTAACCATATTTGTGCTAATCTTTTTAAGCTGAAAATTTCATAATTTATCATATTTGTTCAATAACCATTTTCTTTATTCTCCACCACCCCATTCATCATCACTTTCGCAACATTTTCCCTATTTTTTTTCAATTTGTCTGTCTGTCTCTTTTCGTTTTGAATTCATTCTTAATGTTAATTTTATTCATTTCCCGACTTGTCTTACCTTGCCGACCCACCGACAGGATTGTCAACTACCTATACAAAAGATTGTAATCTTGGGTGGCAGGACTGATTCGCTTCCAGCACTTTACTGGCCTCTGGTGACTTGGTGCAACATCATGACGTCATCATATATATATATATATATATATATATATATATATATCACGCCAAGCCAATTACACGTTGACTGAGTTATTTTACTTACATTGCTCCATTTGAGTTATGATGCCAGGGCAACTGTTCGGGGTTATGTCAGTGCAAAAATTTCACTGTTTATTTTATTTATCTTTATTTAGCTCCATATTTTAATTTCTTCAGACCTGTTCTAGTTTACACTTTCAGCTACACACAGATTGTCCCAGGATAAATCTACCACAAAAGCAAATCACATACATAGTCTTTGATAGATTTCTTTAGGGACAGCATGTATTGTGTTTAAATATTTTTCTTGTCTCCAAAACATTCATTTCATTGTTCGTGTTTTTTATCATCACCACTCCATTAATTTACATTTTACTTTTGTTAAGTAATTTTGCTGTTCTTAAATATTCTTCCTTCTTTTACTGATAAATTCAAAAGATGCCGTTACTCTTGAAGCATATTGTTGCAGAATAGCAATTAGCATCGCATCCTCCCAGACCGTCACTGTCGTAATTTTCGAAGTCAATAGATGCCTCTCACAAATAACTTTATGCCAGGGTAAATAAGTAAACAATAACAGAAAATGCGCCTCAATGGGAACTAAAAAGCTGGCTGCTCGTTTACTGCAGACACTCTCTCAGGTACTTTGTGTTCGCTTGACACCCACAGAACCAACATATGGTTTATACTGCAATTATGCTGAGTGGAGCTTGGTTACTGTTTCTGGAAAAAAAACAAAAACAAAAAAACAACACATAAACTAACGTGATCAGCAGTTTTTAACAAGGTCAGTAGGTTTAAATCCTAAGTTACTATCGGCAACTTCCGAACAGTTTCATCTACCTATTTTAATTCGCGAAGCTTGGAGGTGACACGTAGTATGTTTTTAAGCTAATGATATTAACTTACCGAATATTTGTGAGAGAAATGATTTTTTTTAATGTTACTAACAAAAGCCAACTGGATTCCTTTAAAGTGTCCTTGATCTGGTGATGTGCACATAATAAGCAAAATATTTCAAAGTGCATAGACAAAACATTATCATTAATAATACTTTTATCTTATCATGACAAATGCGTTGATTAAACATTTCTTTGGCATTCGTGATTTTAATCCTTGCGTTTGGTTGTGTTATTATATATCGAGCGCTGTTTTACACTCATTTTAGGTTGCTTTACACACACACAAGCGTGTGTACAAGTTTTATTAAAGACGGTTGACAACGTACTTTTAAGACCAGAAAAGAAAACTCTTATACAAATATAAGAAAAATTTAATAAAAAGCTTAATCGCTGTAGCTTGACAGTTGTCTTTAATGCAACTTGTATAAATGAGGGACTGCTGCCAAAATACACAAACAGATTAAACGATGCCTTGGACTTATACACTGGATTGGTACCGCAGACGTCATTAATTGGTTCAAAGGGATCAATAACAAAAGCAGCTGCCCTTTTATCCAGTTTGATATTGTGGATTTCTACCCTGCCGTCACCAAGGATCTCTATACTCTAGCTTTGGAATTTTCCAAAGAGTATTTTAACATCTCAGTGATTAAATAAATATAATAATGTACTGCAGAAGATCAGATCTCATCCACAATGATGAACAGTGGGTTAAAAACTCTGAGGATTACTTTGATATTTCAATGGGGTCATTTGATTCTGCAGAATCTGACTTAGTGTGTTTATTTATTTGGTATAAACTTTCTGCCTATGATGATGTTAATGTAACCAATACAGGCTTATATAGAGATGACGGTCTTATGGTAGTAAAAAATTCAACTAAAATTAAGGTAAATAAATTAAGAAAAATGATTCATAGAGAATTAAAAAGTTTAAATCTTAAGGTAAATGTAACTACTAATGTTAAACAATTAGTATGATATTTATTTAACGAATGTATATTATTTACCAAATAATTCTATTTAGATTATTTACTAGTTTCTTAAAGAGGCCTCTTATCAACTACAAAAAATCTATGTAGGAAATCAACAAAGCCTATAACTAGTTGACCATTCGGCTAAATTATCTCTCTATCCCCGTTTTATTTCTCAACATATATATATATATATATATATATATATATATATATATATATATATGTTTGGCTGAATACTTGCTATGACAAAATTTGAATGACGTCAGGTGGTTAGCTTTCTTAGCCTAATTACGGTCAGAAGAGCGCTCAAGTATAGGGGATACGGGTTCAAATGACCTTTGAAGCTAATTCATTAATTCTGATGGACGCCATTTAATTAATTCTAGTAGAATGTAAAAAACGACCCTTCGTATTACACTAAAATATGAATGAAATAAAATAAAATGACACCTTGCGAAAAATGAATAATTATGATCAGTCATGGGATGAATCTTTTTAAATAGGAAAGAAACACTTTTAAAGAACGCAAGCTCATTCACCAAAATGTCGGAAAACTTAATAAATACTGTTTTGCAAAGAGAGTCATATTGGAGGAAAAATGGAAATTGATTGAGACTATTTGAGTACATCGCCATTTTCTTAATGCTTTTACACTAGAAATCTTCCTATATAGTATTGAATGTCAGACAATTTCGATATGGAAGAAAAGAAAACCTGAAGCAACAGAGATGTGCTTGTACAAATGAATGCTTACAATACCATGGACTGAATATGTGAGCAACGAGGACATTTTAAGGAAAATGTTCATTAGAAATAAGAACAGCCAAAGTTGAGGGTTACAATAAGGAGATGTCAAAATACAGCAAAGACAGAAAATTATCTTGGAAATGTTTTAACAGGCTACAGAAAATTCGATGTTACATTTGAATTCGGAAAGAGGCCTTTCAAATGCTAAACAACGTATTAAGAAACTGGAAAATTTCGATAGATCTAAAGTAATGCAAAACTGTTATGCAGTACCAATCCTCCTATATAGTAGTGAATATTGAATAATTTCCTCACATGAAGAAGATACCGGAAGCAGTGGAGATGTGGTTCCATAGAATAATGCTCAGAATACCATAGACAGAAGAAATTTGCATCGAGAAAGTTTAAAAAAATGGTAAGAAAAAGACATTTATAATTAGCATAAGAAAGAGACATTTACAATTTCTAGGACACATAATCGGAAAAGAAGGATTCAAGAAATAGACACTCATATGTGATACTGGAAGCAAGAGAAGCGGGGCGGGAAACTTCGGGTAACCTTGCTAACGAGCTTGTGTAAATTGGTGGCAGAACAGGCACGGAAATGAATAGAAAGGAGACGAACATTAGAACTGCAATGTGCAACTGATTGGAAGTTGTGGAGAGCTTGATAGCCCACTTCATGAAGGGGCAAGATATAACACGGCCGGCCTGGCTTTATCCTAGGTTGTTCCCAAGATGGTCAACACTGCTCCGGTCAACTGATGGTTATCTGCTTTCCACATCGTTCCTTCATCTGCTTCTGTCCAAGTTTGTGTTCCTTGATCACAGAGCAGTGAAGATCGAATTTCGTCCATAATTGAGTACTGGATCGGACGGTGCGGATCCTTGCTACAAAAGGACACAGAATCCTTCCGCTGGCGAAAATAAAAATAACATAACAAAATAATGAAGAAGGTCATTGGGTTAATTTTAAGTTGGCTTATATAGTTTTTGCTAGAACAAAATTAACCCTTCCTGTTAAAATCTCCATCATGACACTTTTTTCTTTTTCTTCTAAAAATTGGAGTGGGTTCAATCAACAAAAATAGTCGGTCGAGAATTCTCTCGGCAGCAGGTCACCTGGAGTTCAACAGCTAATTCTGTCTCGACTCGTCTGCGTGTCTTGCCATCTCTTGCTCTAACTGCTGGGACGCTTAATCGCCTTTTTTATGTATTTCGTCCGACTCCCACCTCAGGACTCATCAATATTCATATCAATTAATTACTTTTTCCAATTTTGTAGAAACGACACTGACCTTTAAACCAAGCGGTCAGTTATTCAACACAATACATTCTTCGACAATAAACTTTGTTCGTCATTCTTTTCTATATCCTAATGACAATCGGCCTGCGATCGGTTACTTATTCAAAGCAATAATTTTTCCAATAACAATCTCTCTCTCTCTCTCTACATACATACATACATATATATATATATATATATATATATATATATATATATATATCTGTGTGTGTGTGTGTGTGTGTGTTATTATTATTATACATCCTTGACGGCAAAGAATTTTCTTTGTTGGTGACTTGTCAATATGAACGATATAATTTTTTCCACTTTGCACGTTTACAAAACCATATTTCAGTTTGTTTACATTATTGGCTTTGTTCAGCAGACAAATTACGTTTTATATTTTGACATATGTCAAACTGTTTTCATTGTTGGTTTCGTGAATCATAACAACTCCATTTATCTTTCGGTTATATTTTATATTTCTCGAACCATATTTTGGTCTCAACATTCCATTTTGCGTTTCTGGTTATTAGAAAGGAAAAAAAATCTGAATTTTTTCACTGCTCCATGTTTCAATTCATGTTTTCATCTTAACGTTTTCAAGCCTTGCAAATCTCCAATTCCTATCCGGGGTTTTCACATAAACCCATTTAATATTAATTTCACACTACCAGTGACACAATTGTGTGGCAACGATACACAAATGAAGAAGCGTTTATAGAGAGATATGTCTAGATAATAAAAATAAACTGAGTTTCAAACAGAATTGGACACAAAATCGAATTAAATGATGGAAGTATTTGAGGTAACTCACCGTGGAAATATTTTTGGAAGGAAACATCTACCATTTTTCTGAATTTGTTTTCACTAAATGTCTGGGAAACAGTTTTTGTTGTTCAGATATACTTCGATGGGACGGTTTTTCAATCATCCCCAGGCGACATATATTAAGCTATTAACCTCGTTTTTATGTGTGGTATTAAACTTTTCATTCTCTGTGTCAAAACTGGATTATGCACCCATGACATGTCGCCCGAGGACCAAGTGATGAACATAAAGAAATATATTTGTAATGTTTGAGATAGTCTTACAACTTGTCTCCTTAAAACAGCTGAAAGTGTTATGATTGACAGCATTGATTTTTATCTCAGGTAATTACGGTTGGTATACATTTTTTCTATTTCAGCTTTGAAGAAGACTAAGTGACTTGTACGATTAACACAGTTAACAAAATGAATGAAACATGTCATCCATATTTTGAAAGAACGTCATTGCTATCGGTATCTAAAATCGTAGGGAATCAATTCGAGTTAAGTAAGCTCTTGTTAAAATTGCGTTAGTCACCTCGGATTTCCAAAAATGGATAGTTCGCTGGCGTCTACCTTTCACAAGAAATGAACGACAACTTAGTCACACCGCGTGCTATACACCGTCACTAAGTCAGGAGAGAAGTTAGAGTGAGCAAAAGAAACAAGTTACCAGCTAGGAATTACGAGTTCTTTAAAAAATGTGTGTTAACAAAACACCCACATATGACTCATGCAGATTTAAATCGGTTTAAGAATATCGCCAAAAGAGGATTTATTCTTTGATTAAAATATTTGGCAATATTTAACTTTCGTGCCCGAAAAAATAATGGTGTGTCAAAAGGACAGTTATTTCATTGACACCGCTATTATTGTATACACGTTTGACTCCCACGCAATGTTTATTTACAATACTATAATAATATATGTACCAAATACAATGCGATTTTTATTATTTACCCCTTATAAAGATTTATTTAACGTTTTATAAAGAAATAAATTTGAAAATAAATCTTTCATTTAAAAATATATAAAACAATATCAAAATATGTAAACCAATTACAATGCAATATTTATTATTTATCATTTTAAATATAATTATGAAAACAGTTTTTCTTTGATTTAATCTAAGAAATGAATAGTGTTTAATACCTTTGTTATCAATTCTCAAGAATAAAGAAAATGAATAAATCTATTTTCATGTTTGGGTTTTATTAAAATTCTAATCATTACGTTTTAATTTTTTTTTTTAAATTACTAAGTGAATCAAAAGTACACACATTAATAGAATTGTCCAGGGAATAGACTTCCTTTTTTGTCGGCACAAAATAGTGAAATAAGGACAAATAGTTTTCGTCTATAACAACGTCATACAATTTACAGAGGTACAGAAAAATTGAATCTGCTGAATGGAATTCGAATTTCACGTTAATACCCTTTGAAAAAGCGCGGAGAAATGTGTTATTATAAAGATATGTAAACAGAATGTATGGTCGATAGCAGGGGTGTCAGTCGGAGATGCGATCCACTAATTTGAGACGTGAAACAAGCACAGAAAATTAAGTATCTGGAAAGGGTATTAACAGACGACGGAAAATAATGGCAGAAAAATCCGAGGATGCATTGAAATAGCGAATGATATCTTCAAAAGATAAGCAAAATATTACGAAACAATAAAATGTCCTTTTTCTTCTAGGTAACGTGTCATTTCAGGGCGTAGAAAGCATGTCGTTTGAAGCGCGCACTGAATAAGTCTATTTTTCCATCACTCGTCCCCAATCTGCCAACCATTTACACAAGCTTGTTAAGTAGGTTACACGCTGTTTTCCTCTGCACCACTTGCCTTCAATATGTCAGGAGAGCGTCAAATTCTCCAAGCCCTGTTTCCTCATTATCTTCCCTAGAAATTTGAATCGTTTCTAAGTATCAGTGTCCTTTTTATTTACATTTACCTTTAAATTTTATCTTTGCTTACATAGTCAGTCCATGGTATTCTCAGCATCCTTCTGTGGAGCTTGTTGCTTCAAGTCTTTTCTTCATCTGGGAGGAGATTCACTGCCATATAGAATAATGATATTATATAACAGTTTAGCACTCTTTTCTTTAGTACTTTGCTTAGCTTTTGTAAGGCACCTTTCGCTATTCAAATGCACCTTCTGATTTCGGCGTCATATTTTCAGCCCTCTGTTAAAATAATTGCTGGCCACTAGGACGGCTCAGGCACACTTTGTGTTTGTTCAACACCCACAGGTCCCAAATGTGGGTTATATTGCAACTGAACAAACCTTAGTTACATTTTCTGGGAGAGAGCGTGTTATCTAGCATGATCAACAATCGGAACTAAGCCAACACGCTCAAACCCTCAGTCACGATTACTTTTGGCATCGTGCTAGCACAACCATCGATGGCCTCCATGAGTTTCGTCTACCCAATTTCACTCACAAGGCTTGGATCAACCCGTGGTATGGTTTTTAGGCACTTTTCAAATGTGTTGCATAATGGAATCGATGACATCAGGAATTTATCTTCCTGACAAATCGACCATGGTGAGATTCGAACTCGGGTCTCATGGTCAGAAAGCGATGTGTTAAAATCTGTTAAAATACTATCTAGGTATATACATAGTTTGTATTTGCTTGATTTTTAACATTTTCGATTCGTAGTTTGCACCTTTGGCTGTTACTTTTTTTGGCAATCATATATTGTGTCTTTGAAATAAATGAAAGATCAATGAACTATTATGTAATATCAATCTTTCTATATGGTAGTGACTGCTGGATAATTTTCATACAGATGAACAGACGGCTTGAGACAAATGATATGTGTCTCTATAGAAGGATACTGACAATACAATAGACAGCGGGGAAAGCTTAAGGAAAATTAAAACAAAATGGACACTTGTAGTTAGAATCAGAGAAAGCTTAGTTCAAATTTCTGGGAGAAATAAAAAGCGGAAAGATCGCTTGAAGGATTTGACACTTGCAGTACATATTGAAGATGGAAGACAGCGATTAACTTATTAACGAGAACTTGTAGTAAGGAGTCAAACATTACTTATAGGAAATTGTGGGTGGCTATGATCACTCACTTTTCGAAGAGACAAGTTACTTCAAAAATGGAGAAAGTTATGAATCCATTCCCCTTAGCGGTTTTACTTATTGTCTGATATCTTCACAAAATATCTCATTAAGTGCATGTAACGAAAAAATGAGTATATGGTAGCAAACCACTTTCCCATGATATTTTATTTTTGTAATTATTCTCATAGATAAACTTTAAAGTATCCATTCAATAAGGAGGTGAAAAATGGTGGCTGACATTTGGATCTGGAATCTACATGTAAAAAATGCGATTTGAAAGATGTCATTTTAATTCTGAGAGAACCGGAAATCATTGGCGGCCACAATCTTAACAACATAAGATACGCAGATGACGCAGTGCTGATAGCAGATACGGAAAGGAAACTACGAAACCTCCTACAGTATGTAGCGAAGGAAATCGAGAAGACGGGACAAAGCATAAACTACAATACAGAATTCATGGTCATCAGCAAAAAGACGAGCCCTAAATGCGACTTACAGGTCGAGGACACTAAAATCAAGCAGGTGCGGAAGTTTAAATATCTGGACAGTGTTCTGACAGAGGACGGTAAGTGTGACGCTGAGATCCGAAGACGTATGGGGATGGCCAAAGACGCATGCCAAAAGCTAAGCAGACTATTACGAGACAGGGGGATTTCAATGGAAACAAAGAAAAGAGTGTTGAACTGCTACGTGATACCTTTCCTTTACGGCAGCGAATGTTGGACGGTTTTCTCAAAGATGAAGAAGAGACTCGAGGCAAGAGAGGTGTGGTTCTACAGAAGATGCTAAGGAGACCATGGACTGAACATGAGGTTTTGGAGAGGATGCAAACAAAGAGGAAGTTTATACTTAACACCAGGAAGAGGCGGCTGAAATTTCTGGCATACGTAATGAGAAAGGATGGCGAGGAAAATCTGATACTCACAGGGAGGATAGAAAGGAAAGATGGAGAATGGAAAGAAACGCATGACATACTTAACGGGCTTAAACAAGTGGATGGCAGAACAGTGTCTGAATGGACACGGCATACAAAAGAAGAATTTTATGAATAATACTCATTTAATGTCGGCGATGAGACGGCATTCCGGCCTTTCCGTCTATTTACTAAGCATAGATTAGTAAAGCAGAGGGCCACAAGCAGTGTTCATTAAGTGAAGATCAAACTTACAACTCAGTCATTAAGTTGCGAAGCTTGCTTCCTGAACATTGTACTAAGATGAAACACCCAAAACTAAGCTTAGTTTTCGCACGAAGCTACGAAAATGGTGCGCTCAAGGAGAGTCAAGCTTATTAATCATTATAGCACAGTAAAGTGATTGGCTCAAGACACCTATTGAGAATCAAGCTCAGTAATTATGAATTACTACGAGACGGAAACATTAACCATTACACTACGGCGAAGGGACTTTCCAAAGAGATTGTAAAGTTTTCATGGTTACCTACATGTCTCTCGATACAAACTTACTTGTGAACGTATCTTAACAGGAGAAGACAGTACTTAAAATTACCTCAAATGAGATCCTTATACCTATAAATATCTCCGACCTCAAACTCATTATAAATAATGTTAAAAAGCTTTAAATAAAGAATGACAACTTTAAATTAACAAGAGGAAAATTAAGAAAACTTTAAAATAAAATTAAAATAAAGAAAGCATCAAGTTAACGAGATTTTAAAAAGTTCTTGAAATTAACATGAAAAAAAGAGTAACGACAAAAATGAAAGTTTTAAATTAAAGAGGAAAAGAAAGAAGGCTTTAAAATAAAGAAAAGAAAGAAAGCTTTAAAATAAAGAGGAAAAGAAAGAAAGCTTTAAAATAAAGAGGAAAAGAAAGAAAGCTTTAAATTAAAGAGGAAAAGAAAGAAAGCTTTAAAATAAAGAGGAAAAGAAAGAAAGTTTTTAATTAAAGAGGAAAAGAAAGAAAGCTTTAAAATAAAGAGGAAAAGAAAGAAAGCTTTAAAATAAAGAGGAAAAGATAGAAAGTTTTTAATTAAAGAGGAAAAGAAAGAAAGCTTTAAAATAAAGAGGAAAAGAAAGAAAGCTTTAAAATAAAGAGGAAAAGAAAGAAGGCTTTAAAATAAAGAGGAAAAGAAAGAAAGCTTTAAATTAAAGAGGAAAAGAAAGAAAGTTTTTAATTAAAGAGGAAAAGAAAGAAAGCTTTAAAATAAAGAGGAAAAGAAAGAAAGCTTTAAAATAAAGAGGAAAAGAAAGAAAGCTTTAAATTAAAGAGGAAAAGAAATAAAGCTTTAAAATAAAGAGGAAAAGAAAGAAAGCTTTAAATTAAAGAGGAAAAGAAAGAAAGCTTTAAAATAAAGAGGAAAAGAAAGAAAGCTTTAAATTAAAGAGGAAAAGAAAGAAAGCTTTAAAATAAAGAGGAAAAGAAAGAAAGTTTTTAATTAAAGAGGAAAAGAAAGAAAGCTTTAAAATAAAGAGGAAAAGAAAGAAAGTTTTTAATTAAAGAGGAAAAGAAAGAAAGCTTTAAAATAAAGAGGAAAAGAAAGAAAGCTTTAAAATAAAGAGGAAAAGAAAGAAAGTTTTAAATTAAAGAGGAAAAGAAAGAAAGCTTTAAAATAAAGAGGAAAAGAAAGAAAGCTTTAAAATAAAGAGGAAAAGAAAGAAAGCTTTAAAATAAAGAGGAAAAGAAAGAAAGCTTTAAAACAAAGAGGAAAAGAAAGAAGGCTTTAAAATAAAGAGGAAAAGAAAGAAAGCTTTAAATTAAAGAGGAAAAGAAAGCTTTAAATTAAAGTGAAAAATGACTATTATAAATTAACGATAAAAAGAAAGTTATAAATTAACAAGATAAAATGGAAGTTTTAAATTAAGAAGGAAAAAAGAAAACATTAAATGAAGAAGGAAAAAGGAAAACTTTAAGAGAAGAAGAAAAAAATAAATCTTTAAAATATGAAGGAAAAAGAAAGCTTTACAAGAAAGAAAAAACTTTAAGGAGGAAAAAGAATTCTTTAAATTATGAAGGAAAAAAATAACTTTAAATTAAGGAGAAAAAAGAAATTTTTAATTAAGAAGGAAAAAGAAAAAAGCTTTAGATTAAAAAGGCAAAAAGAAAGCTTCAAATTAATTAGAAAAGAGCAGAAACAGTCCTTTAAATTAACAAGTAAACGAAAGAAAGTGGGCTTTAAATTAACGAGAAATATGGTGGCTAACCTTAATTTTATATGAGATACACTCAGACCAAAACTAACGCAAAAATTGTCACTGCATTGTCAGTGATTATAGAAGTGGTTCATAGACTGTCAACTCTACCGAGTGAATGACATTTATTGCCACAAGTTAGCAGCAGTGGCTTTTCTTTCACGCGATCAGTCTTCTGAAATGTTATACTTTTTACAATGAGCCACTTTCACCATATGGGACACATACATGCGCGCACACATTTTGCGTTTCTAATAATTTTCAAGCCAAAAAAAATCGTCACCGTTTCCCGAAGCCCACCACGTTTTTCGTTGTCCGAAGTCAGTCATTTGACCAGCTGCTTAGACTGTCTGGTCGTTGTCAGTGGCTACTTAAAAGTGTTTTGCCGGGCACAATACGTCACCCTTTGCAATCTGTTCCGTTGCATAGTTAACAACACGGATGTTAATGGATGACATTTTTTTTTTTTTTTAATTTTCTTCGTTGATAGGAACGGGATCTCGGATGCTAATCAAATAAAAATAAATCAGCCAAAATAAAACAAAATAAAATAATAAAATAAAATAAATTGTGGGTTAGGTGTTATTTGAAGATGGCTAGAGTTGTTTGTTAATAATGTCTGCTTTCAAAGGGAGATGCGAGACTGTCAGCTTTCGAGGACAACTCCGAAAATTGATTAACAAAAATAAATAATTTTGCTCGCTGAAGTGAAACTAAAACAATGAATGAATTCGTTTCACGCATTTAATTTAAAGTCGCCCTTTATCCGCGGTTAGACATCCGAGGTTCCAGTTACCCAAGATTAGAAACGAAAATAAACAATTTATAAATTTTATTTAATATTGGTTCAAAAATAAAATTCGAATATGCAAAGCATAATCCTTAAATCGCTTGATTTAAGTGAAATTTAAATGAAAAAAGAAAGAAAATTGATATTTCTCTGTGAAGAACGAATCTTCTATCTCTCATGTAGTTTTTATCACAATATAGGTTTATAATTGTTTTATTTAATTATTATTAATTTCTTTTTGTGCATAACAAGATCTAGTGATTTTCCAAGCGTAGCTTAGATGTGGCACAAGGCCGAAAGTATGGGGCACCCAGTGAGAATCGAACTCACTACTCAGTCGTAATTGTTCTAGCCAGACAAGCTTGCTAACCATTACACCACCTCGAGGTGCCTAACCTAACAAGATCTACGGTAAGAAGAAATCTTCGATCTGTTATGTAATTTTTATTACTCATATAATTATTTTATTTTATTTATTAGCTACGGTTATTAATTCAAACTTTTTCTTAGGTACCGTATATTTCCGCGTATAAGGCGACCTTTAAATCTTAAAAATGACCTCCCAAGATAGGGGCTCGTCTAATGCAACAGTTACAAAAAGCTAACCTTAAATCCTGTGGTGTATTGGCCCTGGTAAGTAGGCTAGTACGCTTGAGCCATGGATTGTGTTAGGCTAACAACTGCTTCGGCAGGTTAACTCGCGATGTAAATATTTCTAGTTGAAACAATTCATATTATAATGCACTATTACAGTTACAAATGTAATAAAACTACTTTTACTTCTTGATTTCACATTAAAATGCAATATTCAAGAGACACTAACACAACAACTTGCAAAAGTTCCGCTGAGCAACATGCACAAGTAACAAATAACGTAAACAAATCTTTCATTCTTCATTTGTTCACACCAGTCAGTGTTTCTAGTAGTAGTGTTAAATAACAATATTTAGTACAACATGCAAACTTTATTTTTCAGTAACATACATTATACTTTTTGTCGGTGTTAAGCCACGAAACATTTAAGAAGCCATAAAATCATGATTCCTCATTACAGAAAATGCAACTTTTGTTTTCATTCGTACAAATTGTAAGAATAAAATCGGTTATTGTTATTTTCATAAAGATTCATGTATATACATTATATATTATTTTATTCCTTTTGATTTGAAGGTAAACAAACCAAAATTTGTAATAACATCAGATTTATTTTATACTCGTAGGAATATATTATGATAGGCCTAAATGCTACTAGAGACCTAGGATAGCCTACGTTTTCGGTCATCCTATACTACGGATAGATAAATTCACAAAAATTTACCTAGATCTAGGGTCTCGTCTTATCTATAGGTCGCCTTATACGTGGAAATATACGGTATATACATAGGAAAAACAACCTGGAAGCGGTTTCCTGTACCCGCTGACGCACGGGGATAAGCGCTTATTTTAATTTCAATTTCCCATTGTTTATTTAATGTATCGAATGATTTTTTTTCACTAATTTTATCACGTTCGTTCACTTTCAAAGACTTGCCTGGCCAGTTTAACGATTTAAATAAACGGTAGGGGGACTCAGGAAAGATTTAAAAAAGGATAACTAGCTCTATTTTGTTCTTATTTATATACAAGCTGTTTGTTCTTGTTTATTATAATTAGCTGAGTCAGGCACAAGGTAGCAGTAGGAGAGCATTTTGTATTGTTCGAAGTCACAATATACCTGAATAGTTTTGCAAGACCAACGGGCTTGTATTCAGGTAGATGTGAAGGGGATTCAGATCCCTCATATTTTGCTTGAACTAACAAGTCGCAGAACACTGAATTTATGACATTGCATTTTGTCTAAAATTGTTACTGCTATAATCTTCAAAATAGATAAGAATACCTCATTTTTTTTACTTTTTTCCAAAAGAACAGCTTCTAAAATATCTATATACGTTTTATATGTGAGAAAACCAAACAAAACAAAATAAACAAACTATAGATAAGTGTATTTGTTTAACGGCATATCAACTCCTCGTGGGTCATTTAATGCCGAAATTTAATTTTATTGGGAGTTTGAGCAATTTTTCTTTTTACAAAATTCTATCCTTTTACAAAAATCTGTTGCTGCTTATTTAAAAAAACAACAAAAAAACTCTATTGCTGTTATTTCTTTACTATGAAAATGTATTTTTCTACCTTCAACCCCCAGTTTTGGGGGTTCACTATTTGCCCATAACTAGACCCTAACAGATGCTACTACCCCCGGGTCAGCAATTAAGAAGTGGTTCCACGCTCCTCAAATCCTCCCGGCCAGAGGCTTTGCTACCGGATGTACTTTTTTCTCATATCCAGGACGGCCGAAGATAAGTACAAATGAAATGCTAAAATGTATATTTAAAATGTTAAAAAAAATGCCTACATTAGGATAATGTACTAAAAACTGTTCATTTTATGAGAGGATTGGATAAATAGAGAATAAGGAATTCTTTAAAACCCCGTTCAGTGACATGTTGTATTGGACTATATCTTACCGCTTGTAGGGTAGCAGTAATCGAACATGTTACTACTCTGAACACATAGTGATGTCGCAAGAGGGACTGGTCTCCCAGCAATCACCTACATTGACTATGTCGAGACACAGAATGCCAAGCTTGATGCAGGGCGGTGAAGATTGGTGTGATAGACTAATAAATTTCCGAGCAAACTTGACCAAAATAAAATAAAATAAAATTTTAATAATTTAGGTATTTCCAAAGATTCGCTAAAAATGAGTATACATGACGAAAAAATGCCGAAAGTTTTTAATAAAAACAAAATTTTATCGTCGAAATGTTTATGTTATTATTAAAAAGGAGAATTAAATTTTTATACAAAAATTATATTTTTTAATCCTTTTTAGAACATTTAAAATTTTGCTTAAAATCTTGTTTCTCCGTGCGAAAATGAATTAGTATGAGAAATCTTAGCGTCTTTTTGAGGTGCAAAACATACTGATTGGGAATTCTTGTAAAAATCGGATAATTGTCAGATTTGAATGAAATTTTAACAAAGGAAGGAAATTATTCTTGAATAATTTTTTTTTTTTTAAATATTTTTCTTGAATCTGTTACACACCACCTAACTTATTTAATTTTATGAAATTTCAAGAAATTCTTTTTTTAGCGCTTAATGTTTTTGTTAGTTATAAGGGCATGTCCTTGGAGAATTTAAATCATGAAATAGTTCCGCTCAAACAGAACCACCAGTTACCGAAAATTTACTCTGAATCGTAAAATAAAAAATGCAATATAACTTATTTAATTAGAAAAGTTTTTAATTGCTTTTATGTATTTTATGGACACTATTGTGTCACGAAAATTGTTTTGGGATGAATAACTAATTTTTAGAAGAATTGTTTTCATTAAAAAAATAATTAGGGTACTTTATAAACTTTCATATCTTTTAAAATGCTCTATTAATTTGTAGTAGTCAGGTAATGTTGTTATTAAATTAAAACTGTAATTACTAATCATAAATGGAAATGCTCACTACAATTCAACGACACACCAATATTGTAAAAAATAATTTTGAATTTATTTTATGTGTATATATATGCTGTATTTTGTAAATACGGAGGTCAACACACGGAATTACCAGGAAATAGCGGTAACTGTAATAAAGTTAAAATGTATTGGTAAGTTTCTCACATTTGCTTAACAAGCGTTTTCGTAAATAAGACTATAAAGTCAAAGTAACTAAAATTCAATAAAATATTTGTTTGCTTAAAATATTTTCTTAAATTTTTAAGAGACCGAAGTCCAGATGCCAGATCAGGGCCAATAACCTTGCAGATCCTCCTTTGTATTTTTATCAAGCATCTTTAAATACATCTCAGAATCACCAGACCAGATGTGGCAGCAATATTCAAGCATGGACGAATGGTAGTCTAATAAATATGTAAGATAAATTTAGGTGAGAGAAATAATATAGTGAAACAACCTTCCTAGCAAAGGATGCAATATAATGTTTCCATTTCAATTCAGCGAAAAACGTTAGCCCGAGAATGTGCAACGACTCACTGTCCTGGTGGTTAGCATCAGCCATACGTAATAGGCAGTAATAGGTATCTCAGATGACTGATAGAGATCAGTTTCGTTTTGAATGCGTTAAAATTAAAAAGTTATTCCTTGGCCCAGTTAACAACAGATTGTAGGTCATTTTTTTTTTAGATTAGCTTCCATTTTCATCTTGTTGAACAGATCAGACGTCTATTAAGACAGTTGTAAATAGTTGCGTCTTTAGTATAGATAGAGAGTTGAGAACTGGTGACGTCCGCAAGGTTGGGACACCTACATTAAATCAAAAATATTTAGAAGAGAGATCGTTCAAATCAACTTTCCTCTCGCGATTTGATGAGAAAATTAGCAAAGATGGGAGAGATTTCCCTTTGCTTTTATCACGCTCGAATTCAGTGTAAAGAGGCTGACATCTAAAGCTAGAAAGTCCAGTCTATCCAGCTATTTAACCCTTCTATCACTGCGTTCCATTTTTTCACTCATTGTAACCCGAAAGCTTGTCTATGTGGGATTTTCTTTTGTCTCCTTTCCTTTCACCTCTCTCTCTCTCTCTTTATGAATTTATATTTATTTTTTCTTTTCACCTGGTTTTCTTTAAAATTTTCTCTTTCTTTCCTTGTCTTTATTCTTTGACACGCTCTTTCCACTCTTCTCCTTTCTTTCATTTTCCCAATTCCTTCTGTTCAATGTAATTATGCAATTTTCTCGGTCTGAATGAGTAATTAATTCCATTTCAGAAGAGGGCGGATCAGGCAAATACTACAATCTGCTTTTAGGTAGAAAAGTTTAATTTCCATGCATACACACAATTAGAACAATCGTATTAGAAGGTTCAGAAAGCAATTACATATTTCACGCCTATAAATTATGAGTCAATTAACCAAAGCAAACCCAATTTTGAATAATACGAAACTGCGTCTAGAATTAGTTTTCTATCTGAAAGTATTTCGTTCACTTTATCTGAATTTAATTTTTTATATTTTTACAATGTTGTTCACTCTGTAAAAGCCCCAAAAGCCACTCTAGGTAGAGGGTTACAGAATAAGAGGCAGAGCTTATGAGGATAAATACGGAAGATAACAGGTGACCCGAAACTGGAACAGGTTACGTGTGTAGTGATCGGGTAAGCATCGTATTGGGAGTCGGTTTCCTAAAACAGCCTTCGGTGGGAAGAAGCTACTCGAGTGCGACTTACATTTCACTAGTGGAATACGAAGGGAATGAGGATGGTTCGCTACAATGGGCGTGGTATGGCACGTTTTAATCGTGGGGGTAAAAACTAGTGAAACTCAGGCATGCAATTCATCTGAACACTTTCCATGGAAATAGCGATAAAACAACGAGGCTTGCGACTTTTCGTCTATGAGGAAGGAGTTGTAGGGTGGAAAATAATTCGTCATTCACAAGTACGCTTTTGGACTCTGTTGAGAGTGGAAAGTCAAGACTGAACATTTCCAGCCCTTATTTGACAGCAGTACTTCCTTTTCGGCAGTGTAACTCATGGTGTATTATAACTTAAAAAAGTAACATATTCCCCACTGCTTACGGTATTGCCTACAGAAGAATGCTGGGAATATCAGGGACTGGAAATGTTGAACAAGGAGAAGAATGGGATGCAAAAGAACACTTTTAGTTAGAATCAGAAAAAGACATTAGTAAATTTGTGAGACATGAAGAGGAACGAAGGTTTGAAGAATCTGATACTCATAGGGCATTTTGAAGGCATGGCAGTCGAAGGAAATAGCGAATTACTTACTTAACGAGCTTATATAAATGGATTGCAAAACAGCAAATATTGATTAAAGCTACAAAGGACAGGAAGTTACGAAGTGCCATGATCATCTATATTTAGAAGAGACACGGCGCATGAAAGAATACGAAACAGTGGAAATATTAGAAAAAGCAAAAATTAAAAAAAATATATTTTGATTTATTTGTTAAGCTTAATTTCGTCTGAGGTTCGAACTCGTTACAGTAGAATTATAGAGTATCTTTGTCCCAGCGATTGCCTAGTAAGATATTGTTGATAACTTCGAAGTGTACACGCAAAAGTTAAATGCAATGCTTACTTGTCACTTTTATTACACATATGCGTATAAGAATTCTTCTCTCTGCAGTCAGTCTAGCAACTAGTATGCTTATATATTTTAGTAGCAGATTCATTAATACTTAACACAGATCGACCGCTCTTCATAAAAGTGGCATTTTCAATACGAAGAAAGCATAAATGGAGTGGATAATTTAATAGTGGTCTGATATTGTTGGGCTTTGAGAGCACCTCTTGTGGGAAAGACTTACTTTATTGGCGACAAATTTATAGTTGGGCTAACTTGACACGGATGGACGGACAATTGTAAAGAAGAAAATATCTGTTATTGTAATTTCAGTTGATAAACGCGTTTTATTCCCGCGCAATATCTTGCAGGAATCGCATCGTCACGACAAAGGCATCAGCAATGGCAGCAAATAAAACCTGCCCAGGCCTTTTGTCTGGGAATTGACCGAATCGATCTATTTGTGCATGGAAAATGACGGTTGGCTGTTGATTACCGTTACTTCCCATCATCCGCTATCCATGCAACTGCTTTCCATTACAGGCGAGGCGTAACAGGTTACAAATGACTGCGTCAATATCAAATGATATTGAAACCATACGTATATACGTAGGCAAGGTGCTGGTAAACTACAAATGCGCACATGTCACCGTACACATTATATTCACTTAGATGCATAAGCTGAAAGGTTTTCAAGTTATCCATGTAAATCCTGGTAGTTGATATATCAAATGGTTTTATAACTTTCGTAATAGGAGGTGAATCTCCTTTGGAGACAATTTAAAATTGTTGGCAATGTGTGTAGTCAAAGCATTATGACTAGTTTCCGGTGGTTAATGGCATAAAAACTATCGGATTAGCAAGTGTCAATCTGCAAATGCAACGGATTTAATCTCTTCTGGAAGCGAATAACTATGCTAATAAAAAATATATAATTAACATGTAGATGGAGCAAAAGAAAAAGGTTGGGGATATTTATTGGCAATAACTTGAAGAAGTTATTAAATGTTTGGACAATTCAAATTCTTTATATTGTTACCGCATTTTGTATAAGATACACACGCGTAAACCGAATTGGTAAATCCAAAGAGGATGAAATCCTGAGAGCTCAATGTTAGGACAGAGCTAATATGTAATGAAAAACAAACCACTTTAAGGTACCATTACGATAATTTATTTCACCTAAATCCTTTTTTAAGGATTCAGGATCATCAGGTAAAACTTCCAACAACGTTGTTGGAAGTTTTACCTGATGATCCTGAATCCTTAAAAAAGGATTTAGGTGAAATAAATTATCGTAATGGTACCTTAAAGTGGTTTGTTTTTCATTACATAATTATATATATATATATATATATATATATATATATATATATATATAGTAAGAGGTGCAATTATAACTTATAAATTCATGAATCATTCATACAAAACACAAATATAAAGGTTAATGATTTAAATGGCGAGAATACATCGTCGCAAACACATAAATAAGATACAGCAACCCCGAACCTGTATATGAATGATATGATCCCAGTTTATAAATTCCACTTGCATAAGTTTCAGATGTATTCTCGCCATTTAAATCATTAACCTCTATATTTGTTTTTTGTATGAATGATTCATGAATTTATATATATATATATATATATATATATATATATATATATATAGATAGATAGATAGATAGATAGATAGATAGATAGATAGATATAGATATATATATATATCAAATATGTGGTGCAGTTCAATTTATATTACATGAATAAAAAAGTAGATTAGTAAAGTTAATGATATAAAATGGCGAAAAACGGCTTCGCAAACAAAATTTTTAAAGTTGCATTAACCTACGAATCATGAATCGATGAATGTTATGATCCATGTTTTTAATAACTACAAGTTGTATAAGGTATTCATTTAATCTGTTAGTACTTTCAACTGTACATACAGTCATCCTCAGGCATGGAAATTATTTTGTTTTTTAGTAAATCCAGGTAGTACCGGAGACGAAAGATTAAATGCGAATCGAAATATGTTTTTTCAGAAATGTGTTAACGGATAGAAACGTTTGAAGCATGCTGTCGCAACGCTAAGGTTGATTTTTTTTTTTTTGAAAATTAAAGAGAGTACGTTTTTTTTTACTAATATGGTAATTTGAGAATTTTTTGTTGTAGAAGTTTTGCAGTCAATGTGGCATGAACTAAATTGTTCAATAGATTAATGTCTCAGCTGTTATCCCCAAAATTTGCACGTCGCATCAGTTCTTTTAAATCAAATAAGTGGTACAGTACATTTATATTACATGAATCATTCATACAAAAAGTAGATTAGTAAAGTTAATGATATAATTAGGTTAATGCAACTTTAAAATTTTGCTTGCGAAGAGTTTCGCCATTTTATATCATTAACTTTACTAAACTACTTATGCACGTTTAAACGCATTTAACAGTTTATAGCTATAGAATGATATACAAACTTACATATAAATATAAACATGTTCTAAGAGGTTTCATAAAGTCCTAGAAGGCCCCGTAAAGTCATAGTACTACTATACTTATCCACGATTGTAAACATTTCGTGTTGGAAGTGACATATTTTTAAGAAATCCCTTCTACGTTACTTTTAAAGAAAAAAGTTCATCGAATTATGATAGACAAAAACTAT
>OZ010574.1:70655135-70685135 GCA_963932145.1 Acanthosepion lycidas | reverse complement strand
TATATATATATATAAATAAAAAGAAAGAACAGTAAGATATATAATCCATTTTTGAAACATGGATAGAACTGTGTATCGAAAAAAACATATTTTAAATAAATTTATATATATACATATATATATACATATATATATATATATATATATATATATATATATATATATATATATATATATATATATATATATATATATATATATATGACTGGATGCTCAGACATCACTTTCAACAGGTGAAACGAAAAATGAAATGAAAAATGAAATGAAAATTTACACTTTTGACGGGTAGTGTTAAGTTTATGTAATTTAACAGAGAGCGTAGCGAGGAGTGGTGTGAGAGACAAAGTCGAGTTTAAATTATATATATATATATATATATATATATATATATATATATATATATATATATATATATATATATATATATATAAACACATATTTGCTCAATACAAACTTGAGGGGATAGAGATTATGAATCTTTGAGAGGCTGGATGGTGTAGTTTGTTCCTCCATTTTGCATATATATATATATATATATATATATATATATATATATATATATATATATATATATATATATGTGTGTGTGTGTGTGTGTGTGTGTGTGTGTGTGTGTGTGTGTGTGTGTGTGTGTGTGTGTGTGTATATATATTATTTGCATTGAACTAATATATATATATATATATATATATATTAAAAAGGGAACGGTGGTTCGAATACTACCGGCGTGCGCATATTTTTACAATAAGATTTCTTCAGTGTTCTAACCGCTAGATATATATGTTTACTTTATTTGTTTAAACGTTATTTTTAATAGATATTTGAGTATACACTCTGTTTTGTTTATGTATTAAAGAACATATTTATTTATTTCCATCTATAGAATATTCAAACCGGTTCAAAAACTAATAAATATACTGTTCAATAAATAAATGAAAATAGAGTATTTAATCAAATATGAATATCCATTAAAAATAAAGTTTAAACAAATAAGTTAAATATTTCTGATTAATAAATGAAAAATCCTTCTAATGTCTAGTTTTATAAATATATATTGTCATCCACAGACAGTTTCGCTGTACCACAGCTCTTTAGTGTGGCTATAGGTTCGGTTGCTTGCTAGCTAGGACCGAAACCCGGCTAATTTGGTATCAGTCGGGGATGATTCTACTAAGCCGTCGAGGCACGGTAGATTTGTTACAGATAAAGTGTATACAAAATAGAAAATCTGCAGTTGTAATTCAAGCCTTACCGTCACTTTAGTAATGTCTGATCTTTATGATAATATCACGGCATTAGATCTTTCCCTTTGATCTTAAATATTCTTAGAATATTATATTTTCTTCTTTCATAAAGGAATATTCAAACTATATAAATGTGTGATGTCTTCAACAGAATAACTTTCTAAGTAAATGTCGGTGTGGATTAATATTTGCGTACTTACAAACAAACAACGACGGCCATAGAAAAAAATGGAGGCATGAAGAGGAGGAAACAATGTGACAATAACTGAGTAAGTTTGATTTGTTTTTACGCCTTATCAACTCTTTGTTGGTTATTTAAAACCGAAACATATTTTGCATTTTAAGAATAATTCTTATTTAACAATATTTAACAACTTTTGAGAATCACAATGATTCTTCCAGATAGAAGTCTTAGTATGTTTTAATCAGTTTCACCCCATGCAAGGCAGTAAATCCATTAAAATACAAGGGGTTACTGGGTGCGGGAAGAGGAAAGAGTAATCAGGGGAACAGTAGATAGAGATTGATATTGCATTTAAATTTTTGTAGATTAATGTTGATTGGAAAGAATGGAGCCGGAAGGGAGTTCCACAAGCGCGAAAAGAAACTATTTGCATAGAATTGACGGTTACATGTAGTCAGCGCAACTGTAAATTAATGAGATCCCGGCGCCAGTCGAGTACTGCGTAAACAAACGATATAACTGAAGGAGGAGATGGACTCATACCCTTTTCAAGGGTATTAGCGCATGTGAATGTAAAAAAACTCAATAGGAATTAGAAACTCAGCCCTCCGATTTCTCATTCAGACTCGATAATCCTTGCACCACCCACACATCTACGACTGGGTAAGTTCGAGAAAGTAAATTGGCGAATTGAATACAAGCATTAGAAAGAGGGATAAGACAAAAGGAGTGTGTCGTACGGAATAAAATATTTCTGCTCGATATTTGATTTGCCTCTTGACACAAGAAGGTGTAGACGTTAACGTTTAGTTTTGAGCCGTTAAAATTATCAAGTCATTGTTTAGTCTTTCTTTTTCAGCCATTACGGAAAAATGATGTGGTGTCGCACGATTGATTTGCGCAGTGGTAGTTCCGTTATGTGGTGCCTATGATCTCACGGGCGAACCACGATTCACAAAATCGAACAGACCAAGTGAGCTTGGCTGCTCACTTTCGCTCGGTCGTCACGCCAAAATACAATTCACAAATTTGGACAAACCAAGTGAACTCGGCTACTCCTCGTTCTGCTGTGCTCGGTCGGCTCAGCCGACGTCGCGACATGGCCGACGACGCGGCGTGGTCGGCTGAGCGCAGACCTCTGCCTGTTGTCCCGAGGGCGGCCGGACCACAAATTAGAGAGACCAAGTGAATTCAACTACTCGCTTAAATTAACAAGTCTTTTCCCAGATTGAAATTCATTTTCGAGATCAGTTGCTAAATTCACTTTATAGAAGCTATTAGGCATTAAGACATGAGTGTTTGTTGGCCTACATTATGACAATTTGGAGATTTATATGAAAATGGAGCGCAGGGTTAATTTCAATTGAAACGTATTTATTGTTAGAATCTGAACGAAAGTTGGGAAACTTGAGGCATCCAGATTAATTTTCGAGTGTAAATTTTTTACTCCTCCAGATCCATTTAAGAAGTTTTTTTTCTTTTTGGTGGTCATGATTGTAACAGTTAGACTCAATACGGATTGCAGAAACAACAACTTTTATTGGTAAGATGCACACAAACACACACACTCGCAAGCATACGCACACAAACGCATACACTCTCACTATCATACTCAAATACACATACACAGTCGCTCGTCCACACCCGCACATATGCATTCATATATATTACACTCATGCTCTCATACACATTCGTCTCATTCAAGTTCAAGTATTTAACACTTATATACATGCTCACACACACACACACACACACATACAACCACTCGTTTGAATACACTCGGACACACACTATCACACACGCACACACAGATAGAATCACATTCACCCTCACATTCTCATACACGCCCACAGTCCCCAAATTTAACAACCGTTCCCAAAATCGTACATTCACATATATACATTCACAGATATACATTCACAGATATACAGTTCTGCACACTGTTGCACACACAAATGCAGCTTCACACATTTACACTCGCACTCTCATACAAATTTATGAATTTAACACACCTACACAAACTCACATATTCACACACACAGTTGCACGCGTACACACATACACACACACTCACAGACATAAGAAGACTGAGAAAGCTTCCTACATTTTCTTAATGTTTTTCATGTTATTGTTTTATTACTTTCGTCTCTGATATTTGACTTCCATTGTTAACATATTCATAGATATGCGAACAATCCTGTAACTAAAACTGAAGCAACCTGTTCTGGAGATTATCATTATTGATTGTGTATTGCATGTATAAAACATTTATCTTAGTGAAAAAGTACGGATCCCTGTCTCGATCTGGGAGTGGTACGTAATATATCCAGCTATGTTTATTGACGTTTAGAAGACTCTTTATTTCAGGTTGACTTAGATATTGTGTTTAAATGACGAAAGAAGAAGAAGAAGTGTGGGGGAGGGGGAGGAAGAGGAGGAGAATAAGAAGAAGTAGAAGAAGAAGCATATTATAAAGAAGAAGGTGAGAAGAAGAAGAAGAAGAAGAAGAAGAAGAAGAAGAAGAAGAAGAAGAAGACGACGACGACGACGACGACGACGACGACGACGACGACCATGGTCTGGAATAAATATGAATTCATTTACGAAGTTGCTGCTACTAATAATTGACTTTTGATTCAACAAAGCATAATTACTGCTCAATATTGCTGGCTGGAATAGGACCGCTTTTGTTGGAAGTCCGCCATACTTAGTTTCCGAAGAAGAATGAAATGATGAACCATGTTTGCTCATTGAATTTGGGATGAAGCGTGGTGTGGGTGAAAATTTTAGAATAAAACAAAGCGACTAACATCTTTTTTAAACAATAATCGCCATAAACTCAACTGCAATCAAAGCATGTATTGTCATAGAATATGTCCAATCAATAAACCAAATTGATCAATGTCCAATTTTACTTCTCGTACGTATCAAATCAAAATTCACGTGACTGTCCCTAAAGCTGTAAGTTGTCTCTATGGGAAATGGCTGGCATAAGTTATGATTGTTAAACCACTCCTTTTTATTGGACTGTAAAAACAAGTTTCAGGTATTGAGCTTATAGGGAACTGGTTAAGTAAACTGAAACGATAAATAACGAATTTATCATTATGTCTTTCCTTTCAGAACCTTGGTGATCTTGGCTCTCCACAGCATTCTTTTCCTCGTTGCTCTAAGTATCGTTTGATTCTTTACCCTATTTCCATGTTCCTGCTTTGTCATTCATTCGCAAAAACTCGCTTAGATACCTCGATGCTTACATGTTTTTCACCTTAATACGCCCTGTGTGTTTTAAATTTTCTGAGTTCCTTTCCTCATAATGTACCTAAAATTTCTACTATCCCTTTCCGATTTTAATTATGAATGTCTTTCCATTTCCCATTTTTTATAACTTCCTCGTTGCTCACGCGTTCTGTCGCTGTAGAACCGCATATCTATTGCCTCGTGTATGTTTATCCGTAGGGAAACTATCTATCATTATCTGCCATACAGGAGCATAGATATGGCATAGCATTTCAGCATTTCTATCGTTGTTTCTTACGAAATAATTCTATTTCAGACTTCGAACTACTGTCGAAGAGGTACCGTGTTTAGAGAGAATATTTGGCTTCAAACTCACAGTCGACCTCAAGCGGATCTCTTACATACGATTCATCGATAAAAATGATGGTAAAATGATCGTCTCTCTGCATTGCTCTTCATGCTATCCCCTACCTTTATAAGAGCTTTATCAGGCCGAAAATGAAGTACTGTTGTCATATTTGGGTGGGAGTTGCCCAGTCTTGATAGAGTCCTTATTGGAGAACAGTTATTTCACAACTTTCAACATCTCTCTCAAAGCTAGAATGTGGTGACACTCTCACTGCCCTATCGTTACTACCATGGAAAGTTTACGGACAAACTACATTCCTTGGTTCCGCCATGTCTAACCCTTCACGGCTAGGACCCGCTACGCCACTAAAGATGGTAGCAATTCACTCACATTCCCTCTGTATTCTATTGGCGAGAAGTAAGTTTCAACAGCTTCTTTCCGCGAACCATTACTGTTTGGAAGTAACTCCAAAGACGATGACTACAAACTTAACCTGTTCAAGTCTAGAGTTAACCGTTATTTTCTACTTTCCATATAAACTATCCTTAACGTAACAATCTATCTCGAGTGGATCCCTGGCCCTGTACAAAGTGAAAGTTACTGTTTCAAAAAATTCAATACTTTACTTAATTTCTGAAAAAACCTTTTCACTTTTTAGATGTAGCTTTGGATCTGTGTTACATTGCTGTATAGATTCTTCTCAGAATTCAAAGAAAGTTCTGTAATGATCATGACCTGGTATCTCAACATAACGTAGCTTCCCGCTGTCTTTTCTACAAATATTGTCATGGCAATTGTTCTGATGAGATCTTTTCCCTAGTGCCTCGATTGCATGAACTTAAGCGTGCTACTCGATTGGCAATTAATTCTCACCGATTTACTGATAAACCAATTAGATTCAACCACCGTGTCTATTCTAATAGTGTCTTTTCCTGCACTTCTCACCTGTGGAACTCCAGTCAAATTTCAAGCTTCTTTGCCAACTTTCTGTTACTACACTATCCAGATAATTAAATTTCGGTACCCGTTTGATTCTGATGTCCCCAGTTCGAAGCTCTCACCTTTAACTACCGCTCTTCCTAACGACTACAGATTCTGTTTTCTTACTGCTCAGAGTTTGTCCTTTCTTCTTGCTTTCTTTACTACCTCTTCTAGTTTCCTTTGCTGTCATCAAAGGTTCATCTGCGTATGTTAAGTTGCTAAGATTATAAATGCTAATAGTCAATCCTGCTAAGTTTTCAAATTCTCTTAGGATCATCTTGTTGTTAGATTCAATAAATCCAGTGATAAAAAATATCCTTTTCTTTGTCGAGCTTATCTAGCAGTTCAAATAATCTTCATGTTATAACTTCTTAATTACATTTGCGAACGAAACATATGTATATATTCTTAAAAATTATCAATTTTTGACGGGTATTTCTTTCATGCTAATTTTCTTTGTGTTTCTACGTAATTAGTTTTAACCTGACAAAGAGTGCCACATTCTTAAATAAACTCATCAAATCTACTATTACCACTACAGTGCCACCAGCATATAATAATAATAATAATAATAATAATAATAATAATAATAATAATAATAATAATAATAATAATAATAATAATAAATCGTATATTTAACTAAAAAAAAACATTCAATTTACTTGGCGCCGACTATAGAAACTGAAACCTGTGACTGGATGCGAAGATTGAAAATAATCGGATGAGCTGGAAATATTTTGCCTAAATACTACTTCTCCATTGTTCTAAACAAGATAAGCCTGCTTCTCAAATAATTGACTGATTGATTTGTTTTCTATCGGCTTATCAACTCTTTGTCAGTTATTTAAAGTAGAAAAAATATTTACTTGAAATTATATTATTTCCTAATCTTTGTTTACAGCTAAACAGGTTCCATTTCTTCAACCTGTAATCGTAATAATAATTCAATATTTTAAGTCGATTCATCCAAACTATAAATCAAATGAAAAAGCTTTTGACCATATCATCCTTAGATACGTATCATTTACTGTCAGTAATAATTACATAGGATATATTTATTAGATAAAATATTAACTAATATAACCTAATCGACACTGAACTTTAAAAATCACCCTAATGGAAAAAAAAAGACTTGTACGCTTTTCAGAGTTTGTATCTTTAGCACTAATAGAAAAATGGCAATAATAAATTATTTTAAATAATTTAAATAATATTAAATTATTTTATTGGTTCAACAAGCACCACACTCTCCCGTTAATCAACATGTCATTTACAAACATATTAGACAAGAACATAATATGGATATTAATAAAAATTCCCAGTAAATAATATTAAAAAAAAAAACAATAAGGAACTACCCACGTGATTGGGTCTTTCATTCTACAAAATCTTAATAAATATGGGGTTTAAAAAAAAGTAGTATTTTTCTCTCTTGAAATTAAAAACAAACATATGACATGTGTACATATTACATATACATATTACATATACTTATTACATATACTTATTACATATACATATTACATATACTTATTACATATTACATATACTTATTACATATACTTATACATATTTCATATACTTATTACATATACATATTACATATACTTATTACATATACTTATTACATATTACATATACTTATTACATATACATATTACATATACTTATTACATATACTTACTACATATACTTATTACATATACTTATTACATATTACATATACCTATTACATATATTTATTACATATACTTATTACATATACTAATACATATTACATATACTTATTACATATACTTATTACATATTACATATACATATTACATCTACTTATTACATATTACATATACTAATACATATTACATATACTTATTACATATTACATATACTTATTACATATACTTATTACATATTACATATACTTATTACATATATTAGGTTGGTGCAAAAATAATGTCGTTTTCTCACATATGTTACTATGTGAGAAAACGACATTATTTTTGCACCAACCTAATACTTATTACATATACTTACTACATATACTTATTACTTGTATATATTCATAAACAAGATCAACTAACTTTAATTTTTCACGACTGACACTGTTTGCCGTTATTAGAATTTAATAAAGTGGGTTGTCCGAAAAAAAATGCAGCTGGAGTCTCTTAATCTTCAAACTTTTAATAAGTGCATCCCTCGTTTATTTAAGAGATAAGATTAGAGTCAGAAATACAATTGCAAATGTCGATGGAAGCAGATATTTTGAGGTAGCTACTCACAAACAAGAACATGTTTGCATTTTTACGTTTGCAAATAAAAATCATTTGATGGCGAATTTATTTCAGTTCAATCTGAAATAGAAGTTAAAACTGAATGTATGTCAAAGAAATTATGAAGGTCAGCAGGAATGGTCTGTAGACGTCAAGAGGAATAATTTGTTTGCTGTATGCCAAAGTTTCCAGTAGAAAACATGATTTAACAATTTATTCTAAGGCGACTGTGCTGAAGACTATTTATAACATTTGCATATATCTTAATTCTAATTTTTCAATCACAGCAAAAACAGCAAAAACAACAAAACCACAAGTAAAAGAAGAAACAAAGGATACATAAGTTTTATTTTAATTTGTCCATTTAGTTTTGAGTTCTCTGGTAAATTTTAAGATATATTTTTAGGGTGAGTTCATTTTTGAACAATCATTGGACACACGGTGAGGATAGTAATCTTTAGTTAAAATTCACAACATTAAATGCTATCAATAAATTTCAGAGGGGATCTTCTTTGTGTGCTGTGTCCCATCACGACATAGGCGGTTATGGCTCTTCACAACTTCCTGTTTCTTGTAGGTCTTAGTAAACTTTGTCTTTCTGTTATTTCTCCTAAACCCTATTCCGCTATCCATTTACTGAAGCTTACTAAGTATATCATGCGTTGTTTTTCACTGTCCTTCTTGCCCTCAGTCTGTCTCGTGAATATCAGATTTTCCAAACCTTTCTTCCTCATTATGAGACCCAGAAAGTGAATCTTCCTGATGTTAAGTATTATTTTTCTTTTTGTTTCCAATTTCTCCAGAAATTTCCTCAGCATCATTCTGTAGAACTGCATTTATGTGGTTTAGCAGATTTAAATAAAAACGACTTCACACACATACACACAAACATACACAGAGTGTGTGTGAGAGGGAGAGAGAGATGGGGGATTTTCCTTTAAATGCTATGAACAAGAATGATGCAGATCAGTATTAACAGTGGTTTTGCTGAATCTACTCAATTGACAAGTTGATTAAAATTGACATAACGATTGGTGTGAAGTTGTTAGAAATTTGTAATAGATTAGAATTTAAAGGCGAGATTAAGTATCAGTATTTATTTTTCATATTTAATTAGATACTGATTTATATATATATTGCCTCGATAATCAGTATGACAGTCGATGCTAAAAAATATCTCAAGTCTGTCGTTAACTGGGGCAAAAGATGGCTTGTTAATTTTAACGCCTCTAAAACTAAACTTCACTCTGTTAATCATTTGAGAGACCTCCCTCTGCCTCCATCAGCATGGCCAATGTTATTCTCCAGGAAAGTGACTTATTGCGCCTTCCCAGGCTAAAATTATCAGCTGACATGAAGCAGAAAGACTATACTGTTGTAGAGTACGAAAAGGTTTTTCTTCCTCCGTATGAGTTCGAATCCCTCGTCGCCAAGTTGTTATGTAGTGGTTTCACAGTGGAGGCTTGTATTTGTACTAAGTCGGTCCTAAAATAGGTTCGACGTACAAAACGTTAGGAACTTGATATAATAGGTAATGACGCAGCAATCTAGTTGTGGTGGCTGATACTTTAATATCCGACTAACGGTCATCCGACATCGACTGACTGACCAACTCACTGGGCGACTCAGTGACTGTTACTACTCCTACTTATTATAGGTGGGGGAGTCTATTAACTATAGAATAGGTATGTTCCACTATATATACTGAATCCATTGCTATGTCAGCTGCTGAGAAAGTTGGTTCACTGTGTCGTGCTAAATATTTCTTTCCAGATTCTATCTTACATATTTATAAATCTACCATTCCTCTATGCTTAGAATATTGCTGTCATATATGGTGCCGTGACCTTGCTATTTATGTTGAGCTCCTTGATAAAATCCAAAAAAGAATCAGCAATATTATTGGTCCTGATCTGGAGGCTCAGTTTCATTAACTTTCCTTTCTGTATCTTTTCTATAAATACTTTCACGGTAATTGTTGGAATTAGCTCTTCACTATGGTACATCGAATTTTTGAATTTAAGCACAGTACTAGACTGGAGTCGAGATCTGATCAATTTACAGCTGAGTTAGCTTGATGCAGCCATAAATTCTATGCTAGCACTTTCTTGTCTCGCAGTAATCGCTTATGGAAATCCCTTCCGGCTCCATGCTTTCTAGCCAACATTAATCTACAAAAATTTAAATGCAATGTCAATCACTATCTTCTGCCCTCCTGATTACTCTTTTCTTTTCCGGCTCATAATTAATTTTCCTGTTTCTAATTCTTCCACACCCTGTAACCCCTTGTGAACTTTTTTTTATTTTTTTATTAAGGAGCTCAAGGTAAATAGCAGGGGCACTGGACCGTATCTAAAAACCGTATATCTTTTGTTGTTGCGTAAATTTTGCTGCTGATTGTAAATTTATTATTGTTTCAATTTATATTCGCTGTCATGGTTATATAAATAAGATTTCCCTACCAAACCCAAGCCCTGGGGGAGGGGGGGTTAACCCCAGGTTTAGCCTCTCCTTCCTGAGGGGGCTAAGTTTATTGCCCAGCGCCTGAGGCGTTCCCAAAGTGGGAAGTGCTGAGGGAGGATTTTTCTACAGTACTGTCGAAAACCCCACCTTAAACTGACCTTGGTGAGCGCACTTGTAAATACCTATATAAATAAGTCATACTTTATCAATTACATTGACCACTGACAATCTTTTTTTTAATCGGTATCACCCCAAGCAAAACTGAAAAGCTAATAAAACACAAGGGGTTACAGGATGTGGAAGAATTAGGAACAGAAACCTTAATGATATGTAGAAAGAGTAAAGAGTATTCAGGGGGAGAGTAGATACTGATTGACTGACATTGGATTTAAATTTTTGAAGATTAAAGTTGGCTGGAAAGCATGGATCCGGGAGGGACTTCCACAAGCGAGAGGTGCGAGAAAAGAAACTGTCAGCATAGAAGTTACGGCTACATCTAGCCAGCTCGACTCTAAATTGATGAGATCGCAACACCAGTCTAGTGCTTTAAAAAATCTAGGTACCATAGCGAAAATCTCATTCAAACAATTACCATGAAAGTATTAGGTAGGTGCAAAAATAATGACGTAATAATGTCGTTTTTTGACGTATTTTTAACGTCAAAAAACGACATTATTACGTCATTATTTTTGCACCAACCTAATACGTATAAAAAAAGACATAGATAGGCAACTTTACGGCGGCGGGTAAGTGACTGGAGCTGAGCCGCTAGATCAGGAGCAATTGTTGATTCTTCTTTGGAAGACGAACTGGACCATATGCAGCGGCAATATTCTAAGCATGGACAATCATGTTATTTAAAATTTTCAATTTATTTATATAATAAAATCATTACAAATGCATTCACACTGTTTCCATTGTACCCAGTTCTGACAATAATACTTGTATTAATCACTGAAAATTTTTTTTCCTGATTTTCAGTAAACAAATAGATTGTCAGTTCTCTGTTGATACTACAATGGAAATTGCTCGAACTAACTACATTCCTTGGTTCTGTCAGGCCTATCTTTCATGTCTAAAACCCGCCATGCCACTTACATAGTAGCAAACCAATCATATTCTCTCGTATTCAGTATCCTTCTGTCATTCGAATTTAATGAATTCAACTGGAATTGGAACAATTCCGAATTATTATCCACTGCGACATCCACATATCCAAACTTATATCACCTGGTATTTCTAGGGTACGTTGCTTAACATGTGATTGTACGGGATACAGTGTTTCAACGTGGTATGGCCATAAGCCCTGTAAATAATAACTCCACATTCTGAAATTCAGACAGAAATTAATAATTCGGAAGTGTTGTCGTCACAAAAGTTCCTCTTTTTATAAAATCGTCTAAACACTATACTATTCATGCGTCAGTTGTAGCAAAATTATGTGTAACAACAGTAATGGCTGCCGTTGTTGATTTGTGAAAAGATGGTCGTAGCTTATTCTACGTGAACGTTTTAACCGTATCTTTTACATTTGATATTTGCAGACTTTCTTTCTATTTTTCTTTCTTCTTTCTTTCTCTCTTTCTTTCTTTCTTTCTTTAACTAGTTCCTTCGTTTTGTTCTGATGTATATTTAGTCTTTTCATTATTATTTATCTTCTATTTCTTTCTTTCTCTCTCTTTCTTTCTTTATTTATGACATCCGTTTCTTTCTTTCAGCGGTTTCTTTCTTACATCCGTTTCTTTCATTATTTATTTATTTCAACCGTTTCTTTCTTTCTTTTTTCTTTCCTTCTTTCTTTCTTTCTTTCTTTCATCCGTTTCTTTCTTTCTTTCATCCGTTTCTTTCTTTCTTTTTTTAATTTTTTTCTTTCATTTCTTTCTTTCATCCGTTTCTTTCTTTCTTTATTTATTTTATCCGTTTCTTTCTTTCTTTCTTTCTTTCTTTCTTTCTTTCTTTAACTAGTTCCTTCCTTATGTTGTGATGTATAATTAGACTTTTCATAATTATTTATTTTCCATTTCTATCTTTCTCTCTCTTTCTTTCATTCTTTATTTATGTCATCCGTTTCTTTCTTTCATTTCTTTCTTTCAGCCGTTTCTTTCTTTCTTTCTTTCATCCATTTCTTTCTTTCTTTCTTTCATCCATTTCTTTCTTTCTTTCTTTCTTTCATTTCTTTCTTTCATCCGTTCCTTTCTTTATTTATTTATTTCATCCGTTTCTTTCTTTCGGATTAATGAAAAAAATGAAATTTTTTCATTAATCCGTTTCTTTCATTCTTTCTTTCTTTCTTTCTTTCATTCTTTTTTCTTTAACTAGTTCCTTCCTTTTGTTTTGATGTATATTTAGTCTTTTCATTATTATTTATCCTACGTTTCTTTCTTTCTCTCTCTCTCTCTTTCTTTCTTTCTTTATTTCATCCGTTTCTTTCTTTCATTTCTTCTTTCTTTCTTTCTTTCTTTTATCCGTTTCTTTCTTTCATTTCTTTCTTTCATCCGTTTCTTTCTTTCTTTCTTTCTGTCTTTATTTATTTATTTCATCCGTTTTTTTCTTTCTTTCTTTCTTTCTTTCTTTTTTCATTTCTTTCTTTCATTTCTGTCTTTCATCCATTTCTTTCTTTCTTTTTTCATTTCTTTCTTTCTTTCTTTCTTTAACTAGTTCCTTCCTTTTGTTTTGATGTATATTTAGTCTTTTCATTATTATTTATCTTCCATTTCTTTCTTTCTCTCTCATTCTTTCTTTCTTTTTTCTTTCTTTCTTTCTTTCTTTATTTATTTCATCCGTTTCTTTCATTCATCCGTTTCTTTCTTTCATGTCTTTCTTTCATCCGTTTCTTTCTTTATTTATTTATTTCATCCGTTTCTTTCTTCCTTTCTTTCATTCTTTCTTTCTTTCTTTTTTTCTTTCTTTCATTCGTTTCTTTCTTTCTTTCTTACTTTCTTTCTTTATTTCATCCGTTTCTTCCTTATATCTTTCTTTTTTTGCATTTCTTTTTTTGTTTCTTTCTTTCTTTCATTCTTTCTTTAACTATTATTATTTCTCTTCCATTTCTATCTTTCTCTCTCTTTCTTTCATTCTTTATTTAAGTCATCCGTTTCTTTATTTCAACCGTTTCTTTCTTTCTTTCATCCATTTCTTTCTTTCTTTCTTTCTTTTTTTCTTTCTTTTCATCCGTTTCTTTCTTTCTTTCTTTATTTCATCCATTTCTTTCTTTCTGTCTTTCCTTCTTTCTTTCTGTCTTTCTTTCTTTCTTTCATTCTTTCTTTCATTTCTTTCTTTCATCCGTTTCTTTCTTTATTTATTTATTTCATCCGTTTCTTTCTTTCTTTTTTCATTTCTTTCTTTCATTTTTTTCATTAATCCGTTTCTTTCATTCTTTCTTTCATCCGTTTCTTTCTTCCTGTCTTTCTTTATTTCTTTCTTTCTTTATTTCATCACTTTCTTTCTTTCTTTCTTTCTTTTTTTCATTTCTTTCTTTCATTTCTTTCTTTCATCCGTTTCTTTCTTTATTTATTTATTTCATCCGTTTCTTTCTTTCTTTTTTCATTTCTTTCTTTCATTTTTTTCATTAATCCGTTTCTTTCATTCTTTCTTTCTGTCTTTCTTTCTTTCTTTCTTTCTTTCTTTCTTTCTTTCTTTCTTTAACTAGTTCCTTCCTTTTGTTTTGATGTATATTTAGTCTTTTCATTATTATTTATCTCCCATTTCTTTCTTTCTTTCTCTCTCATTCTTTCTTTCTTTCTTTCTTTCTTTCTTTCATCCGTTTCTTTCTTTCAGCCGTTTCTTTCTTTCATGTCTTTCTTTCATCCGTTTCTTTCTTTATTTATTTATTTCATCCGTTTCTTTCTTTCTTCCTTTCTTTCATTCTTTCTTTCTTTTTTCTTTCTTTCTTTCATCCGTTTCTTTCTTTCTTTCTTACGTTCTTTCTATATTTCATCCGTTTTTTCCTTATTTCTTTCTTTTTTTTCATTTCTTTTTTTGTTTGTTTGTTTCTTTCTTTCTTTCATTCTTTCTTTAACTAGTTCCTTTCTTTTGTTGTGATGTATATTTAGTCATTTCATTATTATTTCTCTTCCATTTCTATCTTTCTCTCTCTTTCTTTCATTCTTTATTTATTTCAACCGTTTCTTTCTTTCTTTTTTCTTTCCTTCTTTCTTTCTTTCTTTCTTTCATCCGTTTCTTTCTTTCTTTTTTTAATTTTTTTCTTTCATTTCTTTCTTTCATCCGTTTCTTTCTTTCTTTCTTTATTTTATCCGTTTCTTTCTTTCTTTCTTTCTTTCTTTCTTTCTTTAACTAGTTCCTTCCTTATGTTGTGATGTATAATTAGACTTTTCATAATTATTTATTTTCCATTTCTATCTTTCTCTCTCTTTCTTTCATTCTTTATTTATGTCATCCGTTTCTTTCTTTCAGCCGTTTCTTTCTTTCATTTCTTTCTTTCAGCCGTTTCTTTCTTTCTTTCTTTTTTTCTTTCTTTATTTCATCCATTTCTTTCTTTCATCCGTTTCTTTCTTTCATTTTTTCATTCATCCGTTTCTTTCTTTCTTTATTTCATCCGTTTCTTTCTTCCTGTCTTTCTTTATTTCTTTCTTTCTTTATTTCATCCGTTTCTTTCTTTCTTTCTTTCTTTTTTTCATTTCTTTCTTTCATTTCTTTCTTTCATCCGTTTCTTTCTTTTTTTATTTATTTCATCCGTTTCTTTCTTTCTTTTTTCATTTCTTTCTTTCATTTTTTTCATTCATCCGTTTCTTTCTTTCTTTATTTCATCCGTTTCTTTCTTCCTGTCTTTCTTTATTTCTTTCTTTCTTTATTTCATCCGTTTCTTTCTTCCTGTCTTTCTTTATTTCTTTCTTTCTTTATTTCATCCATTTCTTTCTTTCATCCGTTTCTTTCTTTCATTTTTTTCATTCATCCGTTTCTTTCTTTCTTTATTTCATCCGTTTCTTTCTTCCTGTCTTTCTTTATTTCTTTCTTTCTTTATTTCATCCGTTTCTTTCTTCCTGTCTTTCTTTATTTCTTTCTTTCTTTATTTCATCACTTTCTTTCTTTCTTTCTTTCATTCTTTCTTTCTTTCTTTTCTTCTTTCTTTCTTTAACTAGTTCTTTTCTTTTGTTTTGACGTATATTTAGTCATTTCATTATTATTTATCTTCCATTTCTTTCTCTCTCTCTCTTTCTTTCTTTCTTTCATTTCTTTCTTACATCCGTTTCTTTCTTTATTTATTTATTTCATCCGTTTCTTTGTTTCTTTCTTTCTTTCATCTGTTTCTTTTTTCATTTCTTTCTTTCTTTCATTTCTTTCATCCGTTTCTTTCTTTTTTTCTTTCTTTCTTGCTTTCTTTATTTCATCCCTTTCTTTCTTTCTTTTTCATTTCTTTCTTTATTTATTTATTTCATCCCTTTCTTTCTTTCTTTCATTCTTTCTTTCTTTCTTTCTTTCTTTCTTTCTTTCTATAACTAGTACCTTCCTTTTGTTGTGATGTATGTTTAGTCTTTTCTTTATCATTAATTTTCCATTTCTATCTTTCTCTCTCTTTCTTTCTTTCTTTCTTTATTTCTTTCTTTTTTCATTTCTTTCTTTCATCCGTTTATTTATTTATTTCATTCCTTTCTTTCTTTCTTTCAGCCGTTTCTTTCTATCATTTCTTTCTTTCATCTGTTTCTTTCTTTCATTTTTTTATTTCATCGGTTTCTTTCTTTCTGTCTTTCTTTCAGCCGTTTCTTTCTTTCTTTCATTTCTTTCTTTCATCCGTTTCTTTCTTTCTTTCTGTCTTTCTTTCTTTCATCCGTTTCTTTCTTTCTTTCTGTCTTTCTTTCTTTCATCCGTTTCTTTCTTTCTTTATTTCATCAGTTTCTTTCTTTCATTTCTTTCTTTTTTTCATTTCTTTTGTTCATTTCTTTGCTTCATCCGTTTCTTTCTTTCTTTATTTATTTTATCACTTTCATTCTTCTTTCTTTTTTCTTTCTTTCTTTAACTAGTTCCTTCCTTTTGTTTTGATGTATATTTAGTCTTTTCATTATTATTTATCTTCCATTTCTTTTTTTCTTTCTCTCTCATTCTTTCTTTCTTTCTTTCTTTCATCCATTTCTTTCATTCTTTCTTTCTTTCTTTCTTTCTTTCTTTCATCCGTTTCTTTCTTTCTTTCTTTCATTTCTTTATTTCATCGGTTTCTTTCTTTCTGTCTTTCTTTCTGTCTTTCTTTCAGCCGTTTCTTTCTTTCTTTCTTTCTTTCTTTCTTTCATTTCTTTCTTTCATCCGTTTCTTTCTTTCATTTCTTTCTTTCAGCCGTTTCTTTCTTTCTTTCTTTCTTTCTTTCTTTCATCCATTTCTTTCATTCTTTCTTTCTTTCATCTGTTTCTTTCTTTCTTTCTTTCATCTGTTTCTTTCTTTCATTTCTTTATTTCATCGGTTTCTTTCTTTCTGTCTTTCTTTCAGCCGTTTCTTTCTTTCTTTCTTTCATTTCTTTCTTTCATCGGTTTCTTTCTATCTTTCTTTCTTTCTTTCTTCCTTCCTTCCTTCCTTCCTTTCTTTGTTTCTTTCTTTCTTTCTTTAACTAGTTCCTTCCTTTTGTTTTGATGTATATTTAGTCTTTTCATTATTATTTATCTTCCATTTCTTTTTTCTTTCTCTCTCATTCTTTCTTTCTTTCATCCGTTTCTTTCTTTCTTTCTTTCATCCATTTCTTTCATTCTTTCTTTCTTTCTTTCATCTGTTTCTTTCTTTCTTTCATCTGTTTCTTTCTTTCATTTTTTTATTTCATCGGTTTCTTTCTTTCTGTCTTTCTTTCTGTCTTTCTTTCAGCCGTTTCTTTCTTTCTTTCTTTCTTTCTTTCATTTCTTTCTCTCATCCGTTTCTTTCTTTCTATTTCAGTTCTTTTTCTTTTTTTTTTCGATGTTTTCTTTCATTCTTTAATTTTAATTTTTTTTTTTTTCAGTATGAATTTCCACCATTAAAAATGCTTACTTTTTTTTTTGCTCTTTCCTCGTTTTCCCATAGGTCTTATCTTTTCATCTACCCCGACTTTAAAAAGGCGTGTGTATTTATTTAATCCTATTTGTTTTCTTTTTCATTTCCCTATTCGTTCAGTGTTTTCTTTATATTTCCCTGTTTTCCATCTTTTCGATTCGTTCTTTTGTTCTTTCTATTCCTTTTCCTCGTCCTTTCTCTATTTCTCTTTCTATCCAAGCCCCCCCCCCACTGTCATTCTTTGCTTGTCATCCTGTCACTCCATCTAGCGGCTCTATTATCTCCCCTTTCCCGTTCCCTTTCGCGACTCTTGCCGCTGTCAACTTAATGAAATTTGGCAGTCTTTGCCGACATGACTTGCGGCTCATGTCAATTACGGACCATCCGTCGGGGCTGGGACTCTGGCTCTGGGGAGCATGTGGCCGAGGATTACCTGAAAGTCCGAGCTCGGAGACTTGTGAAATGTGATCTGCCTCCGCCCGGGAAGGTGTAAAAACTACCCTTCATTGAGGGATTCTTTTGTTTTAGGCCCTCTTTCCCTCGTAAACTTTTTTCTTTTTTTTAATTCATATGCCTTCTTTATTGTTCTATAAACATAAATACATACACACGCACACAAACACACACACAACATACATACATATATATATATGTGTGTGTTTGTGTGTATGTAGGTAAGTATGTACGTACATAAATACAGATACACTAGTACATGTGGGTGTCTGCCTTTTTTTCTCTTCCTCGTATCTCATTCTTTTTGTGTATATCTTTCACCTAGATATTTATTTTTTTGTCCTGTGCAATAGAAAACTTAGCTTACGAATTATATATATATATATATATATATATATAAATATATATATATATAGGTAATCTTATATATCTATATTCATACATACATATTGAGCACTGTTTTGTAAAAATAAAAATATTAATAAGAACACCGGATTATATACGTTACTGTTCTTTCTCTTTATTCTAATATATATATATATATATATATATATATATATATATATATATATATATATATATATATATATGTGTGTGTGTGTGTGTGTGTGTGTGTATTATGAAACGTACAAAGTTCGACAATTATTTTAAGACATTTTTATGTTTAACGTTCTTTTTATAGATACAAATATTTAAGTAAATGCTCTGTTTATAATAAACAGTATTAAATAACATTTACCGCCCTGAATGTCCGAGAAATTTTCATAGAAAATATTCGTCCTTGGACAGGAATCGAACCGTCCTTTCGCCTGATATGCCTTAATGGAAATGGACAAAGTCCGACAATTATTTTAGAAAAAGAATGTATAAACAAAAATGTCTTAAATTGTCCGACTTTGTCCATTTCATAATGTGTGTCATTATTTATTTACATTTAGATACGCTTTGAGCAGATATGAATGTACGTGAGAGATTCATGGAAGATTATAGTTTAAAAACAGTAAAATCGACCTTGCTAATCGAACGATCCTCCGTGGCTCGATCGGTTATGGCACGTCAGGCAATATGACGGTTCCGTAAAGGATACAGGTTCGATTCCTGTTGGTGGACGAGTATTTTCTATGAAAATTTTCTCGGACATTATTAATACTGTTTATTATAAAACAGAGCATTTACTTAAATATTTGTATCTATAAAAAGAATGTATGAACATAAAAAATGTTTATATATATATATATATATATATATATATATATATATATATATATATATTGAAGAATAAAAAATATTTAAAAGTATATATATAATGATAAATATACGGTTTTAAGATAGGATATATTTATAGGTAAATATGTTCGCTATCACATAGAGCGTATGTTAATATCAAATACACCAAAAGTGAATACTGAAATGAACACCCGTCGGCGACAGTCTACTTCCTACTTGAACGCAGTCTTCAGCCCATGAACGCAATTTTCATGGCCTGAAGACTGCGTTCAAGCACAAAACAGATTGTCACCGCTCGGTGTTGATTTCATTGTCTACTTTGATATTACACACACGCGCACACAGACACACGCACACACACACACACATATATATATATATATATATATATATATATATTAAAGCTAAGTATAAATTGTTCAATGTCTGACTGTCGCTTGCTCTGAATTTTGCGTTTTTCAGCTCTGTATATATTCAAATATATATGTATATATTTTTGTTATATATATATATATATATATATATATATATATATATATATATATATATATATATATATATATGATAAAATATTGTTCTATTGTATACCATATGTATGGGTAAAAGTGCTCAGTATCAGGGATAGAGCGTCTATAAATTTAAAAGTGAACATTGAAGTGAACACCGAGTTCATGCTAAAAGCTTCTGGATTTTGACTTCAATATCCACTTTTATATTTACATACGTTTTATCCTTATCTATAAGCTTTCGTAAAAATAGTTTAGAAAGGTATGAATCCATCTCTTCTTTCGTCAAGCGGTTAATTGCAGGGTAGGCTGGGACTCTAGCTTTGGTAGTCAACCAGTCCAAGAGAAGGAAAAATCTGAATTCTAAACCAGCTAGTAAATTCTATATTCCATAGAGGAGTGTGCAGGTTTTGTATTTATATATGGTCGAAAGAATGACAGAATTTGGCCAGCTTGCTGGCTGGACATCAAAATTGAAAAGTAGGCCTGGTGAGAAATGTGTACAAATTACGCGAGATAAAATTTATTTTTTGGAACGATAGAGTATATATATATATATATATATATATATATATATATATATATATATAGAGAGAGAGAGAGAGAGAGAGAGAGAGAGCGAGTGAGTGAGTGAGAGTGTGTACAATAGAATAATATTTTTGCATCACTTATTATTTCTGATCTGAAACAAAGTCAAGTTTATATAAAGCTTTATGCATCTAAATAATGGGTAAGAAAAGCTGAAGACAACTAGATTAGTGAGAAAATACAAGCAAGGTCTTAAAGAAGAGCAGAGACATGTGATCGTCGATAATGTTAGTTGCCAACACTGATAGAATTTCACAAGTCCATCTAGTAATATAAACAATAATGATGGTGAAAGAATACTATTAAATGTTGTTGTTCTTCTATGTGTTGTGTCCCTTCATAACGTTGACGATCATGGCTCTCCACAATTTCCTGTCCTTTGTAGCTTTTAATAAATTTTGTCTTTTTGTTACCTTTTCTAAACACTGTTGCGCCATCCATTTATTCAAGCTCGCTAAGTAGGTTATGTTTAGTTTTCCTCTGTTCCTCTTGCTTGCAATCTGTCCTGTGAGTATCAAATTTTCTAACCTCTCTTCCCTCTTTATGTACCCTAAAAAATTTCAACTCTCTCTTCCTGATGATAAATATGTTTTCTTTTTGTTTCCATTTTCTCTAAAGCTTCGAATTTTGCTCATATGTTCCGTCTATGGAATCTTCCGTATGCTTCTCTAGAACCACATTTCTCATGTTTCAGAACTCTTCTTCAACTTGTCCAGCATTCAATGTCATATAGAAGGACTGATATTACATAACAGTTCAGTACTCTTTTCTTTGCTACTAACGAAATTCTTCTGTTTCTTGATACTTTGCTTAACTTTTAGAAGACATCTTTCGCTATTCCACTGTGCCTTCGGATTTCGATGTCTCACTTTCGATCCTCTGTTAAAACACTTTCCAGATATTTAAATAGTTGTACTTAAATGAATTTTGTATTTTCAATTTGTAATTTGCACGTGGGGCTGTTTCATGCAGTTGATATTACAATTATTTATTCTGCATTTTTCATAAAAATAATTATTATAATTTTATATTCATATTAGTAAACGCAAACAGATTTGTTCATCTATGCCGACGTCCGTTCTACACAAAGCATTTGTATAGTATGTGTCACGACCCAACTTTGCACTCAGTCTGACGTCAGAGTAGTCAGTTACATCGACGAGTTTTGACAGATGACATTCTAGTCACTAAGTGCAGATATGCACCTCACAGGATATAGGTGTCTCTCTCTAAATATGAACACATGATGGTCACGTGCGGGAAAGAGCCGTGTGACGTATAGATATATAAACACTCACGAGAGAGAGAGAGAAAAGAAGGATTGAAATGTCTTACGTGAGAATGTAAGGTCCACGTTCCAACGAGGGCCTGGCGACACACACACATGCACACACACAATTACACACACGCGCGCGCACGCACAATTACACCCACACCTACACATCCGTCCTGGGTATGGCGATAAACTACATCCGCGTCCCGGGTAAGAAGATAAACTACACCCAACAGCAAGACCTCTGATCAGAAGATTTTGAGGAGCATGGAAACAACTCTTAATTGCTGGTGTTCCCAGGTCCACCCTGACTCGGGGCTGTAGCACCTGTTAGGGTCCCAGCTACGGGCAAATAGTTAAACCCCAAACTGGGGTCAAAATGTGTAAAAATAGGTTTTAATACCAGCAAAAGATTTTTGTAAAAAATTATTACCAGCAATACATTATTACTAACAACAATTTTTGGAAAAACATGATACCAAAAATACTTTTTGAAAAAAATATTACCAGTAATAAAAATATTGTCGGCATTAAATAATTCATTGAGGCTGACATACCGTAAAACAAACCAAACCACACACACACACACATACAAACACACACATACGCATATAGTAGCCGACAGTAATTGACGAATTCCGGAGTTGAATCAAATGTAATGTTACGCATAAGGGATTGAATCTTGTATTTTCATTGATCTGCGCAACGTTAATACTACAGGTGAAAGTTGAATACATATCATGACACAATCTATGGTCTGGTGCTTTTACTGTCTTTCTCCAGCTCCTTGATAAAATCCAAAGAAGAATCAGCAGTGTTGTTGGCCTATACTGGCATCTCGGCTTCAGTTGCTTTCCCACCGTCGTTGGCTTGCTTCTCTTTGCTTTTTCTATAAATAACTTCATGGTGGTTGTTCGGGTGAGCTCTTCGCTATGGTGCCTAGACTCTTTGAATTTAAGCGCAGTACTAGACTGGCGATGTGGTCTCACTATTTACAGTTGAACTTAATAGATGTAACCGTAAATTATATGCTAACAGCTTCTTTTGTCGCACTTCTCGCTTGTGAAACTCCCTTCCAGCTCCATGTTTCCGGCTAACTTTTAAAACTAAAAAAAAATAAAAAGTAATGTCAAACGCTATCTGCTGTCCTTCTGATTATTCTTCCTTTGTTCTCGCTCCTTAGCAGTGGTCCTGTTTTTAACTATCCTATGCTAAGTGATCCCTTGCGTCTCTGTGGCTTCACTGTGTTGCTTGGGTGAACACGATTAAACAAACAACAAAAACAAAACAAAACAAAAAAAATTATGTAAAAGGTGAAATATGCGACTGTTAGATGTACTCTAAGTTACAGGAAAGCTTGAAAGAATTGCGAATTTCCAAAGAGTCTTGAAAGCAAAGTTAGAGAATTGAAAACCCAAATAATCATCAAAACAGACCGATCGATACATGACTAGAATTAGATACAGTTCTGAAAAGAATAGATTCAGGTTTTGAAATCTCTTGCTCTATCTAAAACAAAAAAAAAATACGTGTTTCAAAGTCAAACATATTCCCCTAGAAACAAAGAAAAGTGTGCTATGTTTTATAATTCCTGCAATATGCCAGTGAACCCTAAACAATTTTTTCACAGATGAAAAGGAAACTCGACGCCTCAGAAATGTGAATCTACAGAAGGATGCTTAGAATAACATGGGCGGAATATACGAATAAGGAAACAAATTAAAAGGTCATTGAACCTAAAAGGTTCACTTACATTTAGAATATGAAAAAGAGCCGTTGAAATTTCGAGGATTTCGAGGATGAAGAAAGAAAGCTGGAAGAATTTGATACTCAGAAGGCAACTGAAGCCCAGAAGAAGAGTAAATAGATGAGAGAAGAAAAACTTGATGCGTTTGTAGAATTAGAAATATTGCTAAGAGCTAAGAAGGTTACAGAGTTATGGAGAGCCATGATTGCCTACGTCCTAAAGGAAAAAAAGGCATTTAAAGAAATTTCGCAGCATACTGACAATTGAAATTAAGGTTAAGGACATTTTTATGTCTTAATAGTAAATCTGATTCTCCCCAGAATCTAACTTACTTATTTATCAGTCTACCATTCTATTCAGTCTACTATACTTCGAATATTACTGCCACATATGGCCTCGTGTTCCTGCTATATATTTAGAGATTCTTGATGAAATCCAAAGAAGAATTCGCAATATTATTGGCCCTTACCTGGTATCCCGACGGCAGTCACTTTCCCAGCAGCGTAAGGTGGATTCTATAAATGCTTTCATATAAATTCTTCTAATGAACTTTCCTTTACGGTACCTAGACTTTATGAATTTAATTGCTGTACTAGAATGGTGACAATTGAATTTGCTATTTGTAACTATAAGTTCACTTCTCGTCCGTATAAATTTCTTCCGGTTTATTACATCCCATCCAAATTTGTTCTTCAAAAATGTAAATTCAATTTCAGTTGTTATCTACTGTCTTCTTGATACCTCTTCTTTTATTGTTTTTGCTTTTTAATAATGTTTTTCTTTTGTTTATTCTTTTATTCTCTGTAACCGATTATATGTTAGTGGTTTTATTGCCTTGTTTGGGGTAAAATGATAAGAAAACCTCGTTAAATAATCAGTGAGTTTATATTTTACAACTTTTGCTAGTCGTCAGCACACCTTTATTTGTGGCCGCTTCAGAGTGGGACTCTGTTTAGCAGGCTACAACGGTTAACGGGCACTCCTATTTTTAAGCCTCAGTGTGTGCCCACACTTTTGATTATATGGCAAAATTAAGCTAACCCTAACAAATAATAACTCACTGTAGATTGCTTATTCGCCACCTCATTATAAATTAATGTTTATTAATTTGATTACAGGGTAATTGAAAGTAACTCCCTATTTTATGTATAACGGACTCTCCCGCTTAACTTGTAGTTAAGCGGAAGAGTCCATCATTCATAAAATAGGGAGTTACTTTTCAATCACCCTGTAGTTTAGTAAGATTATTATTACTAAGTAGTGAGTTCGGTTCTCAGTAGGCGCCCTATGTTTGCATTTTTATGCCAGGCAAAGTTAAGCATCGTAAATCGACAGCTTGTTCATTGAACGCATGTCGAACGAAGTATATTTACGCGAGTCCTTCTCTTTTCATTGACTGGAAAGTGAATTATCTTGGGAAAGAACAAACAGTTAATGAGTAATTCCTTCCAATTCCCAACTGGGAAGGGGAGAGAACCAGGGAGATAACTGCAGCATATGTTTTGACAGTCTTGTTGTTATCTATGCCTTCTTTTGTTTGTTCTAAACAAATTGCTTGCTGGTGATGTTCGCCATAGAATTTTAGCGATTTCTCAGGATTTAACTTTATATATTAACTTATTTATTTTGTAATATTTCCATGTTGCTTTCAAACTAATCTATCTCTCGATCGACTAATACGGCTACTTATACACACGCCTTTTTATTTATCTTTTGGTCAAATAGTTTATTTTTTATTTAACAGTAAGCGGATTTGATGCGGAAAAACAGTGTTGGTTTATATTTCATCTGATTACTCCGAATCTTTTTCTTCCGGTAATGACAATTCATATTCTATCTATCTATCTATCTATCTATCTATCTATCTATCTATCTATCTATCTATCTATGAGTCGAATTTCAAATGAAATATTATTGACCAATGATAATTAAACAATATAAAAGTAAGAATAGCAGAATTTCTTTCTTCTTCTTCTCTATATCTCATTCTCTGATGAAGTTTTAATAAGTGAAACATGCTACATTGATAAACATTTCCTATTTGTTTTCTTATCTTATCATCCTTCAGGATTCCGATCAATATTTCATCTATATTTGATCGCAAGTCATCTATGTTAATTTTTTTCTATCTCTATCGCTATCTATCTATCTATCCGAGCCCGAGATTAAAAATGAGTCCTTCACCTGATGCTTGAATATCCAGAATTGAGATTTGTGTCCGGATAATGAGAAAGCAATTAAAAATTCAGATTTTAAAATAATTGAAAAAAAAAAAGTTATTTTAAAAGTTTTTAATTTATACTGAGTTTAAAGTAACACAAAAACTTTGTGAATTTAAAATTTTCTTTTTTTTAAATTCAGTTTAAAATATCTCATAAAATTTGTGATTTGAGTAAATCCCTTTTATTTCTTCAAAATGCCAATGAATTTGTCGTTAAAGTGAGAGGTTTCATGAAGTGAGATTTTTAACTTCCGTAGAGTTTGTGATTTGAAGAATCACGGCCCAAATCAGACTTTCAACCGAAATCCGACTTTAGGCCCAAACCGGTCTTTTAGACTTATCGTCCGAATTAGAGTTAAAGTGAGGTTTTGAGATTTCAGAGAGTGAATTGAGGAATTCAAAGATATTTATATTATTATTGTTGTTTTCTAAGCTGGGCTAGAGGTCTCTTTAGTTTGGGGCTTCTCTGCAGGAGGTAGCTTAGCTTAAAAGTCAGCACGGAGTGCTGCTTTTAAGCTAGTAATGAAATAAAATAAACTTATCTTCTCTTTATGATAATATTCGCACGAAGACGTTGATTTTTAACACTACTACAATTTTATTAAGCAAGACACAAGTGGTTACTGGATGTCGGGAAATTAGAAAATTGAAACACTATTAAGTAGCGAGTACAGAAGAAGAGTAATCAGGAGGACGGTAGATAGCGTTGAAGATTGAAGTTGGCTGGAAAGCATGAGATCGGGAGTTCCACAACCGAGACGTGCGACAAACTCAATTGTATATCGTTGAGACATTGTCGCTAGTCTAGTACTGCGCTTAATTTCATAAAGTCTAGGTACCACGGCAAAGAGATCATCCCAAAAATTAACATGAAAATATTTATAGAAAAGGCACAAGGAAGTAATAATATTACTGATTCTTCTTTGAATATTAAAAACAAAAAGTCTACAGATTAATGCTTCATCTAATGATTTTAGAAAGCATGGATTGTTAGATGTTTAAGCAGATGAAAGGAAGCTTACAATTTTGTCATTCTTTTCAAGTGCTGTCGGTGTCAATTTTGCAGTTCTTGTGAATTCGTAGCAACAATCATTTGGGTTGGGAAAACCAAGATAAGAAAGATTTTAATAGCAAGAGCCAGATCAGACCAAATGTTGTCATATTTGAGCGGAAGCTGGCCGTGCGTTACTCTCCAGCATTGACAGAGTCCAAAAGCGACTCAGTGTTCTTATGGGTGACGAATTATGCACTCTCCAACCTCTCTCTCTCTCTCTCTCTCTTACAGGTGGGATGTAGTAAACATCTCGCTGGTCTGTTTCTATTTCCACGGAAAGTTTTCGGACGAATTACATTCCCTGGTCCCGCCAATTCAAACATTCACGGCAAAGACACGCTATGCCACTTACATAGTAACAAACCACCGATATTCCTTCCGTATTCCATCAGTGAGAACTAAGTTCTATTCGAACAGATTCTTCCCGAGAACCACTACTCTTTGGAAGCGACTTCCAAGAGGGTGTTTCCTCGCTCATTACAGGCTAGGGTTGAACGTTATTTTCCTCTCATATCCACACAAATTGCCTACTAACGTAACCCTCTACGTTGAATGACCCTCAGGCTTTGTAGATGGTGAACCTTACTTAAAAAAAAAAAAAAAAATGGTTTATACGCAGTCTCCTACGAAAAGGGAGATAATGACGATTATTAAACTCAAGTATAAATTGCTATTAGAAGGAAGATAACATAAGGGTTTAGCCCGAAAGCAAATACAGAGGCATAGATCGGATCATGGCTCGGGTTCCATTGTTTGAGTTGCAGTAAACTTCAAAGCAATGACGTATGAATCAATGGAAGAAATTTTGCACTTGGTTGTAGCGAGTGAAAGTAAGTACACTGAGCTTCAGTCCGACAAAAATGTGGCCGTTCTCTCGAAAAACAGTTCAAAATATGAGCTATGAATTGAAGGCGTCAACATTAAGTAATAAATTTAAATATTGGGGAAAGTGTTATAACAGAAGACGGAAAATATGGTAGGGGAAATTCGAAGATGCATTGAAATAGCGAATAAAGCCTTTCAAAATATTAAAAAAAAAAACAGGTAAATATTGTTATACAGAAGCGAAAGGGAGGTGAACTTTAATATAAAATAAACCCTCCTATATGGCAGCGAATCTTAGATAGATGAAAAAAAGTTTTGAGATAATAAAAATGTAGATCTACAGAAGGATACTGAGAATACCAAGAACGGGGCATATGAACAACGAATAAATTACAAGAAAAATGGAAACAAACAGGAAATTTATAATTAGAATCAGAAAGGGACAATTGAAATTTTAAGGAGAGGTCTTGAGGATATGACCCCTACAGGACATACTACAGGGAACATGAATGAAGGAAACAGTGAATAAACTACTTAATGAGCTTGTATAAATGGATGGTAGAACAAAGACTGGGAATGATAGTAAGGGAACACTAATGAATAAGAAGCTGTGGAGAGCGATGATTGTCCACTTCCTAAAGAGACATGGCATATAAAAGAAAAAGACAAATTGTCTTTGGAATTGACTGAACCAAATTAGGGAAAGCGATTTACACACCAAGTTTTTCTTTTCTTAAGTCAATAAATCTGCTTATAGGATAGATCAGACTGAAGTGCATTCGTGTCTCATGAGCAGTTTAATATAAAGTGAATATAAACAGTTTTACGCCGATTTGAATTCTGTATACTGATTCCGCTGATAATCGGTTACTCCAACCTCGATTCTTGTGTTTGGATTTATTCTTAGTCAAAGCCAAAACCAACGAAGAAATGAGTAAACCTTCTTCATGATCATGATGCTATAAATCTAAGCAACAAATTTCACGTAGGATTGGCTTTTCGATTCCATTTGATGGATAGTCTCATGAAAATGAAACACTGCCGAAATCAGCGATTACATTTTGTCAATATTCATTCGCCAAGTGGTTGATTAAAAAAACTGATTGGACCAACATCTGGTTTCAAGGATGAAAACCACAAATCAGAAATTAAAAAAAAAGGAAGATGACCAAAATTAAAACACTCAGAAAGGCTGTTTTTTTCTTTCTTTCTTTTACTTTTTACAGGATCTCAATTTGTCGGCCTGATAACAAACCGTGCATCGCCTTCAGACGCGTATTGCAATATGGCGTCTCATGAAGACCAAACCATTCATTTTCTTACCGGCCACCAGTTTGCCCTTGGACATCGTAACCTTGGTACTCTTGCCATTTTCCCAAATTTTACCCCATCCTATCCTAGCCAATATGTTGACTGCAACAGAAAACACATGGACGGAACCAGCGCAAGACAAAACAATAAATCACAACGAGCGTTTTCCAGATGGTAGAGGGCGCTGCAAATATGCAAATACAAGTATTGTTTAAATTGAGCCTGCTACTTGCCGTTTTCAGGTCAACACTTTCCAAACAGCCTCCCCCTCCCCACACGTTAAAACCGATTCAGCTCTCTTCTGATTGATACACTGATTGAGCGTCTATTGGCTGTGGATGCTAACTGAATGATGCAGTCGGACTAATTGCTAAATTCTTGACAGGAGAATTCCCCATGTATCAGCAATTCTTCTCACATAAGAAATACAAAGGTTATCGTACGTTAGTCAGACGCAAGTTTACAATTGAAGTTTACTACAGTAATAATGAGAAGCAACACGATATTGCTAACGAGTGTTCCACAGAGAGGCGTTTCACACCTTCACAATATCAACAGGCTATGACATATCAAAGCCGACGCATCTCCTGCGTCATCTTCAAACCTCTTTCTGAGTCAGAAATTCGAGAACTTTCTAAACTACTTTATGATGCAGCGTTTATATCAAGAAATGTTTATGAAATGTTCAGTTATTTAAAAATATTTTTTATTTATTTATAGTATTTATATTCAAAGTAATGACCTCATCATTATGGGTGTTATCACAACGTTTCGCTCTTCGACCTTATTCACCTGTCTCTTGACCCGGGTTGACCTCAGCGGAGGAAGGGCGGTGGGTACAACGGACGATATTGATAACAACCTGAATATTAAATAATGTAAATATTAATTCGTCTCAGAAATTAAGAGAGAAATAATTAAAAAAAAAAAATTATTGCTTTATATTCATTATATATTTTAGAATTCTTTCAGCGTTATCATTTACAATAATTATTATTTCATTATTTATAATTATTAGTTATTTATTGGAGTGTTATTTTACTATTATTATTAATTATATTATTATCAATTATCATTATTTTATTGCATTATTATAAA
>OZ010574.1:70632635-70652635 GCA_963932145.1 Acanthosepion lycidas | reverse complement strand
ATGGATTTCCTCAGATTTCCAGGAAAAGTTTTCAAATTTTCATATTCCCTACCAATCCATAAAGCAAGACACAAAACATAAAGATTTATTTCTTTTTTAGAACCGCTCCCAATCGAAGTTCGAACGATAAACTTCAATAAAGCAACGTTTTTATAAAAATGTTTTATCTCAAACCATACTATATCCTTTCTTTCTTTCTGTCATGTACCGTGTTCATCTATGATCATAATCATGACTTGTCACAATTTCCTATCCATGTTTTGTAAGCAATATTTGTCTCCTTACTCACCCAGCCAGACCCTGTCCTGTCATTTATTTACAAATTCGTTACGTATTAAATGTGATGTTGCCTTCTGTGTCTTTTCTCTTCAATGTGTCCTGTGAGTGACAAATTCACCAAGATTTCTTTCCTTATTATGTGTTTCAAAAATTCCAGCTGTCTTATTCTATGTGCTGTGTTCTTTCAAAACGTTGGCTATCATGGCTTTCTAAATTTTCCTGTTCTCTGTAGCTCTTTATTAATTTTGTCTTTTTGTTAGGACTCCTAATTTTTGCTCCGCCACCCAGTTACCCAATCTCCCTAGGTAGGTTATGTATAGACCTTTTAGCTTTCAAACTGTCCTGTGAGTAGCACATTTTCCTAGCCTTTTTTGCTCAATATGTGCCCCCAGAAATTCCAATTGTCTCTTCCTGGTGTTAATTATGAGAATCCTTTTTGTTAGCGTTTTCTTTAAAACTTGACAACATGGTCATTCCATGTTATTCTCACTATCCTTCTGTTGCCACTCTGTTGCATCAAGTCCTTTTTTCATAAATAAAGAAATTGTCCAGCATTCACCGCCATATAGGAGGAATAAACAACAGTATTTTATGTTTCCACTGTAATTTTTCTGATTCTTAATATTGTGTTTAGTTTTTCGAAGGCACATTTCGCTTCGTTTTTCTCTGTCATATTTTCCTTTGTCTGTTTAAATAATTCCCAAAAAATAATATTCCTGTTTTCTGCTTCTACTTATTTGATTCTGACATCTGTGATTTGTAGCTTCAATCTTGGGTTATTCTTCATGCTAACGGCCATACATTACTTTTTCTCACAATTCATCCTTTCTACACGCTTTCCTTTATTAACTTTTCTAGGAAGTTTTGTAGTTTTTCTTTTAAGTCAACAATAAACACGGTGTCATCTGCATGTCTTATGTTGTTAAGATAGTGTCGCCCAACAATAAATTCTGATAGGACAGCTACTTCGTTTTGGATCACCTCGTTGTAGAGGTTAAATAAATATGCTCAGAATAGTCAATAATGGTATTTTCACACTGTATTTACAAAATTCTTGTTTTCCATCAGGATGTCTCTAACTTGAATGTTTAATATGCATTTAGTGCTTTATTTTAGCAATATCTTGTGAGGCAATCTCAATCACATATGTATCAATTTTTTACTACTTAAACGTTATTTTTAGTGGATACTCTTATTTAAGTAGGTGCTCCGTATATTTTTTAAACAGTAAATTTATTTATTTTCGTCTACCGGCCTGAATATTAGAGAAAACTTATTAAAGAAAAAATATGCGTTCTCCGACAGACACTGAGTGCGTCGGTGATCAAACATGGTTGAATAGTACTTTATAAATGCAAATCTTTCTCAGACTCTCGAAACATTTATATGTGTTCAATTTGGTATCCTAACGTAAACAAAACAATTTTTAGATTTAATTACTAAAACATGACTTGTAGTGGATACCCATAATTGGTTAGCGTGGCTGAATCGGTCTAAACATCTTGCATCTAACGACGGTTTCTCCTGCTAAGGAGGAATGCGCAGGTTTGAATCTGGAGACTGCACATTTTTCTTTCAAAAGATTTCTCGAATATTTAGGCCGTAGACGAAAACAAATAAATGTACTGTGTAATAAATAAACGGAACATTTATGTAAATTTGTGTATCAATTAAAATTAACGGATAAGTAATAAAATTTGTCAGATTAAAAAATAAAAAAATCACTTCTTTTGAAATTGCATATGAATGTATTCAATTTTCTGATGTGAATATACGAATCTTCGTTAATTTCGAAATGGATACAGTCAAAAGATTATTTAACACTTTTCTGTTGTGTCACTTCATTTGAGAAAGGGAAAGAAAATGAAAATATTTTCCTCTTTTTCCTTTCTTTCTATTTTTCTTATATTTCATCTTTTCATTATCAGACAAATTTGTTGGTTTAGTTGCTGTGCATGTGTTAATGACGGTTGTGGTCGGAAATGAAATGCAGCCATAAAAGGACAAATTGGTTGATAAAGATTAATAAAGAAAGAAACTATTACATTTTCCCTTACCTCTTTTTATTTGCTTTCTTCTCTTTCTTTCTATTTATCTCTTTTTTCTTTTTCTTCTTTTCTTTTCTTCCCATTTTTGTTTCTTTCTTTATATTCGGACGAAAAGAGAAAGGGAAAGAAAATAAAAATATTTTTCTCTTTTTCTTTTCTTTCTATTTTTCTTATATTTCATCATTTCATCTACGCTTATTTTTTTTTATTTCCTTTTTTCCTTTTTTTTTTTGTTTATTCTTTTTCAATTTCTTCTCCATCTTTCCTTTCTATTCTTTCTTTTCTTTCCTTTGTTTTCCATTTTTCATTCCTTTACGTTCCTTACTTCTCTTTTTCTTTCTTATTTCTGTCTTTTATGATTCTTTTTACTTTGTTTCTTTTTTCTTGTTCTGCAATGTAATCTTCCTATTCAAATCTCCTTCATTTTACTTCAGCATCTTCTGAAATTACGATACTAGTAGTGATGACAACTGCACTGAATCCATTTATAAAGTTCAGAATGTTGGAATGATAAATTTTGATCACTTTAAATACCTCGGACTATGGATCAGTTGAAAAAAAAATAGTATAGGAGAGAAGGAAATTGAACACAGAATAGTTTGGGCGCCGTGTACTTTTACCTACCATCGTAATATGCTACAAAATCAAAATATTAGATTTAAAACTCGAATCACATTCTTAAATAGTCCTGTCAGATCTAGACATTCGTATGCATGTCCTACATGACGTCAAATATTCAGAAATGTCCAAACTACTATCTGTATATGCCTATAATATACCTATCATATGGACAAACCCATTTTCTCCAATCAGTTGTTAAAATGGCGAATAAATTCTATAAATTTAAAAGAAGAGCCTTCATCAGTCCCTATAAACTGGCTCTAATCAATCCCAGAGATTTATTGAAAGAAATATCGCATCACTTGAAAATTTTCAGCAGTAGCAACAACAAAAATGGTTAGCACATGAAGAGAAAATAATGACTTTAATCCTATAAGTCCTATAAATCCATCATCAGACTTTATAGTTTACTGCTATAAAATTACAAATGAAGAACTTTACGAAATAGTAAAATAAAAACATCACTTCCAACAACAGCAATAATAAAGATTAGCAGCACTTGTAATTAGAAGAGGAATTAATGATAAAATCATGTTGTTAAAACAGAAAGTCTGGAAGGAAACTTCGATCGATGTTAGAAAGTACTATAACATTTAGTGAACTTGAGAAGACTAATTTCCTGGAAAAAAATTCAATAAATACATTTTATAAATTTCAACCGACAGTAACACTAACTGTTCGGTTAATGAATGTTAAATGTTCCCGGTAAGCAGCAGCTAATTTCGACATTACCGCTACACTTAAGTCAACATTACCGCTACATTTAAGTCAACATTACCGATATTTCTGAATACTGGATTTTATAATTGGCTTAATGATCGATTGACATAAGCATTTTTAATGGTTTCAAATGAAAAATTTTGCTTGTGTATTTTTAAATTAACTCTCTTGAAATTTGATATTTCGAATTTTTCTAACTTTGAGAATTTGTTATTTGAATAGGATTCGAACAGATGCTGACCTTTTACAAGAAAATTATTTTCCAAAATGAAAATAAAAACGTTTTAAATGATTTAATCTGTCATGAAGTTAAAGTGAGCAAATTGTATTTATTAATAAATAGTAATTGTCTACACTGACTTTCAAGGCTATAAACTTAAGTGAGCTGTGACGTTTAGGTTACAGCCAAGTGTGAAAGAACATTTTTTTTCGTTTTGCTTGCTTCCAGAAACAGAAATTAGGATTTATATTTTTGACAAGCAATTTCTTCTGAGGTGTGAGAAATTTACTTTAGGTCTTCTCCTTTTTTTTAACTTCGGACAATTAAGTTGGGAATTTTGTGATTGGCTGTTATCTAAATGTTAAAGGAAACTCTGAGAATTAAAAAAAATATAGAAAGGGATATCTGAAACGGGCATGATGAAAAGAGAGAGTTTCCTTGACATTAAGGAAGAGCGGAGTTTTTGAAAGAGAGGAACGGAAATCGGATCAAATAAAAAGAGGAACAGAATGGATAATTTGGGGGAAAAAAACGAAAAAAAGGAAAGCAGAGTTAAATATTCTAGTAGCCGTGTCTTCTTCTTTAGACAAAAAATGATATGTTGCCGTGGGGCATGAAGGACTGGCCGACAGGCCCAAGTGTCAGGACCGTGCCAAACCTCGTGCTAGTATGATTGATGGACTGCGTAGAATCACACAACGTTGCTGCAACGCTTGCGCGGTGCGAAACTTTGCCTGCCCTTATTTGATCGAGCAGTTAAAACAACACGAAAATCACTTCCCAGCATGCAAAACTGGCTTTTTTTATTGTTACTTTTCTTCTTTTTTTTTTTTTTTTTCATTTGGGCTCATTTTCTGCAATATCTTCCTCAATTCCATGTCCGTTTTATCCAAATTATCTTTCTCTAACGAAACCTACGATATTTTGCTAATTTCTTTCAAATATTTTTCACTCTTTTCTTATGTTTTCAAATTTTACACTTTAAGATTTTACTTTACGACGAAGTATCATCAAGAAGTCCGTATCCTGACATTGAATTATTAGTTGAGTATCGATTTGAATGTTTCACTGTATAACGTTCGTTTGATTTATAGTAACTACTAAATTTAGGAGTTTATGTTGAAAAATGAATATTTGTTAAATGTAAATATCTTCTTTATCGATAGGGTATGGATTTATTGATATGCCTATGTGTAATTGTTGTAACCTAAGCAAGGTTATTGAATAGAATAATCAAACGAAGGTTGATAATGAACGATGATACTTAGGACAAGAACAACACACATAAGATTCGCCAGTGGTGCGTAGAAGTAGCCAACTGCTAGAAGTGAGTCAAGTGAATTCCACAATGAATCTCCAACTGCAGGATAACTTCCAACCGCCCCACGCGGTCAGATGTGACACACGGCCGAATTTAATGTGGGGTATCTGAGCCCATAGGCTCAGCCAAAACTTCCCAGTAGACCCCGTATAAAACGGAGTCGGGTAACTGTTTCCCGAGATGAGACATTGCCCTTCGAAATAGCCTCGTCTGGGAATCCTCTCTACCCGGAGGCTGAGAGTTTGACCAGCACAGCCGGAGACAAATCTCCGGCAGCAGGATATCTACAAACCGCCCCACGAGGTCAGATGTGGCACAAGGCCGAATTTAATGTGGAGTATCTGAGCCTGTAGGCTCGACCAAAAATTTCCCATAGACCGCGTATAAAATGGAGTCGGGTAGCTGTTTGCCGAGACGAGACTCTTCCATTCAATATAGCCTCGTCTGGGGATCCTCTCCGATTGCAGACCAACATATAGTATTTACTACTTTATTTATATGAATGGAGACATACCCTTTATCGTCCGTAGGTATGCTACAAAAGTAAGACTGATATTTCTTTCATTCTTTCTCCTTTTTTTTTTCTTTTTATATTGTTTATTCTTTGTATCCCTAATTCTTTCTTTTATTTTTCTTATTCTTTTCTTATTCTTTTTTTTTCTTTTACATTTTTCTTTATTCCAAATACTCGCCTTCCTTATATTATTTCGCTTCCTTCTTCTTCTTCTTTGCTCTACTCTCATTTGCAATTTTATTTTATTTTCATATCCCTATTCTTCGTTACGTCTTTTTTTTTCTTTCTCTTGTTTTTCTTTGCCCTTCCTTTTTTTCTACCTTTCATTCATATATTTCAACTTTTTTCTTCCTTTTTTGCCCTTTTATTAAACTTTCCTTCCTATATTTTATTATACCTGCTAAATCAAATAATTATCCAATTACACTTTCCAGAGTGATAACTTCTTTCATTCTGGTACTTTTACATCCGCTACTTTCTTCCTAATATATTCAACTTACACGATGCGCACTATTTATCAATTATTATTGTCATCAACACAGAATGTGTATAAAAAATAATTTCAGCATGTTTTCATAATCCTGACAAATTTGAATGGATTCGTGCTATACACTAATACGTGTTTTTTTTCATGCACTTTTCATTTTAATCGATGAGGGAAAAGTGAGAAGTGTCTCAGTTACGAGATACTGGCAACGAATCAAAGCAAAGAACCAGCCTTTTTTTTCTGAATTGAATAAACTAGAATTCCTAGAAAACTTTCGAGTTTATAGCATTTTGTGATTAACGGAATAAAAATGTAATATTATTTTGAGAATGCTATCAATATACCAAACTTAAATCCTAACCTGGCATCTCGGCTGTAGTCAGTTTCTCACTATTGTGATGTGGCTTCCCTCTGTCTTTTCTACAAATATTTTCATGGCAGTTGTTCTGATTAGCTTTCCTCCTTGGTGATCGACTGCATAAATTTAAGCTTATATCTAGATTGGCGAATAGCTTTCACCGCTTTACAGTCAAACTAGCTAGATGCAAACGTATGTCCTATTGTAATAGTTTATTTGTTTGTCTGTGGAACTCCAGTGCAGGTGCTTGTTTCCTTTTCACCTAAAGTCTTCAAAAATATCGATGCAAGGCCAATCACCATCTTCGGTTCTTTTATTGTTCTTTCTCCTCACAAATATCTTCTCATTCTCTTTCACTCCCTGTAACCCCTTCTGTTCTAGTTGCATTATCGGCTTGCTTGGTGTGAAATTATTAAAAATAAAGTACCCTAAGATGTGGTACGCTAAAAGAGTTTGTTAGCTAAATGTGAAATGTAAAATTTTTTTCTGACTTAAACGAACTTAAATATGCACAACTTAAAAGAAGTCAAAACTATCTGCTAGTTTCAATCGAATGAGCAGACATCAGTTCAGTTTTTGCCGGCTTTAATACTTCATTCTCTGTTCCTAATTAAGATTAGATGTTAATTATTAAATATCAGGATGAGGGAGAAATAATGGAAATGGCAGATGCCAAATAAACATTGGAAGAATTATTTCTTTCCAAAATTATGGAGACGTCGCAGATTGAAAGCTCTCGATCACTAGCATACGACCAGTATCTAGACACATTGAAAGCAAAGATATCCTCTGTCAGACTTAAACAATAAATTGCAACTAAAAAGTAAATACAAGTAAAATAAAAATAAAAATAAATATAAAAGTATCGTTAACCTTCACTTTCAACAATCGCCTCCCCCATCTCTCTCCCTCTCTTTCCATTTTTGGTCAATGTAATTAATACTGGTTAATTAAAAAAAAAAGTGCATTTACTGAAATAAATTGTATCAATAAAAATAACGTATAAACAGAAAATATATCAAATAATTGTCGGACTTCATCCATTTCAGGATATATTGTCATGGTTTACATTAAGTGTTCGTTTCGTGAACAGAAATGATCGATCGAGAAAAATCAACGAAGATTGTGTATTTATAAACAGTAATTCTAACTTTGCTAAGCAGTCGCTTCTCTGTAGATAAATGTCATAGCACGTCAGATTAAAGGACCGTTTCCGTATAGGAAAGGAGGTTCGATTTCTGTTGGAGAACGCATTTATAATACACAATACGACATTTCTCCAGTACTCAGGCTGGTAAATGTAATTAATATTGTTTAATTAAAAAACAAAACATTTACATAAAATAAATTGTATTTACAAAAATAATTAATCCATTTCATAAAATATATACATATGTGTGTGCGCGTGCGTTTGTATATGTGTGTATGTGTGTATGTGTGTATGTGTGTGTGTATTTGTAGGATGTATAATATTATCCGCAACAAAAGTGAGAATAATAAAGCAAAGTGGAAAAGCTACAACCGACGCGTTTTGCAGAGACAGTCTGCATCCTTTCATTTTTTCAGGCTAAAATGAAAGAAAAAGAAAATTGGATGTCAAGATAAATATTGGAATCCCTGAATATATATATATATATATATATATATATATATATATTAGAATTGTTTGGTGTCTGTTGCATTTTAAATCAGTCCACTGAAAGTAGAGTAGTTTTAATGTATATACTGGTGCATATACACACCCATTCACCCAGCTATATTTATATTAGAGCCTTTTTTTATTTAAGTATATTTGTACACACATATATACCTGTGCACGCACGCACACACACACACATATTAGACCCAATGCTGGGTTTGTTTGCTTGTTTATATATATATATATATATATATATATATATATATATATATATATATATATATATATAAAGGAAAAACTTAACCTTAACGTATCAGGAAAAACTCGAATATAAATTATAATTTATTTCGACGAATAATTTTTTAATACTTGTCTCATCAGACCGAAATTACAAATAGTTTAATTTTACAAAAAGGTTTAAATTTATCCAGACAATATTTTAAAAAACAAAAACAAAAAAAACAAAAACAAAACAAAAAAAACAGATAGCTGGAAGTCTAGACGCATGACCTAAAAAAATCTATTTTCTGGGGATTTATATTATTGAAGACATGGGTGTAGGCGGAGAAGCAGCTGTGAACCCCATGTTCATGTGTGGTGTTTGCGAGAATACGAGTAACACGTAGAGAAATGCATTAGAATAAACCCTATATATATATATATATATATATATATATATATATATATATATATATATATATATAATATCTTAAATTTAATATCGAATTCATCATCAAAACTATAGAACCCAACTGGCTAGTATTTTTATATTTAATCATTCTAATTTTTCCCTCTAGGCACAAGTTAGATCTATTTTTGAAGCTAAAATTCCATTATAGGTAAATCGATCGGATTCGGATAGGGATTTGATGGTGGCCATTCCATTATTTTATATCCTGGAAAACTTTAACACTGAAAAACTTCACGGGTCAGTCCCTAGATATATGAGAAGAAGCATTGTTGTGCATATATACACTTCACTTTATTTTGAAACTGCTAGGCTAGAACTTGGACTATTCAAAAGAAATTTTGTCTATGAAATTGCAAAAGTTAACACTATTCAGTTTAACTCCATCGATTTTGAATGGTCCAATAATTCCAGCCGATATCATCACACTGCCGCTACTTCGCTATCTTCTTTTAGCCAAGAGCACATCTGCATCGGATAAAATTCATCCTTTGGCCCATCAATCAGGTCCATCAAGTGTGATCCGAGATTCATCTGTGATAATTACTTTGGAAAAGTCAGTTTTATTATATTTCTTGGTCCAAATTTGTGATTTTTTCCCCATAATTCGCTTGAGTTTACTTTCTTCTCGAGGAGGAAAGTTCTTAAAATCGTTTCCTTTCCTTCTAATTCTAAATTAAGTTATATTTTCAACAGCTTTCTTTATCGTTTGATGATCTTTGCAAAGCACCGTTGATATCTCCAATATGGACATTCACTCAATAACTTTGTTACTTTCTGTTTTTCAGCATATATTAAAAACCTCGCATTACCAATTTTTAAGCATATACTATGAAAAAAAATTGTAAAATAGTTTTGATTAGATTTCAGAGGATTTAAACTAATACGAGTTTAATCTATATAATATCGTCAAACTGTAGTTTTTATAATAAATCCAATAATTTTAATAACACATGTTGAGACTACCTAAAAATTTAACCCAAGCTTTGATTTGACGTCTACATTAATCGTTTAAACTTTGAAAATATGTTCAAAGCAAATTTTAGTTATTATGGTTTATATAATTTGCATAGTAACTTCAGACTGTCTGGCCGATTTCATTTAGCTTCTTTTAAAGAAACAAAGAGAAATAAAAAAAATTAAATCGGCTAGACCCCAAATACATATTTAAATAAATTGTATAATTGGTACACACACACACACTTATATACGTATTGTATAATTGATACACAAAACACACAGACACACACTCATATATATATATATATATATATATATATATATATATATATATATTTAAAAGCAAGGAAAATATTAATCTCTAAGTCCCTTTTATTCAACATCTCATCAGAAGTAAATCGTTGGTAATAAATTATACGGAAGAATAGTAACAACGAAAATGAAGAGCAAAAAAAAAAGAGGGAGAAATACGATAAGATATATATATATATATATATATATATATATATATATATATATATATATATATATATATATATATATATATATATATAATGCTGTTAGGTTTTATGGCTACTACGATACTATGAAGAGATTATGTGTACCGTCAAAATATTACAGTCTAATTACCAGTTTTTGCATTATGCTTATAAAATATCAAAACCCTTATGTTTCCCATGTATTTTTTCCTATCCTTAATAATTCCTGAATATTAAACTAAACAAATATTTTGTTAACCATTGAACAATTATAGAGATTAACAATCGTTGCAGCAAACGGGATGCCTATAGGTTCAAGATGGTGGCATCAGTCGTATTGGCAATTTGTAGAAAAGAAATGAAAGAGAAAAAGAAAGAAACGAAGTAAAAGAAAGAAAGATACCAGTAAAACCACAGAAAATGTCAAAGATATTATTTGAAATTTTTGTAGATGTGGGAATAAAAGAGGAAAGTAAATGACTTTAATTAAAATGAAGTTTCAGGTTTTACAAAATTTTCGTTGGTTAAAAGCAAGTTACTCAAAAACTTTCTCTTTGTTATAGAAACACGATGTATGCAATCAGCCGCCGTCTGTATTATATTAATAAGTGAATCTCTCATTATCACAAATGCAGGAAATTAGGAGCTTGACCGATAAATGTGTAAACTGTTATATTATAGAATTAAAGTAAAGTTATTCGCTGTTATATCGACTATTTTTTTCCTTTTTTATTATTTTTTAATTTTATTTTCATTTTAAAATTTCACTCCATCTCTCTCTCTCTCTCTCTCTCTTTCACTCTTTCTCTCTCTTTCTTTATCTTTTCGCCTTTTTTGTAACTTTTATCGTTTTATACATTTCTTTTCTTTATATTTTTCTTTTTCGACTATTTTCAATTTTCTACACCTTCCTCCTCTTTTATCTATCTATCTATCTATCTATCTATCTATCTATCTATCTATCTATCTATCTATCTTTCTTTCTTTCTTTCTTTAATATTTTTGTCTTTTGTCTTTATTTTTTTCGCAATCTTTTTGTTTTTATTTATTTTTTCGCAATCTCGTTTTCTCTCTTATTTTCCGCTATACTTATTCTTTTTTGTTACTTGTTTTCTTTCCCTTTCAAACCTTCTTCTTTTTTCTTTATTTTCTCTCTTTTTAAGTTCATCTGTTCTCATTTAATTACATAAATTAATAAAAAAGACAAAATCATGTAGTCCTAGGTATGACGATAAACTGCGTCCGGCAGCAAGGTCACTGATCGGCGATTGAAGATTTGTAAAACCACCTCTTAACTGCTGTAGTTCCAGGTTCACCCCGGCCCGGCTGGTAGCAACTGTTATGGTCACAGCTATGTACAAATAGTGAACCCCCTAAACACTATAAATATATATAAAAAAAATATATTCTTATAGTAAACAATATCAGCAATACATTATTATATATAAAAAAAATTACCAACGACACATATTTTATAGCAAAATGCCAAATACTTTTTGTATGTAGTTGAAAGCTTTTCTAAATATTTACATTCCATCTTTAAATATCCACTAGAAGGTGATATGGCGCTAAACAAAATCAAACTAAACCATGTGCTTTGGAGAAAATGCCGACTACATTCAATTGGCATATATTGCTTCTTTTTTTTAAAATTACTGAAATCTAAACGCTTTTATACTTTTATTAAACATACACGCTATGTACAGATGGGTTGACTGTTATGATATGGAACAGAAAATCGGCAAACTGGGTTTAAATTCGCGCTATATTGATTACGTTCATTTTCACCCAAATGCTATACAGATGAAGAGGAGACATAAGGCAACCGAAATATGTTTCTAAAGAAGGATGATGAAAATATCATTAAAGAAAATAGAAATAAGAAGTGTACATATATATATATATATATATATATATATATAGAGAGAGAGAGAGAGAGAGAGAGAATCGGAAAGCGACAACTGAAATTTATGAGGTAATAAGGACAAAATAAGATTTGGAAAAATTGATACATTGAAAGTATGATGAAGAGAATGAAATAGGAAATTACGAGCTTGGGTAAATGGATGACAGGTCAGAGGGTGGGGGTAAAGGGACAAAATAGCTTACAGATACGAGGGACAGAACGTTTGAAAGCCATGATTACCTCCCTTCCTTAGGGGGATCATGTTAAATGAAACGCCGGACCGTCAGGAAATTCAGTAGTTGATAGAAATGCCAAATGATGCCGTAACTGAAGGAATCATTTGTAAGTTGTCATCTGAAAACAATTCTTTGTAAGAACATATGATTAAACCTGAGGCTTTTAAATGCCAGTCCACTACAGGCAATTTTCGTCATATCAAGCATGGGTAGGAGGGTTCAATCCAGGATTTTAAAAAGTTCCTTCACTAGTAAGATCGGTGAAACATTATTTTTTGCTTCTTTTTGCGTGTAATGATGTGGTGTTACCGTTATTAAAATGATAGCACATGCGGACTAATGAACGATATAGGCGGACTTTACATTCTGTCTACGATGTGTGAGAGACTACCAAAATCCTACATGTAGTAGTTCTCTCTCTCTATATATATATACATATATCTCATGCATGTCGTTCCAGCGCTTAAAAAAATCGGATGATTCTTCATTCGGTCGGGTCAATATATATACTGATGCACCTGGCTTCTTTGATGGTCTAGTGTGACATTGAGTGCAATTTCTATTCCAGTATACTATTAGTGTCCCCTCTCTCTCTCTCTCCCCATATTTGCATTTACGTTCACATTAAATTTTGATTTTTTTTTTCATATTTACAAAAGGTTAACAAATACATCATTTAATAAATAATTCAATAAATTTTAGTGCACCTTTCCATTCACTAATAATCCGCACACGCATTTAGGCCTGCACAGACACAGTCATAAACCATTATAAATGCATATAGATATACATGCAGGTACCCACACATTTAACATAATGGCCGGCTATTTCTTGTTTCCGTCTTCCCATTACAGACGCCTGCTCAATTCATAGTTTATTTTGCAACTATGCTGAACGGACGTTAGTTACAGTTTCTGGGGGAGGGAACATAATCTGGTGTGATTAATTTATTAAACAAAGTCAGTACGGTCACGCTCAGTCACGATGACTTGCGATTTCGTGCTAATACAACCATCGACGCCTTCTAAACAGTTTCTACGCAAATTTTTCTCACAAGGTATGGTTTGCAGGCACTTTCCAATGGTGTCGATAACATCAAGAAGTCACCTTACAAATCGACCATGCTGAGACTCGAACCCGGGTATCTTGGTCGAATGTTATAACCGCTTGACCATGCGTATTTAATTACCTGTAACATACATAAGCCGATACATAAAGAAACACATATTCATCTCTCACATATACTCACAGGTATATAGACATAGGCGTATAGACTTGTAACTACGCACATATTCATCATACAAAACACGTATATAGATGTACATACACATACACACATATGCGCACACCTACATCACTCAAACAGAAAGACATATACATGCAGACACCTATATTTGTACACATTTTCATCTATCACACAGAAACATATGCATACGTACATATAGGCACACGTATATATGCTCATACATTTATCCGTCGTACATAAACATATCCATATGCGCACGCACACACACACACATACATATATATATATATATATATATATATACTGACATTGGTATTAATGGTTGGGAATATGCATTTCTTTTCTTTTTTTTTTTGTCAGACAATTACTTCCACATGTGCCTGGAAGCCATGAACCGTGAAAATCACCTGCCCAGACGAAGCAGTGTCATGCCCCAAACTTTCAATGTTTTTATACTTCTTGTATATTTAGTTTGACTCTAAACAATACATTATGACTGCCCAGAACTCATTTGACAAGTTATAAGCAGTTTTAACGAAATCCTTCTTAAAATTAAGCCTTACCATTCCATATAAACCTTCCATTGCTAAAGCTTCTGGAAAAATGGTGGGAACTACCTGGTTTCTTCTGCCATGCTTTGTGTTTACAATAATGTCAGATTAGCCAATGGCCCCCCGAACTTTTTTTTTCTCTGGGCGGCATTTTCGGAATGACAATTTGACCGCGCCTCACCAAATTTTATGTGATAAAAGCAACTAAACTAAAATAAAATAAGCAGAGGGAGGGTTATATGGAGATAACCAAGGATTCGAAGTAAGAACATTATCATTGATAACGCTCTCCTCCAACTTGCGGATCCTAATTAGTATATTCTTAATACTTGATCTAATGCATAAATAAAAAATTAAAAAAATATCACACTAATAAAATCATTCAGTAATTATTTATAACTATTTATATTGGGATTCATTCATGCAATTACAAGTAATCCGTAATAATATTCTAAATTTTGAAATCATATTTTTGACATATGAATTTTTAAAAACTGTTTCTAAATTTTTGATTGTCTTTCAATTATTCCGCCTCACCGGCTATCTTCTTCTGCCGCACCTATGAAGCACACTGCACTGTTTGGGAAACACTGTATTAGAATACAAATCGAGTTGTGCTGTCATATCAATTCTAATTTGATTGTGCCCCAAATCATTTACACTGTTTTCTCGCTGGGGAAATCATATTATTCACTCTGTAGCCACTTTCTCACAGGTACAAAATTGCAAGCCTCTCGCACCTTTATCTCTGTTTCCATGACTAATGTTCCGTTGAGCTCCAATTTTTAGTTCCACTAGCTCAGACATTTACAACTAAGACACGTCATGTCACTTCACCTTCATTTCACCCGTATTCTAAATAAAATTCCACATAGAAAGCTCGGTTACTTTTGAAATAGTCTCCCAAATGAATGTTTCCTTAAATACTAAAATCTTAAACTGTTCAAGTCAATCGTTATCTATCGTCTAAGACTATATCTTTATAGCCTTTCCTTCCTACGATCTCATATACCGTACACATACTTCATCATAAGCATTTTGACAAAACCCATCTAGCTTGAGTGGCTTTCGTGTCTTGGAAGAAATTTATTAAAATATACAATAATGAAAGATAAATATATTTTTAATGCGTGTTTTTTCATCTGAATCGTTGTCGGCTTTATCGCGTATCCGAGAATAGAATTTCTTCTTTGTTGATCGCATCTTTTATGATGATGGCGTTGATGAGTAAATTTGCCGTCATCGTGCAGTTTCAGAGCTAGAATCTTCCAGTTCCACCATAAACTACTCTCGTTATCCATCGTTTGGCATTGCAAGATTTGATTGGAGATGAAAGAAAATCAGAGTAGAAGAAAGTGTCGATGGCGTGAATTTGTTTAAGTTGGACTTCAACATGCCAGGAAATGACTCACACACTTGATTTCATGACCTTCTCTGCTGCACATAGGGAATGTGACATTTCGAAACCATTTATGAAACTAAAATGAACTGCCGCTGACTCTGTTATAAGTTCGAAGATGCCTCTCGCCTGGATAGCATTGAAATAAAATGAAAAATTTTCAGATGATTATAGAAATTATGTTTACTAAATGTAACTTCGTTCAACACAAATAGTACAAGCTGTCAACAAATCAATGAAAATCACTCCCATTACAGAAGACATAATCTGCTAAAATGGCCCCTGGCGATGAGGTTAATGTTTTCACAAAGCATTACATATTTCACTGCATTAGGTTAGCAGTTTGCAGTAGGAAACCGTTTTGTTGAAGATCATATTTTCATGTGTTAGAGGGAAATATATCGATCTATGTGACATGTTTTAGTGCAGATATTACGGCCAAATGAGTCTTAGAGAGAGGAGCTATTATAGTGGGTTGGGTTGTATGCGACACGTAGTTCACTGGGTTCAAAGAAGGCACTCAGAGAGGAAACGACACGCGTCTTGTCCCTGCAGTATTCTGCGGGTGAAGAGAGAACAAAGAGCGATAGAGACAAAGTGCATCCTTTTCTCTATATACAGCTTCATACAGCACCACCTAGCGGGCCTTAGTAGTTCCCGGACGAACGATGTGAGGCAATTCCGCATATCCCAAATTAGATTAAAAGTGGAGATGGTGTGTATATCTATACTCCCTGACGCTGGTCGGTAATACAAAACTATTTTACAAGGAGACAGAACATTAAAACGGTGAATATTATGCTTAAATATAATACCAAATGAAAGAAGATTAGTGTAGTAATATTGAGTTCTTCTAAAATTCTAATTTGAGCGGACCTGACTGAAAGAACAAGCATCATTCAAAATAACAGAAATTCTTTGTAATTCTCTTTACCTCTATATGTTTCTGTCTATATATATATATATATATATATATATATATATATATATATATATAGATAGATAGATAGATAGATAGATAGATAGACAGACAGACGTTAACAGCCTTGAGAATAGACAGATAAGGTGAAAGAATATTTATTTCATATTTTAAACATTATACAGTGAACATTTCAGATCAGAAATCACTTAACTATGAGTCCTACTACAGGACCTATCCAAGTATTTAGCTAAATAACTAGATAGATAAATATAACGAGACTTGGATAGATAGATAGATAGATAGATAGATAGATAGATAGATAGATAGATAGATAGATAGATAGATAGATAGATAAAAATGAACAAAAATGACCATAGATAGACAGATAAATAGAAATGAACAGACTGAGATAGATAGATAGATAGATAGATAGATAGATAGATAGATAGATAGATAGATAGATAGATAGATAGATAGATAGATGTTAACAGCCTTGAGAATAGACAGATATGGTGAAAGAATATTTATTTCATATTTTAAACATTATACAGTGAACATTTCAGATCAGAAATCACTTAACTATGAGTCCTACTGCAGGACCTATCCAAGTATTTAGCTAAATAACTAGATAGATAAATATAACGAGACTTGGATAGATAGATAGATAGATAGATAGATAGATAGATAGATAGATAAAAATGAACAAAAATGACCATAGATAGACAGATAAATAGAAATGAACAGACTGAGATAGATAGATAGATAGATAGATAGATAGATAGATAGATACATACATACATACATACATAGAAAATAACACACTGAGAAAGAAAGAAAGAAAGAAAGAAAGAAAGAAAGAAAGAAAGAAAGAAAGAAATGAACGAACAGACTTTTCCATTATTATGCAAATATGAAAAAAAATAATAAAATAAAATGAGTATTTCCCTTGGATATTCTAGCTTTATATTAGTTGCGGTTGAAATCAAGTTGCCTCCCAAAAACGTTAATGAGGATTCTGTAATATTGTTGCAAAAAGAAAATAATTTATAAACAAAAATCATCGCCATGCTTAATAGGAATAATGCCGTGAGTAATACGAAATAAATGAAACTCTAATTTCTTTTTATATAAAACGGAAGACATAAGCAGCGTCTCTTAGTAAGATGTCGATTTGTTGGGTACGCCATTCAGTTTCGTGTTTAATGTGAAAATGCAGGTGCACAGATATCCGTTTTCCCGTTTGTACACGTGAAAGAGATGAGCTTCGAGGCTAACATGACTAACTGACATTGCCCGGAAATATATAATTTCCGTGATTATCATTAACCTATACAAGCAACGTTGTCTAATTTTCAACACACGTAAAGGTGAATAAAAAACTTAAATGAAAACTAATAAGCTTAATAAAATATATATATATATATATATATGAAATGGAAGGCAATTAGGTAGATATTTTGTGATCATTTCATGGCAAGGTAAAAATTCTATTAAAGTTTTTGAAGAGACGGAAATGTACTCGTTCATTTTTTTTTTCTCACAGCAAAGAAAATTTAATAGGTTTTATTCCGTTCCTTTCCGAACCTTGTCATTACTAAAGGGGTGACAGCTTGGGAATACCAGGTGTTGTAAGCCTGGATGTGCGGGTTGGTTAATAGATAATGCATTGGAATTGTTAATCGGAGAGCCATGTTTCAATTCCAGCTGGGTTCGCTTAGGCGCAAATACCCTTGGGAAAGCTAAGAATATAGCATTCCCCTCAGCTATGGATTAATTAATAAGACTTGTATAAATAAAAACTATTATTATCTCCCCTCCACACAAAAAATTGCGTACAAAATATTTAGATTTCGGCATTAAAGGACCTATAGAGGTGTTGATACACCGCTAAAAAAAAAAACTACCAACCAACGAACCGTTTATTTCGAATAACGATATCTGACGTAAGTCTACGAATTAACCCATGACTGCAAGGAAAGGAGGTACATTCATACCTTTCCCAAGGGTATGTGAGTAAGTGAATATAACGAACCCGATTGGAATTAGAACTCGGCTCGCCGATTTCAAATTATCTAAGTATAAGTATACTATTGTACCCATGCCGTAAAAATGACGGCAATTGTTAATAAGTTTTCATAGTGAGATGCAATAAAACAAAATCTCGAAACGATGTTTTGAGATTCAATAAAGTGGAGATAAAGAATTCACAACTAAAATAGAGGCCAATGAACCGTTTAATTAATCCGTTCTCTTTATATTTTAGACGTACAATGATATATATGATTCATCGATTACACCTTGTATTATATAATTCGCATTTTGCTCAATATCTTTTCATGTTAAACGTTTTACGCGTTTAATATAACAGTAAAATGGAAATATCTCTCGGGTGAAAGAGAACGACAAGGATGGCGACGACAATGCCTATTTTAAGACCAATTTGAAGCAAGACGATCACTTAATAGACAAAGGTATCTGAGTGCTTCGCACGAAAAGCTTGAACAAATAAGACTATAATTTAAGAAATGTAGGACTAAAGAAACTGATTAATTTAACGGCACATTTGGCTCGAGAACTAATTTTATCCAAATGCAGATAAATATTTGAATAGATTATTAATTCAACTCAGGGTAGCAATAACTCATAAATTTACTAATTTAAGTTGATTTAGCCAATTTTCCACTCCATATGGGACGGTAAATTTAAAATAATAAAATATTGATAATTATTATATGATATGATGGTGCAGAAAGTGTACTTTATAAAATTTTAACCTTACAAATATATGTAAGAAGAAAAACAAATTATTACAGGAAGGAAATATTAAAAAAACCAAAAAAAACCTACAAACTTAAGATTAAAAAAACAGTTGAATAAAAGGGTGGTGAGTGCTTTAAGCCACAACCATATTGGCGAAACCTACAAAGGTGGATCTTTTTTGTTGAATAAAAATATACACAGTCCAGTTGTAAAAATATAGGAACTTATAAAACTAACGTTACAGTTATACTTTATATCCTTTCGGTATTTCTTAGGTGAATTCTTCTTTTGTGTGCCGACTTCCTTCAGGATGTTGTTGATCATAAGTCTCCACAACTTCCTAAGTTTTGTAGCTTTTAGCAGCGTTTATATATATATATATATATATATATATATATATATACCCAAGTATATGATTGGTGTATATGGAATAAATTCCAATAACCAACAATTACTATTCTTAAAAGAGTGCTCAATACAAAGTAGAGCAGATATAATTATTAAAAAAAAAACAAATTTATAACATAAATATGTTATAAAATCACTACAAAAATAGCCATTTTGTTTCAACACCCTCGGTGTCTTATCAAGTGATGACGTAACGTCATCACTTGAGAAGACACCGAGGGTGTCGAAACAAAATGGC
>OZ010574.1:70590135-70627635 GCA_963932145.1 Acanthosepion lycidas | reverse complement strand
AACTAAACCTCAAAAGAATGAGTGAAGACAAAAAAGAAATGACGTTTTGAAGGAATTATAATATATTTAAACGGAAAATATTTGTACCCACGATTTACTGATTTTATTTTACAAATAAGAGATTTGGTTTGGTTTGCGGCATATCAACCTCAATGGCTTATTTAATGCCGACAAGATTTTTATTGCTGGTACAGTGTAACCCGGATATAAGATAAACCCGGATATAAGAGACTTCTACTCCGGTCCCGACAACTGTCTTATATCCGGGTTACACTGTAATTTTTTTTTTCAAAAATGTATTACTGGTAATATTTTTTCTAAAATGCATTGCTGGTAATATTTTTTTTCAAAAATGTATTGCTGATAATAATATTTTCTTCAAAAATTCATTGCTGGTAATAATTTTTACAAAAATGTATTGCTAGTATTAAAACCTATTTTTAAACTTTCATAGTGTTTTGGCCCCAGTTTGGGGGTTAATTATTTGCCCATATCTGGGACCCTAACTGGTTCTACCACTGTGGGCCAGGGTGGACCTGGGAACACCAGCATTTAAGAGGTGGTTCCACGCTTCTCAAAACCTCCTGATCAGAGGCCTTGCTGCCAGATGTAGTTTATCGTCTTACTCGGGACGCGTCTGTAGTTTACCGTTTTACCAAGGACGGACAAATATTAGAATCATCAGATAAATAATTTGAATAAAGAAAGTTTCAAGGTAAGCTTAAAATGAGCAAAGCTAGAACAAAGGTAATGTCCCATTGTAATGTACTGAATAGCCCGTAAAACAGCTCAACGAAAAACTAGAAGTCCAGTAATATGTCTACTTAGAACAGGTTATAAGGTTAATGAAAAAGTGTGAAAATAAAATAAAACAACATGATGGGAAGAGGCTTGGCAATATATTACAGCGTAAAAGGTAATCTGAGAAGAGGTATTGCAATTATTTAAACTATTTACATTGTTCGGACTGTTGTCCTCATATTCCTTTCCATATTCGTCGATGTTCCGACCGTTGTATGCTCCGGCCTGCTTCAGGTGATTGGAATTTCAAACTGAACTCTTTATGAATAAATCATCTGACAACAATCCGAACAATGTAAATAGTGTAAATGTATATATTTTTAATTTTGTTTGGGCTGATTTTCATTGGTCAGACATATATCACGTGCAGTAAAACTGTAGATAATTCTATATGTATGTAAGTTTGTAAAAATTCGAATATATCTAAGCGGGCATCAATCTGTCTAGTAGGAGTAGTTCTAATGTTTTGACTTTTCTCCTCCAACCAGACATACACACATACACATTTACGAATACACATTATAATCCGATGAACGCTTAGACATATTAGAATTTTTAGAAAATTACATCCATATAAAATTATCTACGGTTTTAATGCACGTGATACATGACTGACCAATAGCAATGAGAATCGATCCAAACATAATGGAAAATACCAAAGTCTCTTAAAGAAGCTTTAATAAAAGTCAAACATGTAAGATTGATAAACATTTCCTATTTTTTTCTTTATCTCATCAGCCTGTCGGATTCCGATCCATATCTGATCTGCATTTGATCTTTAACTCATCTATATATATATATTTGCGAAAATAGTCAATTTATATCCCTTCAGCTAGACAAAGATGCTCCAACGAGGACAGTTGATGCGTACATAATATTCACTGACCAAATAAAGTCACCGAGAATGGGAGATATATAAAATAATTAATAAATGCTAAAAGATATGCATACAAGCCGAGAAAAATGTATAGATTTATCCATAAATATGGTAGAAATAGATAGATAGATAGATAGATAGATAGATAGATAGATAGATAGATTTAAAGATGTGAAAGATACATAGATTAATGAATTAATGTGAAAAGAGATGTGTAGCTAGATAAATCAAGAGAAACAAACTGCAATAAATAGATCTAAACAAGATGAGAATGATATATAGATTAATCAATAAATGTGAAAAGCGATAGACAGATCGATAGATAAATTTAATCCATGAAAGCAACATAATAATTTAATAAATAAATGTGAAAATATAGAGTTATATATAAAGAGACTGAAATAGATAGATAGTGTAGACATAGAAATCAACACTGCATGTAGACATGCAGTGTTGATTCTCAGTTTCATGCTTGCATGAGATCTTCAGGTTAAATTCACTTGATCTTAAAGTTGCATTGAAACGTGAAACTCACAGTCACCCTGCAATATTGATTTCTATGTCCATACTGTGTATAACCATAAACCTACTATCTCCAACATTAAGCACTCATCTATTACAAATATATCAAATCTTGACTCTATCTATCTATCTATCTATCTATCTATCTATCTATCTATCTATATATATATATATATATATATATATACACGACTTGAAACTCTAATGACTAAAAATTATTCAAATTTGATAATTTAATAAAAAAATAATACCAATATAATATCCTTATTTGTTAATGCACTTAATTTAGCAGTGAATATAAATCACATAAATCGAGCATTATACAATGGAACTTTCAGATCAAGTTTCAACAAATCAATCTATCTAAGGCTGCAGACATATTGATACATCCTCACCCATATGATGTCGAAAATACAGCTGACCAGAATTACGGCTCAAGTGTGTCTACCATCTTGGATGCTTTGATCGTGTCAGTCGACGTAATTCATACAACTGTCAACAGATGTTTGAACATTAATTAATTTGAAACACATGACAGCCCTGAGTAAGTTTTGGCCGCCGGGCCACTACCTTGCCTTATCAATCACGTCTTATCCGTTCCCAACATTGCCTGTCAAACGTCAGCGCTACGCTATAACTCATCTTTCCACGAGAAGCCAAGAAGGAAGAGGAAAAACAAGAAGGGAATCGAGAGAAACAAATTTGCTACTTGGGTAGTGTTTATGAATTTTCATTTTTAGGCACTTCGGACAAAGTACTAAACGCATCATAAAGACCATAAAACGTTACATTGAGGAATGCTGTAAGTAGTACGTTGTCTCTGGTGAATAAAGTCGAGGTAATTATCGCTTTGACCTATACAGCGATAAAATACGAGAAACGTATTATTACTGATTGGAGAAAAATCACGTAGAATTCTTAAGACGGGCGAGCTTTGAGGTTAGACAACATTCAGAGAAGACCTTAGTAAGATAATGCTGACTTACTGAAAGCCATAAGCCTGTGTTATCTGTAGTCATAAAATAAAATCTTATTTCGCTTGTATTTTACTTTCTCAAGCAGAGATGAATTTTAGAAGAACAATTTAAAAAAATACAAAAGTAAATAATTAAAAAAAAAAGATGTCCTATCTCTGCAGAAGATAAACGATCATGGCTCTCCACACCTTTCCTATTTTAAACCATCTATGAACTGCTTCGACTACTTCGAAAATATAATAGAGTGGTTACTTATTGTCTTCTAAGCAGTTTTAAATTCAGATATTTCCTTCTACATTGACTGGTATCCACGGCTATAGAGCTGACTCAACTTTTCTATTTAATCCCTATCTGAGGGGTTAGAGAAAAGACAGACTTATGCTTTTTCCGAAGTATATTATGCTACAGTGAACGCAACTGAGACGAAATTTGATCTTCATCGATTAAATACTCATTTCTGTACTGATATCCGTTGGACTACCTGCACATCCACAATTTTGAGTTAACTATTAACTTTGTAATGGTATTTAAAGATTACAATTTCTCTTGAATAGCTAGATATATATGAATGTGTGTATACGTTGTTATATATATATAAATCCCAAATGCGGTTAATAAAAAGTAATGTAAAACATTGAACCGTAAATGAAAATTCTTCACTCTTTTAAATCTGATAATAACTAAATATAACACTTGTGCAGTGGTTTCCAAATGGTGCGACAGACGAGGATAGCAGGTAATATAAATAAATAAATATGATTTCAAAATTTAAAATATTATTATCGATTACTTGTAAATGCATGCATGAGTCACAGTATAAATAGTTATTGACCGATTTTTTTTTATTATTGTGATATTATTGCATTTATATCAAGTATTAAGAATATAATAACTAGGGTCTGGAAATTGAAGAAGAGAGTTATCAATGATAATGTTCTGACTTCAAATCCGAGGTTATCTCCGTTTAACCTTCTCTCTCTAGTTTTTTTTTAATTATTTTTAAATGTAATTTTTATCACATAAAATTTGGTGAGGTGCGAACAAATTTTCATTCCGAAAACGCTGCCCAGATCCCAAAAAGTTTAGGAACCACTGTCTTTTTGAAATCATGATCTTGGAATTTAACGATAAAATAAATCAAAATTAGGATATTACTCAGAAATTAATAATAATAGACAATGCTTCTGCTAAAAGAAATTGAAGATTAAATGTTTTACTGCTGCTGCATGTAAGTAGAATATAATGGCTCTTATCTTTGTTTAACCCATAACGGTCAAGGGTAAAGAAAAAAATTAGCAAGGCTTGAACTAATAATCAAGCAAAAACACAGAAATTTAAATATCTGGAAAATTCTTTTAACATACGAACCAAAATGTGGCACCGAACTTCGAAACATCATCGCAATAGTTAAACAATGTATTATGAAGCCAAACAACTTCATTACAATCAAAGAGTGTTGATCTCCCGTGGCATAATAATCCTCTTATATGATAGTGAATGTTGATCAACAATGTTCACAGATGAATAGGAAACTTATGGCAACGGAGACATGTTTTAACAGAATGATTCAAAGAATTCCATGGACGGAACATATGAACAACGTGTCTGTTTTAATGAAAATGGAAACAAAAAGGATACTTATAGAAAGAAACAGGTGAAATTTCTGGGACACATAACGGGGAAAGAAGGCTTGGAACATTTGATACTCACAGGACATACTGAAGGCAAAATAGAGTAACACTCACCTAACGAACTTCTGTTCGTGGATGATAGAAAATAACTGAAAGGGACAGTAAGGACAAAAACATTGCTTAGAGCAACAAACGATAAGAAGCTGTGGAGAGCTATGAAAGTCTATGTCCTGAAATGACACAGCAAAAATAGAATAAATGTTATCCATGTTTTCACTTTAATTTATGGGAAAAAACAAATGTCAAGGTTCGAAATTTAATATTTTTTTAACAGTATTTTTTTTATTTTTTAACAGATTCCTCGAAGCATCCCTTGCGCAATTAGAGTTGTGCATTATTTGCACCAAGTTGTCACAGATTTCCGCCTTATTTTTTCTTTGGGAAGTTTGCATGCAGATATAGGACAGTCTTCAGATTGTTCTTTCAGCGTTAATTGCTGGCAAATTATACAGGAAATGAATCAATTACCCTAATACAAGGTGTGATGGGTAAATTATTGCCCATTTATATTTTTAATTTTGCGCATGAATATTGTTTGATTTTGATTTTGTCGACTGTACAGTATAACAGGCTCAGTTGAGCACCATCACTCCGCCAGAAATTTGGAAACGGCATGCTGCACTGCTTGGCATTCACGCCGGAATCCCCAATACGAACATTTCAGAGTGTTTGAGTGTTAATCTGAGGACAGTGCAGAGTTTTCGGAATGAGCTGAAAAGGGCCACATACTCAACACGGAGGCCTACATCAAGTGCCTCGAGGAGGTCATGATGCTGGCTGCTGGAAACCCTATGTCTAGCAACAGGACTCTGCACCATGACACGCAAGCAGAAGAACCAAGTCATGGCTGTCATACAATTTCTACGATCATATCACCCCTTACATCTAGACATCTAACTCCCCAAACTGTAACCACCTTGATTATAATATATGGGGATCAGTTGCGCAACAGACCAACAAAACACCATGCAATATCAAAGATGAACTGAAGGCAAGGATTATGGCAGTATTCACCAAACTGAACAAGGAGCCTTTCCAGAAGAGTTTTAGGGATTCCGAAGTCTACTGGAGACCGTGTTTGTGCCAATGGCAATTTTATTGAATAAATTTACTCTTTAGTATTCCAAGATATTTTCATGTAATTTTGGTAAATATATCTGTTAAATTGAGATGTCTGTATTATTTTCATTTTTGCCTTATTTAGACGACAATTTATCCATTGCATTCTGTGTATAGTAACCTCGTGAATAGCAATTCATCAGAATCAAAACATGAATGAATGGATGATGCTCGTATCATTGGAAAGAGTTGATGATATCTGTCGATCTTCAATGAAATATCAATTGATGAAGCCCACTGTTTAAGGGTTATGATCTCTTAAATCAATGATTTTCTGTCGTTTCTGATTATACGCTTTTGATTTGTTGTTTCATATCTAAGGGATATATTTGCACTAATCTCTTTCATGACACAAGTATTTATATCCCCTTTCTGTTGCGATTGCTCTTACCATTTTCTTCACAGGAGCATTATTTTGGATTTCTGCTGAGGAGAGACTTGGATCCATTTCATGACGTTACTACTGACTCGGTAACTATCGAAGAATTATATATTGCTCTCAACAATTGAATGGATTGTTCTCTTTGACATCAAATCAAAAATTTGAATGTCAGTGTTAATGTCCTATTTTCTTAATATGTTCTTATTGCTTTCATAAATCTCTCTCTCTCTCTCTCTCTCTCTCTCTCTCTCTCTATATATATATATATATATATATATATATATATATATATATATATATATATATCAACACATGGAGCAAGTAATGCTTCTATATCAGAAATGTAATGGATATTGATTGTGTGATGTAAAAGGTTGAACCATCCCGCTAATATCGCATAATTCTTTTTCCTTTGTTAAAGTAACAGCTGAGCGGCAGTTTGGCAAACTGGCGTCTTACATGAAAGTTTCGTATGAAGGAGAAATTTGTCAGCGAATTCATCTATGCAGATAAAATCGCACATTGATATTAATAAATGTTTACGGTGACCAAACAGTAGATACAATCACATTTAAACGGTATATATCCACTGTGCCATGTGTCTTTAAGGACATTTGTGTATTAATTTCTGGGTATTATAAACTTAATGTCTTCAGCAACCATTTTTTAACAGTTCTCATATTGCAATTTTGCTGTTATCATTACATGTTTTTACCAGAGCTCATATTGCAATTTTTGTTGTTATTATCGCTTTTCTCTGGCACTCCTTATTACTGTTTCCCATATTGTATTCATTTCTATGCTTGGTCGGCTCAGGAGATTTTTGTGGCCTAGCATATGTGCTGATTCCTTAAGTTTACGAATTTTAAGAACATCATTGTAAAATTCGTAAAAAATGGTTGCTGAAGACATTAGGTTTATAATACACAGATGTCCTTAAGGACACGTGACACAGTGGATAAAGGTGTTAGATCCAGTGACAGGGCCAAAAGAGTGTGTGTTCAATATCTAGTTAAGGCGGCAGAGAGCTTGGAGAGGGCAATTAACTGAAGATAACTGACAGCTGACATACATTAGACATGGCACGTAGAACTAGAACATTCTACCCCAGTGAGCGAAATAAAGGGTTCAGTTCGCTATCCCAACCACCTGAAGAAGGCTGGAGCGTACAACGGCAGAAACGTTGTAATAAATATGGCGACAAAGATGAGGATAATAGTCCGAATAATGTAAATAGTGTACATAATACGTCATCTCAGATATATATATATATATATATATATATATATATGTATGTATATTCAAGTTAACGGTTCCGACGAGTTACTTTCGCTGGTTTCTGGACATGAATTTAAACGTGCTAACAGGCTGGCATCTTGGTTCCACCCTTTCACTGTCAAAACGGTTAAATCATTGATGTATAATTAATGCACTATACACCGAAAATGAAAATTCATCCTATAACTACGTGTCCGACATGAGTCTTTCTTTTAATTTGCTCTTGTATATGAACATCTTTCGTTACTGCACTATGAAACCTTTAAATTTAAAATTAATCTTAATTTATATTGTAGATTACATCAATAGAGATCATAACTATGTATGATGTAATATATGACAGACAAATAGATAAATATAAATAAACAGACTGGGATAGATAAACAGAAATAAATGAACAGAATGGAATAGATAGATAGATAGATAGATAGACAGATAGATAGATAGATAGATAGATAGATAGATAGATTTGAATGGGCTAAGATAGATAGATAGATAGATAGATAGATAGATAGATAGATAGATAGATATGAACATATTGAGATAGATAGATAGATAGAGAGGAAGAGAGAGAAAGAAAGAAAGAAAGAAAGAAAGAAAGAGAGAGAGAGAGAGAAAAAAGAGAACAGAATTGTTGAATTGTTTCATTGACTTGAAGTGAAATCTTGTGATGTACTAGAAATAATAGTTCATATATCAAAATTCCGCATATATCATCCGCGATAATTCACAAGATTTATGAAGGTTAATAATCAAAATAAAAACATAAGAAGCCACACAAAGGATTGACATCATTTATTCTAAACGATCGATGATAAAAAAAAAACAAAACAAAAAAAAAACTAAAAAAAAACACTTCTTTAAAAACAATTTTGGTTGTCAACATTGCACTAATGACATTTTTGATCACATTGGGTTACCAAATATATGGCGGGTGACTTTGGTAGGGTCTGGACAAAGTCAGTAGATAATTACCCAAAACTTTACAATAAAAAATAAAAAAGGAGATGGAGAATTTAGAAGAACGTAAATGAAGCTCTTATTTTCTAGTAAAAGGACATGCTACATAATATTTTTAAGTAACTGAAGCTTTTATTTTCCGTAAAGGGAACATGCAAATAAAGTATAGAAATATGTTAGTACCTTCTCTAGGGCTCTGAAAAGGCAACATTGTATTTTACAAAAAAGCTGTTTGTAATCACAAGTCTGACATGACTTAGCAATACAGGTTCTCTTAGCGGTCTCTACTAAAACTGTGTGTCTGTACAAGCTAGGTTCCGTTGATTGACCTTTATCGGGATCACAGAACCGTCTAAGGTAAATTGGGGGAGGGGAAGGTATTGCAACAATGGATATATATTAAACTCATCTTATTTTGGTGCAAGACAATAGTGTTGGACATTTTGTGAAGCTATAATTTCAAAAATCAGCTTGCTCAGAATTCTTCAGTACTGATATACCCATGGCCCAGCGTCACAAAAGACGAGTGTATTGTGAGGATCGAACTCAAATCATACGTGAAAACGCTTTTTCATAATCGTTTCCTGTTAGGTGCTGAAAATCATCCACCTTCTTCGTCCTCACCTTTATGGAGTACCTCACTTTCACGCTGCAACTGTAAACTGTATAATCTTTTCCATGGTTGTATAGTATGTGGGTCGGCAGGAGTGGATACGGTTTTTAATTGATTGGTAGCCAACTACGGATGGGACAAAGTCTGTTCTGTTTTTTAACAAGTTCACTTCTTGTTTCCCTTTTAGGGTTGGGTTTCCAGTTCCATCTAAAATCTACTTCAACAGCATACTCCTAACGTTTCCACCTAAACACTGAAATTGTATTTAATATTTATTTATTTATTTCCAAATTAGGAGTAGATAGGTTGGTTTGTCGTTTCGTTTACACTCCTCCTTGGTCTTTTGAGCAGGAGTAGATGTTTGTCTATTGTTTCCTGTTTAGGGTTTGATTTCCAGTTCATTCAAATTTTCATTTCATTCTCTTTCACCCTCAGTAACCTTTTGCATCTTAGTGGCATTATCGCCTTGCTTGGGGTGTACTGATTAAATAAGAAAACTAACTCGACTGGAATTCGTATTCGGCAATTCCGAACTGTTAACCGTTGCACCACATGTACTTAGAATATTTCAATTATTCAATTCCAAACAAATTACGTGGGTCTCCTTCAAAGTGATCCCCTGGTGTCTAATGCTCTTTTCTATCTTTCCCTGCTACGCTTCTATGAGCTGCTGGAAGGATTCTTCTTGGATGCCTCTCAGCTCCCTCGTTACGGAACTCTTGATAGCCTCAACGCATGCATTCGAAACGGGCTCCCTTGATGATCATCTTCAACCTGAGGAAAAGAAAAAAAAATCTCACAGAGCAAGATCAGGTCAATTAGGTGGGGGAACCAGTGCGGCGATGTTCTCAGTCAGGGGCTAGCGGATGCTTAGGGTATTGTGAGTAGGTAAATTGTTGCGTTGAAGCAGCTACGATTTGTCCTGCCACAGATTACAGTTATATATTCCAAAGATATGATGATGATAACACAATCCGCTTATTGCTCTTTCACAGCCCATGGCTCATACAGCACACCCAGTCCCCTTAATCTTCAGAAAGACATTGTATATTCTTTTTTTAAGTAATAAAAATATAACACTCCTCCAGCGACTATACTGAAATGTTTAATGCTTTTTAAATAAATAGTAACCGAAATATTTCATAGTTTCTTCACTAATATGCAAAATCGCATAAAATTATTTTCAATTTACACTATTTACATCATTCGCGCTGTTGTTCTTTATTGTCATATTCAAAATGCAATATGACAATAAAGATGATTACAACAGTCCTAATATTTTAAATAGTGTTTAATAATTACAATACCTCATCGCAGTAATATAAACAGATTACTTTCAATATTCTACAGTATTGGAAAATGCAATTTCAAGATACAAAAGATTACACATAAGCACATACAAAGAATGAATTATTTATTTCACATGAAATACAATCTTCTATTAAAATTTAAAATGCGCTCCAAAGTTTTATTTATTCTACGAGCCCTGATGTTAAAAAAAAAGATTAAGGAACAATGTTTTATGATATTAACGCCGCTTCATATAAATACGCCCAATCTCTTCTTCTTAGTTAAGAATGGCACAAAACTGTAAGTATGGAGAAAAAAAAAACCCAAAAAAACTCGTCTTTCCGTATCAAGGTGGAAATGGTCAATCCTAATGGTTTGTCTGCTAAAGAAATTTGCTCACAATTGCTCCTCAGTGTTGTTGCATTGTCTGATACAAGAACACAAGTGTGGAACACTCATTGTGGATTTAAATCACGGCAGACTTAATAGTTTTGCTAACTACTGCTAAACGGCGAGATTTCCAATCAATCATCATTTTTGTATCGAGCAGCCGTTTTTAGGTTTATGCGGTCAGTTCTTTCTTAATGAGAGTGCAATGAGTTACGATGGCGCCATTTTCGGTCGAATGCCAGGGGGCAAGCTGAACCAGAAAATGCACGCCTGTTCTTAGCTCTCAGAAACTTATTAATCTCTACATCAGTCTCAGAAATGTGCACGCTGTGCCCGGCAAGTTTTTCATGTCTTCTACTTACTTTTTTTTTTTTTTTTTTTGCCTGCGTACCAAAAGATCTAGTTTGTTCTTTAATAGAACATAACCTAATCACTAAATCTTTGTCAAGCAGCGGCATTATTACACGCCGGCGGACAGATTTTGGCATTTATTAATATAAAACAAATGTCAGATTATATGCGTCCCTGTTTGAGTGATAAAGAGGGGTGTGTCTTGGCGATTTACCGGTAGTCCCGTTTTACCAGATACTATTTGAGGAACAGAACTATTTTACTTGCACAGAAAAGAACTAAAAATCTGGAACTTACGCTTAAATCTCGAACGTAACTTTTAAAAACATAGGTAATTATATTACTTTGATCTTCTTTATTGTATTAACCTGTACGATCCAGAACATGGCCGAGTGATTAGAACGTTCGCTTTCTGACCATGAGACCTAATTTTGGAAAGTTCCTTAAATCCATACCACGAGCTGACCTAACCTTTGTGTGTGAAGTTGGGTAGAAGGAACCCTTTGGGCACCCTCGATGGTTGTCCTAGCACAAAGTCAAAAGTCATCGTGACCGAGAGTTTGAACGTGCTGGACTTGTTCAGATTGTTTATCACGCTAGATAACGCGCTCTCTCACAGAAACTGTAACTAAGGTCCGCTTAGCATAGTTGCAGTATAAACTACAGGTGGGCGGGGAAAAAACACAAATGCACCTGAGCAGACGTCTGCATGATTGATTGGTTAGTCGCCCTAGCAGACGGGAATGCCAGTAATCCATCCACGATCCCGCACAGCAATTAATTTTGTTTCCCCAAACTGCGCGATAGAAGATATTGACAGCGATTACCTTATAATGGTAAATGACTTTTTAACTCGGATCTCTCTGATATAATTTGCATGAAATAAGTTCTAGCCATCATGCCGATTATCGATAGGGAGAAACAGAATCAGCTAAACGATTTCAAAATCTGGTTTCAACCGCTTTTGCTTCGAGTACCTTGATCTCACTTTGAAAACTATGAGTTTATTTTTGCATATTGTTCATTTGGTATCGTGACAAAAAGTTTTTTAAATAATTTTCACCCAATACAAGACCCAAGAGACACTCAAGGTAGAGGGTTACTATGTTACATTATATGAGCATAAGAAAGGGCAAGAAGTGAAGTTCTTGGGGTTACGCAGGAGCAATAACGGATTGAAGAGGTGAATAACATTTTAGATTTCAAACGTTAGAAGTATAATGTGGAAGTAAACTTTGATAAAAAAAAAAAACGTAAACCCATTCCTAGACAAGAAACAAGGGATAAACATCTAATTCTGTTCAAAAGACCAAGGGGGAGTGTGAACGGGGCGATAGTTAGACCTATCTACTCCTATTGGGGGAAAAGAAAAAATAGAATAAAAAAATAGATAATTAGTGAATGAAATTTCAGAGTTCAGGCAGAGACGTTAGAAGTATAGAGTTGAAGTAGATTTTAGAAGGAACCGGAAATCTAAGCTTAAACAGGAAACAAGGGACAAGCTTCATCAGTGATATTTATTCCTGGTGTTGTAGGGAGGGATGGTGCTCTACAAACATCAAACCCTTTTGCCAGGTGACCCAAACAGGTGCAATGACCACCTGTTATCTTTTCAGGCCTGTCTTGGTTGAATTCACAAAATGTAGCCTGAGCTTATATTCGTTTGATAGGTAATTCTGTAATCTGAATAGAATCACGTTTTTTTCTGATCTTTGGAAATGATGATTACAAACCAAAATATACATTTACCTACTCAAAAATGAATATATTTGAATAAATAAAAACAAGTACAGAATAAATAAAGTTAAATAACAAAACAATATAGGAAAATTTGTCTCTCCACTCTTCTACTGAATGTCGTCCAAGTTACCTGACCATTCGGCCAAAAGTTTTATTGGCTTTCATATAAGGGATAAGACATTTGGATGTAGAAGAATTTAGGCCAGTTAATAATTCCCTACCTTTCCCAAACCATAAATGAAAATAACTGTCATTTCTTTCGTCGACCTCGATAGCTTCTATTCATATTTGGTATGAGCAAAGACTTTCTAGTGTCTCCGGGGTATCACAAACTTGGGGTACTCTAAGCTAAATTTCTACTTTAATGTGCCAAATTCTTTTAGATCCCGACTCTCGAAAACGTCCTGCCACTCTGTGGCATAATAGAAAACTAGTCTTCTGAACACCAAATGAGTTCTTATTTGTTACCTACAACTTGTTGGTTCATATAAAGTTAAATTATGTTTAGTAAATACGTAATCAGTTGGCATGATGTGCAGTTGGTACAACACATATTAGCGTGGAAAATGGAATCTGGGAGCCGTGTTCAAATCTCGTGCTAGCTGCTTTCACTTTCTTGTTAACACCCTTGGAAGAGGCAAGAATTCGTTTCTACCCTTCCTCATCATTCAGCAAGGGTTCAAATAGCATACAAGACTAGGCTTTTTCGCCTTGGGTAACAACCAGTCTAAGTGAAGGAAAAATTCTAAATCATGTAGAAGGCAACGGGAAACCACTGCATTACAGTTACCAAGAATGCATGGCAATTTACACATTAAAAAAGAATCTATGGAGAGTGATGATCACTTAAAATGAAGAATTTGGCAATAGTTGGCAACACCATACCATTAAATGCAAAAGAATGAACGGACACTAGATAGAATAGAAAATACGGAACGAATTTTGACCAAAATGCAAGCAGTCATTTACAATGGAACTAGAAAAAAAATCTTCGAATAAAGTTAAAGATCATTCATTTTACACGCCAGTTATTATTATTATTATTATTATTATTATTATTATTATTATTATTATTAATAATAATAATAATAATAATAATAATAATAATAATAATAATATTAGTAATAATAATAATAATATATTTTCTTTAATATTAATGCCTTCCGGATGGCATAACAGCTGAGATATTGGGATAATAACAACAAAGATAAGGAGATTAGTAAATGAAAATAATAACGATAATAATGATAACTTTTCATTGGAAAAATGATTTTCTTCATTGTCAATGCACTTAATACTTCTTCCGTCAACATATACTCTGCGTCTTGCATTATCTGTCGTTTTAATTTTTCCTAATCATTATCTTTCGTTTTCCATTTTTCCTAATTTTTAGAAAATTAATAAATTGATTAATTTAGGGCATTAAAGAACATGATATTTACAATAATAAATATAATTTTTTATAGTCGACACCTCACTCTTACAATGTGGCAATAATTTTACGAACTTTACGAGAATTTTCCAAAGTTTTCATTATTAGCCCAGTTACTCGCCAATATGAATCTTCATCTTTAAAATGTTTTACAACTATTCAGTCAAGTTAATGCTGGACAAACAATTCATCAAATAAGTGCCTATGAAAGCCATTTTATTTATCTGTTTATATTTTGGAGATAAGGTATTGTAAGTATTTACACTATTCACATTGTTCGGGCTGTTGTTCACTACTTTGGTGCCATATTCACGACGTTTCGGCCTTTGTATGATCCGACCTTCTTCAGGTGATTGGAATTACGACCGAACCCTTTATTTCGTCTATCGGGGTGGTTGTTTTAGTTCCGCGTGGCATGCCTTTTCCGAATGTCTCGGTATAAGTTATCTCCCTTTAAAAACAACACTTTTTACTCACTTCTGCTGTAGCCAGGTATTAAACTCACAAATCTTTGGGTAAAGTCCTTAAGGATTAAATAAAGGATGAAATAAAGGGTTCGGTTCGACATTCCAATCACCTGAAGAAGGCCGTCGCGTACAACGGCCGAAAGGTCGTGAATATGGCATCGAAGACAGGGACAACAATCAGAACAATGTAAATAGGGTAAACCATTTTATTCAGTCATTCATTATTTTTTATTCTAAAAGTTCAAAATCCTGTGTTTTTTTAATCATTTCACCTCAAGTAAGGCGGTAATGTCACTTAGTGCATAGAGCGTGACAAGGAGTGAAAGTGAAAGAGAAGGAGAAAACTCGGAATGGAGAGGATTGAAGAAAGGACAAAAAAAGGAACAGGGTTCAAGAAAACAGGAGATGACAAATAATGTTGCATTTAAGTTTTTAAAGATCGTAGTTATCAGGGAAGCAAGAAATCGAAAGGAAGTTCCTCGGCTGGGAAGTGCGAGAAACGAATCTGACTCCTCCACCTATCCACGTTTACACGAGCCAAATGGAGTACTCCTGCCTCATATAGACAGGAGCTGCCCAGTCTTCACTTTCCAGTCTTGATAGAGTCAAAAAGTATCCTTGTAGGTGATGAATTATTTTCTACAACGACTTTTCTGCAGTTGAAACTTTCTACGCCTCTCGCTGTTTCCATGGAAAGTGTTCAGACGAACTGCATTCTTTAATACCATGAGTACTTAACTTCATGGCTAAAACATGCTATACCACGTACATTATAGACAACCAGCCTCATTATCTTCGTATTTCATTGGTGAAATGTAAGTTTATTTTCTGTGAGCCGATGCTCTTTGGAACCGACTACCAAAGGGCGTATTCCCGATTACTACAATCTTAACCGGTTCGTGTCTAGGATTAAACATTACCTTCCCTACATATCTGCATAAACTGTGCTTCTTACCCTGTAACCATCTACCTCGAGTGACTCCCTGGCCTTGTACAGGATGAACATCACCGTAATAAAAAAAAAAATCATGAAATGAGTGTTCCATTGGTGAGATGTAAGTTCCACTCGAGCAGCTTCTTTCCATGAGCCCCTGCTTCAATTCCCAAGATTCTTCCTCGATCACGACAATATTAACCTGTTTCAGTCTAGCGTTAACCGTTATGTCCGTAAATATGTCCCTTAACATCTAACACTTTTCGTTTAAAAAAATTGTGTACAAAATATTTACATTTCGGTATTAAATAACCCATAGAGGTGTTGATATTCCGCTAAGCAAAACAGACGATATTTAATCGACAGTCATGCATGTAATATAACCAAATCTATATCGGCAACGTAATTAAGGGTGATGCAATTTCATTTTCTCTCATTGAAGACTGGTTCTGCGAAATATACATTTCCTCTAGGATTACATTGTAACCCAGTGAGAGGAAAGAATCAAGTATGATGTGTGTTTGTTCATATAATTTTTCTCTCTATAAACTATTTTACATATTTATAAATCTACCATTCGTCCAGGCTTTGAATATTGCTACCACATACGCACTGGTGCTCCTGCTATACGTTTTAGGGATTCTTGATACCCCCCCCCCCCAAAAAAAAAATGATCCTCAATGTTATCGTTCCTGACATGGTGGTTCGATTTCAGTCAGCTTGCCGCTACTATAATGTAGCTACTTTGTGCCTTTTCTATAAATATTTTTCTGGCAAACTTTCCGCCATGGTACCTAGACTTTATGAATTTAAGAACTATACTAGATTGGCAAGAAGGTCATCATCGTACAGTTGAATTGGCTAGATGCAACCGTAAATTCTATGCTAATAGTTTCTTCTATTGCACTTCTCGTTTGTGGAACTCTCTTCCGGCTCCATATTTCCAGCCATCTTTGATCTTCAAAAAATTAAATGCAATGTCAGTCGTTATCTGCTGTCTTCTTGATTATTCCTTCATTATTTTAGTCTCGGTCATAATAATGTTTCTCTTTTTTTCTTGTTCTTTCGCACTCAGTAACCTATTGTATTTTAGTGGCTTTACAGTCTGGCTTAGGGCGAATTGATTAATAATAGCTGAATATTTTTTTATATTTGAATTATAAATGATTCTTGGTCACAATGTCTAAATGAAAAAAAGAATCTAGTCTTAGAAGAGATAATATATTTTAAAACAATTTCAAAGACAGAGAAATTAAGATATCATGGAAATGAGAGGCTCTAAGTAAAGAAATAACATCTTAGGTTTAAGACTTTAAAATCATACATGAATCCTGGGATGTGGGGTGTCCATGTAACATTATTCGGGTTCCACACAAAAAATAGCAAACTGGGGGTCCACGGTAATATTTTAGTGGTCCATAGGGCAATTTCACTTCGGAACGGTTGTTACAAATGAGAACTGGAATTTATTAGGTTGGTGCAAAAATAATGACGTAATAATGTCGTTTTTTGACCTATTTTTAACGTCAAAAAACGACAATATTACGTCATTATTTTTGCACCAACCTAATATAAAGTAATCTACGCTATATTAAAATACTAAAAATGGAAAACATCTCAAGAAGGCAAGATGAAGCGTCTCTTTTACGATATCGGATGTTTTCATTGTATAAGTTGAATAAAAACTGAGAAGGATATATAAAGGAAGGATTATACATATAGAGGAAAATTATGTAAAGGTTTTAATTTATTGTATAAATTAATTTAATATATTAATAATAAATAATAATATTAATTGTAAATATTAGTAAGATAAAATAAAATATTAATATAAATTAATATAAAATATTAAAAACATATTAATAATAAAATTAATTTAATATATCAATTATATGTAAAAGAAGGGTTAACAGTATTAACCTATTCATCCACTCTCAGGGTCTATATATCTACTAGTGTACATAAATGTCGCATAGAATTTAGTTGTTAAATACAAGTGTATTTTCATTAAGTTTGTTTTACTTTAAAATAAAACATACATTTACTATTTCTATAATACAATTCCTAAAGTTATCTATTAGTAAAAAATATTAAAAAAACTTTTTATTTTTTCATTGAATGGTTATGGAGGTCCACGAATAAAATTAAGAGTAAAAATGGTCCATAAGTAAAAATAATGTTGAGAATTAATAATCTCAATTATGAACATTATAATCGTTGAAGAATAGTCATAATCAATGGAGTACTTTATTGATAATGTGGTCGGATTATTATGTTGAGTAAATATAACAATTAAAACGAAAAGAATTTTTGTTTCTTTCCCATCTTCAATTTCAACAGGACTTTTCGGAGCTAATACAAAGAAATGAACCCCGTCATTATTTTAAAATAAGTCATAGTCTTAATTGTATATCACCACAACATTCATCATTACACAAGACTATCTTTAATCAGTTACTCTTGTTTACTCATTTACCCAGACACCCAGTAGGTGTAAAATGGCTTTTGCACTTAGGATCCAACCAAACTGGTTTTGGCATCAGAGCCCCAGGAACTGTCATTGGTTTCTGATGGAGATATGAGACTCATTCAGTCTTAACTTGTCATTCCAGTCAGTAATTGGTTACTGATTGAGGGTAACAATTCAGAAAGTCAATAGAGTTCCCAAGAACTATTTTGATGTTCATACAGACAGGAGGTAATAACCATACACAATGTCAGTCCGATGCCTGTACGATCACCGAAGTTAAACATCGACAGTACCTGGATGGGTGACAGCTTGGGAATACCATGTGCTGTAAGATTAGGAGGAGTCATGAAAATGGTTCGAAATTGTTAATCGGAGAGTCGAGATACAATTCCAGTGCCGGCCATTATTTTCACCTACGCGTAAGGCATAAATCCACCTCTTCTCTGCTAGCTGTGGATCAATTAACAGAAATTGTATCCTTAAATCATTATTATCTGAAAAAATGTGACACTCTGAAAAGAAATATTTTCTTGGTTTAAATAACCTGCAAAGCGTTAATAAGCTGTAGAAAACAAATTGATCAACCAACAGTGTTAGTCTTTATTGTGCATAGTTTCACAAGAATTTTCATGATTTATATGATAAATTTAATATTTTCATCTTATAATAGTAGTTCGTCTTTTAGGCGAAGGATTTATTTAAGGAATCACGGTAACTAGTTATTTGTTCTTTTGCATTTTGATAACATCGTGAGGGTACTGTGAAGAATAAAATCTCCGACAGAAATCACTCGTCCTTCCTCGACATATAACCAACTCAGCCTTGTTTCATCTTGTGTTTCATGAACAGAATGCATATAGATAATATTTTGATTTCATTTGTTTTTTACAGCTTATCAACTTTTTGTTGGTTATTTAAAGCCGAAATATTTTAGATTGCAAGAATAATTCATTATTTTGCGGATGAGTATTGCATTAATAACTATCTTTTTTTCAGATACAAGACATACTATTTAACCCATATATGGGGAGGAGATGGATTCATACATTTTCGGAAATTATTTGCACACAAGTCAATGTAAAGAAGCCGACCGAAATTCGAACTCGGCTTTCAGACTTCATTTCATTTACACCACCCGTACATCTAGAGAAAATAATAAAGCCGTACCATTGTTCACTGAAAATAGTGACAAGTTCATGTTGATGGAATTGATAGTTCTAAAGAAAGATGTTGCATTTGATGAAGGAACTGACCTCTTTCAATCCATATTTAGAAGAGGATTTATTGATGACAACGGTGTCATTAGGATAAAAAAATCTCACCTTCTTGGCATTCAGAATTAATGGTAAACCACAACATCTCGTCACTTACCTGTAATTTGTTGATTATTTGTCCACATTGTCACCGATTGAAGCAACGATGCGAAAAGAGAGATGACAGGAATGTATTTTTTAACACTAATATAGATTAATGAACCTTGTTTATGTTGTTTAAGAAAAGAGATTTTGTTGTATTAATAAAGTTAATTTTTATTAAGAGATTAAAAAGCAAAGCGAATAAATAGAAAATAAAAGAGAGATTTTTCAATACATATTTGATGACATTTTACTTTGATCAAAAGATTTTTGTAGCAAACCATTCACATTCCCTCCCTTCCTGAGAAGTAAGTTCCACTCAAACAGCTTCTTCCAGTGAACCATTTCTCTGTGAGACAACTCCCAAGAGGATACTTCCCCGATCACCACAATCTTAAAATGTTCAAGAGCTAACCGTTAACTTCCTCTCCTATCCATATAAACTAATCCTTAACGTAACTCTCTACTTCAAGTGGCCCCTTGGCCTTATAAAGGTCGAAACTTACTGAAAAAAGTTTTGTTACATTCGTCATAAAGGTGGAAGTTCAGTTTTTATTTTATTTGATTCTATGCATATTAAATTTTTACTCTAAATTTCACAATTCGAAATTGTATTTTTTCTTTCTCTCAGACCGGATCGTCCATAACACTGGTAAATAATGCATTTATTTAAACTAGCTGTGCCCATGAAAATTTCATGGTTTTCCTATTTGAATTTTCTGTTGAATCATAATTCTTAATTTAATGATTAAATCCTTTCTAGTTCTCAACATCCATGCAAGTTTTCCTAATTGCATCGTTAAATATTTGAGCTTAACAGCTTTAACCAAATATTGCAATTGCAATCCTGAGTATGAATGCAAATCATTATTTAAAGAAGTCAGTCATGTGCCATACGAGATGCACGCTTAGACGATCATGTATTTTCGATACATGACTGACGAGGCAGATTTTTTCCTGCAGTAGGATGCCATTTCTTATTGCGGTAGACCAGTTGCCATCCAAGGCTATAGAATCCGGTCTATCCTGCTATTTATCCATAGCTGGGGGCGGGAGAGAAGAAGAGAATACATACTTTGTGCACGTAAATGGATTCGACTGGAACTCGAAGTCGGCTTACCGATTCCCCAATCCGAGCCGCTATTCATTACTACACTGTGCCTCCTTAACTGACTTTAAAGAAGTAAGAGGGTAGAAATAGAAAGATTGGCCCGTCATTAACATTTGATATGAAATTTTCCTTGTATAATGTTCAATCGATGTGATTACAATTCACTAGGGAATTAAATGCATTTTCAAGAAGAGAGATTATGTTGAAAAATATTTGTTCATATTTATTAACATGAAATCAACACCACCACACTAAAAAAAAAAAAAATGAAATGAAAACGTATTATGCGATATTTACAGACTTTGTCTCAGGATGTGTGCGTTGCGTTGTTATTATCAGTGTTGAAAATAGCAGCAGCATGCCGGGTTCAATTTTCGACCGCTGTCATTGCACAAACGCATTTGGGAAGCGTATGAATCCATTTATTCTTCAAATAGCCGGGCAGACTGGTCTCTTCAGCTTTGGTTGGCAACCAGTCTAGAAAAAGGATAACCGGTTGGGCTGGTAACGTAAAAATCCGTAAAAAGCCTACTTGACATGGAAACTACATTTTAGCTATGCTAGCGTGGTGAGGCTGTGTCCGTGTACTCCAGATGGACTTCGAAGGTCTTCACTCTTCCGCTCTCCCCCCTCTCCCCCTCTCTCTCTCTCTCTCTCTCTCTCTCTCTTAGTCTGGTACATGACGAGAATAGTGCGTAACCGTGAAGATTTTTACATTACTATGCGAAACAAACTTTTGCTCATCGACGCGCCATGCCTGGCAGCCATACGCTATTTTCTTGTAAATATGTTGTATGTTAAATTGTCTCTTTTTAATCTAAATCAGTTACATTTATCATCTATTCCTGTTAATGTGATTATTTTATTTCGTTTCGCATTGACACCAAGTAAAAGCGTCTTAAGATTTTTGAACTTCATCTTGAATAGCAGTTTTGTTCATAATTTCTTTACCTCTCCCTTCAAAGAATTCGTTTTTCTCTTCTTCCTCTGCCTCTTTCTTTTGTTCTCATTTCCAGCCTTGTGGCTGAATTGTAAACGATCCAAGCTGGGCATTAATCATAAAGAGGGCAGACCGGCGACATTTATTTGCCAGAAAGCTGCCCTCGAATCTCTTGCTTATAAAGTCGGTGGACAGTTGGAGCCTACCCGCCCTGTCACGTTTTAACTCCGCACCAGTCAAAAGACAGACTAATATACACAAGCAGTCAAAAAAAAAAAAAAAAATGTAAAAGGAGAAACAATCAAACGTAAAGAAATTGAACACATGTAACAGCAGCTGCATTTAACGTTAGCCCAAAGGCAAATATTTTAGCAAGATAAAAACAAACTCACAAAGAAATAAAGCTTCACTGAAAACGAGAAATTGTCAAGCAATGATGACGTTAATTGATCAAACCACTTTGCAACTATAATTCAACAAAACGATTGTAAAAGTTTGAGTCACTTTTTCAACATTTTCATCAGATACAAGCTAATAAGATTTTTCATCAATTGCCGTAAACGTTGTTTTTTCTATAAATTTTCCTCCTTATTATATTTCTATCAAGTTTTATCATCCTCTTATTATAAATTTACATATCAATTTTTTTCTGCAAATCTACGTAAACATTGCTTTTTCTCCATATTTAGTTGGATAATTTCTTCCAGTTTGAATATCTGAATTTGTTTCGATCAGTCAATGCATACATTGTGCCATTTCTTGTGAAGTTTTCATGATCATCCAATTTTAGGGGTGAATCCTGGTAAATCTTTAATTGCGATCTGAAACAGAAAAACATAGCATTAATAAAATTCTTAATAACATTAAAAAGACTTTCCTAATAACATATAAACATGCAATAAACATTTAGTTGCCTTCTAAGTTTTTCTTTATGACTTTTGGAAATTGACTTTGTGGACAACCTGTGTTTCTATAAATTTAGATAATCATTTTATTATAAATTTAGATATTTTTTTCTACAGCTTTACGGAAATGTCATTTCCTCTGGAATTTTCATTATAATTAAGTTATATAAATGTAGATATTAATTTTATCATAAACTTAAATATGGATATCTATATATTTACGTAAAAATTGTTTTTTTTTATTAATTTTGATTATGATTATTTTCTATAAATTTTAATAATAATTTTATTATAGTTTGACGTCATATTTCTTTTAATATTATGTAATCATTGATTTTCTATGACTTTTTATCATGATTATTTTTTCGTTGGGTAATACTCCCAAACGGAGGGGGAGAGGCAAACTAGACTGGGGGGCCCCAAGCAGTATCTTGTGACCCTCGCTATCTTATCAACATCTGCTTTTTTTTTACCTGCATTTATATACGCGTTACAAATTAAACTAATCACAACTATTAGGTTGGTGCAAAAATAATAACGTAATAATGTCGTTTTTGACGTTACGTCGAAAAACGACATTATTACGTCATTATTTAAAAAATTTCCGCGGATTTTGGCGCGTCATTCTGCAGTGTTTTTTTTTTTTTTTGTTTTTTTTCTCGAATAAATCCGTGAATTTCTTTTGATTAAGCGAAGTCTATTAAAAAAAAAAACACTATATTAAATTCACTAATTTTTATCAGTAATATTGTATGTGTTAAAACTGCTCAACTTTTTAATAAGAAAATTCTCAAGTTGATGTTAAAATTTGTCGCAAATCATTGTTGGGCAATTTAAGATGGAATTGTTTACTTTTAGATACATTTAATTTCAATTTTTCTAGTTGAATTTTTCACCTATATTGCATATGATCCATTATTGTACTTAATTAGGTTACACTAAAATTTGTATTTTATATGAATGTGGGGAACATAATATAGATTCGCGGGAAGGGTATTATAAATTTGGAAGGTTGCACGAGGCCCTTGCATCGGTCCTGTTATAAATTATATATGAAATCTTCTATAATTTTTGTCAATAATTACGTATTTTTTTTATCATAAATTTAAACTTACCCCCGAGGTGCAGATTTACTTTTGAGGAACTCGGTGTCGGAAAACTTTGAACTTTTTATTTTATATATTTACTACGATATTTTCTATAAATTCCCATCATTAAATGAACATCTGTCAAGTGTTACTATGGGGATAGCAGCATTTCGTTTGCGGTGCTGTTGCCTAGGCACAGAAAGTAGTTATAGGGTTTAGTTTTCTCTGTAACATTCATTTACGTTTTTTTTTTTTTCAACCGTCGCCAGTAAATTATTTTGTCAATACATTTTGCACGAACATTATGAAAGAACAGAGCAGAGGAATTTTTTTCTCAGGGATGAAGTGTACTTGAAGAATCCTATGCAGAATTCGAACCCGCTTCGCCGATATATTTTTCTTTGCTGTTAACTGTAACTCGAACTAACTTCCTAGTCATTAACATTGTTACTAGGATATTTCTCCATGTTCTTCTTTTACGTGTCGTGTCTCTTCAGGAGATGGGCGGTCATTCTGTTCTGCACGCAAGCTCGTTAATCGGTGTTTCCCGATGCATATTTTGCCTTCAACATGCCCTGTAAGTGTCAAATTTTCCAATTCTTCTTTCCTGTGTGTCACAGAAATTTTACTTGTCTCTTTCTTATTCTAAGTATATGTGTCATCTTGTTGCTATTTTCCTTAAAATTATCTTGTTACTTACATAGGCTGTCCATGATATTCTCAGCTTTCTTCTGTAGAATACCACTTCTACAGCCTCAAGTCTCCTCTTGTCCAATGTTCTGCAATATAGGAGGATAGATATTATATAATAGTTCTTTATTTATAACGACGTTTTCCGGTTTCTTAATAATTGCTGAGGTTTTGAAATGCATTTTTCTTTATTCAGATTTTGGTTAACTTAGATAAATAATAGGCCATTGTTTTGATTACGTAAACTGACGGAAGAAAACAATATATCAGAGAAATAATAATAAAACAGAAAGAAAGAGCTATCACTAATAATATTGTATTAAAAAATGTAACTTCATTATTTTGACTTAATAATATTAAAGCCGCCAATTACCAAAATCAGTAAAATTCTAAACACCTTTAAAAAGACATATAATGCTAATTCAAAAGTACAAGCAGTGTCTCCAAAAAAGCCTTCATTATCAGATAACATTGGAGTCAAGATCGTTTCGAGGCTGACCTGACATTTTCACTGACCTAGGGCACCCTAGTTATACCTCCCGATACCACCAACTTTTGTTGTTTTTCTGTCATTGTCTCTGAGTGTCAGGTCTCAGCAAATGCAACTCCACGGTACAGATATTTATAAACCATTTCAATATATAACGAAACACTTCATTTAGAAGATCACATGTTTAACTTTTACGAAAACTGATTGTTGGCTTTTTAAATCTTCCAATATTTGTACAACGTACTATTCAAGTTATACCTGATTAATTCAAGTATCCCTCTCCTGTTCATAACATTTTCTGTTGTATGAGACGAGCTGGGTTCTTGTTTCTTTTAATCTTTGCTGAAAACCACCTGCTCTGGCAAATTTGTGTTTCTTCAACACCTACAGTGCCAACCTGTGATTTATACTGCAGTTGTGCTGAACGACCGAGAGTTACAGTTCTTGGGAGAGACTGTATAATCTGGCGTGATCAATAGTTGAATAAGGACGCTACGCTATTATTCCAAATAAATAAATGAGTTGAAAAGATGGGATATCATAAGGAATATATATAGAATTACTGTCCTTTCTACTTCCTATTCTACTACCCAGTTACGCACACTTGTGACTTCGTGCTATCACACCCACCCGTGGCTCCCAATTAGTCTCGTATAAATCATTTTATTCACAATCCTTGCAGGGCCGTAGTTCCGTTGTGCACATTGAAGACATCATGGTTCGCATGCTGCGCGAAAATTTGCTTGTCCTTGAGGCCAGTTATCTTTGTAGCAATGTCGCACTGCCGTTGACTAAGGCTGAGAATTATGTGTTCTTTTGCTTACTAAGCGTTATGCGAATCGTGATATGAACGACGCGACAGGAGGAATTTCGAACTGATCTCGTTCTTTAAGCATCAAATTAAAGTCAAGATTAAGACGGGAAGGTAATGATTCCCTCCATCAGAATTTAACTTAAGGTGGGTGAGTCTGTGTTAAGTAAAAGGAGCTGACTTCCAGTGGCATCTTGGTGCCAATTAGGCATTAGGATTTTGGAAGATCTGGAGTGAACATTGTCTATCTCTCCCAAAATAGGATTTTGATTTTGGTTTTTTCCCCTTAAGTTAACTTAGCTGAGGGATGTATGCTCATTTGCCCCTTTATTTTTGTCCACACTTTCTTTAGTTTAATACTCCCTTCCCTTCCCTACCCCGTTAAGTGACCAGAGATGCCAGTTCTCTGGTGGACGCGGAACACCTTTTGTTTTTCGAGTATGATTTTCGCATTTGTCATTGTCTCTGAATGAGTGGGTAGTTGTTTTTGGTTGGTCGAATGATTGGTTTAAACTATCTAAATCCCGCATTAATTTTGTGCAGATAGCGGATGTTTCCCTATTAAGGATTGTGGGGTATTACTAACACCATTTTGTTTAGTTTCTTGTATATAGTATTAAACATATTGTAAATATTCGTTAGGGTTTCATATTTGAAAGTTATTATTTTATTTCCCACCTCCAACAGACAAATTGTACATATGGGGAATAGTTAGGACTTCATAGAGACATTGAGGTGGTAGTAGTAAGAATGGTAAATAAGATTCTGTTCTTTTGGGGATTATTGTGGTATATTTGGGTTAGTGATTGTAGCTAACTAACTTTAATTATAAGACAGGAAGACCGGTCTTCCACATCCTCACTTTTGGCCTTGTGCCACATTTTTTGTAATTTTTACAAAATTAAATATTAATTAGGGTTGATCTTGCGAAAGTCAAACAAAATATTATAATAAAAGTGGTTTATCGGCAAAAGACGTCAAAGTAAACGTTTTCCAAATTGTTTTATTGATTGTTGTTGTTGTTGCACATATCTTCGATGTTCACGGCCATATTAGATAAACGAGTGTTTCAAACCAAACCTTTTACTCAATCTAGATCTGATTGTCATGAGTTCAACCCTTTTCCTCAAGGGAAGAGACAAGAGATATATTCAGGAAAAATGAATTAGGAATAACAGCCGAAGGTAATTAATATATCGACATTTACATAAGGCCAGAGAATACAACGGCCAAAACGTCGTACTATAATCTGCTCTTTTGTTAATACACTTAATCCATCATTTCTACATTAATTAGATAAAACATTATACAGTGAAGTTTAAGATCAAAATTCAGCTAATGACTGTGTTAGGCTGGGGATTTATTGACTACCTTTGTTGTGGGGTGTTCTGGTGATGTGGTGTCCTTGTCTAAATGTTATATATATATATATATATATATATTTACGAAAAAAATTTACATAAAATAAATAGACAACACTTGTCTATATTATTTAATGAAACATGTATAAATGTAAAGATGCTGCCTAAATACACACAATTTAAATTACATGATCCAGCAGCCCACAATACTATCAATATGCGGTGCGATTTTCGCTTCTAGCGTCTTATATTCGCGTGTTTATCGTTGCTTAGAAATCATCTATGTAAACATTGACAGACTAGCCCCACTGTCTTGTCTGTATATTGTTTAATATGTTGTAATTGACATCTTTGATAATGGCTTATATAAGCCGAAAGCTTAGATTGTATTAATAATAAAAAAAATATGGATCAATATTGTGAATTTCTTTCTTCGTTCAACGATAATGTTATTAAACTTATTAGATGTTACGAAAAAAATTGACATAAAATAAATAGACAACACTTGTCTATATTATTTAATGAAACGTGTATATATATATATATATATATATATATATATATATATATATATATATATATATATATGAAGAAAACTATTTGGAAAAAACAAACAAAAATCCTTAGATGCAATTATGTTGTTTTAATATGAATGAAATGTCAACGTCTGACGTTTCGGTCCTTCTTCAGGACAATATTCATTAAAATACAATTAACATAATCAGTTCAACATGACAAAGACGATGGACATAAAATCAAGACTTATCCAAAACAGATAACTGAAAATTTTAAATGATCATCTTTCCGTTTAAACATGGTCACGTTGTCGTCAGATTTTTGTTTGTTTTTTCCAAATATTTTTCTTCATATATATATATATATATATAAATATATATATATATATATATATATATATATACACGTTTTCTTCATATATATATATATACACGTTAAGCATGGTCACGTTGTCGTCAAATTTGAAGCAGACTTTAGACTTCATAAGAAACCCAATCCTAAACAGGTTACAAGGGATACACTTCTACTCCTCTTCAAACTACTAATAAGGGTTAATGCATTTATTGCTGTCACTACGCCCCTTCATATTCAATCATGATTGATGAAAGCTAATTCTTCTTCTTTCTAAATACTTTTCGATTGTTTCATTCTCCAACCATTCTCAAAATGACGTTATATATTTTTTTTCATTTGTTTCGAAATAGAATACACTTAATGGTCTAATAGAAGTGAGGTCTACTTTTTTTTCAAGAAATATTCCGACTTCACTTTATTAGCACTTTTTGACAATTTATATTTTTTCCCCCTTTTTTTCTCCCAGTTTACTGCATACTGAGAAACATTTCAACTGCTTCTGTTAGAATTTCCCCCTAATGTTAGGTGTCTAAAAGCAAATAATTTAACAATGAACATTTGGAATAGCCATATAATCTGGGTCTAAATAATATCGAACCTCAAAATGAAAGAAAAACAGAAAGGTATTCATTTTAATTTCTGAATAGTTTTATGTCTTATTGTGAAAATATTGTTATATTGTTTTTATTTTATACTAAAGGGTGCCCAGTAAAAAAAGCGGTAAAATCAGAAAGATAATTATTTTGCTATCATGATTCATACACAAAGTTAACTATCATTGTAGCTGTTCGAAATGTTTGCCTGAATGTTCAACACAAAATTGTAAGCGTGGTAACCAGGAGGCAGTAGCTTTGAGGATAATGTCACAAGGAATTTCATTCCAAGCTTCAATGAATCAATATCGACAATATCACGACAACGGTTTTGCAAGTGACTTAGGAGTATACTCCAGGCACAGTAATCCATAACATTCAGATCTGGGCGTTTAGAGGGACACTGAGATGGATCAATTAGAGCTGGTTTATTTTCACGAAGAATAAAGTTGCCGTTGTTTCACTGGACCCTGTAGAATTCATGGAAGATATGAGGACTACCTAAATTATAGAGTTACTTTTCTATTACTCGTAATGATGGCTGACGTGTGTGATTTAAATGAAGGAGACGTAATAAAAGTGAAGATTATGATGATAAAGAGGATAGATGACGATTGAACCCTTGATTTGAAGAAGTTAAGATTAGTCTTCAGGGAAGCAGCCACGAGGGAGTTTGTTCAGCAAGAAAAATGTTTTCTGAGTAGAGCTTTCTTCTTACCTTTGAATCCTGGTGGAAATGTGGGTGTTTCAACTCCCTAAAAGTAGCAGGCCTGTCCTAGCGGTAAAGTTCGGAAGTGGAGGATCTCAAGAATGGGGCGCTCATCTGAACATTTGCCATGGAAACAACGATAAATATTAAATTAACGAATGCAGCGTACAGGTTATTAAATTTAATGTCACTTCTCTAAGATTATCTCAAGTTTGTGGGTTCATCTTTCTGCTACATGTCATACTTCTAAAATTTTTACAATTCTTCGAAGATAAATCCTTCCTGATATGATAGAGCCCTCAAAATCTCCATAAATTAGTGGTTCTTGGATAAAAAGCAGCATGTAACTTCAGTCTTAGATTTATAATACGCAGGAAATGGGTCTGTTTCAACTCCGTGGAAATCGCATGCCGTGTCCTAGCTGTGATCAACTGGAAATAAACACATTCATTTTTAATATATACTGAATACACACACACACACAATATATATATATATATATATATATATATATATATATATATATATATATATATATATATATATATATATATATATATATGTGTGTGTGTGTGTGTGTGACACACACACACACATATATATAGAACAGAACACAAACAATCTATATTGATAAAACAGAAGATGTCTGTGCGTGTGTGTGTCTGTATGTCTCTGTGTGTGTATATCTGTATTGTGTATGCTATTTATGCACTTCTAGATTTCTCGACCGATTTTGATGAAATTGTACACACATGTTCCAAATTTACAAAGTTACATCGAGACCAACATTTTAATCTTCAGCCTCCCACCCCGGGTTTGGCAAAAAAATCAATAAAACTGAATGTAGGTACGACTTTTTGCAAAAACGAAGGCGAACAAAATTTTTACTGGATGAGCTGATGTTCTTTGCACTTAATGCAAAACATCAGCTCATGCTACGAGCTTTATGTAGGGTGCTTGATGGTTTTCTTGCAACATTGGCTTCACACACAAAAATTCCAAAAGACTATGAAAAAATCGGGATTTTCGTACTGCTTAAAATAAAACTTGAATAAGTCCTTATTTTTTATCCGATTTTGTCCAAATATGTCACAAAAATGTGCCATCATGCAAGAAATAAGCTTCGTTTTACACCTACTCGCATAATGAAAAACGATGAAAAATATTCAAAAAGACAATTTTTCGGCAATAATTCCCTTGCTTTTCATTCGATTCTTTTCAAATTTGCCATGTAAATTACATATGACATACACATTGTCTAGCGTGAATGTTTGGTTTAGATTATTTCAGTCAAGTGGATGAAATCTGCGACAAACTAGATCCAAAATCGGCTTTTGTCATTTAGCCAATCATTTCTTCATATGATTCCATCAAAATTGGTATTAGAACAAGCTTTGACGCAAACATTGTTTGAGAAGGATTATTGAATCGTTAAAAGGGAAAAATCTCGAAGAACCTCTTATTAACCCCAGCTTTACAGTAAACGCGGGAAGAAGGTGTAGGCGCTCATGCATTTGCTGTTGCAGTTGAATCATACGTTGACGCTTCATTGTTTGATTTTTAAATTTATGAACAATGCCATACTATTTGGAAGTTATTACGGTCATAGGAAATTTACTGAATATCTAAAACATTGAAACAAACTAACCCCGAGAAACAGGATTAGGTGCGTGTATACAGGGGGTGCAGTCATACAATTGCAGTCATGTACACCCGGACAACCCCGGGTACCTTGGCTAGTGCTAGTTATATATAATATATATGTATATCTACATAATATATATATATATATATATATATATATATATATATATATATATAGTTTATATATTATAGATTTTTATTATATATTATAAATGTTTAATTTATATATTATAGAAATTTTGATTATAGTTGCATAATACATATTAAATGCATCAAGGGTGGTCTGCAGTGAAGCTCTGTTCACATCGCAAATTTCGGGTTTCACATCATATCAGATCAAAAAGCAACCCCGATTTGACCCAGGCGAGTCAGGCCGTCTCCTTTAAAGCGTCGAGCTACTCACTCACCTCGACATTGCAAAAAAAATCTTTTTTACTTCATAGATTCGAGCTACTTCCTCCGGATTATTAACTCAGTAAGCTGGTTTCTTTCTTGCAGAGTTTAATCCAAATGTTTTATACGTTTTAAATACTAATTCCATAACAATACTAACTCTTTAACTAAACCTGCACGCGTACCCAACCAAAATCTATCCTATACTAGCACTTATCTTATGCTTTCCCCCAAATTAGTCTAACTTATATATATATATATATATATATATATATATATATATATTGAAATAAACACAAACATTTTTAATATCATTGAATATATATATATATATATATATATATATATATATATATATATATATATATATATATATATAAATTTAGTCTTATTTGCTGTAAAAATGTCAGATTTTCAGACTAAAATTTACTAACATCGGCATAAATTATTAAATTAAGTTTTCAGAATTTTGCAAAATTAAACAATAAAGTAATTTGTTATCTGATAAACTTTCCGTCCCAAATATTTACGAAAAGTTTACGAAGTAAGTCTCGTATTCTCTTTGTTACTTGCATCACCAAAGCAATGGCTTTTCTGCTATACTGAGCAAACATTAATAAATATGAACCGTTATTTCTCTTTTCTCATGTAATACGTTTCCCAAATACGAATGATAAAGTTCGTAGTGTGGTGAAGACAGCCATAATCGTCTCTCATTCGAATTACTGTACTATAAAAAGTGATGGTTCAGCGTCACATATGTGCATTGGGCGAATTGCTTTGAATAAAGTTTCTGTAGAAGCTTAAAGGTTCGTCTGTTTTCTTTACATGTAGGTTTTAAACGGAAATCTGATTCACCGCATTCTCCTGGGATATTTTTGTCTGACGTTATCCTACCGAAATATCTTGTCAGCTGTTCAAGAACAATCATTGATTCCAACCATCTTCCTCGCCATCTGCAAATTGTTTTGAATCATTACCCGATTTATTACTAGTTTAGGAAAACGTAGGAAGAGGGAAATTTCTTGCTAGATATTTTGTCAGTCTTTCCAGCACAAACACCGTGTTCACTGCTTTTATCACGAACTAGGAATTGCCACGAGTCAATATCTGACTGCCATTTTAAAATAAAAGATTTAGGAACAAAACTTTATCACGAGATATCTCGCCAGATGCTGTAAGTTTGAGGGGAATGTATTTATGAAGTCATATCGGCAAAATTTCTCATCAGCTCTCTCCAAATTATTGAAATAAGATTTTTCATAAGCTTGGCGTCCAAATAGATCAGCATTCTATTTATAAATATACACTGCCGCGAAAAAGTTTTGGCGCAACCGACATAAAATGATTACATACCTTTATCTTATTTTAGTTAAAAGTTTCTAGCAGTATGCTTTTATCTGTGAACTACAAGGATTGGAAAATAAGTTGATGCGTTTTCGTAAGTACCGCATAATAGAAGATAAACAGTTTTAAGCGTCTTGAAAATTATTTTCCAATGAAAGATCTGAGATGATAAACCATGATATGCAAATTTCCAAGTAGGAATTATTCCATCTTATTAAGATGTAAGGTGCCTTAGCAAGTCATTGTAGTTGAGATGAAGGTTTTTGAAGGGGAAGATGACTCAATGAGAGATAGTCAAGAAGCTGTGAATTTCCGGAAACAGTGTGCAAACTACCCAAAAGACGTTTTCTACTACTGGATGTGCTTCAAATGCAAAAAGACCGAAAACATAACAGACAAGAGAGATGAAAAAAAAAAAAAAGATTGTAAGACTATCAGTAGGCGATTCACAATTAACAGTTAGAAAAATGAGGAGAGAATGCTGGAAAAAACAGTCAGGGTTCCGTTGGTACAGGACGCAGAGCATAAAAACAAAACAAAAGTGTAGTGCAGAAAAAAATGGAATAGAAGATCGAAGTGGTCAAAAGAACTTTTAACATAGGATGTTGGAAAGTGGCAAGAAGTAATTTTTAGCGAAGATTGCAAATTAGAGTTATATTCAAATGCAAGAGAATATGTAGGAATACCAGTAGGAGAAACAAAACAATGCAAAATGCACCACAAAGTCAATAAAATTTCTTGGTGGGCACATAATGGTGTGTGGTTGCAGTAAAAGCGACAGTAGAAGAAAATTGGTAAACATTGATGGAAACCTAAACTGCAAAACTATATTAGCTTACTACGGACTAATCGTGGCGTCTTCGAATATGGAGAAATGTTTCAGCATGGCGGTGCTCCTTGCCACACATCATGTACAACAAAAAGGTTTCTTGTGGATGAAGATATTAAACTTTTGGAAGGTTAGCTAGCACAAAGTTCTGATTTCATTATAATTGGACCATTGTAGTGGGAACTGAATAAACAAGTATAAAAACGCAGCAGTCTCCAAGAACATTAAGATCACTGCCAATAAGAATGGGAAAAAATTACCGATTAGAATATATAGACACTTACCTATTTAATACCACATCGAATTGAAGAACTTATTCGAGCCAAATGCAGCCACACTAATTAATAACTCCATATTTGGTGTTTTGTAATTTATGTAATAATAAATATAATTTTTTGAAAACAAATCCTTTTTAAGTTAAGTGAATAGTTGAAAGGTGACATTTTCATTGGTTGCACAATATTTTTGCTTCGCCTTTCTTCAGAATCACTATATTTAAGATGTTCTATTGTCCACCATATAGCATTAATAAAAGTGCAGAAACTTGTTTTCTGGCCCTTAAAGATCATAAAACGTTCTGAAAAAAAAGTACGCTGTTAATTACACTCGATTTCGGAGTAAAATAAACAGTGCATTAGGATAACGAAAGATGCATTGCAAAAGTTAAGCAGAATATTAATAGATAAAAAAAAAACATCTCGTTAGAAACAAAATGTTCTAAACTGTTACGTGATAGGTGTCCTCTGGCAGTGAATACTGGACAATTTCCTCAAAGTTGAAGAAGATACTTGAAGCAAAAGAAAACCGATTCTACAGAAAGATGCTGTGGATACCATAGGCAGAACATGTGCACTACGACGTGATTTTAGAAAAATGGAAAAAAAGGAAAGATATTTAACATCAGAAATAGACTGTTGAATGTTCTGCAAAACCAGGAAGAAGGGCTTAGAAAATCTGTTAGTGAGAGAACAGGTTGAGAGTAAGAGGCACAGATGAAAGCAGCGCTTATCATACTTGACAAACTTTAGAAAATGGAAGGATGAAGAGGGTTTAACAATAAAGAAGACAGAATTTATTTCGAGATACAAGGAAGAGGAAATTGTGGAGAGTCACGATCGCTTACGTCCTGAGAGGACACGGCACATAAAGAAGAAGAAGAAGAAGAAGAAGAAGAAGAAGAAGAAGAAGAAGAAGAAGAAGAATTAACTTATCAAGGATCCAAAAAGTTTTGTCCGCTAGTGTATTTTGTTCTCTTTTTATATTTGCCAGGCAGGTGTTTTTTTTATGATCTGAAGAGAAACTTAAGCAAGTTCAATGCTGCGTTTGACCTTTGCCAAGTTTTCCATCCGTTTTGTTTTGTTATAATCACTGTCAAAATATTGAATGTAACATTATAAAGAACATTAGCCTTGAATCATTCATTACGCATTAAAAATTCATATCAGCTTTTTATTTTCTATGCTTCATTGCAATTCAAAATGTATAGTGCTGAACTCGACAACAATAATTAATTACTGATTGCATTCATTTTACAGACAGACACAAATTTCCCCGCCATTTCCAGCTTTAATGAAATCAGTAATAAGTGACATAACATCAGTTCCTGTAAATGATTTTTTATGTGAATCGAAACACGAATGGTTTTTTATGCTTGTCGCGTTACGATTCAAAGAATGTGTACATTAGATAAATCTATAGGTGAGTAGTATAGCGTTTTTAATGTGTAGAAAGGGGTATTAGCGAATTGAGTTCAAATACCACCCTAGTCAGTTGCCTTCATTTTCGTACAAATACTTGTGATGGCGCCATGAAACCAACTTCACTTACTCCGGCTATAGAAGGGTATATTTAGCTCTCTAACCTTTAATAGCAACCAAAAACAAACAAACAAACAAAACAAACATTGAATTTGAAACCTTGGAGAAAGCAACGGCAACCATTTCACCGTCATTCACCACTGAAATAAGGAAATAAGTGGAGAGCCATGATCGCTTATGTCGTGAATGGATATAGCATTCACAAAATATGTTAATTGCCATAATTCTTTCAGAAATATAGTGGAATAGTTTCCATTCTCCGAAGTTTCAAATTTAGGGTTTTCTTTATATAAGGTTGATTGCCCATCTAGGTTAGGAAGCCCAGTCTACACTTCTATTTACTCGTAATTTGGGCATCGAGAGTTATTTTGACTCTTCGCAGATTCTTTTTCTTTATTATTTCGGAATTACCGTAATTCTTTGGGAAAGATAGTTTAGTGGTTTCTCTTCGTCTTCTCGGAAGTTTCAAATTCAGGGTTTCTTTATATTAGTTCGGTTGCCATCCTAGGCTAGAGAACCCAGTCTACACTTCTATATACTCATAGTTGAGGTGTCTGGAGATAATAAGGATATGTCATGATCGTCGACGTCCTGAAATGACAAAGTATTAAAAAATTGCGTATGATTAAGCTTTGAATAAAAGCTCATAATATATATTTCAATATATAATAATTTTTTAGCTATCTCTGGATGACATGTGTCCAGGTAACTTAAATAAGGTTATGGTTAGGGTGTGTAGATATTTGGAACTTTGTCATGAAGTTGGCACTGAATCCTTTACTGATATAATGATCACTGAGATTTAGTTTTTATTAGGTTAGTGCAAAAATAATTTCGTTTTCTAACATATGTTACTATGTGAGAAAACGAAATTATTTTTGCACCAACCTAATAATAACACTGTCATCATTTCCACGTTGTGCAAGTAATATCTAAATTCTTTCTTTCTTTCTTTCTTTCTTTCTTTCTTTCTTTCTTTCTTTCTTTCTTTCTTTGTGACGTGTCCCTTCAGGGCTTTAAAGATCATAGCTTTCCACAACTTTCCGTTCTTTGTAGTACTCTTTTAGCCATCTCTCCCACACCTTGCTGCCCAACTCATTCATTCAAGTTTGCCAGGCAGGTTATCCGTTGTTTTTCTCTGTCCCTCTTTCCTTCGAGTTGTCCTGTGAGTATGAAAGTTTCCAAGCTCTCTTTCCTCGTCATATACCCTAGAAATTTCAGTTGTCATTTCTTGATGTTATATATATAAGGGTCCTTTTTGGTTTATTTTTCTCTAAAACTTCGTCGTTGCTGATATGTTCAATCCATGGTATTCTCAGTATCTTTCTGTAGAACGACATTTCTGTTGCTTCAAGTATTTTCTTCATATTTAAGGAGATCGTCCATTATTCACTACCATTTAGTAAGACTCATAAGAGTTCAGTAATCTTTTCTTTGTTTCTAACTATTTTTTCCTGTTTCTTAATACTTCACTTAGCTTTTGGGAGGCTATTTTTTTCATTATCCCAAGGCACCTTTTCGTCCCCACTTAAAACGCTTACCAGATATTTAAATTGTTGTACTTGTAAGATTTCGGACTATCCAGTTTGTAATTTGCATATTTCTACCAGTTCATAAATGATAGTTTGACCCAGCACACATTTCTTTCAGTCGACCAATTACCAGTTCATACTCTTTTCTAACGAATTTTTCCAATTTCTTAATACATCGCTTAGCTTCTGGAAGGCTTCTTTCGCTATCACAAGGTACTTTTCCGTCCTCTATTAAAACGCTTATCATCTATTTAAATTGATGTACTTGTTTGATTTCGATACATTGAATTTGTAATTTGCATATTTCTACCAGTTCATAAATGAGAGTTTGACCTTGCCGTCATTTCTTTCAGTCGACCAATTACTAAAGTTAAGACTCAATTCTCTATCGCAGTAGAATCCCAAAACGATGCATCTAACATTTTTTATTTCTAAACGCTCTCGCAATGCTATCTTTATATGAATTTTGACAGAATACAAAGCCCAAGAGACACTTAAGGTAGACAGTTATTGTTTAGTGTTGTATGAGCATAAAAAAAAGGAAAGAAATGAAGTTCATGGGGTTATGTTGAGAAGATATCAGTTAACCTTAGACATGAAGAGGTCAAGATTGTAGTGATTGTTAAAACATACTGTCGGGAGTCTGTTTCACAAAGCAGCAGTTTTTGGGAAGACGCTGTCTGAGTGGAACTTACATTTTACTAATGGGAAGGAATGGGGC
>OZ010574.1:70565135-70582635 GCA_963932145.1 Acanthosepion lycidas | reverse complement strand
ACCTGGATTCCATTCTCTTGAAATATATATATATATATATATATATATATATATATATATATATATATATTCATTTAAAAATTTATAACATAAATATGTTATAAAATCGCTACAAAAATATTCGCTCTTCTCTAGTAATTGTTGGCTATTGGAATTTATTCCGTATACACCAATCTTGTACTTGTATATATATATATATATATATATACACATATATATATATATATATATAAACCACTAACATTATCAATATATATATATATATATATATATATATATATGAGACAAGAGCACCAACTCCGTTCGACCTCGGATTACAATATTGGGTCTGCAGATACTGCCGCGGGATTTACCTGTCTTGCATTGGACTGGTCATCTACAGTTAGCTTGTGTCAGGATCGAGTACTTTCCAAATTCAAAACATATAACTTATCTCCGCTCAGTATTTCGTACTCTTCAGGAAACAAATGAAATATCATCATCTACATCTTCATCATTTATAATAATAATAATAATGATAATAATAATAATAATAATAATAAGAATAACAACAGCAGCAATAATAATAATAATAATAATAATAATAATAATAATAATAATAATAATAATAATAATACGGAGATAGGACCTGTTACAATTCTATGGGACTACACAATACACACTGACAGAACAATCAAAGCCAACCGGCCAGATAGTTATTAAAGACCACAAACAAAAAAAAAGTGCCTTCTTATTGATATGCCAGTCCCTGCTGACTGCAATGTATCTTTGAAAATATTCAAAAAGCTGTCAAAATACAAGGATACAATAGAAATCTCGAAAATGTGGCATATGGGAACATCAACAATCCCTGTTGTAGTTGGAGATCTAGGACTGGTTGGAAAAGATTCCAGTAGACTAATTGCAGGGATTCCTGAAAGTTCATGCCTCAAGGAGATACAAAAAATTGTTCTGACAAGTACAGCCTACACTTTACGAATGGCTTTATCTATGTAATTTTTTTTTTTTTTTTTTTTTTTTTTTGTCAGTGGAAAGTGTCATGATGTCATTTCTAACCTTAGGTCCCTGGGCGGGACCTAGAAAGAAATGTGTAATCGCCAGAAATCAAAGAAAATAATAATAATAATAATAATAATAATAATAATAATAATAATAATAATAATAATAATAATAATAACAGCAGCAATAATAATAATAATAAAAATAATAATTCGTAATGTGTGAGCTGTACTTATGAGTACAATTTCTTGTATTACTTTAAGGCATGAGTTACTTGGAATCATTTCAATAAGTCTCTCGGAACATTTTTCAATCAGTCCGAGGACTCCAACTACAACTGAAATTATTGATCTCCTCGTGTGCCACATTTTCGAGATTTCCACTTCAAGATCCTTGTATTTTGATAGTTTTTTGTTTTTTTTCACATCTTCAAAGATACATTGCATGAACTGCCATGACATTAAGAAAGCATATTCTATTTTTGTGATATTTGAGCACGATGTATGATTAGATTTGCTTGTTCTGTCTGTTTTTATTGTAAATTTTCATAAAATTATTACATGTCTTATATCTGTAACCGGGTCTGGGTGATGTTCGTACCAGTTTCTTGCACTTTCCTTCCCTTAAAAGTGGAATATTTCCACTGCAGATATTAGCCCACGCTTTCATGTTGTGTGTTATGTTCATTTGGGGCTAACCCTGTGAACATTTTTTTATTATTATTATTATTATTATTATTATTATTATTATTATTATTATTATTATTAGCATTAGTATTAGTATTAGTATTCATTTGATCTATGTTGTATATCTATTTTCTCTTTTCCGAGTTATTATATATATATTTCTCTATCCCTCACTACTGAACACTGTAACGACCGTTTTTTGCTAAATATATTCTTTGTCATATATATATATATATATATATATATATATATATATATATATATATATATATATATATATGATAATTGTAATGTGTCCAGCTAGGTGTATATATTAGGTCTAACTGGCACTTTTTTGCCAGATCCAGAAGTCACTTGTGAAGAAGATTGTAATAAATAAAAGTAAATTAAACACACACACACACATATACACATACATGAGGAAAGTGCTGTTTTTTTAATATACAGAAAAGGTCCCCAAAACAAAGATAAGAAATGTAATTTGTGGAACTTTTCTGAATCGGCACTGACCCAAGAGTTCTGTATCCCGAATTACCCCCGATTAGCCTGTATTCGCGGATCAATTTTCAATCTAAATGCCTCAATAATGATCAATTCTATTGAATGGTATAAAGATTTTTTCCAAGATAATTCTGATTCCGAACTCATTTTTACGGTTCCCATTCTTACAGTTTTTAAAAAAATATCTCGCATATACACATACACATATATGTTAGAAAGGAAGATTGCATGTAGCAGTAACATATTGATGGGAATATGCGTCTTTACTAAATAAACTTTGAATATTCAGATTCAGATTCAAGTTTAAAATTGATTAACATTTAAAGGCTATTGCTGTCTTGCAAAGTCTCTGATGAGAGATCCATTAGTCGTCAATTTTCTATTTGCTTTTATCGATTTCTACGTCTGTTTACCTTGGATAGAGAAGCACCAGTTTTATCTTGTATACCAAAGAATTTATCTGAAATAAACGTGTAAAATATTTAATTCAAGTTTTAATTAAATTAAAATTTTAACAATGTTATATATTGATTAATGATTGTCCCAAGATTTTAATTAATATTTTAAGTTTGATTTACGTTAGATGACAACCGACTCTTAAAGAGACGTTTTAGACGTGATTAAACTATCACTTGATTTCAGCATCACATATTATTAATATCGATTCATTATCATATTTCTTCAATAACGTCTTTTATCAATCTTTTACTCCAAAGAATCACGATTTATCTTCCACAGAATGTAGACAACTACCATACATGAGAGAATATTGGGCTTCAAACTCACACTCGACCTCAAGTTATATACGATCCATCGCTAGATATTTAGGTAAAATGATTAGCTCCCTGTACTGCTTTAGCAATTACCTGACTCCTCATGCTATCCTCTACCTTTATAAGAGCCAGATCAGGCCAAAAATAGAGTATTGTTGAAATATATAGGCGGGAGCTGTCCAGTCGTCACTTTCCAGTCTTGATAGAGTTCAAAAGCATCTCCAGGTCCTTGTGAGAAAAGAAATATTTTCCTCCCTCCAACCTCTCTCTCACAGACGGGATGTGGCGAGTCTCTCACGGATCTATGTAAAGTGCTCGGACGAACGACATTCCTTGGTACCGCCAGGTAGGACCCGCCATGCCAGTTACATTTTAACAAACCACTCACTTTCTATCCGTGGTGTACAGGTTGGACCTTACTGTAAAAAAAAAAAAAAAAAAAAAAAAAAAAAAAATGAAATAAGCTTTGAATAATATATAATTTGGGTTCTGATTTAATAAAAAAAAATCAGACCATTTTAGGATTAGTCCTTTCCGCATATTACGTTCAAATTATGCCTGACGCACCTCCAAAATTTACATCTATGCTATAAATTGATCGAAACGATGCTAAAGAGAGGATCAACGCACATGGCCACGTACGGATGCATCTGTAGCCAATACACTTTAATAGAACGTCGAATAATGGGTTCTCAGGCGTCCTAATTTTGAGCCATGAAGAGGGGATAAATCTTAAAATGTGCAACTCAAAAACAGTAGCCGCTCTCACTTTGGAATGATTAGTCCATTGCAGTTAAGTAAATAACATTCCATGCTACTGGACTTTTGAAAGTACTGAAAAATACATGGTTTGAACAAGAAAAGATTTTTTTAAAATATCTAATGTTTGGTTATTTGGTCAGATTTTAGCAAATATGGCGTATCGAAATTTTTCATCACACTCGCTTGGGAAGAGTGTTCAGTATCGTCTATAGACGATACTTTACAGATATATAGAGTCAGTTTTCCTCATCAGCACAATCTTCAGATTACTTTAGTGGAATCTACATATCAACTGGAGGAGGATTAGGAGAAGTGAAGTTTTTCTCATTCCATTGTTATCTTTCATGTGTTTGTGCTTAGTGTATTTGTAATTTTTACTTCCTATATATATTTTGATGGGGTTGTGCTAACAGCATAACCCACTCAGTATAAAAAATGCTTAAATATTTTTAAAAAGCATCTAACACCATCAAAGATATGCTTCTCCCTATCTATAGTTAAAATAATAAAACTATGCCGTTTCATCAGCAATCAATTTCGCATTTAATAGAAAAAAATTGAATTACCAGTGGAATCACCCTTAAGTGGAGTGATAGCAAGTATTTTTCTTATCTGAACAATCAACATACTTCCGATATACTGATGATGTTTTATTAATATATCCCCGTGTTACCTGATCTTGTAAAGGAACTAAAAGTCAAACATACAATAGAATTTACATATGAAGTGGGAAAAATACTTTATCTTTCCTAGATAACATGCTACACCACGTTAATGGACGCTTCAAATTTAGTGTCTACAGAAAATTAACTAATAAAAACGATCTCATAAATTCATATTCCCATCATAAGAACAAAATAAAATCCGGAATAATCCTCGGATTATACTTAAGAGCACACAGAATTTGCAGAATTTTACATATAAATAAGATAATCGAGGATAAATATATTAAAATATTTTCAAGACACTTCAATACCCTATTTCATATTCAATATTAATCAAAAGACTAAGAAAATATTCCAAAATAGAAAAACGGACCTTCCTGACAAACACAAGAAATGAAAAAAAATTTTTTTTTCTATTCACTAATTATATCACAACTACAAATGAAAAGAATTTATCGAATACAACATAAAAAATGTGTCACAACTCTTTCTAAAACAATAAAATACTTAATACAAAACAAAATAATCTCAAACTTGAAGCAGGAATTTATTCTATCACTTGTAATGATTGAAAGAAACAGTAAATTGTGGAAACCTAAGGAATTTAAATAATATATATATATATATATATATATATATATATATATATATATATATATATATAACCCCAAAACTGAAAATTTACAAAGCAACTCATGAAAAGCAGTAGTTACACAACGTAACGAGACTGACAATTTTGATATAAAATAATGCTACTTTAATTAATAGAGAAAGCAATTCACTAAGAAGAAAATGTTTAGAAAGTGCTTTAATCGCCAGATCATCTACAGTTAATTTGCATCCAGGTTCTTACAGCGTTTCACCATTCTTGGCAGATCTATTATTACAGTCTGGGATATTTAACAAAATAACAAAAGTGATGGAAACAAAAAGACTCTCGATTATACAGTGTAACCCGGATATAAGAGACTCGGATATAAGAGAAACCCAGATATAAGAGATATTTTCTCTGGTCCCAAATTAGAGCCATACTTACCTAAATAAAATAGACCAAACCCGGATATAAGAGACTTACACTGTATACCAAAAACACACACACACACACACACATATATAAAATTATTTTTCAACTTAAACTTCCTAGCGTCTCTCGTTCCTCCGCATCAACCAAAACATAAACTTAATCCAATGAAGTCCTAAAGTACGAAACGTTTCGCACAAAAACTTTTTTGACACACATCTTTTCCCTAATATATATATATATATATATATATATATATATATATATATATATATATATATATATATATACTTTGAATGGTAACACAGATGTAGCAGCCTTAAATCAATGTTTGCATTGTGTGCATTGATGTCGCATGTAATAAATATCAGTAAGTTTTAGCGCTTCAAAAGAGGAAACCTCTCAGTCGTTGGTCTTTCAGGAATACATCCTGTTAAATAACTTTGATGACCTTGATTATTTATCTTTCTTTATGTTTTCCTCAAGCGTAAACGTCGGAATAGAAACGATAAGCTGTTTTCAGATTCACGGCTTTCTTTCAAAATTATCTGTTTGTCGGCGTCTTAAAATATATTTTCTTTTGATCTGACGAACAAAATATTATCTCTAAAGTACTAGGAAAAAGAAGGAGATTCTACCGATTCAAAACGTTATCTCCTCGACTTAATATAACTATTCTATTCCCTTACCGCTTGTTTGAGGATACAAAAAAAAAAAAAAAAAAGAAGATAGGCTGTTAATTTTAAACAATCCGAAATACAATTGTTGGGAAGGATTTGGGAATGAGCTTACCCTTTAACTATACCTACACCTGTACTCGCCTTGTCAAAGTAAATATCATCCCACTGACCACACGGGGGTGTTAAAATCACCTCTGACCTGAGAATGGCTACTTTTTTATCTTTTCTTTTTTTTTTTTTTTTTTTTGTAAAGAGGAGTATATTCATCTGATATCAAACAGTTTGAAAAGTCTTCTATCCTGAAAATAGGTAAGGCCTACGATTTATTTGTTGAACGTAAATGCTTCGTTTAATATGCCATTTAATGTACGAGGAAGTGTCGAGTGAGGTCTCTCTCAGCAGGATACGAACCAATGTAGTGTGTTTAATTGCAGTTCGAGTTCGAGGAAGGTAAATGTAATTTCTCTTATTAGTTTAAAGCTTTTTTCTTCATGTTCGTTGGGATGGTCATTATATTAGAAGGTAAGGAGAACTAAAATATTTTTTTTCACAAAATCGAGGTAATGTGATTTTTTAACGCGCTTGAAAAGCTGTAAACTACAATAAAAGAGAAACAGAAAAATAAATAAATCAAAGTTCACAACTCATTCTTTTTATGGATGAAAATGCTTTTAATTGTACTTACTTCTCACACAGACTTAAATATTTATCAAGGTTGATGATTTCGATGAAACAAACGAATAAATAAAAGGAGATAAAGGCTGATTTAAGAGACCTTTCATGTGCCGTGCTCCTTCAGGATGTGGGCGATCATGGATATCCACATCTTCCTATACTTTGTACATCTAAGTAATATACAGTGTTTGATGGATAAATTGTTGTCTAAGTTAAGCAAAAATGAAAATAACGCTGGCATCTCATTTTAACAGACATTACACAAAATTTTACCAAAATTACGCAAAAATATCTGTAAATACTAAAGAGTAAATTTATTCAATAAAATTTCCATTTGGCTTCAATCGCGACCCTCAGACGATTTTTGAATCTCCTGCAAATCTCCTGGACGATCTCCTTCTTTAAGTTGGTAATTGTGTTCATAATCCTTGCTTTCATTTCATCTTTAGTATTAAAAGGAATTTTGTTGGTCTCTCGCTCAACTACGCTCCACACAAAAAAATCAAGGTTGTTGCAGTCTGGGCAGTTAAGTAATCAGATGTAAAGGGTGATGTGGGCGCAGAAATTGTCTGACAGCCATGAGTGGGTTCTACTGCTTGTGTGGCATGGTGTAGAGTCCTGTTTCCAGCAGTACAGCATACTGTTTCCGAATTTCTGGGGGAATGAATTGTGTCATGCTGCTCTTTTTCTCACAAACACTGTCCAACAGACCCTACTACACACTGCAGTAAACATAGTCAAAATTAAACAACGCGCTTGCGTGAAATTAAAAATATAAAATGGCGACAATTTACCCTCGTAGCCTTTATCCCCCCCCTTAATATTTCTCACACTGTCTATCCCCTGTCACCCATTTACATAAGTTTGTTGGGTCGATTATGTGATGTTCCCTTTTGTCAAACGGGGCCTAGGAAATGCCCTGTGTGTATCAAATTCACCAAACTCTTTTTCTTACAATATGTTCCAGAAATATCTGGAAGTATTTCCTTTTCGGTCGTATTTTCTTTAAAGCTTCCGAATTAATAAAATGTGAATTTTAAAATTTGGGTATAAACAGTTATTACCTAACCTTACGGTTAACTCCTACATATAGCCATTATACAAAACCCTACACACATATACTCAGAGACACACGCACACACAGACACACAGTTACATAGATATACTCCGATGCACACTCCTACACAGATATACTGACATATACACACCTACGCAAATATACACACACACCAAACTACACGCATATATTCAAGTACACCCCCACATACATATGATCACACACGCACGTACATACATATACACACACGAAGCTACACACATGCTCTCACAAATACGAACACACATACCTACACACACATACGAACGCCTACACATATACTCAGACACATACACTTACACGCATATACGAACACACACATATACTCACACTTGAATCTTCACTCATATATTCGCACACGGTCTTACGCTCATATATTCACACACACGCCTACACACATACTTTCACACACATACACACATATACTCACACCTACACAAATATACTCTCATACACACATATACTCAAACACACACCGAAAAACATATACTCTCACCTACACAATATATACTCACACGCATCTACACACATATAATCTCACCTACACACATATACTAACACATGCATCAACACACATACACTCACACACCTACACGCATATGCCCAAACACACAAACAGCTGCACACATGTAGTCACACACGCACGTAAACACATATACTGTTACACACTTATATACACACATATACTCACACACTCATCTATACCCCTATACTCACACATATACACATATACTCACACACCTACTCGCAAAAACTCACACATAAACAGCTACACACATATTTACACACATTTACACACATTTACACACATATACTTTCACGTAAATGCGAATACACACACACGTTTACACACATACATATATTTATCTATCTATATGTATATATACATGTATGCTGTATATATATATATATATATATATATATATATATATATATATATATATACATACATATATACATACATACATACATATATATATATATATATATATATATATAGAGAGAGAGAGAGAGAGAGAGAGAGACATGCATAGGCACACCGATTGTAAACTGGAAAACTTTTTAAAAAGCAAGACATTACAACAATCATAGTAATATCTGCAAACGTTGTCAACAAGAAAAGTTAACTATAATAACATTTCCAGAACAAAAATCTTTTGAATGTGAGATCGGAAATTATGACGCGTTGTATTTTGAGTTCATGTGAGGTGGGATGAAAAGAAAGTATGTATATTTCATTTACCCTCCCCACCGATACATTTCCAAAATTTCTCCTCTTGACCTTCTACCACACCTCACATCGTGGCTTATTCATTTATTTATTTTTAAAAACAGAGCTTTCATATTTTTTTGTAAACAAGAAATTTAAATATTTAAATATGAATGGTATAACGTGGCCATCACTAGTGATCACTCCAAACACCTTCGTAATCACCATTGGAATCATCCAGCTCTTTCCGAATCCTCTGACACCTAAAGACACTGAAATATTCGTATTAAAGCTTACAGAGCGAATGCCAAGCAATAAAGCATGCCGTTTCCGAATTTCTAGGTCAGTGAATTGCGTCATGGTGGTCTTTTTCTCTCGGACGATGCCCAACTGACCCTATTATATTGTGCAGTTGACAAATTCAAAAACAAACAATGCGCATGCGCAAAATTAAAAATATAAAATGGAGTCAATTTACACGTCGATCCCTGTATGATATGATAGAATATTTTATTCAAGTATATGGGGAAAATTGTTATGTTTAACGACCAGTATCTTCTGGATTTATTTATTTTAATGTTGCATTATGTTGCATTTTATTTGAATAATAAAACGCAACCCTCCACAAATAAGTTATAAATGATAGATAATATAAACTTTTTAGCTTATATTATTTATCATTATATAATATATATTATCTATCATTATATAACTTGTACGCATCACATATTTTTCATATAAATATAAGTACATCCTGAAACAGCATCAGTACAAACATCAATACCAATTTTAATATGAAAACGTTGATATGCATAAGAAATTTAACATAATTCTAGTATGGATCGTATCAGCATATTAATGACAATAAAATACTGACCCTCTCTTTATATCCAGTAGATACTCTTATCTTTCAGGTAAATATATCTTGATCTTTTATCAGCATCGGTTAGTTAATACCACTTTCATTGTGAAAACATTGACTTACATAATAAAACCTGAAATCGTGTACAAGGTGAGACGAAAAGTGATGCCGGTACCTTGAGCTCTTTTCTGATAACCAAACGGTTGATTCGACCAAGTACTGCTCCCTATGACAATAATCGAGAGAAAGTATACAGAAGTAGTTATGAAAGCGGGAGTCATATTCCACCCTGATAAGACACGACCGCCTCTTATGTTTGAACTCCCTGGAAGCAGGCAAAAAGCTCAGGGAGAACATTTTGGTCAGAAAGATAAAAAATTGAAAAAAAGTGAATTATGATTTTTTTTTTAAATGTCGGAAGATGATAAATATGTCGGTCAATAATGTTAATCGGCGATTTGGATTCTTCCCTTTTCATGAAAATATGTGTGTAGGAGTGGGGGGATTCGGGAACGCATTTGATTGGAGAAATGGGGGTATATAAAAAATGACTCAAAATCGGCCATATTTAATTTCAATCTTAGAGAGTACTTCGACGTGGTGTAATGGTTAGCAAATTTGTCTTGCTAGATCATTTATTACGGAATAGTGTGTTCGATCCTCACTGGGTGCTCCATACTTTCCGCCTTGTGTCAGATCTAAGCTACGGTTACAAAATCGTTTAATTTCAATCGTAGTTTTTAGTTTTAAAATCGTAGTTTAAAACGCGGTTTAGATCGCTCCTTACCTGGCTGGTATTTGATCGATACTAGTTATGGAGGCACGGTGGAGTAATGGATAGTGTGAGAGAGTCGAGTTCGAATTCCAGTCGAATCCATTACATTCATTTATGTGCTAATACCCTTGAGAAAAGTATGAATTTTCTTCTCCCCCAGGAGAAGCAAGACAGACCGGGTTCTATAGCAACCGCGTTAAGAAATGGCAATCTACTGCGGAAAAAAATCTGCCTCGTCAGTCATGTATCACGCATGACACATAACCAGTCATGAGTCAATAGAGAATTCGTTCCTCACTGGGTGCTCTGTACTTTCGGCCTTGGGCCACATCTAAGCTACGGTTAGTAACTCGCTTAATCGAAACTCTTAATGACATCACTGTTGATATGGCCAAGCGCATCATCGCGATGTATTTCTAGATATGTAAGAAAATTAAATTTAAAATTATTATTTTAGTTTAATGCCCCGAACGATTTTTTGCGCGGATAAAACAGAGGTGAAGATTTTTTTTGAAAATCACTGAAAATTTTAGTTGCGATAAAGTAAGGGATGGTGATTTAAAACGGCTTTCACAACTTTAGATAATAAAATGTGTAAATACCAGTGAAGATTGTTTAACATCGTTCAATGAGTGCCTAAATTGATTTATATATGAGTGAGAATAACGATTTCGTCTCTGGCATCAGGCGGGCCATAAACGTGTTGGCTCTATGAGGTGACGCACGGCCATAACAGTCGTAAAGCGCCATTCGCTATTGTCCCAGTTCGCCGATAAACAGAGAAGAGTGATAAATGGTCATTCTTCCGAGATAAGAAGACGTCGACCGTTGGAGAGTGGTTGGCGAGAGCTGGTAAATAAGATGCATTCAAGAAGATGTAGGTATTGAAATATACATGTATATGTCTTTACATTATTATATTTAGAGATGTAGGTAAGTGTACATCTATATCTATCACAGCGATTGTTTGATTTCATATTTGTCTATATAAATTATCTGTAGCAATGCAAACACGTTTGCAGACAGTGTACATATATATATATATAGAGAGGTTTATCGTACGTTTATTTGGATAAGTATATGCGTGTTCTTTGTGTAAACGCACAAAGAACACGCATATATATTATCTACGTGGAATATGTGTGTCTATATTTTGTTTTCCAAACCCATATATGTCAAGGAAGGTTATATTTGTGGCTTATTAAAAGACTGGATTTATTATAACAAACCTTCAAGGTGAGTGTATTTTCCATTTCTTTGTGTGATGCTGCTTCTAAAGACTTTAAATCTATATTTTCTTTCTAATTTGTGCTAATTCATGGTTAAGTGTATACTTTGTCGGCATACTTGTTTATATATATATATATATATATATATATGTGTGTGTGTGTGTGTGAAAATATATAGAAAATAGGAAAGAACTGGTTATGTAGCGTGTTGGAATCACATTTTTAAATAAATAATTTTATATATATATATATATATATATATATATATATATATAATTACTATAATATTTATTAAAGAAAAAACAATGCGGATAACTTGCCAAAACCTAAAACTCCAGATAATGTCACGAACAAAAACGACAACACTGAAAAAAGAAAATGAAGGACGGCCTAAAGGCAAACCTACGTAGTCAGCAAAGTAAAGTGCTCAAAGCCTAGATTGCTTAGACAACAACCTTAACTCCTTATAAATCTTAATAATTTTTTATTTTTTTTATTTCTCCCAATCCGTGTTCTGCTATCCCTTGCTCAAGCCCATTATGTATGTCACGCGTTGCTTTCCCCGGTCCCTCTTTCCTTCTCTCCGTCCTGTGAGACTTAGATTTTTCAAGCTTTCCTTCCTCATTACGTACCCCAGAAATTTCAGCCATCTCTTCCTAATGTTAAGTATACGTTTCATCTTTGTTTCCATTCTCTCCAAAACCTCGTCGTTGCCCACATGTTTGGCCCAAGTTATCCTTAACAACCTTCTGTAGAACCACACTTCTATTGCTTCGAGTTTCTTCTTCATCTTTGAGGAAATTGTCCAACATTCACTATTAGCATCCGACAAAACTCGGCATGATAGGATGGGTCAATATCTGCACTGGAATATTTGCAACATTTATAGGAAGGGAACTGTAAGGAATTGTTATGCACACCACCAAAACCTAGTTATAGTAGGAACAGTAATACTTTTATGGCACTTTACAGACTTTTTCTTGCCGAATGATCAAAGACCACAAAAACAAAACGTGCTTTCTTATTGACATGGCAGTTCCAAAATATCTATCAAAATACAAGGGTCTTGAAGTGGAAATTTAATGAAAAATGTGACTCATGAAGACAAAAGTTATTCCAGTTGCAGTTAGAATGCTGGTTTTGATTGGAAAAGTTCTGACAAACTCATTAAAGTATTTCCTGGTAGCTGATGTCTTAATGAAATACAAAAAAATTGTACTCAACATCACAACTTCCACCCTACGAAGAACTTTATCGATGTAAATATTGTATGCGTTTGTAGTTTTTTTTTTACTTAAATATGCAACGAAAAATATCATGATACATTTCTAACATGAGGTCCTCCCAGGTGGAAATGAGTATGCAATAGAAACCAAAGAAAATATTAATAAGAAGACATGTTGCGCCTAAGCTGCGAGTAAGAGCTGAGATATAAACATAATCACCTGGCCAAAACATCTAAGATTCATAGAAGATCTCAAATAATAATAATAATAATAATAATAACAATAACAATAATAATAATAATAATAATAATAATAATAATAATAATAATAATAATGGCCTAGTGGCGAATGGGCTAGTTTTTTTTAGTTTTTTTTATTTACTGAGTTTTCTCTTTTGGGAGTCGTATCTTGAGAACACCCTCAATCGGATTGATTGATTAGTTTTCTACGGCTTATCAACCCATTGCATGTTATTTAAAGCCAGAAAATATTTTTATAATGTAAAAAATTTTTGGTGTAGGTGGGGAGGTGTTAGAAAATGGTGAATTAGTGATACAAGTATTACTAATCAATCCATAGCTGAGAGGAGAAGAAGTGGAATCATACCGTTCGCAGGAGTATTTGCGCGTAAGTGAATATAACAAACCAAACTGGAATTGGAGAACGGTTCTTCGATTAATGATTCCGAGCGATTATCCATTACACCACCTGCACATCCAAGCATACAGTACCTGGTATTCCCAAGCGGTCACTCATCTATGTACTGGCCAGGCTCAACGTTGCTTAACTTCGATCATCGTACTGGAACAGGTGTTTCAACTCTATGTGGCCGTAAACCACCCTCAATCGAGACAATCTGAGTGGACTAGTTCATTCGATCTGAAGCTGTTTCTAACTAGGCTTTACCTGCAAGATTATGCGCTAATTTTATCAAAGCCTATCAGCATATCGCGCAAATTTGCCTGAGATTCATGTGCTTGTCTACACTTATCAGACTGGATATATTGTGTTTCGTATACTTTATACTGCTAATCAGTACCGCTCGCATTCATGAATTATGAATTCACTGCAAGCAATGCGATAATGCCACTAAAAGCAAGGGGCTACTGAGAGTAAAAGAGAATGAAAACTATTTTAGAAGGAAACGGAAACCGAATCCTAAACAAGAAAGAAGGGATAAGCCACTAAAAAGTTGGAGAGGTGTGTCAACCGGAAGAATTATTCCTTCCATAATCTCTAAGAAAGACTCATTTACATTAGATCCCAGGTAAAAGTTTGATTGCATCAAACAGATGTTTTTTTTTAAAAAAAAAAAAAAAAAAAAAAAAGGTGAGGCAGACAAAGCAATTTGGGAATGAATATCTTGATACTTGGTTGACATTCTGAGTGGAGTGAGTTACCTGATGTGAAGATATTTCTAACTTGGCCCTACCAACAAGTTTATACGTTGCTTTGTTAAAAATACCATTCTAGCAAGCAAATTTGGCTGTAATTCATGTGCCTGGTATACTTTGATCAGACAGTGTGCAATGATAGGAACTGTTAGGCTTCGTATATTTGTACGCCAGCGTCACACTTTTGGCATAATCATAATCATAATGATGACAATATAGTGATAGATTTTCATTAAAAGATTTGCTCTTCCGGACATTTGTATCGATCAACAAACGTCAAATTTTAGTTTTAATAGCTTCTTTTCAAAATTTTTGTCGGAACAATCAGAGGTATTTCACATTTGTCTGTGGAATCCATCTTTTTTAAAACATTTCTTGGAATTTTAGGGAATGCCATTCGAATATTCTTAAGAAGTTCATCATTTTGATTTAGCATAAAATTCTTAACTCAATGTTCATATATATATATATATATATATATATATATATATATATATATATATATATATATACATGCTGGGAAAAATGTATGACGAAGTAGAAAAAAGTTTTCGGGTGATACGTTTCGTCCTTTCGGACTGCATCGGACTAAATTTGTTATGCTGGTATGACTACACATGCGCATGGACGAAGGATGCTGGGAATGTTTTAAATTTATATCGAGCCAATTTCATTTAGATTCTTTTCCTTTTTTTTCGGTCACTTTTGGTACAAAATATCCCAGACTGTGATAAAAGAAGTTCTGCCAGGAATGGTATGTATTATCACAGTGCGGAATATCTAATAAAAAAAGGCGGTGAGATTGATATTAAAAAATAAAAGTTTAAAATTTTTAATTACAAGCAGCCTTCGCTTGTGCTCAAGTGTTGTCGCACCAACATACATTTTTCCTTAATATTGTTTGTGATATATAAAAAATTGTATTGTTATCTCATATATATATGTGTGTGTGTCATATATATATATATATATATATATATATATATATATATATGTATATATAAAAGTGAACATAGAAGTCAATATTTAGAGGCGACAGTCTGTTTCATGCTAGACGCAATCTTCAGGCCACGAGTGTTGTTTATTTTTTCCCGCTTATTTATATATACGGGTCAGTGGTGCATTGTGGGTGGTCTATTTTGTCGGAAGTCGTTTTTGTTTATTTATTTATTTATCTATTATAGCCGAGAAAAAATAAACAGTACTCGTGGCCTGATGATTGCGTCTAGCATGAAACAGACTGTCGCCTCTAAGTGTTGCCTTTAATGTTCACTTTTATATTTACACACGCTCTATCTCTAATATTGATCACTTTATCCCATAAATATAGCACACGTTAAGACTATATTTCTTCGTATGTGTATATATATATATATATATATATATATATATATATATATGTATATATATGTGTGTGTGTGTGTGTGTGTGTGTGTGTGTGTGTGTTTCAATGCATGCAAGAAATGTTGGAATGAGAGAAAGTTAAAGGCGCGCAGGTGGTAGGTTGGCAGGAAGACACTAAATGTCTCCGGAACTGGTTGATGTGTCCTCTCGGAGAAATAACCTTTTTCCGGTGTCCTTTGTCTTATTCTCTTTTGCCTATTTTCTTTTAATCACCTTCTTGCTTATCGATGTTAGAACGACCCTTTCCGCCCGTCACGTTTACAACTTGTCAACTTCCTGAGGAAATAAAACTAGAAAAGGATTGTTGTTCGAGCTCAGATATTTACATTTAACTCTCTCTTTAAGTAGGGTATGTTGTTCTCATGCCTTAACTCTCATCACAGTGTTTTTGCTAGGGAATGTCCAAAATATTTCTGAGAATTAGGAGTCATTTTATATTTTTATCTCATAGAAGAGAAGTATTGCACTGTTTGTATTATTGCTTTTATATCACAGTATAAGCCTTGATAAGGGAGATTCATATAATGAGAACATGATCAAGGCGGCTAGAACGTTAGTGTTCCGAGAGTGAGACCTGGGTTCTAATATTACCCTAGTCTATTTGTTTAGGATGTTATTTCTTTATAATATGAGACGTTGGGGAAATTTCAGAAAAATATACCACGGATCGAACCAAACCATATGTAAATTACGGTTTAGAATAGCACAGTCACAAGTCATCGTGGCTGAGGTTTCCAGTGTACTGTTCTAATTCAACTACTGCTCACATCAGATTATGCACTCTCTCACAGAAATTGAAACTAAAGTCAGGCCATACTTTTCACGCTGGCTCTGTGGGTTCTAGTGAAATATAAATGTGCCTGAGCAGGCGCCTGCAACAGGGATTTGGTAACTACCTTAATAAATGTCATAGTCTCTCGAGACGGGGGATGCTTCCAGGTACATGGACGATATAAATAGTATTGAAAAGTTTGAATGTATTTTAGAATCGTATATATTCCGAAAAATAATTTGAGGACATATTTATCATAGGTTGGATATTTACAAAGAATTAGTGTATCTGTGTCGTCAAAAATGACAGCAATTGTGAGAAAGTTTTAATAGTGAGATACAGTGAAATAAAATTCTTGAACCCAATGTATTGCGATTCAGTAAAAGGGGAGATAAATAATTGCCAACTGAAATAGAGGCCAATCAATCGATTAATTAATCCATTTGCTTTATATTTTTTTATAAGTTTAATTATATTTATGATTCATTGATTAATCCTGGTATCACATAAATCGCTTTTTGATCAATATCTTTTAATGGTAATAATGTGTTTTGAAATGGAACAATCACTGGAAAAAAAAAACAAGGATTAGGAAGAGAACGAAAAAGACCGGGACGACAAAGCCAAGCAGAAGCAAGATGATTACTTCTTAGACAGAGGTATCAGGCTTGAACGTGAAGGGCTTGAACAAATAAGACTGTATCTAAAAATCGTAAAGGAACTGATTAATGAAACGGTTCATTTTTGCTCGGGAAATAATTTGGTCTAAA
>OZ010574.1:70557635-70560135 GCA_963932145.1 Acanthosepion lycidas | reverse complement strand
ACAAGACCAATTGTTTTTTCTTAGAATGAAACGTGTTTGCATAAAGTCAGTCAGTTATGTGCCATGCGTGATACACGCTTAGGCGATCATGTATCTTTCGATCTTGACTGACGAGGCCGATTATTCCAGCAATAGGTTGCCATTTCTGTCTGTAGTTGCCATCCATGGTTATAGAACCCGCTCTGTCCTGCTATTTACCATTTTTATTTAGCTGCGGGGGCGAGGAGAAGAGGATTCATTCACGTAAGTGAACGTAATGGATTCAAATGGAATTCGAACTCGGCTATCATATTTCTCAGTCCACTACTCCACCGTGTCTCTCAGTTTACACAAAACTATTCTTAAAAGAAACTGAAAGAGAAAACAACTGCGGATTTTTTTATTTTTTTTTATCATTTTTGATAACAATAAAGAATTATTGTTTCTTGCCATGAAGTAGTAATACGCGATGATGCTGGCAATGGCTTCGTACAATCTTCCTGTTTCACACTCGACTTTCTGTAACTTAGTAAATATTGTTGCCGGTTACATGCAATTATTGTCTACTTTTGACATCATGAGATTACAAAGTTCTATCTCTGAAGTGTAAATAAATACCGAGCATCAACTATATGTCGGTAAGTCAGCTAATTATACAAATATCTGGTTAAAATAGTTCTAGCGGTGTGTAAAACATTAAATGTATTTAGAAACCACGAGTACTTTCCTTCCATCTAGATATTCAGACATACTGACGGGAAATGTAAATGCATCACCCCGAATAGAGATGCTGATTTACACTCGAGCAGAGTATGGGTAGTATATACCCTGATAAAATCATCTTATGACATCGTAACACTAAGTCACTGTACTGTCAGTGTCTGTTCTTTTAGACGATGACCGCGAGCTTCGCTAAGTTTCAATGTGGGGAAAGTGTTTACTACAAGCAGGTATCATACAATAGACATGGATTAGCTCCGTTTGAGAGGGGTCAGACTGTAGGCCTTCTACAGGCTAGATGGTTATTTTGGAGAATTTTGGAAGTGATATGTTAGTGTTACAAAGAGCAACAAAAGACAGGAATTTTAAGTGAGTCAAGATCTCTCCGGAGATGGTTTGCAAGCTTGTCTCGCTAGATCAATTACGACTCAAGTGAGTTCGATCTTCACTAGGTGTCCCAAACTTTCGGCCTTGTTGTACTTCTAAGTTACTTTTAGAAAATCATCATACATAGACACACACATACATACATATTGATAGATACACATGGATTAGATAGATAGATAGATAGATAGATAGAGAGAGAGAGAGAGAGAGAGACAGAGACAGAGACAGAGACAGATAGATAGTTATGGATTTGATTAGATAGAAAGAAAGACATAAATATTGGTTTTACATCTTACGTTTTCATTACAACATTTTGATGTAACGACTGAATTCTCCGACTAGCTTATCATATTTTAGTGTCCTTTGAAATATCACCAAAAATGGGAGTGCTAATGAAACTGTAGAAAACTTCGATATTATCAGAAAGATAGCCCTAAGTATTCACAAGGAGAAACACTGTAGGAAACGTTTATGAAAGGTTAAACGCCTTTCTTCTGTGCTCCAGGATTCAAATCCAAGTGCAAAACGCGGAAAGCCTTTTCGGTGCAGAAGAGAGAAACTGTTGCGATCAAAGACTAAAACAAGGAAATTGGTTGAAATTATTTTCTAAGTGTAGCTTAGACCTGGTACAAGGCAGAAAGTATGGTGCACCCAGTGAGGATCGAACTCACTAGTTGTAATTGATTTAGCTTGCGATCCAATACGTCACGTCGAAGTGTCCTCCCACCAAAAAAAAAAAAAACATTTTGTAAGCGTGGCTTAGACGGGGCACAAGGCCGAAAGTGTAGGGCACCAAGTGAGGTTCGAACACAGTGTTTAGTTAAAACTGATTTAGTGGGACAAGCTTGCTAAACATTAAACCACGTCGAAGGGCCTGGGAAATTAGTTCGAATGATCTCATATACAATAGTTACAACACATCATCTATAACAAACTTTAGAGCAAATTGTCACTTCAGATAGTGAATTATTAACTTAAAGATTCTTTCAAATGTGAAAAATTAGGTACTGTCATCAGAACAAATCCATCAACAAGCAAATTAAGAGTCTGAGATTTGGGAACAAAAAACTAGGAAAACAATATTCAGTTGGATCGTTTCAAATTTATTTTGAAAAGTCAAAACTTTCACATTTTACTAAGAGTTAAGCAAATGACTTGCAATATTTCCAAAAGTTACTTGTCATACATATATAAGGTGAATTTCAAGTTATTTACATTTATTAGAAATATTAGTCATATTATAATTGGTGGGCTGATATATTAGACTGTGTCGTGAGAGCTCTTCATAATATTGTACATACAAAAACATTTTAATAAAATTATCTAAGAAATATATATATATATATATATATATATATATATATATATATATATATATATATCTTAACATAAAGAGAAAGAACAGTAAGATTTA
>OZ010574.1:70540135-70552635 GCA_963932145.1 Acanthosepion lycidas | reverse complement strand
TTTTCCACAACATCTGTCTTTCGACCTTCATTCTTCATTGCTATATTCACATCGCCTAATCGAAAAGATCTTTTCATTATATTTCACTACTTACTTCTCTTATCCTACCTTTTCTCTTCCCAATTGATTGAATATCGTTTTTTGATTCCCTTTTTCAACATGTGACATTTTGTCAGCATATTTGGCTGCCTTAATACTCTTTCGCCTTGTATATGTACACACACACACACACACACACACACACACCGACTAACCAATTATGTTTCTCTTTGAGTCTATCACATTATTATTTTCCTCTCTCTCGTTCTCACATTGTATTGGCATATTCATTTAGGTATAAATATATAAATCTAAAGCTTATAACGGTAAATGAAATAAATGTAATTCATGTCTTGTTAAAAATAACCCGTAAAATACTTAAATATCCCTAACTTATTAAACAAGAGAAATGAGTTCATGGTTACATCTAGGCATAAAAATAAATATCTGCTTAAATAGATTGATCCAGATTATTTTTTTAATTTTAATTTTTAATGTAAATTGCTATTTGTTTTAAATATAAATATATAAATTCATGATTTTTGTTTTTAAATAAGAAGTAATCTCCCATTAATTAAGAAAATACTATTTTTTATTTTTTTTAATTTTATTTTTTTTACATATATAAAATTCCAGCTAATGTTAATTGCTCAATATAATTTTTACATTGAAAAAGTGTCATGCCAGCATAATATATAACTACGCCAATATCGTGATAACTAAATATATATTATAATTCAAATTGCATAACAGTTGGGCCTCAGAACCTGAAGATTAAGTCGTGCATGAAACTCCGAGTTGTACGGTGAGGGATAATATGTATATTTATTAACTTAACAGACCTGTTATATTACACCGAGCACAGTTTTATTAACATGGGCACTATACGTGCGATATATCATAATTACATACATATATATATATATATATATATATATATATATATATATTAGGTTGGTGCAAAAATAATGACGGTTTTTAATCTGGACATATTATGTCTATTTTTACTGCAATGTTCTCGAATTTTCTGATCGATTTCTTAATGTTGCTATTAAAGGAAATTAATTAATTAAGGAAAGTGCTGCAGTTTTTTCATTTCTTTTCTTTTCATTTTTAATTTTCACAAGCACTTTCAATTTTATCCGAGATCATCTTCAGAATAAAATATAGGTACATAGATAGGTAATAATTGGTAATTGTAGTTATGGCTGATTCACAGTTTATCTATGTAGATACATATATAAAGAGAAGAAGATTTTTCTCCCCCCCACCTCTCTCTCTCTCTCTCTCTGTGTCCCTGTCTCTGTCTGTCTGTCTGTTTCACTCTCTTTCTCTCTCTCTCTGTCCCTGTCTCTGTCTGACTGTCTGTCTCACTCTCTTTCACTCTCTCTCTCTGTCTCTCTGTCTCTCTCTCTCTATATATATATATATATATATGAAGAGAGAGAGAGGGTGAAAGGGAGAAAGAGTAAAAGAAAGAAGGAAAGAAAGAAAAAAGAAAGAAAGAAAACACAAGTAATTACAACATACACTGGTGGGTACTGAAAATTTATAAACCCAAAGAAAAATCTATTCGAACCAAAATATGATGTTTAAACACTTGGTTAGGTTTTAGGAAATGAGTCTTGGCAAAAACATTTCTCTACCCCATCGTATAGTAAATGTCTGTGACAGGCAGATTAATATGCGGTTTATACACACTCACACACGCACACACACACACACACACACACACACACACACACACACACATATATATATATATATATATATATATATATATATATATATATATATATATATATATTATGATGAAAATATAAAAGTGGACATTGAAGTCAACATCCAGGACTGACAGTCTGTTTCATGCTAAAAGCCTTTTGCCTGTCCGCCTCTGGGTATTAACTTCAATATACACTTTTCTATGTATTAGGTTGGTGCAAAATAATGACGTAATAATGTCGTTTTTTGACGTATTTTTAACGTCAAAAAACGACATTATTACGTCATTATTTTTGCACCAACCTAATACATACGCTCTATTTCTGATATTGAGCACTTTAACTCATAAATATAGCAAACCATAAAACTACATTTTATCATATATATTGAAAAAACTATTATGTCTGGAGATTTTATTCAATAATTTATCATCCATCGACTGGTTTGAAAAATCCTTATAAATTTTTTTACAATTTACAAGGTGAAAATGATCATTAACCTAATGTAATCATAATATCCATATATATCTATATATCTATATCTATCTATCTATCTATCTATCTATATAAATATATATGAGTGTGTGTGTGTGTGTCTGTGTGTGTCTGTGTGTGTGTCTGTGTCTGCGTAGAACGACAAAATAAATTCCGTAGTGTATAATCCAAGTAGATCATAGTAATATAAAAATATTAAGTGGGCCCGAGTAATATAAAAATATTAAAATTGATCTGCAAAAAGAGAGTTCGATGTATTTTATTTGTACAGAGCAATATGATAAATAATCAAAGAAAATTTTTTTTTACCTCATGTGGGGAATACCACCTTCCCTGACCCCTGTCCGGGGTCATAGACTGACTTATACAAAGTGAGAACTCTGTATTAGGTGTAGCTGGCATGTTAAATTTTAGCTTGACCCGTTCCCCTATTTCTTCCTTACAGTTAATATTTACTTCCTGTTTCATCTAGCTCTATGGGCATGAATTCCATTCCATATCGGGGTTGAAATAACAGACGATCACTTGTATCGCCTGCCAAATTAGCCTATTCCCCACCTGCGATAAGGATAAATTTTCTTTGACTATTCATATATATATATATATATATATATATATATATATATATATATATATAAAATGTGTGCGTGTGCTTGTATGTGTGTGCGCGTGCGTGTGCATATATTCTCTTTTACTCAAAGTAGCATTCCCTATGTCAAAATTGTGATCCGTTTTGTTACGGTGAACAACTAATGCAAGGTTTAATCACTACTACTATGAAAACTAACAACGAATATATATATATTTATATATATATATATACAAACACACACACGCCCATACACACACACACACACACACGTATGTATATATATATATAAAGAAAGAAGTACCTAACCACTCGGCCACGTAGAACGTTCGTCCACGCAAAAATAGAATTGTGCTTTTGAACACACGAACTCTGCCGATTCTCGAAACATCCATTTCTGCTCTGTTCTTGTAGACTAACGTAAACAAAGAAAATTTATTTTAGAAAATAGATTAAATTCGACATATTTTTATTTTTATTTATTTTGTTTCAACGCTATTTTTGATGGATACTCATATTCCAGTAGAAGTCCTCTTTTTTATACAGTATTTTTATCCAACTACATCTACCGGCCTTAATATTCGAGAAATCTTGTCAGAAAAATATGCGTCCTGCTGTGTGTTTGCGTGTTTATGTGTGTTTGTCTGTGTAAAATCACATGTGCGCACACACACAAGAGGACACTGAAAAATTCTCGATCCACTTCCCTAAATCCGACCAAATTATCAAATATTACGGTTTATTTTTGAATCCCTTCGTATACAAGCCGTCAACATTTCATCATCCCTTATATATATATATATATATATATATATATATATATATATATATATATATGCGTCTCTGTGTGTGTGTGTGTGCGTGTGTGTGAATCCATAGTTTCATTTTCCTTTATCCTTATTGTCCTTGATGTTTCCGCCTATTCACATAGATTTTTTTAAATGTTTTAGATAGATAGATAGATAGATAGATAGATAGATGTACTTTATTTGACTTTTCTCTTCCTCTTCTTGCCTCTCAAAGTAGCTTACCTTTCAATCTCTGCCTCTCTCGCCTGATCAACATTGGCAGTAGCAAAAAAAAAAAAAAGATTGATTGACTTTGCTAAGCGATTTGAGCCCAGCTATCAACAGCATCGCCCCTTGTAAAAGGTGATACTGACATGAAATCGTTATTTTATAATATGTTTGGACCGGAGGGGCTTCCCAACCGCTCTACCAATGTCCCACGCCTGTCAAGCCAGCGAGCCGTTATAAGCCCCCAAATAGAGATGGCGTGGATCTCACTCATCCTCTATTGAGCCCCATGGAGCCGCTGATTGTCAAAGCCAAATCTTTCTGGATACGAATAACATCACTCAATATATGCCTCCACCCAAAACCGCCACCCTGCTCTTGCTCTTTATTTGCCTGGTCAATGCTAAATGATGATTTATTTGAAATGGCATCCGTTAAATATGTTCGTTGCCGATGATAATCTATGTGTATGCCTGTGTTTACAAGTGTTGTTCACCTCGTCTGCGCAGGCGTGCTAATATTTTCAAAATGGATGCGGTTGTTTGTATTGAGTGGCCCTGTGTGCCTAAGACAGCTTGTTTGTATGTCAAAACGCTTTCGCGAGTCTGAATATGGAAATCCTTTTTGAATTGATGCGTGCATATTTTTAATATTTGTGGCAGGAGTCGGGGGAAAAGAGATTGCATGGTGCAAAACGCACACATGTTTCAGGAGAAGTGCACGAACACACTTGTTTCGAGTAGTGTGGATGGAAATAATCCTTATTCTTTAAGGTTTAATATTCTTTTATAAATGTCATTGCTGAAGGTCAAGATAAAGTGTATTTTTATTTTGGTTCTTAAATTTTATTATGATGTTTTTCTTTTTCTATTGATTAGCTTTCTTTCTGTTCGTCGGATAAAATGAATCAATTGTTTCGTATTCTGTTTCATTGTTCGAGGCCCGTTTGCGAAGTACAACGTTTATATTCATACGAGTCAGAATTTCTAGGTTTGATGTCAGCTATGATTAAGAAGAAATCGAAGATAGAAATTTGAAGTCTTATTCTTGTGCAAGGGATTCAACTGGTGTTTCCCGGAACCCTATGGTTCCGCAAGATGTTGCCAGATGTTTCGCGAGAAACAGTTTTAAATAGTTTAATTCATTTTTGAGTAATGTTTGCATAATTTTATATTTGTAATTTTGCTATACATGTGCGGCATAATGTTGGAAATACTTGGATATTAATATAAAATATAAAAGACATAGAGATTAATGAGTGCATATAATCATTTCCTGAGAGATAAAAACTATTTCAATTTCAACGGGTTCCACAAGGGTAAAAAGTTCGACAAACGCTGGTATAAACTCTAGATTCATCATTATTGATGATAATTTTTCAGCTTCTAAACTTGTAGAAGCCCTGATTTTAATTTTGTATAAGACTTTAATTTGTGTACAGTCCTAAAAGAAGCTGATAATGTTATTACTGGATTCGAAGCGTGAAGCCGGGGAGAAGGACATTTTCAAAACTTCTCGTACAGAATGTGGCACAAGGCCGTGTTTAAAGTGGAAAATTTAAAGTGGATTTTCCATGTGGGAGTAAGGTTTAAAAGAGTCTAATCTTCTTAGCACTTCTTTCTGTTCGGTCGTCTGCGGTGCCAGGTAATCACCATAACCTTTCTCGAGGGATAGGTATAGCTAGTAGAGACGTGCCCTTTCAGATAGGGTGCAGTTAATATCTCACCCTCTCTATCTCACTATATATATATATATATATATATATATATATATATATATATATGTATATATATATATATATATATATATATATATATATATATATATATATATATATATATATATATATATATATATGTGTGTGTGTGTATATATAATAACTTTGAAATTTCTAGCGTTCCTTCCATGAGACCCAGTACGACGAGTTTGGAAACCATGAAACTCTGAGTTAAACGATAAACATAGGTATATGTGTACTTACATATATATATATATATATATATATATATATATATATATATATATATATATATATATATATATATATATATTACTATACCGAATGCGATTGTCGTCTAAATTACGCAAAAATTAAAATAATACTGACATTTCATTTTAACAGATATGTTTACCAAAATTACACAAAAATAATCTTGAAATACTGAAGAATAAATTTATTCAATAAAATTGGCAATGGCTTCAACCATGGACTCCAAACGACTCCGGAATCTTCTGCAAATGTTCTGGACGGTCTCCTTGTTGAATCAAAAAATCACTTTTTCTTAAGCTAATTTATTAAATTTTATTGCGTGGTATATGTTTAAAAACCTAGAAAAATCCGAGAAAACAACGTACCGTCTGATTTTGATAGAAAAAGACGCACAACACTCCCGTTTTGATGATGATGTTTTATTTGCCAACAACCAGAATTTGATTTCTAGTTTGAGTGATAAAATGCAAATCAACACTTGTAATCTCGTTAATTCTTACGGTTTTAATTTTAATCAAATTAGGTTTTGAACATTTTCGATTTACTGTAAATTATTTAAACATCAACTTTTAATAAGACGACTTTCGATTCTAATTCTTTTCTTTTTCTTTCCACTTCGCTGAATTCGTATTAAATTTTCTGTCACTTATCATTTTTCTTTCCACTATTTATCGACTATTTCTTCCCTCTTTCCATAAGTTGTTTGTAATTATTGCCATTGGGATTCTCTTATTTCAATAATATTTCAATCATGGGTCGATCTTGTATTGAGATATGTTGTCACTCTAACGATGGATCAACTAAAGAAGTGTATTGCTAAGGGGAATCAAAATGAAAGGACAGAGATATTGAATGATTGAAAAGAAAAGAGAAAACACCAAACGGACAGTAAGCGGCTGGTGTCAAACTAGTGGTTTGACGTGTGTTCCTCAGGGGCGGAGCTGGTTGCCAAGGTGGTGGATGCATTGAAAAGTGTATTGAGGTGGTGCGCCTGTTATTAAATGTCTATCTACCACCTGTCACAGACACCTGTGGACAGAATTGTCAAAGAGAAGCAATTACCAACAGTGACCGGCTGCTGCTTGCTGACAGAGGGAATGATATAATTACCAAAAAGACAGAGTTCAGTTTGCAGAAATCGCAGAAATAATTTGTGCAATAGAAAATAGATTCTCGATAGAGAGATAAAATATTTTTGAAATTGCTTTATAGCATATTTGAGAAATATATTGTGAGGTTAGGCTAAAACCATTGCAGAAAGATATTTTCACTCCAGGTTGGTAATTAAGATATTTTTTCGTCGAGTCAAGAGACTCATGATAGAGATTTAATTGCATTTTTCTTCGGGGAGAATCTGCTCTCGATTTGTGGTCTTGGAGAAGTCAGTTTTCATGCCAATGACAAGTAACTTACAATACCTTAAATACATATTTCAGTGGTTAAAAAATTAATTAAATGTCAAAGGTTTGTTTTTTATCATTACGACCAATAAATTATTTAAATATTTGCGGATAGATACACAAGTAATCAGGTTCGAAATTTCAATAAATTGCTGAAAATACGTGGGAAATTGAGGTCTATACATTCTTCGTTTACTTTACTTTTGTAATCAGGTTCTTCCTAAATAATTGGCTGTTCGAATATCTAAATCTTAGGTTTCCTTCAGCTCGAGTTTTTCTTCTTATTAAGAGAAATAACATAAATAATCTGCCGACAAGATTTTATATATCTATGAGTGCATCTATTTTGAAAAGTAGTAGAGGTTTATTCCCTGTTTCTTGATTAGTAATGGACTTCCGGTTCCTTCTAAAGCGTATTTCAACTGTTTACATCAAAGGTATTCGCTTAAACTCTGAAATTTTTTTTACTATTTATTTTTCATTTTTTTCACTCAACAGGAGTAGACAGGTTCGCCTTTGAGTGTTGAGAAAGAGAGACAAATAATGAAAGAAACAGAGAAAACAGGAAGGAGATATATTAGACCCAATCAATTTAGAATAAATGACATCTGCTGGTTAAATTCTCTCAGCTATTCCGTAAAGCAATGCCAATCTCAGTATGCCGCTGGCGAGATCTGAACTCTCCTCACTATTCTTGGTAATGACAGGGGCGAGTTCAGGTCTCGTCAGAAGGTATTTCATTATTGGCGGTCACAATCTTAACAACATAAGATATGCAGATGATACAGTGTTAATAACAGACACAGAAAGGAAACTAGTAGAACTTCTACAGAAGTTAGTGAAGGAAAGCAAGAATAAATCATAATACATCAATTATTATAAGACAGAATGCATTGTTGTTAGGAAAATGAATAGCCCAAGGTGCGAGCTGTGAATTGGAGTCATTAAAGTCAATAAATAGAAAATTTTAAATACTTAGTAAGTGCTTTAACAAAGAAGAGAAAATGTGAAACTGAAATCCGAATGCGCACTAGAACAACGGAAGTTCCTTTCCGAAAAACAAAGTATTAAGAAACAGCAAAAGCTCGTTAGAAACAAAGAAGAAAAAAGCATGAAACTGTTATGGAATATCTGCAGAAGGATGCTGAGAATACCATGTACTGAACATATGAGGAATGATGAAATTCTGAGGAAAATGGAAACAAAACGGTGACTTTTACTTAGAATAAGAAAGAAGCACTTGAAATTCCCAGGGTATATAATGAGGAAAGAGGGCATGGAGAATTTGATACACGCAGGACATATTGAAGGCAAGAGGGATAGAGGAAAGCAGTGAATAACATTCCTAACGAGCAATGGTTGGCAAAACAGGGATTAGGAGAGATTTCAAAATGACAAAATTTACCAAGAGGTAAAAAGGGCAAGAAGTTGTGGAAAGATATGATCGCTGCGCTTTGAAGGGGCACAGCGCATTGAAGAAGAAGAAGAAGAAGAAGAAGAAGAAGAAGAAGAAGAAGGGCAACAATAGCAACATGTAAAAATGCTTCTAAGTATTTCCAATATTTCTATAACAAACAGATGATGATTGAAACACCAGTCAAAATTAAGAAAATAATGACAACACTTCCTTGAATAAATTCACTCAACTTCTATTACAACTACTGCTATTACTATAACAAACAATAAGGTAAAATTAAAAATATAGTAAGAAAATTATAACATTGCTTCATCCATGAAATTCTTATACTTAACGCCTGTTATATAGGAATAAAGTGTCGTTGCCGCACCTGAGTTTGAACATAGACACCATTATTGAATTAAGTAAACCATGTGATCATAGAGGGAATGCATATGTAGGAAGTCACGTGATGTCTAATTGATTGCATTTATATTCTATCCTCTATACCAAGGGTCGGCAACCTACGGCCCGCGGTCCGGATCCATCCTGCGAAGGCATTTTGACGGGCCCGCGAGCCTGATTACCAATGACTCTATTTTTAACATGAGTGACGAGGCTTTCGAATTAGACTATTTACCAGACATCTTTCATGAGACTTATTTTACCAAGTTGCGTTGCCTACGTTTAATGTCAAATAATGGATGCATATTTGTTATGACCCTTGGCTACATTAAAAGATAACAGAAGCGAAAGGAACGATAAACTGAAAGAGGCCAGGGAGGGAATGACATTCGAGGTAGCAGAAATCTAAAGACAGTTAAACATACGCGCGTTATACATACATGCCTTATGAATGTGTGGATGATACCGCATGTGTACGTACGTAAGTGTATATGTTTGCAACTATTTGTACTCGTATGTATGGGTATATGTGCTTCGTTTTTGTTTAATGTGTTTGTGTGTGTGTGCGTGTGTGTGTGTGTGTGTGTGGTTTGTTTGTGGAACAATTTTCAATAACAGTTTCAAACAAACACGTCGTAATTTCCTCCATTTCACTTCGGTTGATTTTTTTCACTTTGAAGTATTTTGACGTTCCTTTTTCTGATTTCTACATGTTTATTTTCATTATGGTTTTAAATATTTAGGTTGACAGGGGTCTTCATATGTAATTTTCCTTAATTTTTCATTAATGGCCTTCGTCCAGCCCGCGACCTGTCATTAAAACATGATCCGGCCCGCGAGGTCGAATGAGTTGCCGACCCCTGCTCTATACTATACGGTTCTACATTTCTATATCCACTATTACTATTCGGATCGCTATTTCCGTCTATCGCTTATTATTATACGGACCGCTATTCTCTACTCTATTCACTATACTATTTATCTATCCAGATGACTATACTGTGGTTACTTCCGAGCGAGTATTATCGAGCAAGTACTATTAGTGCGAGTGCTATTCGAAGGCGTCTGACACTAGTATTGTTTAACGGCGTACTATTGTTGTATTTGCAATTACTACCACGAACATTACAAAAGTGGCAACGAGTGTTCGTTGACATCACAAAAAAATTGATCATTTAAAACAAAATTCTTTTTATACCTGAGGTATCGCTTTTCTTTAGAGTTAACTATAAATAACATTAAGAGAAAGATATACACTTAAGCTGTAACTTTTCGCAAATTCTAACATTTAATCATACCAAGTATTTTTCATTTATTTTCATTTATTCAATTTATATAAAATTTTGATTTGATTTTGCGTCCTTGTTTTACGTCATAATGTATTTTAAGGAAAACAAAGGATGTATGAAATATAAAAGCAAAATACATTTGAGTGTATTCCAGAATCTGCGCAACACTAAATGGAGAAAAGTAAACATTTTATACATTATTATTTACTATTATCCCTCGATACTGAGCAGGGAAATTACAAAAAATAACTTGCCTTCCAGAAATTACCATAATCATCCGTTATATAGCATAGACGATTTTTGAATATTATATGATTTTCATTTGAAAAAAAAAACAACTACGGAAAAATAGTTAAGACAAAATGTTTGAGATAACATTTCATTTATATGGGCACAGAACAAAGACAGACAAGATGAGCCGAATTTAAAACAGACGATAATTTTATTGTTAACACGCAAAAGTGTATAAAGTACACAAATTAAGTGCATTGTGAGCCACATGATGGCTGATAACATGATATTGTAAATTATCAATGAAAATGAAAAATGCTTCTTTACAATAAATGTGATAATTCTGCATAAGGTGCTCAGAAAAGAAAACTACATAAAATAAAGAAAAGCAGGAAATACTTCTCTGAATAGTTTTCAAAGAATTGCTACAAGTTTTGAAGCGATGTTCATGGTAACATCAAAGAACAGTACTAGCATCACCAACCGAATACTTTTCTTTGAAGTGGTAGCGACTTTGATGTTCATTTCAATTCTTGTCTGGTGGTTGTCAAATTTCTTCTGCCTTGTCTCTGGACTGGGGTGCCCTGAGTTCCTGCAGCAGTTGTACGTCGACTTCGAAAATTAAATCTAAGACACCCCCCACCCCAAAACCTTAAGTAACCTGCAGGGAGGCTCCAAATAGACTTCACGGAATTTGGAGGGAAACTCTTTTATTGGTTTTTAGATGAAGAACAAATGTAGTCGTTTTCCCACAAATTGAAATATAGCAAGAGTATTATCGAAATTCAAAAATTAAGCAAGCGCCCAATGCAGTATTTGCTTTCTCTGTGAAAAGCAGACGATACCCTCAAGCATCTTACATTTCTTGTAATTAGGTACCTCCATTTTACGCGTAGCATAATGGAAATGGCCACAAACTTAATAAAAACAAAGTTTTATCGTCAAAATGTTTATATTATTATTAAGATGAAAGACCAAAATATTTATTGATTATGTTTTAATCCTTTCTAGCAGGTTCGAAATTTTGAATCAAAATCTTTTGTTTACGTCATCTCTTTCGTAATAATTATATTTAATTTTTTTTCGCCCATTTTGTGCCGGAAAAACTGATTTGGAAATTCTTTCAGAAATAATTGTCGGATTTTAATGAAACTTTCAGGAATTATTCGCAAATGAATTAAATTATTTTTTTTAATTTTTTCTTTTAGAAAATTTTGGTAAAAATTTTTCTTTTTATATATGTTACTCCCCTTACTTAATTTCATGAAATTTCGCGAAAGATTTTTTATTTCCTGAATTTATTTTATTAGTTTAAAGTATTAGTCCTTGGAGAATGTAAATCATACAATTTTGTTTTCAAACTTTTACCATTCTAAGTGAAAATGTGCTCCGAATAGTAAACTAAAAAGATGTAATCAAACTATGACATTATTTAATTAGAAAAAGCTTTTAATTGCTTTTGTAAATAAGTTATATTAATGATCACACTATTGTCTTAAGAAATAATTTTTTTCGATGAATAATGAATTTTTACAAGAATTGTTTACATTTTTTTTTTCAAATAATAATTAATAATTTTTAAAAATCGCTCAAAATTTCTGTATTGCGCTATTTCCTGGGTGTGACACTTTAATTAAGTGGAAACGAAATTTACGAATCCCGAATTGAAAAAATTAATAAACGTCGTTTTACCATTCTGTTTTCAAAATTATTTTTTATTTTTTCAATTTAATTGTTCCCTTTTTTCCTCTATGATAGCGTAAACATGTCATTATTATGAAAAGGTCACGTGCTTGGATTGAAGAAAAAAGAAAAATGTTTTTTAGCTTATGTTAATTAAAATTTATTAACTATTAATGATTAAACATTATTTTAATTATTATAAAAATAATTCCAGATCAATATGTTAACTTTGCTGCATTCACTTCG
>OZ010574.1:70527635-70537635 GCA_963932145.1 Acanthosepion lycidas | reverse complement strand
AATTAAGATAATTCAGAATTCATCTTTTTCTGCAACTTTCATTAATTAGTTCCGAGTTGAAATTAGTTCCGAGTTGAAATTAGTTCTACACCCACCAATTATTTCTTAAAGTATGATCAGAAATTATTATTCTGCAATGGTTCAATGATATGGTGCACTAAGAAGTTTTAGATTAAGTGCATTGACAAGGAAATAATTCACACTGAAAACAATAAATACTTGCTATCTAGAGTAAATACCTTTATCGATGGACGGTTATGTGCCTATAGATAAGACTTACAGGTAGATTTATAAACTACAAGAAATATGGCAGGAAATTTCGATTTTCTTAAGTCATCATCAGGGTAGGTAGAGACAGTTGGGAAATTTCGTAGTTCTACTTGGACAATATTTTTTCAAAAATAATCTTCGGATAATTTCTGACGGTATTTTCTCCTTGTCTGAGAAGGATTATTCGTAATTTGGAAATGTCGAGCAGTAAAATTAATGAACACAAAACATCTGATTTTAATAATATTTGCCTTAAAGAACATTTGCTGTCGAAAAACAGAGAACACACACATATATGTGTGTGTGTGTTTGAATGTACATTCTGTGCATATACATACATATATATATATAAATATATATATATATATATATATATATATATATATATATATATATATGTATGTATGTATGTATGTATGTATGTGTGTGCGTGTATTATGGAAAAAATATGACAAAATGAAAAATGTTTTTGTATACACGTTTCCTCCTTTGGGACTTCATCAGAATAAAATGATGTTTGCTTTGATTTAATTACACATGCGCAGGAAGGAGAGTGGACACTGTGACTTTAATTTTTTTAAATATATATTTTGGGTATATCGGCTTCAATTGATATATAAAAATTTATATATAGTTTTCACCTATCAAGGTAGCCGCAGTTTCCAATCATGCCGTAGAACGTATTTTCTTCTTTTTGCTCTCCTCTCTTGAATGCGCCGACAAAATGTATAATAATCACAACAAAATGGAATCTCTACTCAAACATTGGTGCCCCAAAATCACATTTAGTAGAATAACAATCCATTAATTCCTTAGAAACCGTTTATATATAATAATTAATAATTAAAGTAAGAGTGTTCATTTTTCTTTTCTTAATCTGTACAAAAGTTTCATGACCTGTCCTATCTTATTCAGATATTATTGTGGACATACACACATATGCGTGTGCGTATAACTATGTGTGTGTATCTATGTGTGTGCATGTGTGTGTGTGGGTGTCTGCGCTTGTTTGTGTTTATAGAGAGAAAGAGAGAAAAAAGAATTACATAAATTAAAACAAAATAGTTAATTTATAATTTCTCAATCTCTACAATGAGTTTCATTCGTCATTTCCGTCTCAAATTTAATTGTGAACATATATATAACGGGTGTAACAGCAAAATTGTCCAAAATTGTATTTGTTTGGTATTTTGCATTGATTGGTTATTCTTATTAATGCCTTATATAAAGAATCTTTAGTGAACAATTGCATATTAATTTACCTAGTAAGTTTATACATTTAAATTATTTGCTGGTTTCTTAAAGAAGCTATGTATTTATCAACTATAAACATGTTTTTAAAAATGTATTAAAATTTGTTTTTTTTATGTAGAAAACTCACAAAGCATATAACTTGTCTAGCATTTTGTTAGATTACCACTTAATTTTTCTTAGGAAATGTCATTGTCTAATGTACAATTTATATCCATTTACATCTGCTCCTGTTTAATGTCTGCTGCTGCCAATGATTTCAAATCTTCGGGTCATGAAACATTTACGAAAAAAATATCTTAATTTTTGCTTCTTCTCTTAGTTTAAATATAACGTACGTCATATTCGATTGGCTCATCTTATGACCATCACTTCTCTTTTCGATTTTTCTTTTTCTGTAAAAAGAGGCTGTATTTTACTTTTAAATATGAATAAATCCTTCACTCGCCAGTAATTTACACTGGCCAGATGAGATGCGTTGATACACATCGAAACACGGCTACAATTCTGTAGCGATTTTGACATGTTTTCGATGTAAGATAAATAATATTACTCTACTTTTTAATGAAGTCTCTTTTAAATTAAATGTTACAAATGTTGGAATTGTACTCTATTCGTTCTCATATATATATATATATATATATATATATATATATATATATATGTGTGTGTGTGTGTGTGTGTGTGTGTGTGTGTGTGTGCATTTAGGCAGCAATCCTTCTTCATGCGCATTTCACTGAATACGACGGACAAGGTTTATATTTTAAATCGTATCGTATTTCGTCTACTGGCCTGAACATTCGAGAAATCTTATTAAAGAAAAATGCACGCTCCGGCATGATATATATATATATATATCGGAACTCAAACCTCACGTGATTTTACACAGGGATAGGAAAGTTCACAACATAGGTAATATAGTCAAACTTTATCGAGGATACGTGTGTAACAGAGGGATGTAAAATTGAAGCTGATTCTTAAAATCCCCTACGGACTACTAGCTCGGGTTGGTAGAAATATAGTAAACGACAGAAATAATTAAATTCTCAGTAAAAACAACAAAAGCCACCAAGTGAAGAGATTATGTTCTTCAAAGAAGTGGCAATCATATATATATATATATATATATATATATATATATATATATATATCTGTGGGCGTGTGTCCGTGCGTATGTTCGCACAGATGGAGAGAGTGAAATAGAGAATCACGTACATCTGTATACATATTTTGGATAGATAAATACATGAAGTATTTTGTTATTTTTCGTTAATTTTGTCAGATCAACAGTCGATCATCATTTATTTACATGTTTATCAATGCCTTTCACAAACGCTACCACATCTCACCTGATTTGGAGAAATAGTCCGTGTCGTTACTGACATCGAAAACAAATCAAATGTATTTTCACTATAAAAAATACCATAAATAAATTAATAAAACTAATGAACGGTAAGGTGGAAATAAAGCAATTGAGGAATTAAACTCCGATCATTACTGTATATATTTCCTAGTGACATGGGTAGGATTGCTTCTTCTTCGTGAAGCCGAGTGGCGGTACTCTTCCGCGACGCTAAAATGAACAAATATGAAATGCTTTTCGATGGCGTCGTGTGGGATTATTTCATTGGACACGTCCACACACGCCAATGCACAGCTTCACACGCCAGATGCGCTTCAATTCACAAAGAAAACAAATTAAAACCTTTCAAAAGATCGCTTGGTGTAATTAAGAAGTTATGGAAAGGGAAGAAAGTAATAAGGTTGAGGAAGACATTCGGGAACCAAGACGCAGTAGTTGGCGGAGGAAGTCACATGATTTGAAACAGAGAGGGACGCTCTGAGGATATATATATATATATATATATATATATATATATATATATATATATATATATATATATACGAAGAACAATTATTAGATGTTTGTTATATGATACTTTTTTATATCAGTTGTCAGCTCCGTGGAAATAAATCTGTTCAAGTAGCGGAAAACAGAAACTAGAAAGGAAATAAATAAATAAATAAATAAATAAATAAATAAATAAATAAGAAAAAATAAACGGTAAAAGCAAGCAAGTGCAAACATTTAACTATCTGGGAATTGTTATAACAGACAATGACAGAAATTCAAAGACGAATTGGTATAGCAAAAGATGCCTCTCCAAAAAATTGAATTCAGAAAAACAAGACCACGTGGCTAAGAAACGTTTTATATAACATTTTATGCTGTAAATAAGTAATATTTGTTTCAAATTAAATTATTTTAACGTTAAATTAGTTAATTTTTCTCAAATAACGTTTTAGAAGTATATATTTTATTTTTGCAAGATTTTTAAAACTAAGAATTAACTTTTGTTTACAAGGGTGTGAAAAATGGTTGTTTTGATCGATTTTAATAAAAGAAAAAAATCGATTCTAATCATTATAATTTCTGTTTGAAATACACTACAGAGTATTTTGCTTACTGGAAAAAGTAAATTTTAAATCCTTTAGCTTTCAATTAATACTAAAATGAAAGCTTCGAGAAAGACATTTAAACGCTGGATTAGAGCTAAAATGACAAGAGAGTTGTGGAGAGACATAAAGGTTCACGTTTTAAAGAATAATTAAAATAGATTTTACCGTATTCCCAATATACTTTTATAGGACCACATTTCTGTTGCTTCAAGTTTCCTTTTCATTAGTGAAGAAATTCAATGCTATATAGGAGAATTGATATTAGATAGCATTTCAGCATTCTTTTCTTTTGTTTCAAACGAAAGTCTCTGAATACTTTAATTTTTGGAAGACGTCTTTCGTTATTCCAATTTATCTTTGGATTTCTGTGTATCACATTTTTTCATTGTCTGTTATAACACTTCCCAGATCGCTTATTGCCTGCACTTGCTTGATTTTGATGTCTTGAATTTGCAGCTGGTATCTTGGGCTGACTCTTGGTTTTTAGACTTTGTATTTTCTAATAACGGTTGATGCGATAGTATTCACGTGACATTTAACTATTACTCGAACTGCTTAAACGATGTTAACGTTTATAGTTTAACCAACGCAACACAACAACGCTAAAAAATATAGCCATTTTTTACATCTTTTTATATTTGTCTTCCCCAACAAAGAATTGTTTTTTCGCTTTTTTATCTTTACCTACATGGTTTGTCTATTCCCACTTGTAGCTTAATTCTCATCTGTGATTAAAGTCACTGGCGTCATTACTCGATCTTAATTTCGCATAGCCCTCATCAGTTTCACTCGTTAAATATGCATATCATTTCATCTGATTGTTTTCGACAGGGGTAAATAGCGCAGCACACTCAACAGTAGTTTTGTTGATTTTCGTAATGGATTATTATTATTATTATTATTATTATTATTATTATTATTATTATTATTATTATTTCTTTTGATTTTTGTTGCATACGCATTTAATTCCTGGTTTGAACCAGCTTACTGATATTTTCCGCTGTTCATTTTTGTAAAAAAAACAAAAACAAAAACAAACAAAAAAAAAAAACAATCGAAAACCATACACACTTTGCATAGATAAAGATCTTCTGTAAATGTAAGTACAGTTGTTTCTATTTCCTTAAAGCATGGGCTACATTGAGTGTATCGGAAACTTTCCCAGTTAATCCGACTAAAATTATTGATGTCCTCATGTGACACATTTTTTAGATTTCCACTTCCAGATCCTTGTATTTTAATAGTTTTTTGAAGATTATTATTATTATTATTATTATTATTATTATTATTATTATTATTATTATTGTTGTTGTCTGAATTTCTGCGATGAAGAGTTATCATTTTTTACAATATTTATATTCGAACTATTGTCCTATTCTTTGTTGCTGTTATCGCAACATTTACCCTCCAGCCTTCCTCAGGTGGATATTGATCGGGGTAACTTACAGGAAATTCTTAACCGAACACTTTATTTAATTCTTCTGTAGATAGGCTGTTCTTGTTCTACTTGTCATGTCTTGGGATATCGTCTCGTCCTTATTTTATTTAGTACTGTATAAAATAAGAAATAGACGATATCTCTACACATTCTTCTTCTTCTTCTTCTTCTTCTTCTTCTTCTTCTTCTTCTTCTTCTTCTTCTTCTTCTTCTTTGTTCTCCTCTGACTCCTCTTCTTCTTCCCCCACTCCTCTTCTTTTTCAACTTCTTCCTATTCTTTCTTCTTTCTCCACCTCTCATCCACTTCTTCTACCTCATTATCTTCTTCCACCTCCTCCCTTCCTCTTCCTTTTTCCTCCTTCGCCTCCTCTTCTTTTTCTTTCTACTCCTATTCTTCTTCTTCATTCTCTTCTTCCTCCTCCTTCTTCAATTCTTCCACCTCCTCCCTTTCTCTACCTTTCTTCCCTTCTTTTTCTGCCATCTCCTCTTCTTCCTCCACCTTATTTTCTTCTTATTCTTCCCTTCTTCCCTTCCTTTTTTCCTCCTCTTCTTTTTTCTTTCTACTCCTATTTTACTTTCTCCTCCTCCTCCTCTTCTTCTTCTTCTTCTTCTTCTTCTTCTTCTTCTTCTTCTTCTTCTTCCAACTCATTTTCTTCTTCTTCCACCTCCATTCCTCTTCCTTTTTCTTCCGCCTCCTCCTCCTCCTATTTTTCTTCTTCTACTTGCTTAGTGCAATCCCTTACCTGGCCATTACCACAAATTAGAGTTACGAAAGTAAGTAACTATATATATATATTGTTTGCGAGAATCTCATTTCAAGTGATTACACTATAAACTTTACATGCATACTGTTTATATTTTTTTCATATTAATAATATTTTTCTGGGTAAACGAGCAATTTTTAAAAAATTCTCTTGTAAACTTTGTAACTGTTTCCAAACTAATGTCCCAGTTGTTAGTATAACTATAATTTTAAGGTGACATATTTTTCATTTTCTAGATTTTTAGACCTTACTGATTTCATCATATTCATTAATAGATATATACAGGGTGCAATGACGCAAAAATGAAAATAACACTGACATCTCATTTTAACAGGGATATTTACCAAAATTGCACAGAAATATCTTGAAATACTAAGGAGTAAATTTATTCAATAAAATCGCCATTGGCTTCAACCACAACCTCCTGGAGACTTCGAAATCTCCTGCAACTATTCTGGACGGTTTCCTTGTTTAAGTTGGTGAATGCTACCATAATCCTTGCCTTCAGTTCATCTTTCGTGTTACAAGGAGTTTTGTTGCTCTCTTACTCAACTAGGCCCTACCCATAATAACCAAGGGTTTGGAGAGTTACGTGGCCAGATGTAAGGGGTGCTATGGTCGCAGAAATTGTTTGACAACCAAGTTTTGCTTGTGTGGCATGGTGTATAGTCCTGTTGCCAGACATAGGGTCTTACAGCAGCCACCCTATTGATCCATGGCAGCGCTACCTCCTCAGGGCACTTAATGTAGAACTCCGTACTCAGTCTGAGGATCTGTGGTAAGATGAATGGAGGCATAACGTCGCCATTACTAATGATCGCTTCAAACACCATGATGTTGACTGGATATATCATCCGACTCTTTCTAATCCTCTCCACTGTTCTCAAATTCACACCCAAACACTCGGAAAATGTTCGTATTACCCCATGGTGCTCTTTTTTCTCGCAGAAGGAACCCACTTGACCCTACAATATTTTGCAAACGATAAAATCAAGAACAAACAAAGTCCATGCCCGAAATTAAAAATATAAGTGTGACAGTTTACCCATCACACCTTATGTCTTATCTAACGACAATGCTATATCTATGAAAAGGCTGTTTTTTTTTTGTTTGTTTGAAGACTGTAATCATTATGATAAATCTATTTAACTTTTATATGTCTGTCAACATAAATGATAAAGTTACAAAGAATGGTGACCTCATGGTCTTCGATATCTGGTTTAGAGTAATGTTCGTACCATTTTCAGCATGTGGTTACCTATAATATTGGCACATCTTTCAATTATTATCCTACACTATCTAAATTGTTTTCGTTTTCAGGATTGGACAACAATCGCACATTGCTTAGATATTAAGTTTACCCCATTTTTTATTATCTTTGCCTGGTAATTCGCAACGAGTATGTTTTGATCTTATGCAGCCATTATAAATGTCTCCGTTTCAGCTTTTCGTCCTGCTCTTTCCACATTGGCCTCAATGCTTTTAAGTGCATATTTTCTATATAAGAATTTTTGTCTATATTTCTGAGATGAGGTATTATGTACATTATTTACATTATTCAGACTATTGTCCCCATTTTGTCCCCATATTTATCACAACGTTTCGGCCGTTGTACGCTCTGGCCTTCTTCAGGTGGTTGGCATTTCGAACCAGCATTGATTAACACCTTACTACCATTATTTCTGGCTATATAAAAATCGGTAATCTTACGGAAAAACATTTACTTAATTTGGAATCCACTTTATTTATTTCAGTTATTGTTCAGTTAATAATAATGAATCTATAAGTAACAAATTTGTAGTAATGGCGAATTTATAGCAATAATCTGATTATCATGATGATGATGATGATCATTATTTTATTTCAATTTCTGCTATGGTCACATTACCTACCAAGTCTGTGGGAAAACCTAAGGCAGGTAGTGGTGTGATTTATGTTTACATATCATGATTTTTTCTAACGCCCATAGCATCACTATGTGTGTGGGCTGTATTTATCCAGATAATTTTTTTGTATTTTTCTTAAGTTTCGGATAATAATAATAATAATAATAATAATAATAATAATAATAATAATAATAATAATTATTATTATTATTATTATTATTATTATTATTATTATTATTTCCTATGTTTTCTGTTGTATACACATTTCTTCTTCCGGGTCCCAACCAGAGATCTAAGGTCAGAAATGACATTTTCCGCTGATCATCTCTGTAAAAAAAAAAACGTAACGAAGAACACACACATTTAACATGGATAATGTATGAGCTGTATTTGTGAGTACATTTTTTTGTATTTCTTTAAGTCATGGTCTACAGAGAAATCTCTTCAATGACTCTATCGTAAACTTTTCCAATGACTCCGAATGCTCCAACTACACCTGCAATTATTGATGTCTTCATTTGCCACATTTTTGTGATTTCTAGTTTAAGATGCTTGCATTTTGATTGGTTTTTTTTCAAGATCTTCAACGATACATTGCAGGAACTGCCATGTCAATAAGAAAACACATTCTGTTTTTGTGGTCTTTGATTACAATGTCTGAGCGATTAGCTTTGATTGATCTATCTGTGTCTATTATAAAACCCCTATAAAATTGTTACATTATTATTATTATTATTATTATTATTTTGTATATTATTAACGATTTCAGTCTACTTCTATGTGCCATTTCTTTTCAGAACATTAACAATCATTGCTCTCCACAATTTCCCAAATTCGTTTTTGACCCGCCATTTACATCGATGTCATTGTTATTCACGTTCATTTCTTGCCATTTTGTTCAGTCTAGAAACACAAGTGAATTACTATTTTTTGATCTTTATATATTTCTTTAATATTTACTTAGGAGAAATATTAATTTTATAAATTGATTATAACTTTTTAATAATTTTTCTTAACATCAACGTCAATAATGACATAATACTGTTCCCAGTAATAGCGATAGCGACGTTAATACTGATATCCCTATTATTATTATTTTTATTTTGATACATTAATTTAATACTAAATTCTATTAGAATTATTAATCATAATATTTTTTATAATACTGTTGTTATTTTTGTTCGTGATACCGCTATTATATATTCTTATTTTTTACAAGGATCAAATTTGGCCTCCCGAAAAAGGGCGCATCAAATATAAATTTTAATAATTTTAATGAAATCTACGTTGATTAGTTATGTTACAGTGGAAAGTAAATCAAAAATTCGAAGATGAATGAAGACTGTCTAGAACAGTGCTGCTGCGATGATGCTGAGAAAGGTGCTGGAAATGAAATGGATTTGCTGTAACTTAAATTCTAAAAGAAACTACAAGTAAAACATGCAAATGCATTATTATTATTAATAATAATAATTTGAGCGAAACATCTCCATTTCTGTTTACCAGATGACTTTATTTATTTATTTTATCTATATTTGTCGTTAATTTAAAAAAAGATTCTTATTTTTATAAACATCAAACGTGTTCGCTACTGTGGTTGTGAGGAGCGTTTGAAAGTTTCTTCATATTTATCTGTTGTTCTTTTGCTTTTCCTGTTGCCAATGTGCAAGTTGCAGATAAAATGGGTTAGGTAAGATGAAATGCAAGTTTATGTTGGTCGGGGAATGGTGGGTTTGGTTTGCTTCCAAATATAATTAACTGATAGAAAAAGTCAGGCCGTATAGCTTAATTCTACAATGTCTGACACAGACATTTGAAGAGCAGATGATGTCAGTATCTCGGATTCATTTTGCAGCTTGATTTGATATTCTTCAATAAAAACAAAGGTTTTTAAAAAAAATGTATTAAAAAAGTCGTTTCTTTTCCTAGTT
>OZ010574.1:70437635-70522635 GCA_963932145.1 Acanthosepion lycidas | reverse complement strand
GTTAAAAGCTGAAACTGAAGCTTTTGTTCTTGCTGTACAGGAGAATGGTTGCTAACTAGAAATTACCAAGCACACATACTGAAAAATTGTGTTAACCCAAAATGCACATTCTGTGATAAATATCCCGAAAAAAAAATTGGCTATCAGGTTGCACGATGTTAGCATCCACTGAATATACAACTCGGCATAATAGATTGGGCCAATAACTGCACTGGAAAATATGCAATTTTTACGGGAAGGAAGCTGTAAGAAACTTGGTACGAACATAATCCTGACCTGATTACAGTGACAGGACCTGTAACAATGTTTTTTTAATCAATTCTCACCGAACAATCAAGGCTAATCGTCCAGACATTGTGATCAAAGAGCGCAAGAACAGAATGTGCTTTCTTAATGATATAGCAGTCCCTGCAGATTGTAAATTATTTTTGAAGATCTTCAAAAACTATCAAAATACAAGGATCTTCAATTGGAAATCTCAAAAATGTGGTTCATGAGGACATCAATAATTGCAGTTGTAGGTCCTAATTGGATCCTTCGGACTGATTGGAAAAGGTTCCGATAGATTCATTGAAGAGATTCTTGGTTAATTCCTTAAAGAAATACATCAAATTGGACGCACAAATACAGCTCACGCATTACAAAGATATTTATCTATGCAAAATGTGAGTGATCTTGTCAGCAGCTCTAGTTGTCCCTTTTGCGATTGGGCTATTTAGGACTATTTCCAGGAATCGTCCTTCCTCACAAGACATTTTCTGGGTAGGTGGCATCATTGGGTGTGGGTACGTGGCAGCGCTTCTTGGAACAAGTCATGTGCAGAGGCAAGTGTTGTGTCTTCAAGCTGCAGATAGGAGCTGAGATATGACCATCATCAACCAGACTAAAGAGTTGGAGAGTAACTCAAATAATGCTAGTACTTCTACTGTTCAAACACCGAAGTTAATCAATGTCGACCCCGGTCAGTAATTAGGTAGGAGACCGATTGATGTAAGCATGGTGGAGTAATGTATAGCGGCTCGTATTAAGGAATCGGACAGCCAAATCCAGTCGAATTCATTACATTACTAGTATGAATCCTTGTCTTTTTTTCCTCCAGCTATGAGTAAATCACAGGACAGACCGAGCCCTAAAGCCTTAGATCGCAACTGGTCTACCACAGAAAGAAATGGCAACTTACCGCGGGGAAAAATCTGCCTAAGCGTGTAACTGACTGTAACCTCCGATAATCTGAAGTATGATTCGACTTTAAATGACCCATAAAAGGTTTATAAGCTTTGCGGCTCATCAACTAATCAAATACGTAAATATAAAATCACCGAACAATGCTGCTACTATTACTACTACTACTACTACTACTACTACTACTACTACTACTACTACTACTTCTACTACTACTACTACTACTAATAATAATAATAATATTAATGCAAATTTGTTTTCATGACTTGATTCTATAGAACTGACAAGACCACCGAAAAAAAAAAACTGTTACATCGCAAAATTTTTTGCTAATAATTATCAATATTGCTCCGTCAAAGTATTCGCTTGTCTCATCTTTTTTGCTTTTTATGATAAAACTTTTTGCTTTCTTTGTTTGTAATAAAACTTAGTTGTCATATTCTAAATCGATATTTTATTTCTACCGTCTAAAACTGTTACCATAAATGTCAACATTCAGCTCGTTCATGTCGTCAGCTGGTCTAATCCAGTTTTTGTTTCGTCAATATAGAAACCGTATTTTAAATAAACATTTATTTGAGCATCTTTATGAAATGACCAGAAACTCTATTCAAATAAAATCCGTACATGAATGGCTGTTAGGTTGACATATAATATAAAGCGCACAACAGAAGGAAACTAGCGTCAATGTCTAATATGTATGCTGATATGATTAGCATATCTATTGATCTATTAGGTTGGTGCAAAAATAATGTCGTTTTCTCACATATGTTACTTTTATATATGATTTCTGAATTAATTCATTGATATATATAGCCATGTTATATATCATTTTGAAGCGGGTTTTTCGCTCTATTGAATCGTGTTATTCGTTACCGTTCTCAATCTCTTCATTCATTTTTTTGCAGGCTTTTCAACAGCATGGACAAAATTCAAATCCGCACGATTCCATTTCAAACTAGGCCAAAAAGCTGCCGAGACAGCTCGTGATATCAATGATGCGTTTGGCCCAGGAACCACTAACGAACGTGTGGCACAACGGTGCTTCAAGCCTCGAAGATGAAGACGGTCGCGGCCGGCCGGCCGACCGACTGCGGTTGATAACGAACATTTGAAAGCCTTAATTGAAGCCGATCCTCGCAAAACCACACGAGAAGTTGCCGTTGAACTCGAGGTCGACCACTCAACAGTCGATCGCCATTTAAAGCAAATAGGGAAGTCAAAAAAGTTGGATAAATGGGTGAACGGTAATCAAAGAAATCGTCAAAAAACGACATTATTTTTGCACCAACCTAATATTTTATAAGTTACTGAATTTTCAGTTTAGCTGCTTCTTTTTCTTCTTCATCTTCTATTATATTATGGACGTGGGCAATTATGACTTTCCACAAATTTGTCTGGTCACTTAATATTGCAGCCATAGCCGTCAAGTGCCTCTACTATATATATCTTTGGGTTAACAGAATGCAAAGAAGGGTCTGTAATATAATCGATCCTGACCTGGCATCTCGACTTCAGCCAATTTCCCACCAACTTGAAGTGACACCATTTTTTCTTTTTCATACATATTTTCACAGGAATTGTTCTGATGAGCTTTCCACCTTTTTCCACTGCATGGATTTTAGCGTATTATTTAGATTTGCAACTAGGTCTCACCGCTTTACCATTGAACTTGCTAGATGTATCCGTATATTCTATTATAATAGGTTATTTTATCGCACTTCTTCCTCCTGGGTATGACAATAAACTATATCCGGCTGCACTGCTTCTGATGCGAGAGACTGGAGGTTTTGATGACCGTTGTTGTTGTTCCCTAGTCAAACTTGACCCGAGGTGGTGGCACTTGTTAAACACTATCAAAAAATACATTTTATACTAAAAATACCAGCGATATATTATTATATAAAAAATTGTCAGTAATACCTATTTATAGTAAAATTACCTACAATACATTTCATTTTATAGTAGAATTAGCAACAATACATTTCAGCTGTAGTTGAAGGCATACAATTGCCTTCAAAATATATTTAATTGAAGCCATAAAATTGTGTTCAAAATATTTAAATTTTGTCATTAAAAACCCATAGAGTTTAATGTACAATCTTCAAAATTTAAAATGTAACACCAATTGCCATCTTCTGTCTTCCTGTACTGTCTTCTTTTATTGTCCTTTCTCCTCAAAAAAAATCTTCTCATTCTCTTTTCACTCTCAGTAAACCTTTACATATTAGTGGGATTATCGCCTTGTTTTTGGGAAGAAATGATTAAAAAATATTTCTGTGCTTTGTAGTAAATCGTGTCTTTTAGCTATTTCTCCTAGCCTCTGTTCTGCCAAACTATTTACACCAGACCGTTACACATTTCCTCTGCTTTGCTTACCTTAACTATATCATTTGAATGTCAAATTTTCTAAACCCTTGTTCGTTCTTATGTGGCTTAGAAATGTCAACTGTATCTTTCTGATATTAAGTATAAGTGTCTTTTTTGTTTCCATTTTCTTAAAATCTTTGTCGTTGCTTGAATGTTCAGTCCATAGTATACTCGACATCCTTCTGTAGAACCATAATTTTGTTGATTCTTCTTCATCTGTGAGATTGTCCAACATTTACTGCCATAGAGAACAGTTTAGTATACTTTTCTTTGTTTCTAACGAGGTTTTCCTGTTTCTTAGTACTTTGTTTAGCTTTTAGAAGTCATCATTCGCTCTCCCAATGCGCCTCCGAATTTCTGTGTCGCATTTTTCGTGCTCTGTTTAAACTCTTTTTTAGAAATTTATATTTTTGTACTTTCTTGATTTTCGTGTCTCCAATTTTTCATGCGCATTATTGAATAAGTCTGGTGATAATTGTGCATTTACGTATTTGCTGAATTCATTTTCTATCCGTATATACTCAACTGATATTTACTGGATAAATGTTACAGCACTTACATTATGCGGACCATTGTCCTCATCCTTGTCGCCATATTTATCACAACGTTTCGGCCTTCTTCAGGTGGTTGGAATTTCGAAATGAACTCTTTATTTCTATCCCTGGGGTAAACTGTTCTAGTTCCACATGCCATGTTTGAGTTATGTCAGTTATCAGTTATCTCCTGCTAATTTTTCAGGCGTGGCTGACCACATATGGAGAGAGAAGGGAGATCACCGTCCTCTGTGGGATCAGGTTGAGATCATAGACAGGGAACACCATTGGAAAATTCGTAAACTTAAGGAATCAGCACATATGCTAGGCCACAAAAATCTCCGACAAAGTATAGAAATAAATACAATATGGGAACCAGTAATAAGGAGTGCCAGAGAAAAGCAATGATAACAAAGTTGCAATATGAGCTCTGGTAAAAGCATGCAATGATAATAGCAAAATTGCAATATGAGCACTGGTAAAAATGGTTGCTGAAAACATTAGGTTTATAATACCCAGAAATTCATACCCAGATGTCCTCAAGGACACATGGCACAGTGGATAAAGGCGTTGGTTAGATCCAGTGACAGACCCAAAGTTCAATACTCGGTTACGGCAGTGGAGAACTTTCAGAGGGAAAAATTAGCAGGAGATAACTGATAACTGACATAACTCAAACATGGCACGTGGAACTAGAACAGTTTACCCCAGAGATCGAAATAAAAGGTTCATTTCGAAATTCCAACCACCTGAAGAAGGCCGGAGCGTACAACGGCCGAAACGTTGTGATAAATATGGCTACAAGGATGAGGACAATGGTCCGCATAATGTAAATACTGTACATAATGTCTCATCTCAAAAATATAAACAGACTCTGGATAAATGCTACATCCGAGGAAATCTGAAGAATACATTTGCTAACATAGATTAAAATGGTAATGTCTCGAACCTTCAAAATAACGGTTTTCTTTTGTAAAGGTACGAGAGCCATTCCTGGTAGAGGGTTACAGAGTAAGAGGGATTTATGGGTTTATGGGGATATGTAACGGTTAACCCTTGTCTTGAGCAAGTTAAAATTATAGTGATTTAGTTGGTTCCACCGGTTCGTGGGAAAAAGCGGTTTGAGTTGAAACTATATCTCACCTTACAGAATAAGAAGAGAATGAAGGCGGTTTGCAACAATGTGCGTGGAATGGCGGGTCTTAGCCGTGAAGGTAAGAACTAGTGAAACTCAGGAACATATTCAATGGAAATAGCGATACAGCAGCGAGAGGCACGTGGCATTTCGTCTGTGAGAAAGGGGTTGCAACGATGGCATATAAACAACGTACTACCAATTTTTAAAAAAATTGATTCCATATATGGGAAATGCTATAACAGACGGTAAAAATATGACAGCGAAATCCGACGACGCATTCTAATGACTAAAGTTGTTTTACTTATTAAGAAAAAGTACTGATATGTAATATCAATTCTTCTATATCGCAGTGAATGCTTCCCATTTGCCTAAGGGGAAGAAGATCCCCAAGACAACTGTGATGTGGTCATACAGAAAGATGCTATGTATACTATGGACGGAATATGTACACAACTCAGAAGTTTTGAGAAAAACGGGAACGAAAAAAAAGTTAGATTCAATTTCGGGAGTACAAAATAAGAAAAGAAGGAATATAAGAAAATTTCTGAATGATTCTGTTGGTTCGAGCGGATGCCATTGGCATGAATCCATCTTCTCCTGTTATATGTTATATGGCAGGGCAGACTGAGCTCTTTTGCCAGTCTAGACGATGTGACACCGCTTATGTTATGGCTGAAGTACCTATTGGGCATCTGTGACGCTAGTGGGGTGCGGAGCTCGCAACGTGACGTGTGATGGTTCTAACAGTAAGGCGAGTTCGAAATTCTTTATATTGACCATACCTTTTTATTCAGTTTCAATATATCCTTTTACGAAGGCATGTTAATTCGTTTCAAATTTCACTTTTGCACTAATGTCCGTCTCTTCCCTACACAACAAGAGATTAAATAGCAAGTTAGACTGAGTTTTCTATCCTTGCGTAAAAACCATTCGAGAAGGGAAAACTCTGAATTCCAAACCGTGAAGAGGACAACAGGGAATCCGTTCAATAAGTGCCGGAAATTCACAGATAATAAAGAAAAGAAATCTTTGGAGAGTCATCACCGTCCCTGTCCCGAGGGAAGATAGCATTAAAAAAAATGTAATTCTTTATATAATATAGATATAATAGCCTATCACTGTCTGTCAGTAATGTTTATAATAATTCTTGACAACCAACATACAACTTTTCCTGATTTCCAAAATATTTATCGGGTAAAATAATTTGCATAGAATTACTTAACTAAATGATTGTATATTATAGACATAAATATTCTATTGTATTCGTAAATCTAATATTAATTCCTGATTTTCAATGTACAAAATAAAGAAAGAAGGCTGTAAAAACAAGAACAAATTTTAGATAAACATTTCAAAATTTGATATTTTTTTTCTCAACTCTCAAAAAAGATTTACTTTGTTAGTGAAGAAAATGACAAAGGATAAATGAAGAAGTGTTGGAGTAGCGGTAAAGTCAGTGGGCAGTAATAATAAAAGCTGAAAAATTTCCTTCTTATAATGGATTCAAATGCTAAAATCAATCCGGGATCATTTTTTAATGTTTTAAAACATGCAAATGAATACTATTGGTTATATAAATAATTCGCCTGTCAAATTTGTTGTATTTAAACTAATATTCTGAAATTTGAGTTTTATATTCCCTTTTTTGTGCCTATTCCCATCTAAAAAAACTTTCATCATGCGGGCATTAGATTCTTATTAGGTTGGTGCAAATATAATGTAATAATGTTGTTTTTTGACGTTAAAAATACGTCAAAAATCGACATTATTACGTCATTATTTTTGCACCAACCTAAGAGAAATGGATAAAAAATATTCAACATTGATGGGTGTACGAATAATTTCGTCGTTGACTGTATGTATCACGATGCAGTGTTAGCTCTTACCAGTCTATTGCAAGACTATTCTTACTTTTTGCACAGATTTCTGATATAGAAGATGGTTTTCAAAATTTTATTTCAGTCATAGCTTTTTATTATACAGTCCTTCAAAGCTGGCTGGGCCATCTTTAACCTTCGTAACTGCAATTAAATAGCGTTTCAAAAGGACATTTTCCCCTTGACACCGCTATTTTGAACGATTTTCACTCCCTCAGCAAGGTTTGTCTTACGGCCCCATCACATAGAGACACCAGTTCTCGTAGGATCAGCAAAGTTAAGCAATGCCTAGTCTGGCCAGTATCTAGATGGGTGAACTATTGGGAATACCAGGTTCTGTAAGCATTGATGTGCAGGTGGTGTAATGGATAATGGCTCGGAATTGTTAATGGACTAGCCGAGTTCCAATTTCAGTTGCGTTCGTTCTATTAACATATGCGCAATGAGCCTTGGGAAAGGTATGACTCCACCCTGCTCCTCCAGGTATCAGTTAATTAGTAAGATATTTATTACTAAATTATTATTATAATAAAAAAATCTTACAACCTAAAAATATTTTCTGTCCTTAAATAACATTCAAACGATTGATAAGCCGGCAATGATTGTTGTTTTAAAAAGTGACCATTAGAATTTGAATAAAACCCAAACATATGAAATTGAATTTATACGATTTTTTTGTTTTTTTTTTGAGAATTTACAACAAAAAATATTAAAATTATTTATTTATTAGATTGTTTATTTACAAGAATAATTATAAAAATCTAAACATCCCTAACCATTCTAAAAATCTGAACCAATTAATACAATGTAATGTAATTCATTTATCAATTTATGAAGAAATAAATATGAAAATATTTTTTTTATTCATAAATTTATAAAAAATTCCTGTGAACTAGAAAACTAAAATAAACAGATAACAACTAGTAACTGATAAATCTTTTAAACAATTGCATTTTCCTGGCATTTTACAAAATGGTAAATAATAAATATTGCATTGTAGTTGGTTTACATATTTTGATAATTTTGTAATCTTTTTTAAATATTTTAATTAATAAAAATTCTTTTAACATTTATCGCTTTATAAAATGTTAAATAATAAATCTTCATAATAGATAAGTAAATAATAAATATCGCATTGGTTCACATATTTTTAATATCTTGTAACTAAACATTCTTCAGAGGGAGTGAAGGTAGTAGAAAGTAATAGCGGTGTTAAGAGAAAAAGTGTCCTTTTGTAGACACGAGATAATAATACTTGTTTTTTTTTTCTTTTGAAACACAAACCACTTCACGTTTCTCTTGGCAAACTCCTTAATCTTGTTTTTTCCTTATTTACACGAATCTCCTTTAAAACCGGTTTCATTTTATTAATGTGAAGCACCATTATACATTTCTAGATAGAGAAACTGGATTACATCATCTGAAAAAGCCACTCAACTAAAACGTAAAACTATTAGCCTGCAGCGATAAAGACCAGTCACCAATCGACTTTGGACCTATTAGGAATAACCACGCCATTTTTTTGTATTATTTTTACTCTCTCATTTTTGTGAGCTTATCTCTATAGAAGTTTTCCTTATGACAGTTTTATGGGGCGGGATCTACTGCGTGAGTTCAATGTGAGTATCGGTGTTTTTTTGTAAATTGAAGAGTTAGCTCTTTTTTATTTCTGTCTTTCCTTTCACACTGCAAGTGTTTAAGAACTAAAAGCTATTACTATTAGGTCATCAAATAAAGCTTGAAGTTTCTACTACTTACATAAACGTTCAGATTATATCTATTAAGTACATGGCTTCCAACACGGGAAGAAACAAAGAAACACACTTTTTATTTGTTTTCACTCTTCTTTAAACTTTCTAGCCATTAACCAAAATAAACATTCATACAAAAAATTCTCGTTGTAACACATATCAAGGAAGTTTTGTTGTTGTTAATACGAATATGTCTTTTAGTTTAATCTTAATTCTTTTTTTTTTTTTTCAGTTTTCTCTCATTGCTTAAGTGTGAGGAATTAATTCTTCAAAACGTGCAAACAAGCCGAACGTTGCAACTGTAAAGTATATAAACAGAAAAAAAATTCTATGGTAGGCTAGTAGTGTCTACTTTGATTGGGAATAGATTTGAGACGTTCAGTGAACATTATCACCTAGTGCTAAGTTTGTACTTTTAATTTAGAAATTACTGCTGGATGTGTATTATCTTAACAAGTAAATTTTAACACAAGTAAGAATTAATTTATATAGCAAAATTTGGCCTTTCATAAATTGTATAGATAACAGCTCGATGCTAGAGAACAATTACCGCGACAAATGTAACATTTATGTATCCAAGTATGATTTGGCAATTTGTCAAAGTAGACATAAATTTATCAGATTTTTGCAAAAAAAAATTATTAAATTTATTTTAAAAAATTACTCAGGAAGCGTCTTAACGGGGCCTTTGGATAAAATTAAAAATATTGAAACAAATATATAATTATTAGGTTGGTGCAATAATAATGAGGTAATAATGTCGTTTTTTGACGTTAAAAAATACGTCAAAAAACGACATTATTACCTCATTATTTTTGCACCAACCTAATAATTATACTGAATAGACAGTAAAACATGTTATAGTTGAATGGCAGAACAATTTAAAAAATGTTGTGTGGATCATTATATACTAATAAAATAATGGCTAAACAATTATAATTCGTAATTATTAAAAAAATTTTAACTGTATTTTAAGGTGAAGGCTAGACAATGGCGGCATAGCACCGTTAATTCATTTCTTTGGTTTAACAGGATTTTATTGTTGGGGAACTTTATAATATGGAATTTTTCTTGTAAACATAGGTGACCTGGATCACATAAGGATTTATAGGTTCCAGTTATTTTTAATATTTTTCATTTTATCGTAGGACTTTTGTTAACTTCTTTTAAACAGCAACATGGAAAAAAAACTTATATCGAAATCTCTCTAAAGGACATCTCCAACGCAAACAAACGGGATTATTTCGGACAACTCATTTAGAAAACGGAGGCTTTACTTAGAAGAATGAAGTGAAAGGCTTATTTTTTGTAAAGAACCAGCAATTTATTGTTTCAGAAGCATAAAAGCTGTACCATTCAAAGAAAGGTTATTTGGTTTTGAAAATGATTTGTTGGAAATAATTAACATGACTTTAGGAGGTAGTGCTACCCTGGGTCAAGAGGGTGGCTACTGGAAGACTCTGTGGTTGGTAAGAGGACTCCGCACTATGCCACACAAGTAGGAGACCATAGTCTTGGCTGTCAGACAATTTCTACGACCACATCACTCCTTATATATGCCCCCCCCCACTAACTCCCCAGACTGCAACTCCCATGATTATTATGCGTGGTGCGCAGTTGAGCGAGAGACGAACAAAACTCCTTATAACGCGAAAGATGAAATGAAGGCAAAAATTATAGCAGTATTCATTAACTTAAAGAAGAGCTGCAGGAGATTCCGAAGTTTTCTTTTTTGCTTAATTTAGACTACAATTCATCCATCACACACTGTATTGCGTAATACACGCATCCCTACGTATACGAATATTTGTTTGCTCAAAACTTATTTGAACAGGCCTTTTAGGAACTCTCTTTAACCCGTCTAAGAACACCTTTTCTCTTTTACTTAATCATTACTATCGTTGTTATTAAATTATGTTCAAAATGTTAGGCGTTGTTGTTTATTTCCTCGTTTTTATACAACAGCAAAGTTTCGTTAGCTTTTTCTTTCTCTTTGGTTGCATCATCGTCTTTCACTAAAAATGTGATTATCAGTAAACGCCTTACTGGCAGAACAAAACCAGCAAACAATCAGCAGAAACCAACAAGGCAACAGAAGTTAAACAGAAATTAATCGAAGCCCAAATATAAACTCTGTAGTAATAAGATAAGAACTACAAAGGAGCATTATAATTAATAAATCAGGCCTTGCGAATAAAATATCAACATATTGTCTACGGTTCAATATATTTGTTGAAATAAATCATCCTTCATCTCAAGGAGATAAAGTAATTACAGCGAATTTTCAGAACATTGACTTAGGCAAGAAAACACGTCAACACATTATTGATGTCTTATTCATCAGATTCCAAAACCGAAGATGGCTGATAAAATATATAAAATAAAATGGCACAATATAGACACGAAGAACGAGAAAAGAAATAAATTATTAATGTTTCGTCTTGGTTGCGATTTATAAAGAAAACATGTGAACCGAGTATGTGAAATCGAGGGACATTACGTAATAGTAAAATAATTTATGTCTGAATTTCTAGGATGAGAAGATATTATTTAAACTATTTATATTCGGACTATTCTCCTCATCTTTGTTGTTGTTATCACAACGTTTCGGTCGTTGTGCCGTCCGGGCTTCATTAGGTGTATATCGATTTAGATAATCTACAGGGAATTCTTAACTGAAACATTTATTTAACCTACTGTTAAATCTACTATAGACTATTCTCGTTCCACTTCCCATGTCGAGGGAAATCTCATCTAGTTCTTATATTTATAACTGATCAGTTATTGCTCACCCGTTTACATTGAGTCCAACTACATACTGTCCGGCCTAGCGATTGACACTCTTATGTCACCAAATTCACGAATCACTAGGCTAATTTCACCTATATACACCTGATGAATGCCGGAGAGCACAAGGACCGAAACATTGTAATAACAACAAAATGAGGGCAATAGTCTGAACATAATAGTGCAAATATTGAAATAATTCTTAAGAAAATCACATGGACATTTATTTGGACAAGATTCTCTGAACGGTAGGAATCAATTCTGAGATTATTCTGTATATTTTACAATTTAAATAATGTGCTATCAACGAAGGTATAAGCTATTCTATTTCATGATGGCTTTGAACGTTAAATAATCTACAGTTAATATCGATATTTATTAAGCTTAGTACGACGCAAGCTTACCGTATTGGAGCCCCCCCATTTTAGACTGAAATCCTATCATGCAATATCTTCACAGATGAAAAGCAAACTTAAGGCGGTGGAGATGTGGCTCTACTGATGGATGCACATACCTCGAAGAACGCTTTCAGGAAAATAAGAACTAAAACGACACTTCCGTTTAGGACGAATTGAATGCAAGAGACGCGGACGGAACCAGCGGGAGACCTTCGTACTTGAATGGGCTTTTATAATATAAATCTAGAGATTGTTGTAAACGGTAGCGTCAGTGTCTAATATATGTACTGCAATGATTAGCATAGGTGTTGATTTGTTTTATAGGTTACTAAATCTTCTTTTTAACTAGGAAATGATTACATTACTTACCTGTATTCCTGTATACTAAGTACCTTCAAAGATATTCTAAAAAAAAAGTGCATACTATGATAAAAAAAGGCACCAATTTGATTAAAACAAGGCTTTATCGTCAAAATTTACGTTATTAAGAAAAAAGACCAAAGATTTGTTTATTATTTTACTAAATTTTTGAATCCCTTCTAGCATTTTGGTTAAAAATATTGTTTTTCTTGTGCCAACTGTAGGACTAAGATTTCTATAGGGTTTTTAGCGTCTTTTTTTGACGTTAAAAACACACTGTTTTGGAAATTCTTGCAAACATCAACTGTCGGATTTTAGTGAAATTTTCAGAACTTTGAAATCCTCGTAAAAATATATTTTTTACATCTCTTACCCCAACTTACTTAATTTTTATGAAATTTCGAGAAACTAAAATTTCAGGGCCTTCATATTTATATTAGTTAAAGCATGACTCCTTGGAGAATTTAAATCATCAATTTGTTTTTGTCAAACAGAAACACCATTTAACGTAATTCTGCTCTGAATCGTAAAATAACAAATGCCTTAATACTACAACATTATTTAACCAGAAAAAAAATAAAAAAAATAAGAAATATTAAGGACACTTATCTTTAGAAAAAAAAAAAAAATTCAGTGAATAATGATTTTTTACAAGAATTGTTTTCATTTTTTATTAATTTTAATTACAAAAAAAAATTTAAGTATTAAATTCTGTATTAATTTCAGGGGCTTGATGATATTATTAAGTGAAAACTATATTTACTAATTATAAATCAAAACTTTAATACAAATCATCAAACACCATTATTTTAAAAATAATTTAGAATTTTTTTCTTATTAGGTTGGTGCAAAAATAATGACGTAATAATGTCGTTTTTTGACGTTAAAAACGACATTATTACGTCATTATTTTTGCACCAACCTAAAAGTATATAAACTTGTCGATTTTTGTAAGTACAGGCGATCATAGATGATATTATCAGGAAATAAGAGCGATGGCTATTGAAATTCTGAAGCCAAAATTTCTAAAATTAAATAAAAGTTTAGATTATGGGAAATATTTTTTTTTAAACTTTAAAAATTGCTGAGTACTTAAAAATTAAGTGCAACAGGCGTTCTCGTCATTGTCTTCAATTATATTTTAAGGATAAAGACTCCATAGAACAACATTAGACCTGTCATCACGTTGTCAAACACATCAAAACAGCTACTGCCAATTAAAAACAAGTTCTCTCGGGTTAAAAAATGCATTTCTGCGATATTTTAAACTTAAAATAAAAGTTATTTGTTTCAAACTAAATTATACTTTTAATCATTTCTCAAATAAAGTTTCAGAAAATTATTATTTTTTGGATGAATTTTTAATAAAGAGCGATGAAAGACGACTAAAAAAGGGCGCTAATCAGATAGATTAGGAAAAAAAACTCTTTCCAGTCAATTTAAATTAGTTTTTGAAGTACAGCGAAGTATATTGGAAATATAAAATTTAATCGATTAGCTTGAAATTAAAATAAAATAAAAACTTCAAGTAAGATGATTTATTTTTAAAAATTAATTTTAAAATTTAGGTATGGCACTTTTTGTCGAGGTCCCTATTGTCTACCCAGCTGAAGAACAATTAATATTAACAAAATCATAACTGGATAAGTTATACATCCGAGGAAATCTAATGAATACATCTGCCAACGAACAACGTCACAATTTACACTACTTACATCGTTCGGACTGTTGTCCTCATATTTGTAGCCATATCCACGACGTTTCGGCCGTTGTACGCCCTGACCTTCTTCAGGTGATATATGTTGGTATTTCGAACAGAACCCTTTATTTAGTTCACGGGGATAGAGTATTCACAAGGACACATAGTTGTTGAGTATTCCAAAAAGTGACTTGACCCCTACACACTTTTTACATAGATCAAGTTCTTCGTAATGTGTGAACTGTAAATGTGAGTAAATTTGATTGTATTTCTTTAAGACATGGTCTACCAGGAATCCCTTCAATGTGTGTATCGGAACCTTTTCCAATCAATCCGAGGGCTCCAGCTACAACTGGAATTATTGATATCTTAATGTGCCACATTTTTGAGATTTCCACTTCAAGATCCTTGTATTTTGATAGTTTTTTTGAAGATCTTCAAAGATAAATTACAACCTGCAGGGACTGCCATGCCAATAAGAAAGTATATTCTGTTTTGTGGTCTTTGATCACGATCTCTTTGCGATTAGCTTTGATTGTTCTGTCTGTGTGTATTGTAATTGTAAATCCTTTGAAATTGTTACAGTTCCTATTTCTGTAACCATGAGTGTGATGTTCATATGAGTTTCTTGCAATTTCCTTCCCCTAAACGTGACATATTTTCCAGTGCAGATATTGTCCAACTCTATCATGCTGAGTTTTACATTCAGTGAATTCCAACACCTGATACAAGGTAGTCAATTGTTTCTGGATATTTATCACAGCAACAATTGACCATTTTGTACCAGGTTGAACATTGTTAGCACCCACTAAATGATAGAATGGGCCAATATCTTCACTGGATCATGCCGCATTTTGTATTCATTATTATTATTATTATTATTATTATTATTATTATTATTATTATTATTATTATTTCCTGATAGTACATTAATATATATAAAATATAAATATATTGATAAAATTTCATAAATATCTAGGGGAAGGTCGTTCAACATTGACATGAAGTGTTTATATTTACAGAGAGTGTGGACACAGGAGGCAAAACTTCATGTTGACTGCAGGTTTCACGTTCTCCCTAAGAGAACATCGGTTCATTGCCATAGATGGAAATTAAGGGTCTAGTCATTGTAGCTTGATCAAAGGAGAGATCATCTATCAGGCTCAGCTTTTCTAGACATACTAGCATTTAGCGAACATTTCCCTGAGCATTGTACATCTCCCTAAGAGCATATGTCTATTTCAGTAAAGATGTACTTAATAGGACTCTCACGCTTCCGTTGACATATGCCAATCTTCCCCAGATTGTAGAGGTTTTTTTCACAGCCCAGGTTAAACAATATCAACTCATACAAATCTCTATTTAAGTGCAGAGGAATTTCTAAACTTGAATTCAGAAAAGGACTGAAGTTTGTTTTTTTCATTCTAGTACATGTGCACATGTGTGTAAATCTTGAGGTGTTTGAAACACATCTATATATCATCTCTCAGTTGTGTCTATCTTTTGGGTAGAGTGCACTCAGGGGTAACTCCGTCAAAGAACAGAGTCGCAAGTGAGGAACATTATACTGAGAGGTGACCAGCCCTGGGGAACAACTGCCTGTGGCCGCGCCCTCTCATTGCATTGAGAGAGGGATCGATGCTCGCACTGAGGCCAGCGCAACCGACAGTTGCGGGGGCTGCGTGCAATTTTTGTTCCTGGTCCGGGTGTACGCTCTCGGGTCCCCACCTTAAGAAAATGACCTTGTGTCACAAGTCGTCTTAGTGGGGACACAGAGTAAATACCTAGTACATGAGCACAGTTTGTGTGAATAAAGACCTAATATTTTTTTTTTTTATTAAAAGTAGATTTCTCAGGTTCAACTTAAGCGGACCACTAGATTCAAGAAAATCTAATTCTAGAATTTTAGAGATGCACTCATATACTGCTGTATCCTCATATCTATGTAAAATATCTAAAGAAACAAACTTTATTTAGCTTTCAAATCAGAAAGAATATGGTCATTCGTTTATGATGGTGTTCTACATTATCCAGTTATTGGACTCACTATTTGAAGAGAAGCTAACTAGCTTTAACCAGTATTTTCCTTCACTCTGCCACTATAGAAAGCTAGGATTGTTGTTTTAGAGAGTTACAGTTAATATATCTGCTGTTTTTCATTCATCAAAAGGCACAGACACTTGAAAATGGCCAAAGAGCTCAGCAATTTGATGATTTAGAAAAAATAATCAGAAATTTAGTAGTTTGTTTTTCTATTAGGTTGGTGCAAAAATAATGACGTAATAATGTCGTTTTTTGACGTTAAAAAATACGTCAAAAAACGACATTATTACGTCATTATTTTTTGCACCAACCTAATATTTAATTCTCATCTTGTCCAAAATGGGTTTATGGTCACATGACGTTCAAACACCAGTTACGTACAATTACCGAAGATGCTACATCTAGCCTGGTCTGTACCTAGATGGGTGACTGTATGGATATAACAGGTGCTGTGAGCTTGGATGTGTGATTGCTGTAACAGGTAATGGCTCGGAAGCTCCTTTATTACTTAACAATAGAAAACCCTCTATACCCTCCTTTATTCAAACAGTTTGTGGGTCTGACTTCTTCTACCGACAAGGCTGAATGCTTTGCTCGGAAATTTTCATTCAATTCAACACTCGACTCTTCCGGTGTATCCATACCCGATTTCCCCCTTAGAACTGAGGCTCTATTAACCCAGCTGCACATTACCCCGTCATCGGTATTGGGCTTTATCTCTAATTTAGACCCCAACAAGGCTAGTGGTGGAGATGGGATACCAGCCATTGTCCTGAAGAAATCTGCGCTTGAACTGGCCCCTGCCCTCTCGAAATTATATAACTACTGTCTCAATGAATCTTGTTTTCCAGACTGTTGCAAGTTTTCATCCATTGTTCCTGTCTTTAAGAACTCTGGTGACCCTTCGGACCCTTCTAATTACCGTCCTGTCAGTCTCCTACCCCTCTTCAGCAAAGTATTCGAAGCTTTAATCAACGCCGAAGTGGTGAACCACCTTACATCCCATGATCTGCTCTCCGACAAGCAATATGGTTTCCGCTTTGACCGTTCTACAGCTGATGTGCTTACGAACGTCACTGAAATTGTTTACCAAGCCCTTCATAATAACGGAGAAGCTTGTGCCGTGGCTCTAGATATCTCTAAAGCGTTTGATAGGTTTTGGCATGCCGGCGTTCTTCGCAAACATCAGGGTTATGGAATTTCAGGTCGATTGTTTAACTTATTCGGTTGGTGCAAAAATAATGACGTAATAATGTCGTTTTTTGACGTATTTTTTAACGTCAGAAAACGACATTATTACGTCATTATTTTTGCACCAACCTAATACAATGATTCCTGTTAAACCGTGTACTGAAGGTCATTCTCGACGGATTCTCCTCCAGCTCCTATCCCACAAACGCAGGTGTTCCACAAGACTCCATCCTAGGCCCTACTCTGTTCCTTATCTTCATCAACGATCATCCTGACGTCATAGATTCCCAAGTAGGTACCTACGCGGACGACACTACAATTTACTCCTGTCTCAAAAACAAATATTTCGTTGTTGACAAAACTAACCTGGCCGTTCGTCTTGAAAAGGACCTCCAATCGATTGTAAACTGGGGCAGGAATTGGCTGGTTAATTTTAACGCCTCAAAAACAAAACTGCTCTCTAATACTCATCATAGAGAACCATCCCTGCTCCCCCCCCCCATTAGAATGTCTGACGTTCAACTTCTCGAGAGTTCCTCTTTGCGACTACTCGATCTCACATTGACTGTTGACCTGAGATGGAACAAATACATTAAGTCAACAGCTTCGTCCACCGCAAGGAAAGTTGGCTCCTTGTGCCGCGCCAGGAAATGTTTCTCGCCGGAGTCGATCTTTCAAATCTACAAATCAACCATTCGCACTTGCATGGAGTCTTACTGCCATATATGGTCTGGTGCCCTTTCTGTTTGTCTTAAGTTTCTTGATAAGATCCAGAGACAGATATGCAATGTAATTGGCCCTGATCTGGCATCTCGTCTGCAGTCGCTCTCTCATAGACGTGTCGTCGCCTCTCTCTGTCTCTTTTACAAATACTCTCACGGTAACTGCTCCGATGAGCTGCTTTCGCTGGTTCCCAGACTTCATGAATTTAAGCGTTCTACTAGGCTGGCATCTCGCTCTCACCCTTTCACTGTCGAAACTCCTAAATGTAGCCGTCTCTTCTACTCCAATAGCTTCATGTCTTGCACCTCTCACCTGTGGAACTCCCTCCCCTTTTCTTGTTACCCTGATAGCTATAATCTCCAGTTATTCAAATGTAATGTCAATCGACGTCTCCAGATGTCTTTTATCTATCCCCTATCCTTCTCTTCATCCTTTCCTCTATCATTCCTATTTGCTCTCACTCCAATTCTCTGTAACGACTTGCGTCCTAGTAGCTTCCCGCCTTGCTTGGGGTGAAACGCTTAAAAAAAAATGTTAATCGTAGTGCAGGGTTCAAATTCCCGTTGGATTTGTTATAGTCCTTTACGCGCAAATACCCTTGAGAAATATATGAATCCGCCGTTTCTCCCCCCATCTGTGGGTTAATTAGTAAGACTCGTATAACTAAAAAACATTACTATCCAAAAATAAATAAAATTAAGTACAAAATATTTAAATTTTGGCATTAAATAACTAGAGTTGTTGATATGCCGCTAAACACAACTAATCAGCCAATCCTGTTCAAATAAAATCTTTGATACAAAAAATGTAGCATTAATATAGTTTTTTAATGAATTACCCATATGTTTTTATTTCAGTTTTGTCAATGATTCTTTCAGTCTAGACAAGGATATTTTTTCCGTTTTTAAATGTTGTTTCGTCTTTGCTTTACTAAAACGTTAAGCAGATATTCACAGGTTCAAGCGAAGCGTAGTATTGTTTCTTGTGATTTCCTCGGCTTGCTCTGATACACTCAGCCTCTCTTCTCTTCGGTTTTCAATCAACAATAGAATCAATGGTAATTTTTGTCAATTAAAAGCAAAGAAAAATCACACTTTAAAAAACACACACATGCTCACATATATACGATTTTAGTTCCCCTTTTAACATAACTTACCCTTTGATTCGTTCTTTTAATATTTATTGCCCCGTCTTTTCAGCCGATGCGCAAAAGCCGTGAATGACGATAATAACTTCCTTTCAGAAAGTGTTGGTCAATAAAAGGAGTCTATGTGAATAGATCACGCCTCTTCCGGTTCCTGTCGACTGAAGTGGAATGACGGTGTCCAAATAAGCCCCGCCAACCTGTGCTCGCTCACTAACCGCTATTAGGTGTTTTCAATGGGTCCCTTTGAGCTTTTTACTTAGGGAGGTTCGGTCTTTAGTGGTCAGCGGATGTTAAACCTGAGAAGGCAGACCGTCTAACCTCGACAGTGAAAAAAACAAAAAAAAAAACAAAAAAAAATTCTGCAATTTAGGGAAGACTGAGCTATGTGAACGGAAGCGTGTTGGTCCTATTAAGTAAATCTTTACTGAAATAGACGTTTGCATTAAATATGCTCTTAGGGAGAAGTACAATGCTCAGAGAAATGCTCACTGATTGCTAGCGTGTCTATAGACGAGTCTGCGGGTTGTCAATGTGTGTCTGCACACGTAAATTCGAAGAGAGAAGAAAAGCATTAAGGGTGATTTGATTGATTCCTTTTATTTTTATTTCTTTTTGTGCGCCACTAAACTGCTTCCCTGTCAGTGAGTTTCGGGTTTTAGATAGCGTCGTGGTGAGTTATAGCTGAAACTGAACAGCTTGCAGGTTGTAAAAGTCGCATTGCATTAAGCGACAAACATTTTTTCATAAAGAGTCGTCCACGATAACAACGAACTTAAATTATCCGCAAAGTGCAAATCTCACTTGAAGGGTAGACAAATGAAGTGTTGTCATCATAGCGGTTTCTAAAGATCATTTATTCTTCGATGTGACATTAATGAGAGAAACATAAAAGAAACACGTGCGATGCTAACTAAAAAGTATTTGCATTTCTTTCTAGTTTTAAATTCACACTTGTCAGATTGTAACTTCCAGAACTTTGATATGCCAATTCGAAATACGAACTACTACAATTCCATTGAACAATGACAATTTCTACAACGCTTACACCCTAAAAGTTTATATTATTGTGTTAATTATATTATTATAATGAAACGAATACTTTTAATAAAAAAATATTAGGTCTTTCTTCACACAAACTATGCATAGGTATTAAAATAAAAAAAATAAATAAATAAAAAAATTCAGTCATGTTCTGCATTCGAGTTTGGAAATTCCTCTAAATATGCAGGTAAAATGATCGCCCCCCCCTCTACCGCTACAGTAATTATCTGACTCCTCATGTTATCCTCTACTTTTATAAGAACCAAATCAAACCAAAAATGGAGTACTGTTGCCATATTTTGGCGAGGGTCTTCACTCTTTAGAGTTTAAAAGCGACTCCGAATCCTTGTTGGAGAAGAATTATTTCCTCAATCTCCAAAATCTCTCTATCACAGGCGGGATGTAGCGAGTCTCTCACTACTCCATCACTTCTACAATGGAAAGTGTTCGGACGAAAGTGTTGGGGTTCCTTGGTACTGCCAGGTCTAACTTTCCTGTCTAGGACCACCCATACCACTTATATAGTAACGAACCACTCACTCCCTCTGTATTCCATCGTCAATAAGTAAATTCCACTTGAAGGCTTCTTCGGCCGAACCACTGCCCTGTGAAACAGGCTCCCAAGATGATGTTTACAATCGACAATCTTAATCTGTGCAAGCCTAGAGGTAAACGTTATCTGCCTCTCCTATTCATATAAACTACCCTTTAACGTAATTCGTCTACCTCGAGTGACCCCGGGCCATTTACAGGTTGAAACTTACTGTAAAAAAATTGAAAAGAGATTCATATGTGTTGATGTGGATGTCTATTGTAGCGTAATGTATATCGGCTCGGAGTGCGAACTAAGACAGCCGAGTTCGAATTCCAGTCGATTTCGTTAGATTCGCTTCCGCAAAGTACTCTTGGAAAAGGTATGAATCCATCTATTACCCAACACCTATGGCTTGAATAAGCAGGACACACTGGGTTCATTAGCCTTGGTTGGCAACCAGTCTACCTCAGAAAGAAATGGCAACCGACTGCGAGAAAAATTTGCCTCTTCAGTCAAGTATCAAAACGATACATGATCGCCCAAGTGTGTATTACTTATGGCACTTAACTAACTGACGTGTTGATATCGTATTTTCAATTCTGAGTCCATTTGACCTTTTTACTTAAGGAAGTTCGGTCTTTAGTGTTCAGCGGATGTTAAACCTGAGAAGACAGACCGTTAACCTCAACTATGAGAAAAAAAAATTGCAATTTAGAGAAGACTGAGGTATGTGAACGGAAGCGTGTGGGTTCAGTTAAGTAAATTTTTAATCTTAAATTATAAAAGTCTATATTATTCTGTTAATTATATGATTGTAATGAAGCAACTACTTTTAAGTCTTTATTCGCAAAAAATGTTCGTAGGTACAAAACTAAAAAAATCAGTTCTCTTCTGAATTTGAGAAAATAACTCTGCACTTATATATAGACTCGGTATGTGTTGATATTTTATTTCCAATTCTGAGGGGTTGGAATCATAGTCATCACTTACTACAACCAATTATTTAATTCACATCACTCCATTCATCATTGTCATTTTAACAGTAACCTTCGAGCCATTTATTGGGCGAATATTCGAATTAATAAAATGAAGTTAGTCACCTCGTGAATAGAAGGCGCTATACATTCTTAACCATTATCGAATACATCGAAATCTAACGAGTATCGTCTATTTTTAATTTCTCAAAATCTGAATTGTTTCACTGAGCATAATTCTATTTATAGACAATAGTTTGCAAAACGAATTTGCTTCTCTATAACAGGCATGTATAGAAACAACAGCATTATTAAGGGTCATGTCATAATGATATCAATACATATAAATAACTATATTATGCAAGTAAATGTTGAAAACACAGGTTAAATTTTAATTGTACTCTGAACATATGTTCAAATAGAATGAATAAGTACTTTTTTACCACCTTTTCTGCCATGGTGTTTCTCAATTTTTTATAGATGTATATGAATGTACATGTATTTACATTTTTGTAGAAATACTATAGAGAACATGTTAATATGTAGATAGATATTATGAACGTTTTGTATGTGCATATTTATACAGGGTGCGATAAATTAATTGTCGCCTGAATGACGCAATAATGAAAATAATACTGACATGTCATTTTAACAAATAAATTTTAAAAATTACACAAAACTATCTTAAATTATTAAAGAGAAAATTCATTCAATAATTAACCATTGGTTTCAATTACGTCCACCAGACGAATTCAGAATCTCTTGCAACTCTTGTGGACGGTCTCCATGTTTAAGATGGTAAATGCTGCCATAATCCTTGCCTTCAGTTCATTTTTGGTGTTACAAGGAGTTTTGTTGGTCTCTCGCTCAACTGCGCACCACACATAATAATGAAGGGGTTGCAGTCTGGAGAGTTAGGTGGCCAGATGTAAGCGGTGATGTAGTCACGGAAATTGTCTGACAGCCATGACTGAGTTCTCTTGCTTGTGTTGCCTCCTCCAGAGTCCCGTTGTCAGACACAGAGTCTTACATCAGCTACCCTTTTGATACAGAGCAAAACTGCCTTTTCGAGGTACTTGATTTAGGCTTCTGTGAGTCTGAGTCTATATGGGAAGATGAATAGAAGCATAGCGTCTCCATCACTAGTGATCGTTCCAAACACCTTCGTAATCACCATTAGTCTCATCCAACGATTTACGAATCTCCTGCACTTTCCTTAGATTGACACTCAAACACTATGAAATTTTCGTATTGGTGCTTCCGGCTCGAATGCCAAGCATTACAGCATGACGTTTCCAAATTTCTTGCGGAGTGAATAGCATCATGTTGCTCTTTTTCTCACAGACGGTGCCCAAATGACGCTACGATACTGTGCAGCCGATAACATCAAAAACAACCAACGCGCATGTGCGAAATTAAAAATATAAAATGAAAACAATTTACCACTCACACCCTCTATATCTATGTATATGTAGATCTATTTATTTTTCTATGTGGATATGTTATTATATTTGGTTGTATATTTGTATTATATTTAAAATATTTCTATTGGATTATAAATTAATATCGGATTTTTATAAGCCTACAATTAGCAGCAGATCTCTATCTTAATTTTTATAAACTTTGATTGACCTGATCAGTAATTTAGTGTTCGTTTAATAACGATTGGTATTGTAACCTGAAGAATCTTTGGCAGATTAATATTGATTTATCATATGATTTCGACAGTAAAGGAATTAAAAAATTAATTATGCTACAGAAAAAAAATTAAATATATTAAAGCCTTATTAAAATCTCTAAAAGAAAAATAAGGGATTATATTTACTAAAAATTTACAGAATTTTAAAGAGCAGAATTTGGATGCATTTCAAAAGTATAAGTGCATCGTGCCACTCAAGGATTTAAATACCTTACTCAAGGTCGTAATTGTAACAATATTGATAATTGGAGTTATGGTAAAACGCCAAATGGTCGATTTTCTTGCAAGGAAGCTTAATTTTGTAGGATGCAATATGAAATTGAGGTAGGATGATTGTTTTGCGCCAATTTTTCAAGTCTGCTTATCTAACCCTGTTGGAAATTTAGCATTTAGAGTTCTTCATGAAATTTTAATTGCATTCAAGCACGCAGACCTCCTAAGTTATCTCCCTTTGTCTCGATCGTATTCAGTGTAAGTAAAATGCCTGGATCTTTCTGAAATCTTCTCGCTGAGAATATTTATATATATATATGTGTGTGTGTGTGTGTGTGTACGGGTTTTTCGCTGGAAAACTTTGCACAAGCGTAATAGTTTGGGTAGCAGTTTAACATGCAATAAATATTATCGACAGTTGCCTGGCGGGATCCTTTCCTTTTCCAATTCTTCGCTTTTTTTCCTTTCAGCTGAGGCATCTAGGTCCAGAATATGGCAGCGACTCCTTTACCAATCTACAGTTTGCTTAAAATTATATAAAGCTAACTTTTCTAAAGTGGTAGCTACTCTACTGCCTTTATTGAAGTCTTATTCAAAACAGACATTATGTACCAACGATGGTTAGAACTAGTATTAGTAGTATAAATAATTACGATGGTAATAACTATAATTATTGGTTGTAGTAAATGTATTAATTTATGAAACTACTTTGTAGCTGAGTTAATTGTAAGGTCAAAGGTCAGTGTTCAATATTAGGTAAAGGCAAGATTTTTGAAAACTGATTCTCTCTATTTAAAAGTTTGGAACAATACAGTATTTATTTCCACTGTTTGTTTTGTGTTTTTCGAGGCTAATTTTATTAGATCTCAATATAGTAGATAGTTCAAGGTGTTATCAACTATGATGTTTCCATTTCCTCATCGTTGGCTTAAGTTCATGTCAGTTTTTCATACGCGTTCTTTCATCTTGGGTATGACGATAAACTACACCTGGCAGCAACGTCAGCAGGTTTTGAGGAGCGTGAAACTACCCCATAATTTCTGATGTTCCCAGGTCCCAGCCCCATGACCTGAAGTGGTAGCACCTTTAGGGTCCCTATCTAAAAACTAGGGTAAAAACACTATGAAAATACAAAACTATATTTTTATAGTAAAAATTACCAGCAATACATATTTGAAAAAAAAATTACCAACAATATATTTGAATATCGGCAAAAAAAAATATGTCAACGAAACCTGATCTACAAACTGATTATTTACAAATAATACAGATTCTATTCATACGAACCTATCCTAAAATCTTGTCGACATTAAATAAAAAAAATAAGGTTGATATGCCGTAAAACAAAATAAACAAAACCAATACTCGTTGATGATTTCTCATACGAGTTTCAGACCAAATTCTGAGTTACAGTATTTTTCACAAGTTGGGCATGTGATATCGTTTCCTGGTAAGGAAGATAAAATAGAGGAATCTTCGCTGGAGACGAGATAAAGTTGTTGAGGTGGGACGAAATGCATAACACCAAGCCTTACTGTCTTTGCAAGGAGAGTTCGAGATGATCAGCAATTATTCAGATCGCACTGTCATCACAGCCACACATTCCTGGTTGGGGGTCTACTATTATGTAAACGGAACAGCAGTGATTTGATTCACATGGTTTCCTCCTGAATTCTTTCCCAAGACAGCGGAGGACTGAAATTAGAGTTGTCCTTCTCTTAGATCGACTCCTCTTCCAGGTAACGAGCTTCATCTATCAGAGTAAGCTTACAGTATTTGGTATGCTCAAACTGCATCCCTTCTATGTACTGATTATGACCGTAAGCATTAAGTAGTAGTCGCCATAATTAGCGTTAAAAAGCGGACGATTGTTAAAAGTACATTCGAAATATATGTTTCTTGTAGTTTACCAATAATGTGTTCGATATATGATGATGACATTAATTGTATAAAATAAAAATAGTCTTCTTACTATTTTTTTTATAATATTCGATCTGTAAAAATTGTAGAAAACTTCATCTAACAAGGAATTTGCGTAATAGAGGGTCTTAGTGGTGAAGGTTTGACCTGGCGGGACCAAGAAATGTAGTATCCATGGTAGTAGCAATAGAATAAATTCTGATTGAACCGATTTCAAAATCAGCGCTCAAAGTATATTATATACTTTCATCACATCTATCAATTCTTCAATATCTAAGGTTTTCTATACCTGTCTAATTTGAATTGCTGAAAATAGTAACTTAGTTTTATTACTGTCAAATATCAGACTCTGGCACAAGGTTAATATCTTGTCACGATATAGCAAAATAGGTTTCATTAAAAAGGTTCATGGAAAAACATACCCTTTGTTCGCGCTAAGTATATATCATGTCTAAAGCAAGTAAGAGTTAAGACAAAGCTAAGTAGAATATATAAGTATTTATCAATCCACCCACGAGGATCGAATGTGGCACAAGGCCGTTTTAATGTGGGTATCCCCGAGCCCGTAGGCTCGGCCAAAAATATGGCCTTTCTTAACCCGCCTAGACGGGTTCAGGCCCTGTCAACCTCCCCGGACGCAACCTTGCCCTTCGGCAAAGCCTCGTCCGGGTTCCCCTCTGCTAATGCAGAGAGTTCGACAGTCGCCGAGGAATCTCTTGAACGTAAGCAGAATATATATATGAACTTTGAAACTTCAAAACTTATATGAGTCTTACAAACATATAGCATTGCAACAACGGTTCCCGTGCGATCACCGAAGTTAAGTAACGTCGTGCTTGGCCAGTACCTAGATGGGTGACCGCTTGGGAATATCAGATGCTATAAACTTGAATATACGGGTAGTATAATGGAACAATATTCCAATTTCAGTTGGTCTCGTTATATTCACTTGCACGTAAATAATTTCACCTCTTCTCCTCACATCTATGGGTTAATTAGTAAGACTTTTATCCGTAAATCATTATTATCTCCAAAAAGAATTCTTACAATAAATATTTATTGGCTTTAAATAAACTGCAAAATGTTGAGAAGCTATAGAAAACGAATCAAACCTTATATGATACTATTAAAATGTTGTCAGCTAGAACTAGGTAGTCCTCCAAATGGAATTTTGAGGTCAGGATGTAAGTGTAACCGAGAACTTTCTAAAAAATCTTCGCGTCGCACATAAATTGCAGTTTGCAGCATAATCTGTGAGTAGTGTATAAGATCTTTTTAAGTTTTCCCTATTTTGGGATAGTTCTTTCATGGTCGGCAATTCTCTGAAACACATGTGACCGTCTAACTTGAAAGAAATCCCAACAAAAAACTTACGTCACTTGGAACTTAATTCCCATATACTGAGCAAATAAACCATTGGTTTAATGGGCGGGTACACTGAACTCCACCTTACAAAGATCACTGAGGACTTTCTTCGGTTTGAATTCGCAAAGAGGTAAAACTGTAGTAAGAGTACTACCCTTCAGTTGTCGGACATTCTTCTACAGTCTTCACGAAAGGACTTGCCTGTTTCAAGCGGCCCTCGCCAATCACGGCAACAGACGTGGAGTCTCTTTCTAAATATGTGCCCGCGAAACTAAATCATGATCGTAATTATACTACGTGCTGACCTGAAGTACAACGCATAGAAAGCAAGCATAACCAGCTTTTGATGTGTTTATTGCGTCAAATGATCTTCATTTCGCTAGAATCTTTGTAATTTGATACAAGTCCAGTTATCCTTACCTATCATCGACGCATTTGTTGACTAAGATTTTAACAAAATCGGTACTTAGTAACATCTGTGCGTGTTATGAACGTCAGCACACATTGGCGAATCGCACGAGCCCATACCATGCAATTAAAAGCAAATATTTAACAAGTTGTGACAAAACAAAATAGTTCCCGGCCCGTCAGTGGCTGCCAATTTAAGCTGACATTTATACGTGGCACGCACACAGCTCAACTCACTCACCTTACGTGAATTTAACTTTTAGCCTAAAAGTAAATTTCTAATTAAATCCGTTATTAACAGTCGAAATTGGCCGATCAAATATCAAGTGTGAATAATTGTCTTCCGCTAATCAAACACAAAAAGAAACCACACTAAGCAACGAGAACTTAGTTCTGCGTGTAATATGTTTAATTTCATATCAGTTTCGACAGGTGTAAATGAATAAGTTTGCACTAATCGTCAGATGAATTAAACATGTAGAAATGGTAAGGCTGAAACAATTTAAGACTGATTAGATCTTGAATTTGTCTCTACATACATCATACCTTGCAAAACTGGGTTAATGTTTTTGACAGAATTTTGCTTTTTTGTTCCATTTATGAGAGCAAAGCTGGTTAGGAATTCTGCTCAGTTTAAAAATGTGAACGATCAGTACCTTTCATATTGAAACGTGGCTGTTTGGGCTTCTTTAACTGTAAAAAGAGTTTAAAAGGTGGGAAGCTTTCTCAATTAAAATGTATGGATTAGACGGAAAAAATTGAGGTTAGTTTTCATAGTCTCAGTATAGTGTTGATCTGAGCATTTGCGAGTTTTCGCTATGGCTCAACGGAGATAGAACTATCTTCCTGATGACATCGTTAAACCACGAAAAGCATACATTTTGAACACACACACACACACACACACACATTTGGACGAAGAGAGGGCATGGTATTGTTATATACAAAAACACAAGGGGTTGTACGTACCTGCAAAGAAAAGCGATACCTAAGGATTCAAATGAATTTTAAAAAATGAAAAATCTTTCTTAAAACATTTATTATACTTTTAATTTCAATCTAATACACTAAATGTAATATTACCAATAAGAAAAATGTTTTTTCTCTATTTTAAAATGAATTTAAACTGATTCAATTTTGTTTTTTAAATCGCTAAAAATTGTTGAATTTAGCCATAGTTATAATTCTTTCAGTAAAACATAATTCATTTATTAAAAAAAAATCAAAAATCAAATATAATTTCTGAAACTTTATTTGAAGATGTTTATTTTAATGCTGATTTAATCTTATTTGAAACAAATAGTATAACTTTTAGTTTAAAATATCACAGAAAAAGAAATTAACACAGAAATTTGTAATCAAATGGGCAGATAGTTAGCGATATAGATTCGTCTGTTTGCTTAGTTCTATTGAAATGAACAGATATTGGAGCCACCATTTGCATGTCATCATTTTTTTTGGATGGCTATGATTTATTTCCTCATTTCTTACGGATTATAAACTTGATAAAGGTTGAAAAATGGATAAATTAATGCATTGTGTTCGTAGTATGAAGAGAATAATGAACGCATTCAAATGTACGAAAAAAATTATTTCTACATTTAAAAGTAATAAAATCTATTTTGCAGCAGGTTAATTAAGAAAATTAGAAAATTTAAAAGTAAATAAGTGGTGATATTTCACTAAAAACTTTCCCTGAAATTGATTGTTTATGATTATTACCAAACCACATAATAATTATCGATGTATATTTATTTTTATATTTCTTGTCTCATCTGTTTGTGGGTGTATTAATCATTTACGAGTGACTAACTCGCTTGCTTCAATAATCTATACAAATAAAATTATTTTCCAAGCAAAATGTATCGTTTAATTAATCAGTTCATTTACTGCTGCATTTCTTAGGTTGCAGTCTTATTTGTTCAAGCCTTTCTTGTGAGACACTCAGATACCTTTGTCTATTAAGTGATCGTCTTCCTCCAACTTGGTATTGGAATACTTTTATTCGTCCCCATCTTTGTCGTTCTGTTGCTAATCTTTTTTCTTCTTAGAGATATGTCTACTTCATTTTCATATTAAACGCATAGAATTTTTAACATGAAAAGATAATGAGCAAAAATCGATTTATATAATACCAGGAGTAATTAATGAATCATAGAAACCACTGAAAGCTTAAAAATATAAAGGGAACGGGTTAATTAAACTGTTTATTGGCCTCTATTTTAGTTTTGAATTCTTTATCTACGCTTTATTGAATCTCAAGACATTATTTTAAAACTTTTGTTTCATTGTAACTCACTATTAAAACATTCTACCAATTACCGTCACTTTTGACGGCACGTGCACACTAGTTTTCAAAATAAATCACTAAACTTCATTTTCTATTTTTGAAATATTAGCTTCTAAAACATTTATTATTGAATAATTCATTGCTACTTTGAATATTGGAACCATTACATAATACCATCTATGTTTTGCTTCATGTCAACATGAGGCAGTATTATATAAAACAGACTTATGCTATGTTGTCTTGATAAAATAACCTGAAGAAACTGCAATGTTATTGGCTCTGACCTTGCATCTCGGCTCTGGTCACTTTTACAACGCCGTAATATTGCTCCCCTGCGCCGTTTCGTTAAATATTTTCATCGAAATTGTTTTGATAAACTTTCATCTTTAAATTTTACATATGGGAACTAAGTAGGACTTCTTTTCTTTTTAAACAATTCACCCCAAGTAAGGCAGGAGTGCCACTAGCACACAAGGGGTTACAGAGGATTGAGAACAAGAGTAATGAGGCGTGTTTGAGGAAAGGCTACAGAGAAGGACGGGGAACAAAGTCAAAATATCAGAAGATATTACATTTGAATATTTAAAGATTACAGTTATCAGAGAAGTGAGCATGAGGAAGGGATTTCCATAGACGGGAAATGCGAGAGAAGAAACTGTTTGAGTTGAAGAGACGGTTACATTTAACCGTTTTGACAGTGAAAGGGTGGGACCGAGATGCCAGCCTTGTAGCTCACTTAAATTCGTGCAGCCTGGCAAACAGCTAAAGTAGCGCGTCAGAACAGTTGCCGTGAAAATACATGTAGAAGAGACAGAGGGAAGCCATGGCACGCCTGTGAGAAAGTGACTGTAGACGAGAAACCAGATCAGGACCTATTACATTGCGTATTCGTCTCTGGATTTTGTCGAGGACGTCGAGACGTATAGCAGGGGCACCACACCATATATGACAGTAATATTCCATGCAAGAACGAATAGAGAATTGAAGTAAGAATGTATGTTTTGGTGTAAGGAATATAGTGGATCAGTAATTATGGCTAGTTAAGTTTAAGTATAAAACAGATTATAACCAGCCTTCCACATTCCTCCTTCTGGCCTTGAACCGCATTTTTGTATTTTACAAAATAAATATTACTTTTCTCTTTGATACCTAGATATTACGAATTTCAATGCAATACTACATTGGTCTCATCATTTTTACAGTTGAAATGGCTAGATATAACCGTAAATTCTATGCTAAAATTTTCTAACACTTTGTGGTACTCTTTTCCGGCTTCTTGTTTTAAGACAAATTTGATCTTCAAAAATTTATCGTCTCTCTTCTTAATTCTTGTTCTTTTATTGTCCTCTCTCCGAAATAATGTTTAATTTTTCTCTTATTCTTTGACGCTTAAAATCCCTTTGCGTCTTAGTGGCTTTATTACTTTGTTTGAGGTGAAATGATAAAAAAGTTGAGATATAAAATTAAATTCAACTCTAATGAATGACGTTGTGTTTCCTCAACACTGGTTTTCTATGTAACGCATCTGTACGCTATGCTCCCTGTGCCGCGCCAGGAAATTTTTCTCCCCGGAATCGATCCTCCAGATCTACAAATCAACAATTAGCCCTTGCATGGAGTATTGCTGCCATATATGGTATGGTGCCCCTTCTGTTTGCCTCGGGGTTCTTGATAGGCTCCAGAGGTGGATATGCAATATAACTGGCTCTGTTCTGGCATCTCGTCTACAGCTACTTCCTCACAGATGTGCCGTCGCCTCTCTCTGTCTGTTCTACAAATACTTTCATGGTAATTACTCCGAGGAGCTGCATTCGCTAGTTCCCAGACTTCACGAGTTCAAGCTCCCTACGGGGCTGGCACCTCACCCCTTCACTGTCGAAAACTCCTAAATGTAGCCGTCTCTAATACTCTAATAGCTTCATGTCTCGCACCTCTCGCCTGTGGAACTCGCTTCCCTATTCCAGTTTCCTTGAGAGCTATAATCTCCAGCTATTCAAGTGTAATGTCAATCGACATCTCCAGTTGTCTTGATCTATCCACTACCCTTCTACTCATACTCTCTATCTATCACTCGTATCTGATCTCGCTCTATATTTTCTGTAACCCCTTGCGTCCTAGTGGCTTCCCGCCTTGCTTGGGGTGAAATGCTTAAAAAAAATATTTACAGATAATAACTCTGTGGATGATTTGAATATTATTGTTTCAAAGAAGCGTGTTGAATGGACGCATATTGCGTGTTGAATGGACACAATATATCAGAAGACGCATTTGTGTGTCGTCTGGCAAGAAATGGAAATGTTTCATTTATTTTGTAGAACTCTTAACTCATATTTGCTTATTTAATTTATTTTGTTCTGATTTGACTTTTTGTTAGCCTTAATTTACTTTCCATTATTATTTTTTGCGGGACTTAAAGACCTTCGGCTGAAGTTGATTCTCTTCATTTCACACTAATACCCTTGGAAAAGGTATGCATGCTCTTCTTTCTACACCCACTCTCATCGCAGGTGGTATCGTATTGCTTTCATGGCCACCAGAGTTAACGGGTTAATAATATGTGAGTGAGCACTTGGCTAAGCTACAATTACACTGACTTGTCACGGTGTAACAGCGTTGAAGTAACAAAAACAGGCATCGAAATCTGGTTCAATACATGTATTTCGTCTTTTTCCTTCATTCTTATATTACTTTTTGTTTAGTTTTTAGGCCGATCAGTCTTTTCAGTTACAACTCGACAGCAGCGCATCGATCTTCTTTAAGTATTTTCATCTGCTGAAAGAAGACCGTAGCAGGATCTCTCACCTCCCCGACATGTTGATTGCAAAGACATCCATCCATCCTGTCGGCTGGTGATGCAGACTGGTAGTCAGCATTTCCGACCGGGGCGAGCAGCGGGTGAGGAAGCTGTCGATAAACAGCGTGGTTAGAAGATAAAGAAATAGAGACGACAAGAAATCGAGCGAGAGACACACAATCTATCACCATTGAGGTGTTCACCTCACTGCACAAGGTTTACCGAAATAGAACATTGAAGGAAACTATGTTCGATTTAATACGGATGATCTACTCGAATAGACTGGCCTAAAGGAATATCTTATTCCCAAGACACACAGACGTTTCTGTATATCTGTAGAATCGCGTGTACGGATAATGGACACACACACAAACACACATTCTCTTTCTTTCTCCCTCTCTCTCACACACAGACAAACATATATATATATATATATATATATATATATATATATATGTGTGTGTGTGTGTGTATATGTATGTATGTATGTATGTGTGTGTGTTTGTGTGTTTGTGTGTAAAAAGAGACTAAAGGAAAAACTATACTTAGCCGAAGATGACGAGAGATGACGAAACGCGTCGGCAAAGTATAGTTTTGTTTTGCTCTCTCCTTCTCTCTCCCTCTCTCTCTCTCGCTCTCTTTTTATTCATTTTGTCACTTCTACAAATACAGTACATCTGAGAATATTTACACACACACACACACACACACACACACACACACACACACACACACATATATATATATGTATGTGTATGTGTATGTATATGTCTCTGTGCGTGTTTCAATGCACGGCCACACGTACACATAATTGCACATATATCCACACACGGAAGTATATATATGCGGTTGTTGGACTATCTCTCTTTCTCTCTCTCTCTCTCACACACACACACACACTCACACACGCAGTGATTAACTAAGCATAGCTTAGATATGACACAGGCGGTAAGTATGGAGCACCCAATGAGGTTTGAACTCACTACTTAGTTGTAAATGAGCTGCAGGTTAAGCTTATTAACCATTAAATCACGTCGAAGTACCCAACACATACTGCTGTTCATAAATATAGTCAGTTACACACTTCAGTGCGATCTTCAGTCCAAGTTGACACTTTCTATCTATCTATCTATCTATCTATATATATATATATATATATATATATATATATATATATATATATATATATATATATATATATATATATATATATATATATATATATATATATATATGAATATATATATATATGTATGTGTGTGTGTTTATCTCCATTCAGCGGTACACGCATGTTTCAGGCGGATTGGGCATTTCGTCACGATGGACAGAGTAGTGGCCAACCACGATTCCTTAATAATCATGACCAGATACATTTTATTAGAGTTGTTTATCGGTAACAAACAAATCAGAGCCGCATTTAATACAGGAGGAGGTGTACTTGATGCGCGTACCTAGCAGGTTAGTGATCTTTAGCTTCCATGGGATATGGGAGCAGTAGACCCACCAGTGTGCTCCTATTATCACCCCGTCACCGGACACAGCACTTCACATGAGGGAATATTATCGAGAACTGGACTTGGGGGCGGGGGATGGTAACAGGATGCGTGGCCCGAGGAATCACACTTGTCTTTGTTTCCGGTTGATGTAAGGGTGCAGACTCCAGATGCCAAAAAAAAAAAAAAAACATTGTGTAGTTTGAGCTGATTCGATACTAGTGCGTTCATATCGCATGGGTAGCCCTATTATGCATTTACACGCGCTCCTCAAATAACTGTACTTTTTATGCATTTTGCATTATGACATTTACAGTTCAAGTTTGCAAACTATTATATTTTAAGTAAAGAAAATCATAGCTAAATAAAGATGTTTTCAATTTAATACAAACACAAGAATTAATAATATTAAACAGGATATAAATCTATGGTGAGCTGATGTCAAAAATGCTAAAAAAAATTGTGTCCTTGAAACGTTGATTCAGAAAAATCTGCAAAGTAATCATTCGTTATATATGTTTCTCCGTGCGAAAAAATAGCTTCATCGATTACCAGTATGCATTCAAGCCCACACAGTTGTTCACGGAGATAATGGAAGTACGCAACTGAGGGTGGGGATAGAGGGTCAAAAACATAACAGAACCCCATGAGATGAGTCTGTTGATTTGCCCCCCAAACGTCATTAATTACTGAGTGCTAAGAGGCCTACCCGTAATAATGCTGCAAGTAAACGGTATCCAGTAGACCCTATTAACATACCTGGATCCCTATTTACCCTGCTCTATGCTGTGTATGACAATGCAAAATCGATCTTATCGTTCCTCTCTGCAGGAATGAATTTGGTCTGTTGAAGTTAATGTTAATTTGATCACTGTTGCGGAGAAGTTGTAGAGAGCTGTGATTGTCCACATCCGGGAGGGACACGGCAAAGAGAAGAAGAAGAAGCTGCCAAAAACTAGTGGTTCCAGTAATTTCAAAAAACTGAAAAATATTGCTCGGAAAATCAAAGACTGGATTATATATATATATATATATATATATATATATATATATATATATATATATGGTTGGATAGATGTGAGCTTGTGACCCTGGGTTTCAAAAGGGTGAAGCCCAGGGTCACAAGCTCACATCTATCCAACCATATATGTTAGTTCTATCTCTGATATTGAGCGCTTTCTAATAAGTACCGCGCATATAATATATAAATAATTATACATATATATATATATTTATTTATATTTATATACACACACTTTTCACACACACACACACACACACACACACACACACACACACACACACACACACACACACACACATATATATATATATATATATATATATGTATATGATGATATATAATTTATATATCAAGAACAAAAGAAGAATATTCGTGGAAAAAGTATGACAAAGTGGAAAAAGTTGTCTTCTTAGGCGTTTCCTCCTTTAGGATCAATTGGACTAAATTTACACGGGAGAAACGCCAAGGAATCTAAATAAAAGTTTATATGAACACAAAAGGGACATTTTATAACACCACACATTAAATGCATTAGTTGCTCATCGTAACGTGCCTGACCACAATTTTGGCATTAAAAATTCGACAGTAATCAAAGGAGAAAACAATTCATCCCGACGAAAATATCTAGAGAGTGCCTTGATCGCAAGGTTATCTATAATAAATTTCCACATAGGCTCTTACATAATTTCACCATTCCTTGTATAATTTCAGTTATCTCTAGGAACACGCCAGACATACCGCCTATAGTTCATCCAAAATAGCTTTAGTTTTGTCTCAACCGGCGATAAAACCTTTTGCTAGAACGTTTTTAGCTCATGAATATGAGATTTGGTATAGTTGAGCCGAGCTTGTTAATTCTTTTTCGTAAGCAGTGGCATTATGTTATGAAAACCGGCATCGTTCAGATTTTTTCACATTGTAGACGTGTTCACAATGATTTCGACATTGGCCAGGAAGCTATAGAGAACTACAAAGGTGACAGTTGAATTCGCCTGTGCTTACCGAACCTAATGTCTATTTGCACTTGTACTTATTTTTCGCGGACGGACACTTTTTGATTGCGATGCCTTCATACCAAAGGTCTTCCATTTATAAATAATTTGTCACACGGTGGGGATATGCACTCTAAATTGTTTTGATAGCTTTTTATAGCCTTCTCCATCATTATAAGCTTCAACTATATGATTTTTTAAATCTTCAGGAAGGTCTTTTGATCTTAGTATATTTATTTTAAATTTAATCCCTAACTGAACAATTTTGCGTACACCGTGGTTGATTGCGGTATACAGATCTTGCCAAAAAATGAACATGTCACATTTTGATTTTTACACGTGCACAAAAAATATGTGCATTGCTAACCATGTCAAAAAATAGAGCGTGTAAATGTAAGTGTTCACTTACTTTTGCACATCTTAATTTTTATTTTTATTCCAGCTTGATAAAAATTCGTGAAAGTCGTAATTCGTTTAATAAAGTTTTTTTTTCTTAATGAATACATAGGTTAATAAAGATTTGTTGATTATCCGGAAAAAAGAGACAATTTAAAAAAATATTATCTTATGAGTTAACTTATGCAGCACTGCATATATGGTGATTAAAAAGTAACTCCTTATTTTATATATGAGTGGCCAACCAGAAGTCCTGATTTAACACCCAGTGACTTTTTTCTTTGGGGTTGGTTAAAGGAGCAAGTCTACTATACCGAACTAAAACTTTGAAGAACTTGAAGGGCGAATACAAGAAGTTATGTCTTCCATACCACAAGAGTTCCTGGTGAAATCAATTGATGCGATTCCTGACTGGCTCGAGAAGCTTGGTAGCGAAATCTGATGCCCATATCGAAGTTTAAATAAAACATCGTGATAAACGCTTTCCTCTCACATCCATTACTTGTAAAAATTATAATGAATAAATAAATTGTAAATATTTTAAAATGGGGAGTCATTTCCAATCATCCTGCATATGTGTAAAATATATACATATAACTAAAATATATTTGCAAAAGTGAAATATGAAGAAAAACAAAGGAAAACTTATCCCGCCTAAGACAAATTTTCCTTTCGTTTTTGTTTTCATATATATATATATATATATATATATATATATATATATATATATATATATATATATATATAAGTGTATGAATAACACACACACACGCGCACATATATATAAAACATTATGAATTAAAATAACAACACATAGTAATTTAATATACGTAAGATTTAACATTTGTCCAGCAAAACAATTTTTTACATTAAATTACTCAGTTTCTCTTTCTAACAATGATAATATTAATAAAATAATTGTTGTGAACTTTCAATATTTTCGACACAATAATAGATAGATAGATAGATAGATAGATAGATAGATTATATTTGTAAACATGAATTATATATTATATTTGTAATGTCTAAGTCATCTTGTTAGTATTTTCATCTGGTGACAATTCAGTAAAATAATAGTATTAATAATACATGCATATATATATATATATATATATATATATTTACAGTGCGTAGCAAAAGTATTTAACACATTGTTTTTTTATAAATTTCACAATTAAAAATTGTTCAATTTTAATGTATATTGTCCAACTAAACATAAAGGAAAATTGAGAAACATTGTTTTTATGTACTTTTATTGCCAATTATCAAATCTGACTGCGTGCAGAAATATTCAATATGATTTGTTAATATTTAGTAGCATATCCTCTGTTCTGCGTTACAGCCTCTAGTATTCTTTTCTGTAGTGTTCAACGAACTTCTGGCATAATTTTTCTCAATTTTCCTTTATATTTACTTAGACAATATTCATTAAAAATATCTGAAGTATCATTCAAACTGAACATTTTTTTATTGTGAAAATTATAAAAAACCATGTGTTAAATGCTTTTGCAACCCACTGTATATATGTATATATATATATATATATATATATATATATATATATATATATATATATATACATATATATATATACATACATACATATATATATATATATATATATATATATATATATATATACATACATATATATATATATATATACATATAGATATATATATATATATATATATACATACATATATATATATATATACATACATATATATATATATATATATATATATTTATATATATATATATATATATATATACATACATATATATATATATATATATACATACATATATATATATATATATATATATATATATATATATATATATATATATATATATATATATATATATTTATATATTGGGGGATAAATATTATCATGGAATTTTTTAATTAACATTGTTATAACTTATGAAAAACTTAATACGTGCGATATGTCTACACCAGTGCATAATATTGCAATACACACACAAAAAAAAAACAGTTAGAAAATTGTGTTATAAATGAAATTATGTGTTATTTATAAAATTTCCAGGTGAAAAAATATTCGTACAAAATATGTCTTTACTATTAAAAAGGCTTAAATTGCATTTATTTACATAATTCTTTGTAAGATTTTACAAGTATATTATTATCGGAACAATCTTGAACATTCCGCAAATCATTTCTTATCGCCGCTCACAAATCATCCGCAATAATTATCATCATGGGGAAAGGCAACGAACTATCAAATTCGCAAAAAGAATTGATCATCAAACATTGGAAAGAAGGCAAAAGCTATAGGAAAATAGCAGATATCCTGAATATACCATTTACTTCTATTATATTAACTGTTGAGAACAAATCGAGATCTGGTGCATCACACAAGATTTGTCCCAGATCAATGAGAAGAATTCAGCACAAAATTCAAGAAAATCCAATGACTACTCGGAGAGAAATACAAGAAGAATTAAAAGCATCAGGTATTATTGTTACGAAGCGGACAATAAGCAATGAACTTCCTAGAAGTCAACTAAGGTCGCGTTCTCCAAGAAAAACTCCATTACTATTAAAGAAACCAAGGGATGCTGAGTTAAAATTTGTTCGTGAGCATAAGAATACACTTGAATCATTTTGGGAAAATGTTTTATGGACAGATGGAGCAAAAATTGAATTATTTGTGCGTAATTCAAGGACACACGTCTGGTGAAAAACGGCACAGCCTTTGCTCAGAAAACGGTGAAATTTGGTGATGCAATATCATGGTTTAGAAATGTTCCTCTGCTTATGGTACGGGTTATTTAGATATAATAGATGATAGAAGGAATTCAAAAATATACCAAGATGTTTTGAACTCTAATTTGTTTGGGTAGGTATTAATGTTTAGAGAATTTGAGGCGTTTATTAAAAAATCAAGATAATAAAAGAGCTCCAAAAAGATTCTGGACATAAAGAGAATATGCAAAAAAGAATAGAATAAAATACTAACAAAACATTACAAATCATTGGTTAAAAGGTAGAAAAAGAGAATGATTGGTGTTGAATTGAGTAAGGAATATGCTACAAAGTGTCAAATAGCTATTATAATGTTGTACGAAGACAAATGTTTTAATTTCATAAATATAACACATTTTTCTAAATGTTTTTTTGCATTATGGCATGTTATAAAAAATATTGTATGTATTATAAAATTCTTTTATAAAATCTGTTAAATCAAAAATTCATAGTGTACGAATATTTCTTCCCCCATATATATATATATATATATATATATATATATATATATATATATATATATATATAAGAGAGGACGGAGTTTTTGAAAGTAATAGCCATCTCAAAATTAACCATATTCTCTGCTACACCCTGTATAACTGGATTAAAAAAAATAAGCTTACAATTAATACGGAAGGATTTTTTGAAATCTCTAGCTAATGCTGGATTTTTATTTTAATTCTCATAATTAATACCCGATTTTATTTTTTTTTAATTAATACAGCCATAATTTAACTACTACACTATTTAAAAATATTAAATCAGTTTCCGCCGACTTTAATACAATCACTTCCATGTAGACATTTGTAGATTGCATATAACACAGAAGAAATAAAGCATTGTGTAAAAAAAAAAAAAGAATAAAAATGTAGCTTAAATAACAAACACTGTAGTTGAGCTAATAATAAGTCATCAAAATTTGATGCATTTCAACTAAATTGAACTGGAGGTTTTAAAAATGAGATTTTCTCTTTCACTGCGAAGGTCAGTTACCTGCCTGTGCGCACATTAAGTAAATTAGCTCGATGGAGCAAACAGGAAATAACACCTGTGCACAGGTGAGTATTACTTATTCAGCTTAAAGATGAATAAGCAAAGCTCATAAAACAAATGCTTTGTATGTGCTGGCTAATATTGATAATGATGATAATAATGTTGATGGCAGTAGTAGTAGGAATAGTAGTAGTAGTAGTAGTAGTAGTAGTAGTAGTAGTAATAGTAGTAGTAGTAATAATAATAATAATAATGGTGATTAAAGAAACGTGGATTATGTGATCAGCCAGAGAAGAGGAAATTGCATACCAGAACAGTAATACAAATATGGAGGCAACGCAAAGTTCAGAAAGTAATTACGTATTACACTTCTATGGATTATGCGTCGACCAATCATGGCAGAACCAAGATTGAGGCTTACTACTTTATTGCATTGAAAACCTAGTTCCCGTACAGTCACCGAAGTTAAGCAAAATCGAGTCTGGTCATTAACTAGAGGGGTGACTGCTTGGGAATATCAGATGCGGGAAGCTTGGATGTCTAGTTGGTGTAATGGATAATTGTTAATCGAAGAACCGAGTTCCAATTGCGATCGTTATACTTACTTACATGCAAATACTTTTTGGAAAAGGAATGAATCCACCTCTTCTCCCAGCTATAGGTTAATTATTAAGGTTTTAGCACTAAATCATTAACATCTCTAAAACAATTCTTAGAATTAAAAAATCTGGCTTTAAATAACCTGCAATGGGTTGATAAACCGTTAAAAATAAACGAATCAATCAAAGAACCAAGGTTGATTGGTTTGAAACTTGCATATATCTTCTATCCAATAATGTGTCGTTTTCAGTGTATTTCAGAATTTAAGTGGAAAAATTCAACGAAGGAATCTATGTTACTTGTGAGTTTTTGATTGAGAAACGAACATTTTCCTTTTACCATCTACAGTAGACTTTTAAGTGGGAATGACAACCTGACATTTTTCAATTGTATTATTACAGGTGATGTAAACAGAAAATGTAAAAAAACAGTCGTTATCACCAATGAGAAACATTTATCAATAACGAAGCCAGGATTCTATCCCCAGATGTTCATCGTATGTGTCTGGTGAAATAGGAAATTTGCCGTCTATTACGATTAATTGGGACATGGAAGTAGTATCGCAAAAGATGCTTATTCGTAATAATTTGATCGTGTAAGTGAAGCATTTCATTGAAGGTGTATTGCTTTATTAAATGAAATGGTGCTGTTCTCTAGAATGACAAACACAAGAAGTAGAATGTATGGCGATGGTTAAATGTAAATAAATGGCAGAACTGCCCAACAAAATTGACAAAGTTTGCAGTAAACCACAAGAACAAGAAAAGCATAAAATAGGTCAACAAATAATATAACAATGCATTGGATTGAAGGGGATATTGGTTCTGATTTTGATAGGGAATGATGGCAAAACACTTTCCCCTCCCAAATTTATAGGCAAATGTACACAAATGCATGATGGGATTTAGTCCTGGCCAATAAAATAGGGTCCCGTTTTGTCTTGTGTCGGAGTCATAAAGCTACGTTACTGTTAATATGACTTGCATATATTTTTTGCTTTATATATATATATATATATATATATATATATATATATATATATTTCCTCTGTTCTTTTCTTTTTCTTATTATTGTAATTGTTTATAGCAAACTTTGTTAATTCTGTTTGTTGGGCAGTTCTGGCATTTATTTACATTTAACCCTGCCCACTCACCCTATAGGTTATGATCCCAGGACTAGACCTGCTTCAACGGTGATGAATCAAAATATTAAACCGAAAATAGCCTATTTTATTGGCCAGGAATAAATCATTTCTTTCAAATACAAGAACATTTTCTAAGTAAAAGAACATCTGGAACAAAAAAAAACAAAAAAAAAACAAGCTGTAAATAATGTTTTAAACTGTTTTTCGAGGAGAACCCCAGATTTTAAATTTTGAAGTTAAGCAGAATTTTAATGTGTTAAAATGTGGAGAAAGACGAAATATCAAAATAATATCATACAATAAAAATCACCAGGGAAGTAATGTTCTGGTTACAAAAAGCACTTAGTATCACATTTCAATCCTGACCACAATAAAGATGTCCGCAGAAATATTAGGTTGGTGCAAAAATAATGACGTAATAATGTCGTTTTTTGACTTTAAAAATACGTCAAAAAACGACATTATTACGTCATTATTTTTGCACCAACCTAATAGAAAACATACCAATATACTTCCAATTATTAGAAAGTTGTTTTCACAACATGAACAACAATGGTCTACTGATGAGGAAATTAAAAAATCTATTAAAATTAATAGAGAATAAAAAAGTATCACTTGTCATCGAATCTAAACTTTTGAAAATAGCTTACTTTCTCCCCGAAATCATTAAATTTTAATTTTAATGATGAAGTCTGGAATTAGAAATGCAACAACAAAAAACTTGGGTTTATCACGCATTGATACGCTATGGAAGCAAAATGTAGCCATAAAAGCTCACATACAAACAGATGTATGCTAATAGGATCCATTATGGTGAAAGTATTAATGAACATTATATTAACTAGACTCTCCTCGTTTTATGAAAGTCAAATCCTCACAACCCAGTTTTTTTTTCTTCTGGCAAGGAGGTAATAGCTGCATATATATCACCAAACAACTCCGGGAAATTGCATACCACTACAATCGAACAATGTATACTTGCTAATGTCGACATCACAGCAGCATCTGACACCATTAAAGAACTACGTCTTCCCAGCCTTTAAAAATCGCCTTTCACGCCCCGAGTTTACTGATTGCATGGATCTAATAGAGGAACTTTATCAGCCCACAAAATTGTACATACCCGTAGAAATATTTCAAACATCTAGAGTAATGCAACAAGGTGTAAATAAGAGCCCCAGTCTATTTAATCTTTTAATAGACTATACATTGCGTATTTATGTACATTTATATCTTCCTATGTTTACTAATTGCTTTATATATACGTTTTAAGTACAAGTAATTTTTATTGGTCATATAATCGCCGTCATACTTAATTTTCAATTGTTTACTTTAATAATATTTTACTAGTATCCACACCAATTATGTCCTATTTTAGATGGGATGAAGGCCTCAGTCAAAACAGGTGAATATAGCTGAAGTTACATTGCTAAATATCTGTAACTTCGTATCGTACATAACAGATGAAAACATGAAGAAAAGCGTGATAAAGGAAAAGAAAAAGATGCAAAAGGAAAATGAGGTCAAGGAAAAGAAAACGACGTAAAGAAAAAATGAGGTAAACGAAAAATGAAATAAAGGAAAAGAAATCGTAGCAAAGGAAAACGAATGTAACGGCGAAACGAGGTAATGGAGGAACGTGTAAAAGGTAAAGGAAAATGGAGTAAAGGAAAAACGAGGTAAAGGAGAAATGTGGTAAAGGAAAATTGAGGTAAAGAAAAAATGACAGAAAGGAAAAGTAAACGAGGTAAAGAAAAAGAAGATCAAGGAATAACGAGGTAAAACAAAAATGAGCGGAAGAAAAATAAAACGAGGTAAAGGAAAAATGAGTTAAATGAAAAGAAAATGAGGTAAAGGAAAATGAGGTCAAGAAAAAATGAGATAAAAGAAAATTACGTAATATTACTTGAGGTGTATGAATAACGAGGTAAAGGAAAAATGAGGTAAAACGAAAAGTTGTAAATGAAAATAAAACGAGGTAACGGAAACATGAGATAAAAGAAACGAAAACAAGGCAAGGGAACAAAGTAAAAGGGTTAAAAGAAAAAAAAAACTAGGTGGAGGAAAAGTGTTATAAAGGAAAAGAAAAAGATAATATATGAAAAAATGAGGTAAAGGAAAACGAGGTAAAAGAAAAGGAAAAATGTGATGAAGGAAAAGAAAACGAGCTAAAGGAAAATGAGGTAAGTTAAAAACGAGGTAAGAAGGTATAGTGAGACCGGAACTACCTACACAATAGACTCTTCCAGGTCTATATTAAGTATGCGACACAACACTCTAGAGACAGAGAGAGAGAGAGAGGCAGTGAGAGCCGCGTACGACTACCAGTATTGGACACTAACATATAGTAAGCTCCGCTTACACTATCTCTGTAACCTGTTGTTAATATATCTTTCTTACATCTAATCCGTGTTCCGTGTTTTCCTTCTGTGGTCTCGACTTTGGCCCCACATCTGTGGCGACGAGGATTCGAGAAACGCACTCACGGCGAAACCTCAATATCTTACCAGTTCCACATCTGTGTCGACGAAGAATTCGAGAAACGCATTCACGTCGAAAACCGTAATACCTTGCCAGTCCCACAACAGTGGCGACAGAAAGATTCGAGAATTTCGTCTCACCATATCAATAGCGAGAGAGTACTCGAAAAATACACAAACTCCACGCGTTCCCACAGCAGTGTTGAACGAGAAATGAAGCTGGTATTACTACATTAGCGATTTAAACGCAACACCCAGCGTCTACATATAAAAAAAATATATATTCCGATACCAAACAGCAGTGATTCGACATCTACGGAATATTAAAGTCTGTCCAAATAACATTACGAGTACGATTTCTTACACACCCACACAGAGAAAAAACAGTTTGTTCGTAAAACAAATTGACAACACAAGAGCAGAAGTACTACCATTGTACTCAAGTTTTCGAAAAAAACTAAAAATTTTTATGTAACTGAGTTGAACTCGGGCATAATATTATTCTCCCCTCAAATTCACTGAGGTGAGTTTTCTCTTTTTGTACCTCTATATAAAAAAAACAATGCATAAGTGTGGTGAAAATTGATACAATTACGTTAAAATTAACGGAACCACGGAATTTCAAAAAAGCTAAACACATAATTAGTTTAGATGAACTAATTATCTCTCCATATTTTATTTTTTTGTAAAAGAAAAAAAAAGAAAAAAAATCCAAGATTTTTTGTGTACCTCCCCTTGGTACACGGGTTTCAAAGCAACAAAAAAGCGTCTGCCTAAATATGGAAGATTTTCAAAAAGTAATTGCCCAAATGCTAAAAGTAAATTTGGATCAGCAACAAAAATCAGAAGAAAGACAACAACAACTATTTTTGGAATTACATAAACAACAAATGGAATTCCAACGAATTACGCTTCAGAATGCTGAACTACAACAGAAACAACTTAAAGAATTACTCGTAAATGCATTAAAAGGCTCAAACTCTGAAAAAGATACAATATTCTCCCAGAGTACAATCTACAATTCAATGGAAACCTTTGAATACGTACGAGAGAACGACAAAACGTTCGAGGCATTTTACAGGCGCTACGAAGATATTTTCAACATAGACTGTGAACAATGGCCCAGTAAAAAAAAAGTACGTCTACTATTGAGAAAACTGGTAACTACAGAACATAGTAGGTTCGTAGACTTCATACTACCCAAGAAAACGACTGACTTGGATTTTTCAGAGACTATTAAGCTCCTATGGGAACTATTCGGGCCTAACACAACCTTGTTCCACAAACGTTGGAAATGTCTGAACACAGTCAAAGACAACCAGCAAGATTTTCTAACGTTTGCAGCAGCGGTAAACAAGCTCTGTAATGATTTTAAACTAGCCGAACTGACTGTCGATAATTTTAAGTGCTTAATTTTCGCACAAGGTCTAGTATCAGCAGAAGACGCCGAAGTCAGACGACGGGTCAGACGACCAAGCTTGAGAACGAACAAGGATTGACTCTCCAAAAACTGGCAGAGGACTGTCAAAGAGTAATATCTGTAAAATGTGACTCAAACACTATCGAGGAATCAGGTGTGGCTCAGATTAATAAAATCAGAAGCAAGTCTACCTCCTATTCCCCTCAAAAAGACAAAAGGCAAATCTCATGTCCTAAATTCCGCAGTAACCAAAACCCAAATAGGTTAAAGAAACCGCCCGGACCATGTTACCATTGTGGTAAATGGCATTGGATTAAATTCTGTCCAGTTAAGAACAAAAAATATTGCAAAAATTGCAATAAAAGTGGGCATACATTAACTTCGTGCTGGTACGCCAACAGAACGAGAAAACCAAAAATAAAATTAGGTAGGCTCAATCTGACAATATTGTCGATAGGAATTTAAGAAAATATGTAACTGTGGATATTTTCAATAAGTCCATTAAATTCCAGCTTGAACTCGGGTTCCGATCTTTCAACCATTGACAGGCGTACTTGGCGAAAATTAAACAAGCCGACCTTATTAAAAACGGATAAAACAGCAAAATCCGTAACTGGCGAAAAGATTAACATTTTAGGCGAGATAATACTTACAATAACATTAAATGGAGTTACCAAAAAGCTCAAAGCCTACGTATAACTTATTTGGAACAGATTGGATAGAAAAATTCAATCTTTGGGATTGCCCAATGAGTACATTTTGTCGCAAGATACAAAGTACAACGTCCAATTTGGTAAATCTAAAAAAGGAACTCAAACAACAATTTCCCCAGGTTTTTTTCTGGCGGCCTTGGGAAATGTACTAAAATGAAAGCTAAGTTCAAGGTGAAGGACGGTGCACAACCGGTATTCAAAAAGAAACGGAATGTCCCTTTCGCTGCTCTAGAGCAAATCAATAAAGAGTTAGATAGACTCGAACAAGCAGGTATTCTGTCAAAAACAGATTTCAGCGAGTGGGCAGCACCTACGGTCTACGTAAAAAAGAAGTCCAATCAAATAAGAGTATACGCAGATTTTTCCACAGGGTTAAACGATGCCTTGCAAGATCACTACTATCCTCTCCCAAGCCCTGACGAAATTTTCAATAAACTCAATGGTGGAAATTTTTTTTCTAAAATCGACCTCTCGGACGCATACCTTCAGATAGAGGTGGAAGAAGAAAGTTCCAAATTGCTCTGCATAAACACCCATAGAGGGTTGTACAAATACAATAGACTGACTTTTGGAGTAAAGGTTGTGCCTGCAATTTTCCAGCAGGTCATGGACGCCTTGCTGGGCGATCTTGACTACGCCACAGCCTATTTGGATGATATACTAGTTACTAGTAAAACTACGGCAGAGCACCGGAAATATATAATAAACGTATTCGAAAAGACACAAGAATACGGATTTAAGGTTAAGGAGGCAAAGTGTGACTTTTTCTTACCAGAGATTAAATACTTAGGGCACATCATAAAGATGGTCGTCGGCCGGATCCAGAAAGAGCCAACGCGATCAGAAACATACCGGTCCCAGATAACGTTCAAGCGTTACAAAGCTTCCTCTGCCTAGCTAACTTTTACCAAGGGTTCATTAAGAACATGAAAAATTTGAGAGGGCCTCTCAACCATCTTTTAAAAAAAAAAACAAACCATGGTCATGGACCCCGGAATGCCAAGAGGCATTCGAGAAGATCAAGAAAACTCTTACTTCAGACCTCTCCCTCAACCATTACGACCCTAGTCTCGACATCATAGTCGCAAGTGATGCAAGCTCATACGGCATTGGTGCTTGCATTCTGCATAAACTGCCAGATGGTTCGCGAAAAGCTGTGGTTCATGCATCAAGATTTCTACTTCCAGCTAAGAAACAATAAATCCCAAGAAGAAAATGTATTAACAGTTTTATTTTTTCTCTCCTTTTCAAAAAGAAAACTCTTGGAAGGAGGGTATTGTGAGACCGGAACTACCTGCACAATAGACTCTTCCAGGTCTATATTAAGTATGCGACACAACACTCTAGAAACAGGGAGAGAGAGACAGACAGACATTGAGAGCCGCGTACGACTACCAGTATTGGACACTAACATATAGTAATCTCCGCTTACACTATCTCTGCAACCTGTTGTTAATATATCTTTCTTACATCTAATCCGTGTTCCGTGTTTTCCTTCTGTGGTCTCGACTTTGGCCCCACATCAGAAGGTAAGAATACGAGGGCAAGGAAAACGAAGTACAAGAAGCATGATTTAAAGGAAAATAAAACGAGTTAAAGGAAAAAAGCGGTAAATGAAAAGAAAATGAGGTAAAGAAGTATAAGATTAAGGAAAACAGAAAAATGAGGTAAATGAAATTGGAAGTAAAACAAAAAGGGGGTAAAGAAAATAAATTGACGTAAAGGATAAAAGTGATAAAGGAAAAGCGAGGTAACTGAAAAATGAGTTAATGGAATCGAGGTGAAGGAAAATGAGATAAGGGGAAACAAGGTAAAGGAAAAACGAGGTAAAAGAAAAAATGAGAGAATAGGAAAATGTGGCAAAGGAAAATGTAAAACCAGGTAAAGTAAAATTCTAATAAAAGAAAAGAAAACGAGGTAAAGGAAAATAAGGTAAAGGAAAATAAAACGAAGTAAATGAAAAATGGGCTAAAAGAAAAGAAAACGAGGTAAATGAAAAATGAGATAACGAAAAAACGAGGTAATGAAAAATGAGATAAAGGAAAAATGAAGTAAATGAAAAACTAGGTAAAGGAAGAGCGTAATAAAGGAAAAGACAAACGTTGTAAATGAAAAAGGCGGTAAAGTTTAATAAAAGAAAAGAAAATGATCCAAAGGAACAGTGAGATAAAGGGAAAGAAATCATGGTTAAGGAACAATGAGGTAAAGGAAAAGAAAACGAGGTAAAGGAAAAGAAAACGAGGTAAAGGAAAAGAAAACGAGGTAATGGAAAATGAGGTAAAGAAAAAACGAGATAAAGAAAAATGCGGATGAGGAAAAATGAGATAATGGATAAACGAGGTAGATGTAAAACGAGGTAACGGAAAATGAGATAAAGGATAAGCGAGGTAAAGCTAAAACCAGGTAACGGAAAAATGAGATAAAGGATAAACAAGGTAACGGTAAAACGAGGTAACGGAAAATGAGATAAAGGATAAACGAGGTAGAGGGAAAACGAGGTAACGGAAAAATGAGATAAAGGAAAAGAAAACGAGGTAAAGGAAAAATGAGGTGAAGAAAAATGCAGTAAATGAAAACGGTGTAATGGAAAAATATAGAGAGAGATGGAATAAGCAGTGGATAGAGACAGGCTTGCCTGTAGATTGTGTGAAATATTGAAAAAAAGAACATAGGCGCCAAAATTATATTAAATAAAAAACCTTATTTGCTGAGATACTGTAAAAGATAGATAATAGCGACGAAATATTTGTGAATTATTCCTTATTCGCATTCAGGTTTGTAAAAGATTTACATAAGACCATAGACGGTCAATAACGATTGGAAGAGATAAGGAAGATAATGAGAAGATACACGCAAAGAAAAGAGTAGATGCATGTGATGATGTTCAATCATTTTTTGCTGTTCTTCACCCAATACAAAGCTGAAGTGCAACTAAAAAAGTGAATTCTGCTACTTTGATAAGATATTGATACTGTTTCTTGGTTTCATTCCGTTCTTATTCATTTTAATCTTTCTCTTTTCTTTTTAATTTCTTCATTTTTTCCATTTGCTCTCTTTCGTTGTTCAAAATCACCTTTTCTTAAATAGCATTAAATAGAGCCTTTATGACGTCGCCACATGTTGGTCAAGTGTCTTTTTAATAAAAAGTATAATCAACCTTAGCACACAGCTGTAAATATAGGACACCTAGTGAGGGAAACATTGACCAAGCATAGCTTGAAACAAGTTTTAGTTTGGTTTAGGTTGCTTAACGGCATATTGACATTTTCAGGTTATTTAATGACGAATTAACGTTTTGATAAATAAAAAAATAATAGGTATGATTTGCACGAAAGTCCAAAATGTAAACACAGGTTTGGTTTACACGTGAGTTCAAAAGGCAAACGTAGGTTTGCTATGTACGTGAGTCAAAAAGTTTAACAAACACAGGTTTGGTTTACACGAGAGTCCAAAAAATAAACATAGCTTTGGCTTTCACAACAGTCCAAAAGGTAAAAATAGGTTTGGTTTACACGTGAGACCAAAAAATAAACATAGGTTTGGTTTCCACGTCAATCCAAAAGGTAAACAGGTTTGGTTTCCACGAAAGTTCAAAAGGTAAACATAGGTTTGGTTTGCACGAGAGTCCAAAATTTTGATCCAGATATTGTAAATAGGTGTCTTTTTTTTTGGGGGGGGTTACTCCTCAACACAGGAATGCAATCAGCATATTCTTGCTACGAACCAACTGGACGGCAAAAACAAAGCCAGAAATATGTGCTACATAGTGAGGATTAACCTCACTGCCCAGTAATAATAGACAACCTTCTTCGTTCTTATCCTCTGTGCCAACACAATTACATCCTTTGTAGCATTTAGTACATTTTTTTTCTATAGCTCCTAAAACCTGCTCTACTATCCATCTACACATGATGGTTAGATAGATTATGCACTGTTTTCCTATGTGTCTCTTGCTTTCGATACGTATAACATGTCTTTTCTCATTAAATGTCCCAGATGTTTCCACTGTCTCTTTTTGTTTCCATTTTCTTTAAAAATCTTTGCTCACATATTACGGTTAATTGTATTCTCAGCATCTTTCTGCAGAACCAAATTTCTGCTGCTTCTTTTCTTCATCTTTGATTAGATTTTACAGCATTAACTGCCATATAGGAGTAATGATTCTTTATCCCTTATTTCTTTCCGAAACGCCCAATGGATAATTTCAATTGTCAACACCAGTAGAAATTGAGCTAGTTCAGCTCATATCATAATAAGATAATAGTGGTTTCTAAAAGCATATGCCAGTAAAATTGATGCTGACGTTTCAAAACTGCTACTGATTAGATGTGAACTGAATACATGTCTTTTGTATACTTTTAGATCAAGATATGTTACGAATTGTGTGTTTGACTTCCTATTATATATTACGATGATTATGATAATCAGATATACTTTTAAATATTAGCTATATATTAGATTTCACTCTTAGAAAACGTTCTTTAAGAATATGGCTCATGTTCTAATTTGCATGGCCTGTAGCACATAAAATATTACCTCATTCTATTTTATAAATAACAGATTATATCCAGTCGATGTTGCTGTAGAGCAGTGTTTTTTTCACACCTAGAAGCAAATGAAAATATCATGGCCCACAGAGTCAAATATGTAAAAGGTATACATTTAAATGTTATGAAATAAAAGCATTGATTTTTAAAATACACACAAAAATACGAATTTACTTTATTTCAATGTTTCTGTTCAAGTCTTTGTGCAACTTATTTAGTATGAAACTTGTGCCTGTTTTTTTTTTTTTTTTTTCGAGATTTCTTCAATGTTTGGTCGAATATGTGATATGCACACCCTCATTTCTTCTTCAGTTGAGCGTAGCCTTTCGCTGTACCATCACTACTTCCACACACACATCCACACGCACACACATATATATGTATGCTGTAGCAATATTTCGCGGCATACTTAAGAGGATCACGTGGCACACTAACGTGTCGCGGCACGGCGGTTGTGAATCCCTGTTGTAGAAATATGATAAATATATAAATAGTGGTCATAGATATATTACTGAAATTTTATTAAGAGTCATCCGTTTGGGAATAAATAATCTGGAACGTTTCTAGAGACAATTTAACGGAAGATTGGTGATTCATAGAGCACTTATTCATCCAGCCAGTCTTAAAGACTATTTATAAGTAAGGTTCACGCTATACAATGCCCGGGAACCAGTTGAGGTAGATGGTTACGTTAAGGGTTAGTTTATACGGATAGAAGGGGAAGATAAAGATTAACTCTAGACTAGAACAGGTGAAGATTATAGTGCTCGGGAAAACATCCTCTTGGCTACACAGAGTAGTTGTTCGTAGGGAAGAAGTTTTTTGAGTGCAACTTACTTCTCGTCGATGGAATACAGATAGTGTAGTGAGTGGCTTGCCATATCTCGCCTGTGAGCGAGCGTGGAAAATAATTTTTCTCCAACAAGGACACGGAGACATTTTTGAACGCTCGCGGCATATCAACTTCTATGGGTCATTTAATGCCGAAATTTAAATATTTTGAATACAATTGCATGCATTCAACAAAGATAAAACGTATTGTTGGTAATTCTACTATAAAATGTGTTGCTGATCATTTTGCTTTAAAAAAGGTTTTTGTTAATTTTTATCATAGCTGATCTATTGTTTTGAAAATAAAAGCTTGAAAAAAATCTCATAGTGATGATATATATATATATATATATATATATATATATATATATATATATATATATTTATATATTTTAATTTACTATATTTATTTAAAAGTCTCCCCACCTATATTGCAGGGAGAACTTCTAAAGTTAGAATGTGTAAAGTGCTATAAAGGAAGAAAAATTATGGATGTATAGAATACAATTATGAATGTCATCGGGAGTTACAAGCTGTTTTATTTAATTATCAAAATACTGAATTGCCTAATACTGTAGTGGAGCAAAATTTTAAGAAATCAAAATGAAAAAATAAAAAAAAATACATATACATTATTTTTCCATGTTTAAGGCAACATTTAGATATGACGAGATAAAGAAATATAGCAAATGTCCATGAATTTATCCTATATAAGTAGAATAAGTCGATTGCTTATTTATTATATAAAGATGATGTTATTGGAAATATTGTTACTTACTGTAACCTTAGAAATTCAAAATAAACTAAATAACAAAACTGATTCTATATAATGTTTTCCTATACACGTCCCCTAAAAGGGAAACCATTGTTTTGTTTACGTTTCATCACGTGATCTCTTGCGAATACAGGTTCTTCTTCCTCATCTTTTCTTGTATCTAAACAGTTACAAAGAGCCTGGTGTACTAATAACCATTTACTTACACTTCATTGACAATCATAAAATACCGCTAATAACAGTACGATAACGTACGATAATATTAGGTTGGTGCAAAAATAATGACGTAATAATGTCGTTTTTTACCGTTAAAAATACGTCAAAAAACGACATTATTACGTCATTATTTTTTAACCAACCATTAGTTACCGTTAAAAATACGTCAAAAAACGACATTATTACGTCATTATTTTTGCACCAACCTAATAGTTACTGTTAAAAATACGTCAAAAAACGACATTATTACGTCATTATTTTTGCACCAACCATTATTTATCCAAAATGTTATTACTGCTGTATTTAACACTACCATGATGATTATTATAAATATTAGGTTGGTGCAAAAATAATGACGTAATAATGTCGTTTGTTTTCGTTATCGCACCGAGGTCGAGGTTAGCCTACCGACAAACATCACTCAAAATTTAAGGTTTCTTGTTTAAAATTGTAGCATAAGACAATCCCCAGGTTTAAGAGTGATTTGGGGAATTCAAATGACGTCTTATACGCGGAAATATACGGTATATACACTATACTTAAGGTGTTTTATTTTCGAATCACAAAAATAAATCATTTTAGTTTGCAAAAGTATAAATAAATTAAGTTAATGAAACATACACACACACACACATACACATATTAATATTTAATCTTAAGTACCGAATTAAAATTTATTTTCTGCAGATGTTTTATATGAACGTGAAAATTATAATAAAATTTCTTGTTTGACGTTTCCGACATTTTCCAAGCAAAGAATATTTACTGTTCGTCTTCTAGCAATTAAAAATGAATACATTTACTAAATCATTTGAGATTTAATACCAGGAAGTTAGAGGAGGCCCAAAGTTGGGGCATTTAAGAAAATGGAGGTGTATTTTGAAGCTGATAAGTAAAGAGACACAGCGCCTACACAAGTATATTTAAATGATTTTCTTTTTTATTCGGCCATAACATAAAATATGCTATATTATGATTGAAGGAATTGTAGAAAGGAAAGTAAACTTAATGCCATTATTTATAAACAGAAAAAGATGTTCAAGATTTGCTCGAAGTAAATTAGTTTGACTACAAAATGGTTTGCATTAAAGACAAGTACAAAACAAGTAAAATCTTCAAAATAACTAACCGGGAAAACAGTCTTATGGCCCCCCGCAGGATGTAGTGTATTTTCTTAGATGTCAGTCAGTCAGTTATGTGCCATGCGGGAACATGTATCTTTCGATACACGACTGACAAGGCAGATTTTTTCCACGCATATATTATATCCTTGGAGGGCAACTAGTCGACCGCAATCTTTCAACGGTAGACCAGTTACCATCCAAGGATATAAAACCCAGTTAGAGGGAGAGGAAGGGGATTCATACCTTTCCCAAGGATAGGAGCCCGTAAGTGAATCTAATGGATTCGACTGGAATCCGAACTTGGATTCCTCAATCAGAGCCGCTATCCATTACACACCCATCCATATTGTATGGATCAAATACGAAACAAATGAATGTTTGGGAATAAGTTGCCACGAAGACAACGAACCTAAATTTAAAATATTAAAATAAAAATATAAGAAGAAAATTGCATGTAGGTTTTGTAGACGATGATAGAAAAGAATAGCGAAGTATGGTTTGATGGAAGATTGTTTTTTTAAGAACTACTACAACGCATAGTTTACCAATATTCTTAGAATATTACTGCTACATATGGTCCAGAACTCCTGCTTTATAACTAGAAATCCTTGATAAAATCCAAAGAAGAATCAGCAATATTATTGGTCCTGATCTAGCTCCACGGCTTCAATCAGCTTCCCACTGCTTCAAATTTGCCTCGTTGCACCTTTTCTATAAATAATTTCATGGTAATTGTTCGGATGAGCTCTTCACAGTGGTGTCTAGGCTCTTTGAATTTAAGCGCAGTATTAGACTAGCGACGAGGCCTCGTCAATTTATATTAGGTTGGTGCAAAAATAATATCGTTTTTTGACGTTAAAAAATACGTCAAAAACGATATTATTTTGAGTTAGCTTCATGTAACTGTAAATTCTATACAAATAGTTTCTTTCCTCGCATTTCTCCCTTGCGAAACTCTCTTCCTGCTCCAGGCTTTCCAGCCAACTTTAATCTGAAAATATTTAAATGCAATATCAATCACTATCTACTGTCCTCCTAATTACTCTTCTTTTGTTCTTGCTTCTTAGCAATAATTCAGTTTCTAATTCTACCACATCCAGTAACGCCTTGTGTCTCAGCGACTTTACTGACTTGCTTGGGGCGTAATCGATAAAAAAAAAGTGTAAAATTGTATATTTTCAGATTAAAGCTTTGGGAGGTCAATTGATATATATCCCCTGAGGATACTATAAGGTTGAAACCAAGATAGCGAAATAAACATATCTATTTTTTTTAAATATATATATATATATATATATATATATATATATATATATATATATATATATATATATGTGTGTGTGTGTGTGTGTGTGTGTGTGTGTAGGAAGCGTTTCTTCATTCAAGCATGTTTAATTGAATAATCGAGACATTCACTAAAATTTAATTTATTTTAATCCTCTCAAATTCACTGATCAGTTTCTTACTGTTGTTATTAAACTGATTAAGAAAGACGCCATAATTTTTCTTATTTTTTTTATATTCCCAAGCACTTTCAAACTTATCCAGTATTATCTTCAGGGTTGAATTGTTAAAGATAAAAAATAATGTAATTGAGAGTTGTGAATTTGCGCTCTGTTGTAATTATAAACACGTATGAACGCGTTTCGTTATAATCAATTCAAAAATTAACATTATCTAAGAGAGGTAATTTAGATTTAATCATTTTAAACCATTGCTGTTGTAACTGAAATCTTTTAAAAAATACAATTTAGGTATTTTGAAACTTTGCTGCTATACTCATAATTATTCTTATTTTGTATTTTTCTTATATAGAAAGATTGAAGATTTTGAAGTTTTTGTTTTTTATATTCATGGTTGAGTATTGTTAATATTTCTTTAAATCGTGAATACCGACAGTTTGTTTCAGTCTAAATGCAATCGTCAAGCCACCTGACGATTGCATTTTGTATGAAACAGACTGTCGCCTCTGGGTTTTGACTTTAATGCCAACATTTATGTTTACACACACACACACACATATATATATATATATATATATATATATATATATATATATAGTATTATTTTATTCTTTATATCCTAATTGTTTATTGCACTCTTAAGTGGTAATAATTTAAAATATATATTTTTGTCTTAATCATTTCATCTCAAGCAAGGTCATAAAGCTAATAAGGTGCAAGGGGTTACTTGGTGTAAAAGAGACCAAAAACATTGAATGGAAGAGAGGGCGTAATAGAGAGAATAATAGGATTGAAAGAGACAGAAGTTAATAATTGATGTAGAATTTAAATTTTTGAAGATTCTAGTTCGCAAGAAACTAAGAAACCAAGTGTGTGTTTCACAGTCGAGACGTGCGAAACAAGAAATTATATAGAAGGGTGACATAACAAAACATACGCTTAAATACATAAAGTCGAAGTACCAAAGAGGAAGACTCATCAGAACAATATATATATATATATATATATATATATATATATATATATATATATATATATATATATATATATATATAATGGTAATATTCGCCGTTTCCTTATGTGGAAACATTCGGCATTTAATAACCGAAGTGCTACTTTCCTTTGAAACTTATAAAATCTTTCTATTAATGCAGTTTTTCATTAAATTAGGTTTCTTAAGTCCTCTTTTATTGTTCTTTCCAATACTTTCCAGTAGTGATGCGGGCTTTCTTCCTAAACTTTTGTTTTAAGTAGGGTGGAACGTCAACATCTTGGTCACCTCATCCTTTGTCTTTATTTGAGTTGTTGCTTCTGTTGAAAGTCCTCATGTGATGGTTTTCCTAAATGATAAAGTTCCTTGTGATTGTGAAGCACTAGCACACGAGTTTCGAAGGATAGTACTCGATATGATGTACATGTTTCATTCGGTTGAATCATTTTAACCATTGGTCGGAGAAAGCCGTTTTATACAATTAACCGCTTAGTTATTTCTGAACATGCTTCGTGCCATGCATAATATACAAATGAAAGCTTCAAGCTATATCTAAATACGTTTTAGTCAATTCACCCGCCAAAGTAAGCCTGTTTTAATTTTATTAGATTTCTTTCATGCTCGAATAGTTTGTCGCACGTCCAAATCAAAATTTTGGATATATAGTCAAAAGTTTATGCTTCTTTTCTTTATGTATGTTGCATGTTTTTCCTTACTGAAAGTTTTATCTATTTTAAAGATATAGTGAACATGACACGTAGACGAAGATTAGGAATAATATTTGAAAATATTTTTGTATTACTGCCAAATTTGGTTTGGTACTTTTGCTATGTGTCAAGAAATGCTTGACAAAATGAAAGAAGAATCTGAAAAGTCATCAGTCCTGACCTCTTATCTCAGCTTCAATAATTTTCCCACAGTCGAAACGTAACTTTCTTTTATCATTTCTATATATATTTTCATAGTAATTGCTCTGATGAATTTTCCTCTTTGCTCCCCCAACTTCACAAATTAAAGCGTATTACTAGATTGGCAACTAGAACTCATCAGTTAACTGGTGTCTTTCATAAAAGTAACCATAAGCTGTATGATAATAATTTACTTACTTTGTGCCTTCTCCATAAATATTTTTATAGCAATAGTTCTGATGTGCTTTTCTCTTTAAAACTTCGACTTCATGAATTTAAACGTATGTTTCGTTATTTTACTCTTCTAAAAAGTTTTTTTTCTCGCACTTCTCGACTGTGAAACTCCAACCTGTCTTCTTACTTTCTTGCGAACTAGAATCAACCACAAAAAAAAAAGAAGTTATTCTCATCTCGACAGACAATATTATTTTGTCCCAGTCCGGAGCAAACTTTTTATGATGATGATGGGAAAATGATAGACAATCATTCACTTGTTTGGGTTTCAGCAGATGAATCTTTCTTGGGGTCTGGAATGAGGTTCTACCAGACTAATTACTCACTTCTTTACCAGATGTGGAACGACCACTTAATTGCTGTTGTTCTCAGGTAAACCAAGATCCGGGGGTGGTATCATCTGTTAGGTTCACAACTATTGTCAAACAACAGACTATGAAAATATAAAAAAATACATTCTTATAGCAAAATACCAATAATATATTTTTGTATATAAAAATGACCAATAATACATATTTATAGTAAAATGAAGAACGAAACATTTTATCTGTAGTATAAGGCATACTTTTGCGTTCAAAATCTATTTAATTGAAGCCATAAAATTGCGTTCAACATATTTAAATCTCAGAATTATATAAGTCGTAAAGGTTGATATGCAGCTAAACAAAAGCAACCAACTAACCAACCAAATGTACAGAATGTCTTCAGATCGTTCTGAAGTACTTCTTGGCTCGTAGAATGACTTGTATATTATTTTCTGACAAATTGATCTAGCTGTTATCCCATTTAAATTACGAGGACTTTCTTTTCGAAGCATGTCGATGATCAGGTCATATTCCTTCCATTTTTGGATAATGGTTCTGATCGCACATAGAAATCTTTCAGTATCCCATTTCCCAACTATGATGTTCAATTATCATCTCAGGAAATTTTTGAGGGATTCCTTTGTGTCCGCTATTGTGAAAACCCACGCTAGTCAATGACAGTTCAAGATATACGCTGACATTGTAAGTTGTCGCTGCTAATTTGTTGTGTGCTCTGATTGGCTGAGAAAGAAATATTTTATGTGAATTAATTAAAAGAGGCACGACAGAGCAAGGGATAACGGCTTCGATTGATGAATCAGAGAGCCGATTTCGAATCCCAGTTGAGTTTGTTACATTAACTTACATGCAAATACCTTTGGGAAAGATGTGAATCCATCTCTCCCGTCCCCCAGCTTTGGATCCTATAGCCTTGGATGTTAACCGGTCTAGGTAAAGGGCAAGACTTAATTTAAAACCTCCAACTATAAGTTAAAATAGCCTCATCAACCCGCATTGACCAAGCTTAGTGAGTACGGCTAAAACCCTGAATGCATGGTCAGTCAGAGTGGAGCTCTTCCAGCAGGAGTGAGAAGGGTCTGGATTTGGTGAGCTTCACACATATCGCTTGGTAAGGAATATCAGTTAATTTACGCGTAATTGTTTGTAGTGCATATTTACATATACTACAAATAATGTTCTCTAATTAAAGTTGATGGACTTCTATTCCAATGTCCATTATACAATGCGATTTATATTTTAATTCAAATCAGCATTTAAAATTTTCAAGGTGAATACGCAAGGTGTATAAGAATTGCGCAGGGTACAAAAATGAATTTTACTTTACTATAACTTATCATCATTATATGAAGGATTAATGCAATATGTGGATCTTATGAGTGAAACAAAGGATTTCAAAAAGAACGACAACAATTTTAAAAAAGAAACAAAGTGATTTTAAAAAGAAAAAAAATAATTTAAAAAAAGAACAAAATGATTTTAGAAAAAAAAAAAAAATTAAAAATGGATAAAATATTTAAAAATCAAAATAATTTTAAAAAGAAACAAAATAATTTATAAAAAACAAACAAAATCAATGTAAAATGAGACAAAAAGAATTTAAGAAAAAATTATACTTTAACGGAAACCACAGCCACAGACATACACACACAAAAACGCATATGTGTGTGTGTGTGTTTGTATGTATGTGTTTGTTTGTGTGTGTGCACACGCGCGTGTGTGTGTAAGTATGTATGTATATAGAGCTGTGTGTGCAGGCGTGTTATAATGTGGTTTTCCAAATTTTCAGAATCAAACTATGTTTTTTGGCTTCCTGAAGAAAGAAACGCTTTCTCATCGATTGATTATTTGTGTAAAGTCTTTCCTTTTTTTTCTCCCTTGCATTAAAATCTATCTTCTCAGCCAGAGAGAGAGAATGAAGTGTGCAATTGTCGCATCAAAGGAGGTCCTCTCTAAAAAGCTTCAGAGATTGTTGAATAAATGAACCAAAAAGACCAACAAAAATACGTGGTTTCTCTTTGATGTGTCGCTCTTTCACTTGGAAGGTCAGCCAACAGGAAAGAGACCTCTCTCGACAACTTTCGCCTGACAGACTCCCTGTCCGCGGCTGAGTAGGCGTGGTTGGAATCAAGGATGTCACAGAGAGAAAGAGATTCTAACCATGCAACTAAGAACTTAAATCAATGTAGAAACTCTCTCTTCCGTCGGAAGCGGAGCAAAACTAGCGGATGTCACCTGATCACAACGGATGCAGTGAATAGAAAAATATGATTGACGAATGTTGCTTTTCTTCTTTCCTTCCTAAGGTAGTTCGTCAGTTATAAAACTTCCCCTCATCCTAATATGCACCTGCAGTTTGATATGATTTTCTCAAATTGCTAATGAATGCTATACAAAGATTATAATATACTTTTATAAGCCAAAGCACCATAAAAAATAAGAGATTCAAATGCATAACAGTCGCACAAGTGGTGAACAATTGTTGGCAATATGCATATAAAATGCATCCCTGGCATATGGGTATAAAATGCTTGTTTGACGACGTAGTAAGGATAGAGTAGACTTTCAGAAATAATTTTGTCGAATTGGAAAACACAATGCACAACCTGATATATTTTCCTTTCCTTCATAACATTTAAAAAATGGATGTCATCCAGTCGTTCGAATAAAAACGATTTTTTTTTAATAAAATAAGAAAAAAACAGACGGAAACGTAATAATAATAATAATAATAATAATAATAATAATAATAATAATAATAAACCCTAATAAAAATACAGATATAGGACCAGTAACAATTTTAAGGGACAATTACACAGACAGAACAGTGAAATCTAATCCCCCAGACATCGTGATCAAAACCCACAATAACAGAATGTGATTTCTTATTAACGTGGCAGTTTTGCGGACTGTAATATATATTTGAAGATCTTCAGTGTTAAATAGTCTTTTAATCTTGTTTCATCTTATGCCGTTTGCCTCGTACATAAGGCGACGTGTGTCAGTTCATGGTTGAACACCATATTGGATTATTTGTGGATTCGCTCTCTTTCGTTTGTTTTGTGTTTGTGGAAACTTGTTGCCCTTCTTTATGGCTCCCAAGCGTAGTGTAACCTCTTCTGATGGCGTTGCTTTGAAGAAAAGGAAGGCACTCACCACAGAAGTGACATGAGACATTTTTCAATGCACTGAAAAGGGAGAAACAGCGACGAACATTATTTTAAGCAACAATTGAACGACTTGTTCGACTGTCCCTTAAAACATGTGCATATCTGTATACATATTGAGTTTCCATGTAAGAGATAAGGGCATTTTCTTGTTAAACTATGAACTGGTGAATTCCCGATAAAAAGAAAAACAAACCTGGATTTGATTTTCCTTTTCCCCCAGATTTGTTGCTGCTATCGAATATGACAAGAGAAACAAAATCTTACGCTTGGTCATCTCAATCGCGTTACGAAAGTCAGGAACCACCTGTACGTATAAATATAACTATTTAATATATACATTATAAACATAAAAATTAATTCTAACTTTTTACCTAGCTAAAATTGTGACTTTTTCTGTGACAATTTTTCTGGGAATTTATTACTAGCTGCAATCATGACTCTCCAGAAATGTCTTATCCTTTTTTGGATCCAAATAGTATTTGTTCCCTTGTCCTGCTATACATTTACACAAGTTTGTTAGGCAGATTTCTTTATGCTTCTAACATCTGAAAACAAAAGGTACAACTGATTTATAATAATAATAATATTAATAATAATAATAATAATAATAATAATAATGATGATGATGATGATGATGATGACGATGATGATGATGATGATGACGATGATGATGATGATGATGACGATGATGATGATGATGATGAAAAACAATTTATAATTTTATGGTTGAGATTTGTTCTTTAGGTGAATATATGAAATAGAATGTTTGGTTATTGAATAAATACTCATTAAATTTGAATTAGTTATTTTAAATCCGATATTAATTATAGGATGGCCTGAGAATAAAATCAGCAGGTGAAATATAATTGCAAACATTATTGTGACTGGAGATGTTGTCAGTAGGTTCATGACCTCATCACAGTACACGACACCATTCCAGAAATCAAGGATTATGTTATCTACGGGGCTGGGTAGGGGGATAGAATCGCAGGAGAGGAAGATCGAATGAATACCCCGATTACATATTTCTTTTCTGCTAAAAAAGAAACCTTGTGTCATGAGATTCCGGTTAAAAAAAAGGGGTGAGTAGGTAAAGGAAGTTTCAATTCATCAGTTATTTTGCGTGGGAGTGTGTAGGAGTCAGCGTTTTACGGATGACTTATCAAATGAAAAGGAGAAGTGATTTTATTTCTATCTATCCTCTACCTGTCTGGGAAAGCTATCATTCAGGTGTGAGATATGATGGAAGTGTTGCCCATGCCCTCAAGGTTCTGCCAAGCTCATAAATACGGTTGTCTTTTTGCCTTATTTTAATTTGGCCATTTCTACTGAAGTAATAGTTACAAAGACGGCCTTATTCCTAATGAAAATTTAAATATTCGGGCTAATCAATAAAGAAATTCAATACTCGAATACGTTTAGGAGTTCAATACTTGTGATACTCATATTAAACACAAGAAATATTCAGACTAATAGAATTCTTCATCTATGTGCCGTATCGCTTCAGAAAGTTTCTGATCATCGCTCTCCACAATTTCCTGTACTTTGTAGCTCTTGATAAATTTTGTCTTTTCTTTAATTCTTTTTCCGTCACCAATTTACTCAAGCTCTCCATATTTGTAATTTATGTCTGAGACTTTTGTCGTGACAACTCTTCTTCGGGCTATAAGGCCTATTTCGGCCAAAAGACCGGTTTGGGCTGAAACTCCGATTTGGGCCGAAATTCCAATTTAGGCCGAAAATTGAGTTCTTCAAATCACAAACTCAGTGGAATTTCACTTGAGTTGAGTTCTTCGAATCACATGCTCTGCGGAACTTCAAAACTTCACGTCATGAAACCTGTCACTTTAATTGTGATTCTTTGGCATTTTGAAGAAACTAAATTGATTTCCTTAATTCACAAAATTTTGGAAATATTTTAAATGAAATTAAAACAACAACAAAAAAAAAATGAATTCATAAAGTGTGTGTCTTACTTTAAACTCAAAATAAATTAAAAACTTTTAAAATCACTATTTTTTCAGGTATTTTAAAATATGAATTTTTAACTGTTCCCTCCTCATCTGGACACAAATCCCAATGCTGGATGTTCAAGTACCAGATGAAGGGCAGATTTTCAATCACGGGATCATCCTGATTCCAAAAAGGTATAATACATCTATGTAGAGCAATTGTCATGGACGGACAGGCAGAATTTCTCATTTGTTTATTTAGATATAGTGCATGAATATAATTTGTAACTGACGATGAAATATTATGGTTTTTTCTGTTTTGAAATTTACGTAATGATCTGCATATGGTGTCTTCTCGCTCTCCTGGATATCTCAAAAATAGTGGTTGGGTTCTACTGTGTTTTGTCTTTTAAAAAATGTTATCGGTCCTGATTTGGCATGTCCGCTTCACCCACTTTCGCACCACCGTAATTCAGCTCCCTTTTGCCTTTTCAACGAATGCTTTCATCGTCATTATTCTGATGAACATCCCTTTATGGTCCCCAGACTCTATGAATTTTAGTGCGCTACTAGACTGGCGGGAAATTCTCATCATTTTACACTTGAAATAGATAGACGTACTCATACTTATGCTAACAGTTTCTTTTCTCGTACTTCTCGCTTGTGGATCTGTCTTCCGTTTGCATACTTTCCACAACTTTGCTCGTTTGTTTTCTTAATTCTTGTTCTTTTATTTTTGCATCTCCTTAATAATGCTTTATTTTTCTCATATTCTTTGACCCTCGGTAACCCCTTGCATTTTAGTGGCTATATTTTATTGCTTGGGGCGAAATGATTAAAAAAAAACAAAATTTTCGAGATATAAAATTAAATTCAACGATAAAAATGTTCCGTCGACACTGATTTTGTATGTAACTAGTGTAGAGTTTAAATAAATATTTGAAAGAACCGGAAACTCAACCCTGAACAGAAAACACAAGGAATAAGAACTCAAAAGACGGGGGTCCTTAAAAATGTTTTCTTTTTATTATATTCTTTCACATTCAGTAACCCCCCCATCCATGTATCTTAGTGATTTTGTTACCTTGCTTGGGGGGAAATGATTGACAAAAGTAGCATCATGATGGTTTTCTACGTCTTGACTTTGTTTCAAGGGAAAAATCGCGAGTCTTAATACACTTAAACCAGTATAGTTTTTTTTTACAGTCATATATTTCTTTAATTTTACGAGTAGTGAAAGAGAAATTAAAAAATAAAGCCTCTAAATTGATTGGTTCTTCATAATTGTATCTGGTATTAGAACATTTGAAACAAAAGATACAGATTAATAATATTCTTTTTTTTAAAATCATTTCTCCCCAAGCAAAGCGGAAATGCCACTAGTACGTACAGGTTTACAGGGAGTGAAAGTGAAAGAGAAGACGAATAGAAGAATTGAGGAAAGGATGAACGATGAACGGCGTTTAAGAATACAAAAGGTGGCGATTGACATTGCATGTACATTTCTGAAGATTGTAGTTATCAGGGAAACAGTGGAACGGAAGAAAGTACTCCATTTTCATTACTTATCAAATGATGGAATTGTTACATTATCAGATTAAGAACCTCTTTGTTAACTTTCAGAATCAGATTGGTACAAGTCTTGAATACAAAGTAATAATTTTGCAACGTCAAAGTATACACAGGGAAACTACACCCACAGACGAAAGAATTTGTAGTACAGTGTGTATGAGAATTGTTGAAACAAAGCGGCCTCTCAGATGGGGAGAGCTCGAGAGGTGTGTGTAGATTGAAGAGGAGGAACAGTGGCTCCAGCAGGATGGTGCTCCTCCTCACACTCTTAATATTACCATAGTATGGCTCCGCGAAAAGTTTGTGGAGCGTCTCATCAGCTGCAAAGCTGAAATGGAATGGGCACCCCACTCGCCTGACCTGAATCCTCCTCAGATTTCTTAATCGGGGCTTTCCTCAAAGACAACACCCACCAGAGAAACGCTCGCATCATTGAAGGCAGCCTACCCTGAAAAAATTCAAGCGATCACCGGAGAGGAATATGCACGTGTTATCAACAACTTTGCATTCAACATTACCTTCAACTGAACGGCGGACATCTGGGGCATGTACTCTGGGTCCCTCTTAACATTTTTGCTTCATGTTTGAGACTAAATGGTTGCAGATCCTAAAATCTTATCCTTTTACCTTTCAATAAATTTAATTTCCATTATACTATCATTTATGGTCCTTGACTTGTGCCCGATCATTTTGTTTCAAAAATTGTGAAATACCCTGGACATTATTATTCGGTCTATTTTCCTCATCTATGTTGCCATATTTATCACAATATTTTGGCAGTTGTACGCTCTGGCCTTCTTCAGATCGTTGGAATGTCGAACTGAAACGTTTATTTCGCTCGCTGGAGTAGACTGTTCCATAAGCCATGTCTAATGGATGTCAGTTATCAGTTGTCCCCTGTTAGTTCACCTCGCCAAGTTCTCCACTGTCTTAACCAGGTATTGAACTCACAACCCTTTGGCCCCTGTCACTGGATCTAACCAACATCTTTATCCATTGTGCCATATGTCCTTAAGACAGATACCCTGGACATGAAATGAAGAGTACATCAGACTTGATTTCTCACACTCGTTTATGTGCTCTATTAAATTATATTGCAACTACTGGAATAACTATTATATTGCAATTACTGCAATAACTGAGTTATTTGTTTCTGTGTTAAAGTATGACCATGAAATACGGCAGCAGTAGGTTAGCAAGATGGAAAATTGTATTCCGGATTCTACCAATTAAGCTATTGCATCAACAAAATTTCCCATCATTACAAGTTACTGGCAGTTCGTTTCCGGGTACATTCGTCTGCGGCTCTCAGAAACAACCTGTCGTTTATACTGCCAATATACTGTCCTGACCTGAATTGCAGTTTCTTTCGTGACCATCAGTTGAACAAAGCCAACACGCTCAAATCATCGTGGCATTGTGCTGGCTTTCCAACAGTCTTGTCTACTCAGTTTCTCTCGCAAGGCTTTGGTCAAACTCATGGTATTCTTTGAAGACATATGAATTCACTCTCTCTATCTCACACGCACACACACAAATACGCACACAAACGAATATGCATAAGCTTATATGTACAGTGGTGGACTGGGTCTAAATATATTAGTTGTCAGGCGTCAAAGAGGAGCCACCCACAGCACCAATACTGTCCTTTAATTTACATAATGAATAAATGATTTTTTTCGAAAATACATATGGAAAACGGGGTACAATTAAAGCTTTTGTGGAAAAATGTGTATTTCTAAGCAATCCTTGTGCACATGTACTGTACAATATTACTGGCAGGAAATGCCAAATGTTATAATTTATTTTTTTTTTTAAATTTAAAGCAATGAGTTGTTATTTTAAATAGATTGCTGCACAATTTACACTTTAACAGATATTTCAAAAATAAAATAGAGCATTGCATACTGTCCACTATATTAAGAACAATCGTTTGTTTTCTGTCGATGATTGTTCTAAGCTGACAATAATTATTTCTGCATTCATCTGACAATTCATATTTAATGGATAACAACATGATTCCAAATTCTCATAAAATAGCGATATTCTTAACCTTGTCTTTATGATCTTTAGCTTTGAAAATATCCTTTCACATTGAACTTAAGTAACTGATAGTATGTAGATGACATGTAAATGTCTTATTCCTTAAGACAGTTGTCTTTTCACCATGACGCAATTCACTCCGCCAGAAATTTGGAAACGTCATGCTGTAATGATTAGCATTAGCATTCGCACTGGAAGTTCCAATCCGAACATTTCAGAATGTTTAGGTGTCAATCTGTTGGACAGTACAGAGGATTCGCAGAGTGTTGGATGAGTCTAATGCTGATTACGAAGGTGCTTCGGGTGATTACTAGTGATGGCGACGTTATGCCTAGATTATTCTTCCAACAGGGCCTCATTCAATACAGAGGCCTACATCAAGTACCTTGGAGAGGAAGTCTGCTAACAGGACTCTGTACCATACCACACAAGCAGAAGAATTCAGTCATGGCTCTCAGACAATTTCTGCGACCTCATCCCCCCTTACTGCCACCTAACTACCCAGACTGCAAACGTCTTGATTATGTTGTGCTGGGCACAGTTGAGCGAGAGATCAAACAAACTCTTTGTAACACAGAAGATGAACTGAAGGCAGGGATTATGGCAACATTCGCCGACTTAAACAAGTAGATCGTCCACAAGAGTTGCTGGAGATTCCGAAGTTGTCTGGAAGTCGTGGTTGAAGGCAATGACGACTTTATTGAATAGATTTACTCTTTCGTATTTAAAGATGTTTTTGTGTAATTCTGTTAAATAGATCTGTTAAAATGAGATGTCATTGTTATTTTCATCTATCATCATATATCGACAGTTTATCCATCCCACTCTGTATAATGTTTGCAGTAATAAGAAATAATGTCGGATTAAAAATGTATTAATTACGTAGAAATTACTTTAATTACATTTCGAGTTAAATAAAGTTATAACCGATATAGGTTTCGAAAGATCACAAACAGTGAAGCGAATTTCTTTAAAAAGAAAAGAGGGAGTGAGTGGTCAAATCACACTTTTCGTTAAGGGAAATACAGGTTCGATCCCTTCCGAGGGGTATTTTTCTTTAATAAGATGTTCGATTACCCAGGCCGGTAACCGTCAATTACTTTTTATCCATCAATCCATATATATATATATATATATGTGTGTGTGTGTGTGTGATCTGACGTGCTATAGAGAAGCATCTGGTTAGAAAAGCCCAAATAATGTTTTTAGATAATCTCCGAAGATTTTTCTCGATTTATATCTGCTCACGAAACGTATCTTAATGTAAGTAATGACAATATAAAATGAAATGGACTAAGTCCAACACTATATATATATATATATATATATATATATATATATATATATATATATATATATATATATATGTATGTATATATATATGTTTTGTACAATAAAAAATATTAAAAAATTAAAATCTTCAGACACACTGGGTTGTATATTAATATATTTTTATTTTTATTATTTCAGTTAGATTCCTCCATTAGTTTCGTCCAACCTGGCCATCATCAGGATATATATATATATATATATATATATATATATATATATATATATATATATATATATATATATATATACAAAAAGTTTTATTAAAATGAAAGAACAAAGTCTGTTGTTTAATTTTTTAAAATTTTATTTTTATCAAATTTTCGAATAATGTATTGATTATTACGCTCGACTTTGTGGCTAAACTGTCCAAAGTTCATATTTTCTTATTTTTGCTCAAGCACTCTCAACTTTCGCTGTCATTATCAAGAATCTAAAAGTTGAAAGTACTTGAACAAAAAAAGCAAAATTGTCGATTCTTTTTAATACAACTTTTTCCGAGGAATACTTGCTGCCTAAATATACTTTATTCATACACACACACACATATATATATATATGTGTGTGTGTGTGTGTGTGAAACGATAAGTAACAATTGAACGCACATCGTAATTGGTTTGATTCAACAGTCGATTATACACGAACCTACACTCATGTGATTCCTTTTGTATGCTGATTAACTCGAGGTAGATGTACATAATTAAATTGAAATAGCGAAGGTTGATCTCGGTCCGAATTTTTTATTTGCAATTCAGGAAAAAAGAAAGAAAATAGGAGCACAGAGGTCAGTCGCGTTCCAAACACAAGCAACTTACGTGTTGTTTCCAATTAAAAAATCGCGACCAACCTTTGTTCAATTCAGCTTTCAGTCAAGCAGCTTTTGAGAAAACTCACTGCGTTCTAATAGATTCTTTGGCCACATGAAAATTAACTTGCTTCGCTGATTTTCAACTTGATTTCTATTTTATTTCTAAATTTCCTTGCTTCACTTTCGCCAATTCACACACACACACATATATATATATATTAAGTTAATACTTAAACGTTATTTTTAATAGATACCTATGTTTGAGTAGATGCTCTTTTTTTATTTATTTATTAAACAGTATATTTATTTATTTCCATCTACCGGATTGAACAATCAAGAAATCTTGTTAGAAAAATATGCGTACTCCGGCAGGATTTGAACCCGTGCCCTTAGGGGAAACCATCATTAGATCTGATGTAATCTCTCGGTCACGATGAACATCCTGGTCACACAAAGCGTGAATATTACTTTTGAATAAAGATTTTATCGGATTCTAGATTATTCAGGCCGGAAGATGGAAATAAATAAATTGATAGAATTGGGCGGTTTTCTGCAAAACATCCTAATATTTACTTTAGAAATTAATTGACAAAAATTACTAAAAATGGATTGGAAATCAGAAACTGATTAATAATAGAACAAATGCATGATGTAATATAAAAAAAAATGTTGCAAAATGGCACAGACATAGATTTACTCTAGAAATGTTTTGATGATGAATTTACTGTCAAAATATACATTATAAATCAGAAAGAAAGGGATTATTAGTGATCGAGATGTTACCCATATATTACTGAAAGAATAGAACTATTATTTATATAACGCTAATTTTATAACCTTATATTTTATAAGTGCAGCTATTTCAAATGTTGTATTCATAGCACTAAGTAAAACGTAAGTGTCCAATAGCGAAACCAATAAACTGGCATTAACATTAAGATTTAAAATCTTTCGGCAAACATTCGTTAGGTTCCCACTGCTCTCCAAGGCAAAGCCAACGCTTAGTTGATCTGAAAAGAAGTGGAAAAAAAGCAATGACTTTCGACTAAACTTTCAAGATTGCTGCGGAGGGAGCTTAACATTTGACAAGAAAAAAAAAACTAAGGATAAATTACTTGAAACTGTAAATTATCACATAACAAAATAAACGGGTGGAGGCAATTACAGGACTATTATAGAAAATATGAATTCACGCAAGATTCATATTACAGAATCAAAGCAATTATTGAAAGCAATAAAACCGGCAACAGCAAATTCGTTTCTCAGCAAGCAATAATAATAATAATAATAATAATAATAATAATAATAATAATAATAATAATAATAATACATCTTTTCTATAATAGTTGTTATATTTTATAGTATTAAAGAATGAAAATGACACTCTGACTCTATTTTCAGCGTTGATTTATCCCGCTTAAGAGAAAATGAAGACGTCTTTTTCAACATACACTACAGCTCAAAATTTAAATTGTCACAAAAATGTAGTTGTTTTGTACTTTATTTAAGAGAAAATTATTATACATGGTTAAAAAAAGTGAGACATGTTTTTTTTCTGAGAAATTTTATTATGATAAAAAGAATAAAAGCATTTTATAATTCATTTTTTTCTCGTCAAAATATTCTGCCTTAACCTTGATTACTGCAGCACAAATTTATGGCGTTCGTTGCAAATGTTTTTCTAAGTATAAGTCTGATAATTGATTCCATTCTCTTTTCAATGACTCTAAGACCTCTTTTCATTTTTTTCCCCCCACTCTTCTTTCAAGTTAATCCCATGCTAATTCTGGAGGTAGCTTCAAACTTTTGGACTGTAGTGTATATTTATCAGTAATTTCAAACCCGCTGTTTCTGTCTATTGCAGATTCTTATTAGACATTCTAAAATAGTTTTGGTAATGTTTAACCATCGTGTCCGCAAAGAAATGCTATGCCAAAAGGACGGTTATTACCATGACACCGCTATTACTGTATACATTTTTGATTTCCTCGACAATATTTATTTACAAGTTTATAAAAGTATGTGAACTAAGTACAACGCGATATTTATAACTTATCATTTATAAAGTTTTAGGATTTACTATTTTAGAAATAAATATTTATAAAATAAATACAAAATTATCAATATATGGAAACCAACTACAATGTAATATTTGCGGAAAAAAATATAGACATTCCGTAATTATACGCAGAGCAAATATTGCTTACCCATTGAATGGGGAGATGCACCCGCAAAATATTGAGGTCTTGCCTAAAATCTAAAATTAAACAAATATTTGTTTTAGCGGAAAAGATTCTATAAGCTATATTTTTGTGATCTATATAGCAAACGTAAACGTAAGAAAGTAAACGAAAGAAAAGCTCGGAGAGTTTAGTTATTCGTCGTTATGCACAGATTTAATTTTCCTGTTCACAGACATTTTTATAAATTTATGAATATTTTTTCATGTTTATTTCTTTGTAAAATTGTAAATAATAATTATTTCATGATAGTTGTTTCACATATTTTTATAATCTTCTAAATATAAAATTATTCTTGTAAATAAGCAGTCTAAATAAATAAATAGTGCTTAATATCTTTAATGTCGATTCTCAAGAATAAAGAAAATGTATATCACTTTCATATGTTTGACTTTTATCAAAATTCTAATCATCATTTTATAAAACAATAAACATTGCTGAAGGAGTCAAAACTGTATACAATAATAGCGGTGTAAGGAGAATAACCGTCATTTTGACCATCTGTATTTTTTTTTATTTTGCGCACGCACAAAGGTTAAACATTGCCCTATTTTCATCAGACGTTGCACATAGCACTTTAGTTGATTGCAATCGTCCTGAGTATGACGATAAATTACATCTTGCATCGAGGCCACTGATTGGGAGATTTTGAGGAGCATGAAACCACCTCTTAATTGCTGTTGTTCCACTGTCTACAATAATCCAGGGTGGTAGCACCTGTTAGGGTCCGAGCTATGGGTAAATAGTGAACCATTAAACTGTGGCCAAAACATTATGAAAGTATAAAAATACTTATTCTTAGAATCAGAAAGAGATAGTTGAATATTCTGGAATCCATAACGAGGAATAAGATCGCGGAAGATTTTATATTTACAGGATATATTGAAATGAAGACAGGTAGAAGAAAACAAGGAAAAACTACCTATAATATAAATGACAGATAGAGCAGGTACTGAGCGGGATTCTAAGTGAAAACGTTACTTAACACTAAAAATGACCAGAAAACTCAGAACCGCTCATGTCTCGAAGAAGAAGTCTATAAGAGTATAAATACAATTACTTCAATCAATATGTAAACAGCTATGTAGCGGTTGCTATGTTTTTCCACGCCCACATTTCATTCGCCTGCGATTGGCTAATAAATCACTATTACCTTTATATAGTACAATTTAGCCATCGCAGTCTTTTCTTTGAATCCTTTGGTTTTGAGTTTGCTTGCCTGTTCTGTTCTGTTAGTACAAGTGTAGTGATTGGTTAATTTTTAACCAGTCACATATTTTTAATGCAAGATTAAGTTTTTTTTCTTAAAAAGGTCGATTTTTCACAAGTCGTCAGTAAGATCTCGTAAGATTCAAGCCGTCAACACAAATCCACGATCTTGCTCAACGCACACACAGACACAGAATTTCGTAACTACAAACTTACATTATCTCTCTGTGACTTTGCCAAGTACAATCAACCAGAACTCTGTTGATTCAAACCATTCTATAACACAACACATTTTGAATTAACACATTCTTGTGTTATTTATTCTTAACATGCAAACTTTGCTCTAATATTGATTTCTGAACATTTTTCTCTCAAGAGAATCTTCTTCGAACAATTAATTACAAATCAATCTACAGTTAAAGGGGAACAACTTCTTTCCCTTAATCTATACATTGAACACAATTTTATTGCATGCTTGTTCTTGTATGTTATTTCAATATATATTTGTTGATTAACAATTTGGAGTTATTATTGTTTACTTGAATCCTGTACGTTCGAAATATCGTTAATATAAATAGTATTGGTCTATCTACCATCGGCCATTAGAGAAATAACGAAACAGTGATTAATAAAAGTAAGAGGATCAAAAAAGATTGTTACGGTATGTTGACAGTGACGGAAGAAATTTCTAAGCTTTTTTCATATCGTTAGTGAAGAAAACTAAATTAATTTTCCTCTACTAAGATAATAGTCCGGTTTTATTTCTTCGGGAATCCTCTCCTTGTAAAAGGTATATCGAAAGCAGTATAATTTGTTGAAAGATATTACATTTTAATATTAGTTTATTGGTTGAGTTACAGGCCATTCACTTTTGTTTTAGAGTTATAACTTGAACAGGTCATATTTGAGATAAATTCTCAGGAAAATAGCAACCTATGTAGAAAGTAAAGAGTGCTTGATTAGATTACTGATATCTATCTTATATGGCAGCGAATGATAGACAATCTCCCTAGAGATGAAGAGAAAACCGGAGGAAATAAAAGTGTAATCAACAGGGGCGACATTAATAAATAGCAACAAAAAGAAGTCTCATACCCAAAATCAGGAAGGGACAGTTAAAATTCCTTGGATACAATGAGGAAGGAGGCGCTAGGAAGACATAACCCTCCCATAGGTCTTAGCAAAAAGAAAAAAAAATGCTATGGTATACAAGGAATAGTAAGATTTGGAGATACACCATCACCCATGTCCTGAACGGACGGGGATATAGGAGCAGAAGAAGTAGTAACAGATTTTTTTTAAATAATGCCACGACTTTTCGAAACGTAGACAAGCATGACTTTCTACAAATTCATTTTCTTTATTATCTGCGAATGTTCTTGGCAAAGAAAGCAGAGTAGCTTTCTGTTGCCTTCTTTATGATTTTCCTTCTCTTAGATTGGTTACTACCCAAACTTGAAATAGACCTGTCTCCTCTGCGATTTAACCCATAGCTGAGAGAAGAAAAGACAGATTTAAGACTTTAACAAGTGTATTTGTGCAAAAAGTGAACACCCGGAATTTGAACTCGGCTCTCCGATTTCCACGATATTACGTTACACTACGCGCGCATTTTAAAATAACTCCCAAGGATAAGTCGATTTGTTCTGAAGAAATACGCTTTTAAATTAAAACAAAGTCATCAAAATTTGAGATGAGCACCCCATGGTTTTCAACACGTTAAAATTATCAGAAAAGTCTTACGCTTGATTTGAGACAATTTTTCCCACACGTTAAGTGAAAGCCAGTCTGAAATACTCTCATGATCATATTCTTGAGATGAACTCTGAATAAAAAACAAAACAAAAAACATTTGCATTCTGGGACAACGTTGAAGGGGACATGTCACTGCTATATTTTATCAAAAAAATTGATCTTTTAGCTGAAATATTACCCAAGAGTCTGGATGGAAATCATGATTCTCTAAGCGTCAAGGAAAACACGTTATATGTGTTAAAGTGTGTTAGATTTAAATTAATGAGTTTTAAATGTCAGAGACATAAATTAGCTTGGTTAAATGTTAAGATTTATTCCAGATGAGTCTATTTTTTTTTAATGCAATTCATGCATTAAGTCTTAAACGAATGTAGAAGAGAGATCATCGTTAACAGTTGTAAGGAAATTACATACAAAGCTTATGGAATTTGAAAACTGTTCACTATTGCTGTAATCAGTGAGTAGTTACAATAAGCAATCTAAGGAAACATAAATAAACTTTGTTGAAGTTTACATACTTCTATGTGTCGTGTCCCTTCAGAACGTTGGCCAATCATGGCTCTCCACAATATCCTTTTCTTTGTAGCTCTTTTTGGCATGTTCCTCAAGCACTACCTTTGCTCAAGCTCGCTAGGTAGCTTATGCATTTATTTCCTCTGTCCCTGCAGTCTGTACTGAGAGTATCAAATTTTCCAAGACCTCTTTCCTCATTATGTACCCTAGACAATAACTGTCTCTTCTTATAGTTAAGTATAAGTGTCCTTCTTGTTACCATTTTCTCGAGACCATTGCCGTTGTTCATATGTTTGATTCATAGTATTCTCAGCATCCTTCTGTAGAATCATATTTCTGTTGCTTCAAGTCACTTCTTTATCTATTATGATAATGTCGAGCATTTACTGCCATATAGGAGGACCGGTATTACATAACATTTCCGTACTCTTTGTTTCTAACGATATTTTTCTGTTTCTTATTACATTGATCAGCTTCAGGAAAGCATCTTTCGTTATGCCAATGCGTCTTCAGATTTCTGTGTTGCATTTTCTGCCTGCTGTCAATACGCTTTCCAAATATTTAAATTGTTGCACCTGTTTGATATCGGTATCTGCAATTTGTAATATGCATTGTCTACACCACAATGTAAAGTGCCCTTTCAATTCCGATAAAACAACGTTCTCATTGAATGATATGCTTTGTACATCATTGGGAAATTAGCTGATACGCATTAGCCAAATCGCAAGCTGCTGTTACTTCCGGTACTATCAAACAACGTCACGTTCTCGAATGATATCCCGTTCTTCAAGGCAGAACATAAAGTAAACTAAAGTGATTTACCGTGGGTTATCAGTACCATCAAAAGCTATGGCAGTTAAAGTGAATTTTAAGTGTGCATGCGCCAGAGAATAACGAGTGAGTACACGGGCTTTTTCGATTAGCTGGTGCAGTTCAGCATAACTGATCAAATTAACTTTAACATGTCTTGGATAATGCGCGCTGTGTCGAGATCGAAGAGAGGGTCTTCAGAAACAGGACAGGTGTTACTTGTGGAGCGAGTAGGATGTGTAAAACCTGAAACTCTCAATTGAAACAGAGCATATCACTATAGAGTTGTATCTCTATGATATATTCAGTGGGTGAGGGTTTTATAAGTCTGGAGGTAAATACGTAGTTTTACTCGTTGCTATGTCATGGGCATATTTCCTATACAAGGATACGTTATTTTTGCTGAGAAACAGTCTGAAGTTATCTTCTAGCTGTACAATAGACACAGCTACGAACTTCTGAAAAGAAAATGTGTTATGCAATAAAAAAACGCTTAAAATCTGCGTAAAAATCAGTTTTGTTATAATCTTTGTACAATTAGCTGCTTCGGTCAGATAGAGCTCTAATCAAATGAACAGAAAATGGTGGGCGATTGGTAGTTTCGGTGGGCGACAGAGGATTTTGAATAACAAGGTAATTCAAGATATGATACCGAAAAAATTCAAAATGCAGAACTTGAATTAAAAAAACAAAACAAAAAAAAAACAAAAAAAAAACCCCAAAAAACAGATTAAAGAATAACTGTGTTACATTCCAAGATAAGATATAGATATATATCCCCGAAAACAAGGGATATTTTGGTATTTTCTGTAGTTTTGGGAAGGGTCATTAACATTCACATAGTTCTTCAGATGAAATAACATTTTTTTCGGATATAAATCAGATGGGGAAAACCAAGAGCAGCTTTGTCAGTAAAATTTTTAAAAAATGACCTCAGGATAATTTTATTTAAATAAAATTGTTTTTACTTTGTTTATAACATTGGACATCTCGAATTTATCAAGACTGATGTGCTCGTGAAAAGATAATTTACCCATCACTATATGCTTTTGAATAGTTACTATGCATGTGAGTGGTGGAAACATTTTTCCATACGACGGGAGGCAATGGCGAAAAAAAAAATGGTTGGGAACCCCTGATCTAAGGGATAGAAAATTCTGATTTTAAACCTCCGCTGACATGTTAGGAGCGCGACAAAACTGGTCACCTGTCTCCTCCCTGACCAGAGAAGAAGGCCAGAGAAGGATTCCGGATCCTGTCAACTAAAATCACCCTATGCCTGGCACTGATAATTCCGCGGTGCCCAGAAAGGGCATACCAGTGGCGGGACCGATACTGCGCTTAGGTAGATATTTAAACCTACGTCCCCTGTTAAACTATGCCGTAGTGGAGAAGGCTAAAGGGGATTAGCTGGTCTCTTGTAGAGGCAGAGGGAAGATCTAGACTTCGGATCTCAGTCCCCTAAATCATCCATGGCTGTGGGCACTAACAGTTCCATGCCTCAAAACAGCTCAAAAGGAAGATTCCTTGGCCACCTATGGGCGAATGTCGCCGCAAGTAGACAAGTGCTATGGACCATTTTACAAAAGGTAGGAAGCATTACTGAAAATAAAGAAGTTGAAAAAGCAACCGACCATGAACAACTGCCTCTCAACCTCTGTCCTGTCTTCCCCTACTGGGAAAATCGTTAATCTCCTTCTCAAATCATTCTATCGCCATTAAAATTGACTCCCTTTAAAAACGACACAGCCAGTGCAAAAAAAACATCTGGTCCCGCTCTAGGCCCGTTTCACAAACCCTCCTCTCCGGAAAAGGTATTTTCTACTGTTGGAAAAAAGCAAAGAAGCTTGTCATCGGAGGAAAATGAGAAAAAATCTATCAAGCTGCCTTATAATAAATGGGAAGACGTCTGCTGTGCATCCTTGCGACAGTTCGAAAGAGCCAAAGAAGGTAGGAATAGGATTAACGACCTCAAGTAATTGCTCTATGTACAAAAGTTCGGTGACCTTTAGTCCTGACTGCCTTTAGAATTGGCTCGGGAGCACAATAAATATGTGCCATGTTTGTGGAGGCCAACAAATCATTTATTATCATACACCCATTTATTGGTGTATGAAAATGAGAAAACTGCAAACCCCGTTTTGGTTCACCCCATCCTTTATAGGGCACATAAGTTAACCTTTCCCTGGAATATCTTGGAATTTTCCATGTCATCATCATGAAAACTGGCATGGGCATGGGAGAGGACGTCGGCGTCCTCACCCAGATAATGTTTAGGGAGGAAGCACAACTCTAAGGTAAATGTTTCTCAATGGCTCTTCGGTTGGCTAGTTTGAATGTCCGGGGTTTGAGATCGGATTCTTGCAGAGCGAGACTCGTTCTCGATCTTCAGCGTCTCAGAGTAAATTCTTGTTGATTATAGGAGATTCATTTGATTGCCAGTGACTGTGATAATATTCTGTCTAAGAGGTTTCAGCTTTATTTAGCTTATTTTAATAATCGGTCCAGAGGTGTTTCTTGGCTGGACAGCATGTCCTTGACGGGGTCGTGTGCTTTATGTTCGCGGATCCGGTGGCAAGGATTTGCGTTTTGGACGTTATCATAAAAGTTGAAGCTCTTCGTTTCTAGCGGAGCGGACTGACGTTTTTTTTTTTTTTTTTTTTTTTTTTGGCGGGTTTACTCATATTTGACGACGACTCGCCAGGAAATTTTAGCCGGTGATTGGAAGGCCGTCCTTGATCCCGATATAGATCGTAGTGGGCAAACATCAGGTACTGGCCACCCTCAATAGAGTACATTCACCCTCCATAAAATCTAAACCTACCATAAATCCCATTCGATCCCCTTTAATTCACAAAAAAGTACTGAACACCAAAAAAGCCAACGAAGCCCATCATCAGATTCTTCAGAACCCACATCAGAAATTAAAATAAAACCCAAACCCATATTTAACACAAGGGAAGACGTGTGCCGAGTGTCCAAAAACCAAGCAGATGAAGTGTTAACACAATCCCGAAAAATAAAAGACCTGAAATATCTTTTAAATATTAAGCAGATCAATAATATGCATGTTGAAACACCCGAAACTTTCCTAAGGCACAAGAGAATTCTGACGATAGTTAGATCAAACCAGAGTACCCAAAAATATGGTCTATGCTAGAAAAAGCCAATGCAACTTTTGATACTTATCCACCTTTAACATTTTATCGGCGACGATAATGTCAAACGTTTAAATCAATATTGTTCTGGGAATCTCCCACATTTCGTTCACCTCTCCTTATATAGAATTTCAAAATTCACGTTCCCCTGGGACATTGATGACCTGTACCATCAAGAGTGAGATGAGACAAGGCTCTATGGAACAAGCCATTGGTGTCCTCAGCCCAGCAATGTTCAATGCAGAATAGAATCCCTAATTGGACTGATAATGATGTTAAATAATAAAATAACTTCAGACTATTATTATTTTAGTGGAAGTGCATTGGGTGTCTTTTGGAACAGTATTTGCTTTTCAATGAATTATATGTACATTTTGTAGTCTCAAGTGGAGAGAAAAAGAATTTTGGATTGCAGAAGAAGTACCTGCTGACATGTGTAGGGAAGATATTGGAAAGGTCAAAGTTCACTGTTGGAGTGACTTGTATCAAGACTGGCATCTGAGGCATTGACCTTGGTTCACAGAAGCTAGTGACCAAGAATCGACAAAGACTAAGAATGGACAAAGAATTGTCCGGTATTCTGTTTTTGTTTACATATATATATATATATATATATATATATATATATATATATATATATATATATATATATATATATATATATATATATTGAAATTACTTAGGCACAAGAGCCTTGTAGGATAGATCTCTCATTACATTTGTAATCTTGAAATAAAAGTACCATTATTAATTTCTTTTTTAATACCAACTTAGTTTAGAAAGCTTAGTCCTGTATCAGGCCATCATATTACATGGTCTGAGTGATAGTCATTTAATGAGACTTGAACTCACTCTTTAACGATCCTTCTACGAGAGGCAGGTGTTTTTTTTTTATTTAAAGTTAAATGAAATGATCTCATGAGGCCGATAACGTAATTTGTTTTTCAATAATTCAAAACTTACATACAGACTCTCCTTTTTTTTTAATACTGGTAATCACCCAATAGACGGCTCGAAAGCCTCTCAGATTAGAGGGTTTGTTTGTTTGTTTTTTGCTGCTTTGACGTAAGGGTCTACTGGGAGTGAAAGAGAATGATAAGATTTTAGATGGAATCAGAAACACAATCCTAAACAGGAAACAAAAGATAAAGGTGTATTCCTTCAAATACAGGGGTTAATATTAATGATGAGGTGTCGGATATGAATGTAAGAAGGGGTGGTAAGAAGATGAGATTATGTGGAGGATAGATAACGATTGACCCTTGACTTGAAGTAATCAAAATTAAGTATTTACGGAAGTATCCACGTGGGAGTTTTTGCGAAAGATTTTTTCAAAATGTAAATTCCCTCTTAGATTTGGAACATGGAGTAAATAAGGGTTATTCGATTCCGTGGAAAGAGCGTGACGTGACCCATAAGCGAAAGTTTGAAACGGCGGAAATTTCGAGCACTGTACATATTTTCGCCGAACTGCTATGTGCATTATTCCGATCTTAGCCCTTTTGGACACAATCCTCTTCATTGAATTATCCTCTACGTCCTTTTTTTTCTTTTTTACAGTCTGTCATTGTCATCCCTACGAGGAAGAGGAGCGTATTATTATTAGTAGTATTATTATTATATGACTTCTAAGCACAAGATCGTGTCCCACGATTGAACTATACACGGGTTTCTTCCTGGTGCGACGATCTACCGCTGATACATGTCATTAAGTATCGCTCATAAGTTATTTGTCCACTTATCTGACAATTCTATTATTACTCTATTATTATCTCTCCCACTCTTAAAGTGGCATGTCTTTTATGAGTGCGACTCACAATCAAACGACTACCTAATCATTGCTATCTAACCTGGGAACTGTTCAACATACTTTGTCCCAAACAGCAGAGAATCATTTATTATGCACATTAAAAGTGATTCTCGCTCGTTTCCTTATTCAGACATGCTGATATGAAAAGACAACGTGCTATGCAAACGGCAAATATAACTTTTAGTGCCCTGGGAACAGAGAAGAAGAACAAATAATGCCGGTGTAATCAACATTAGCTTAAAAGAACACGAATTTTCAGACCTAAAGATGTCTTCTTCTCTTTTTCTCTTGTTTTGTCTTGCTTTACTTATTGGTAGATATTGTCTTTCCCACAATGAACTTTTATACATAGACATATATATGTATATACGCACACAATGATCTTGTTGACAATATTTCCATAATGAGAATAGCTGCCAATGGATGCATTCTATTCTTACGAACATTGTGCAGACATGACTACACAAGGTTTTTTCTTTTTGTTCGATGAACAACTTGCAAAAACAAAAAAATATCATGTGAATCAGAAATAAAACTTGGTATTTAACAGAGAAAATCGCTGTGAATCAACATCTACTTATATGTCAATTTCAAGATGGGATTTCAAGATTCATGAAACATAGCATATGCGTGTGTACAACCGGTTATATATATATATATATATATATATATATATATATATATATTGTGTATTTAGGCAGCAATCCTTTATTTATGCATGTTTCATTAAAAACGACAGTCAAGGTACTATGGTTAAGCTTTTTATTTAATTTTTCTTGTGTTCGCACAAGTTTTTTTCTTTTTTGGACACAGAGTGTGTAGAAATTCTTCAAATGTTCTGTTGTTCCGAGCGCTTTCGGCTATACCTTTAGCCATTATCAAGGATGATTGTACTTTTCATTTTAATTGAATGTGTGCGTTATGTGTATGCTTTTAGTGCGTTATAGAGTTTTTTTTAAAATTTCCGAACATGTTTAGCACATTGTGGCCGTGTTCGTAGTTAATATTGTTAAGAGTTGCCTTTTTCTTTTTTATTATTAGGGCTTCAATTATTTGTAATCTTTTTCACAAGTGGATGAAGTTATTATGTTTGTGTTTTCTACTAGTATGTTTTGAATGGAGCCTGGTAGGTTTGTGTCTGTGTTTAAATGGGTTCTAATAGAGCTCTGGTCAGATATGTGAAACGTAAGGTGTCTGGATAGGCCTGTAGTTGAGTGACCGATAGAATTATTTATGAATTCGTTTTGATCAGGAAAAAGTTTCTTGAGGGCCATTTGAACTCATAGATAATGTTTGTTCGTTGTAATTTTGACTTAGCTGGTGTGTTGTTATTTTTTAGGATAAGGTCTCTCTTAAATTTTTATAGTAGATAATTAATCTAATTTTTTTTTTATTCAGGTCAATTGGGATAGTGTATGTCGTTATAGTATTTCTAAGTGAAGATTTGTCTTGTTGTTAACGTGCATTTGGTTTTTGTAGAAAACATTTATGTAATTTTTGACTCTATGTTCACTATCGCTGTTATTTGCTTTGGGGAGAAATAGTCTAATTTGTTGATCTATCAGGTGATTAGTGAAGCCATTGTTAATTATTGAGTTCTTTAAGAGAGAGTTTGTCGAGAGGATGAATTCTGGTGTGCTCTTTTTAGGAAGTTTTTTTTTATTACTGCTATTTTGTAGCTGAGTGGGCATTCACTTTTAAAGTTAACGTAGCAAGAGTTTCTGCTAGTGGTTTTTTATATAATGAGTTGATAAAAGTGTTATTACTATATTATACTCTCGTATAATATAGTAATAACACTTTATAATAACATCTAAGAATGGGAATAACCTTTATAATAACATCTAAGAATGGGAATTTGTTTTTTGACTAAGTTCGTAGATAAAGTCAAGGACAGAGTTTTTCTCAGATATGGTCTTAAGTGTATGATATTTCTTTAATGTTATTGGCTAAAATAAAAATAATCGTCTACGTAGCGGACATATATTTTCGGTTTACAGACCTGGCTAAATATATCTTCTACTTGGGAGATATAATTATTTGAAAAGTATGGACCTTGGCGATTTCCCATACTAACACCATTAGTTTGGGTGTAAATGTTGCCATTATGGTCATAGAATGGGACTTTGGTTGTGCATGCGTGTAGAAATTTTTTGAGTATTAATAGTTTGATGGCTGGCGGTGGGATAGAATTGTTAGTATACAGAGAATTGAGGATAATGTCGATGGTTTGATTTACGGGGACGTTTGTAAATAAGTTTTCGACGTCCAGTGACGCTATGATACCTTGGTTTGTTTTAGTATTTTTTAAAATTTGGAGGAATTCGTAGGTAGATGTGATGCTGTAATTGGTGGGTAGGTATGGAGTGATGATTTCGTTCAGGAATTTTTCATAGCTCGTAGATAGGTGTTGGGATCTGGGAAATGATTGGTATCCGGGTATATGGGTTTTATATTTCCATATAAATATCCAGGTTGTTAGTCTCCAATGACTTTTTTGATTTTCAGAGAACCGACTTCAGCGTTATAATCTATTATTAGTTTGTTGACGGACCTTCAGTTTGGTGGGGTTTTTTTTTTAGTTTCTACACACCTTCCAAAAAAGAAAGCACTTACGCGAACGCAAGAAAAAATTAAATAAAAAGATAAATCGTATTAACTTGTCTGGCGTTTTTAATGAAGCATGCATATATATATATATATATATATATATATATATATATATATATATATATATATATATATATATATATATATTTAAACGCATCACAAAAAGCTCCAAAATGAGCATGCTTGAAAAGACACATAGGAATGAATAGGCCTCAATGCAAATTATATAAATCATAATTTACTGATGGAAGTCTGACAGAAGATGTCTATATAATGAATGCGTGGCTGACACGCAGCATGCTGACAGTCGTAGTCGGGCAGACCAGCACCCAAAATGTGTGTGCATATATATATATATATATATATATATATATATATATATATATATATATATATATATATATATATATACGCACACACACATATACGTATCTGACCTGAAAAATTTCGTTTAAGCATGAAACAGACTGTCGTCGCTTGGTGTTGCCTTTAGTGTTTAATTTTATATTTACGTATGCTCTGTCTCAGATATTGAGCATTTTACCCATATATATATCTATAGCATACATTAAAACTATATTTTTATCATCGACATATGCAGTTGTAATTTTAATCCTGCATATCAAAATATACTTGTTATTTATATCTTCATATAAACAGGCATATACCTTCAACATACATACATGCATATATATATATATATATATATATATATATATATATATATATATATATATATATATATATATTCATTTTAGTGGCTAACGGTATACGAGTAGAAAGACCCACTCTGTTTTTTTTTTAATAGTACTTACTGGTTTGATAATTTGAGAAAAATTATTAAATAAATTCTCCGACAGATTTCGAATTTGCGTCAGCCGTGGGATCCGGTGTGCTTTAAAGCATTCGGTTACGGCACGCCTCAACTTCAGCGCGGTTGTATTTGCCTTAAAGCAATATTTTCACGTTCAAATTTTCTCAAAATTATATCTGCTCCTTTTTGCATCCGAATCGTAAATAAAGAAATTTCTAAAGAGTTAATTGCTTCTTTATTTTTAGTCTGATATATTTTATTACGTCTTATATTTATATTATATTTATTATGTTTTTTCCCCGTTGGTAAGAGTTTTAAAACACAACGGATGAGGTGTTGGTTCCTCCGACGAAGTGGAACGGAGGGTCGTGCCATGCTAGAAGTTTTCCCGAATACATAGAGCGGTAGACAAAATAACTACTGTTTATAAAAAGTGCGGGTGTCCACTAACAATGACGTTTGAAGCAATAAAAATATGAAAATATATATATATATATATATATATATATATATATATATATATATATATATATATATATATATATATATATATATATGTGTGTGTGTGTGTGTGTGTGATATAAAATGATTGGTCAGAAACATTTGAATAAATTATGTACGATGGAAACCAGTTATAAGTTTAATTTTTTTAATTATGAACATTTTGTTCTGTACAACCATCCACAAAATAGATGAAGAAATTAAGGGGAAAATTGCTACCATGGGAGCTTTGTTTCTAGAATTGTTTGAGTTAATTTGAAGAAAAAAATGAAAATAATGATTCACGAACAAATTAATGTGATATAGGCATAGCAAAATATTAAAAGGTACATATATTGATTTATATAGCAAAATTTGATATAGGAAAAAGATATGGTGAGAAAACAAGAGAAAATAGTTATTGATTTTCAATTAAATTATACTTTATGATTATTATTATGCAGATAGTAAGAATAATATGGAATTTAGTTAAAATTTCTAAGTAAAAATTTATGATTTTTAATTAGTATGTATTTTAATGGAAATTTCTTTATGTAGTATCTTAGCCAGAAAAGATGATATATTATAAAAAAAACATTTTTAATCAATTAACCATAAACACGGTGGTAATTTCACTTAGGCGCAAGGGGTTTGCTAAAATAAGACGTCCTTTCCTCTTCATTCATATATATATATATATATATATATATATATATAGATGCTTGTTTCTTTAAAAACAACAGACAAGGTACTACGGTTAAGCTTGTTTTCGAACAAGAGCTTTCTTTTCTGGACACAGAGTGAGTAGAAACTCTCCAAATGTTCTATAATTCTGAGTGTGTTCGGCTA
>OZ010574.1:70282635-70432635 GCA_963932145.1 Acanthosepion lycidas | reverse complement strand
TATATATATATATATATATATATATATATATATATATATATATATATGTGTGTGTGTCTGTGTGTTTGTGTGTGTGTGTGTGCGTGCGTGTGCGTGTTTCATTAAAAACGACAGCGATTAAACTTTTTATTTAATTGTTTTTGTGTTCGAACAAGTATTTTCTTTTTTGGACACAGACTGTGTAGAAACTCTCCAAATGTTCTATAATTCCGAGCGTTTTCGTATATACTTTTAGCCATTATCAAGGATGATTTTATTTTTTCAATTTAATTGGATGTGTGCATTGTGTGTATGTTTTTAGTGTTATATTAGGTTGGTGCAAAAATAATTTCGTTTTCTAACATATGTTACTATGTGAGAAAACGAAATTATTTTTGCACCAACCTAATAGAAATGTTTTATTTTCCGAATACAGCGCATTGTGGCCGTGTTCATTGTTAATATTATTAAATGCTTTTCATTTTTATTATTAAGTCTTCCATTATATTTAATCTTTTTTTACATGTGGATGAGGCTCTTATGTTTGTATTTTTAATTAGTATGTTTCGGACGGAGTCTGGTAAGTTTATGTGTGTTTAAATGGTTTCTAATAGAGCTCTGGTTAGATAGGTGTAACATAAGGCGTCTGCATAGGCATGTAGTCGTGGGAGCGATGAAAGTATTTATGAATTCGTTTTGATCAGGAAAAACAGTTACTTACGGGGCATTTGAACTCATAGATAATGTTTGTTCCTTGTAATTTTGAATTTGCTGAGTGTTATTATTTTTAAGGATAAGGTTAGCTGTTTTAATTTTTTTTTTTTTTTTCTAGTAGATTATTTGTTATTTTATTCGGGTCAATTGGGATAGTGTATTTCTTTATAATAATTCTAAGTGAAGATTCATATTGTAGTTAATGAGCATTTGTTTTTTGTAGAAAATATTTGTTATATTTCACTGTATGTTCCCTATCATTGTTATTTACTTTGGGGAGAAATATTCTAATTTGTTGGTCGATGAGGTGATTAGGGAAGACATTGTAAATTAGTGTCCGTTTTACTTTATTGAGTTATTTAAGGAAGAGTAGTCGAGAAGATGAATTCTGTTGTGCTTTTTTAGGACGTATTTTATCACTGCTATTTTGTATCTAAAAAAATATGCATTTGTATATGAACCGTCGCTCGAAAATTTATCTATTTGATTATATATATATATATATATATATATATATATATATATATATATATATATATTATGGCTTGACGATTGCATCTAGCATGAAACAGACTGTCGTCTATAAGTGTTGACTTCTATGTTCACTTTTATATTTACAGACGCTCTATCTCTGATATTGAGCACTTTATCCCATAAATATGGCACATCTTAAGACTATATTTCTTCATAATATATATATATATATATGTGTGTGTGTGTGTGTGAAAACATAGAAAATAGGAAAGAACTGGTTAGGAAAATAATCCAAAGTTCTTTAGTATTTTTGTTATTTAAAAAAAATAGTGCTCGATACAAAAGTAGAGCATAAATATAATTATTTATTTAAAAATATGATTTCAACACGCTACATAAGAGGTCTCATGTTTCAAAACAAGAGCCGAAAACTTCAATATAATTATTTGAATTAAAGTAAGCTCTGTTCCATCTTCAAACCGAATTTTTTTGGGAATAACTTATTTCTGAAATTTACGTGTTTTAATAGTATATTCATAATTGAAATCAAAATTTCCATGGTAACAGCCGGGGCGAATTGTTTAAAATAGGTAGGTGTGTTGTGTGTTAATAATTTGTATCAGTATAGAGTTGCTTTCATAGATGTCAAGTCAGGGTAAGGTGGGGGTGTCTAAATCTAAATTTAAAACGGAAGATGTTTTCGCCTAGTCTGGTTTACGTGTCTATGGAGATTCATTTATTTTATTTCTTTATGAAAGGGATTTGTTTATATAGAAAAACTGCCGTAACATTTGTTTTTTGACGATTTCATAAAGGGTTATCTTTTTTTGTAGGGTATTTAAACTATTTATTTGGGTTATGGATTATAAAAGTTATTTTATTGTATGCTTATTTTTAGCTAATTATAAAATGCGTAAATTTGATGATTTCGGCAAAAAACCGTTAACTCATGTCTATTGTTTAATAGATTTTTATTATTTAGAAACTTAATAATGTGCAGTTTCTCATGGAGGCACAAAGGGCATGGGTCATCCCATGTTTTACAATATATATATATATATATATATTTTACAATATATATATATATATATATATATGATGCAGGCATCGGCATGATAATCACATAAATAATGAAATACATTTACAGACCCATACCTATATCCCTCCCAATTACAATTTGGTATATATATATATATATATATATATATATATATATATATATATATATATATATATATATATATAAATATACTAGAATAATCCTAATGAGCCAGACAAACCTATCTAGGTTTCACCTAAACAGATCTTCAGGGTAAAACTGCCTAAAAAGGAAACGGAACAGTATTTATTGATAAAAAATAAATAAACCCATAACCACGTGACAATACCCTCCTCCCAAAAAACCCCAAACAAAACAAAAAGGGTATTACACTCTCTCTCTCTGTATGTATATATATATATATATATATATATATATATATATAATGATGAAGCTGTATGTAATAGTTTTTTTATTCAAGTGATCCAATCCGATTGTCTGAGATGCTACTTCCCCTGACATATTCTCGCCAGATTTACAAGCCATTAATTATTCTTGCTATTCTCTTTATGTTCTCACTCAAATGATTTATTCATAGAAAGTTTCCCAGTGATTTTGTTGCGATTCTCAGCTCTGTCGCAATTGTTCACATGCCATGTAATGAAAGAAGTCGACCCCAAAAATTAATCGAACTCTCTCACACACACACTCTCCAAAACGGGCAGAGATCACAGAGAGTTACACACACACACGCACACACACATTGTGCACACATATCCCGCAAAAGTATTAATATAAGCATTTATAATCATAAAGAGCCTAAAGTGTCGGAATATAATAGTGTGTGATTTTTGTGAGAACTGAGGTAGAATTCTTTTGTGTATATAATTGTATGGGATGAGAATTATTCTGTCTTTCTATTATCTGGAGATGGTTCTTAATATTGCGATGATTTGTAACGTGCTCTCATGAAACTACATGCCATTTCTTTCACAATCAAAATTACCTCCTTTAAAAGGCTATCAGTTCAAAGCGACATAAGTCACATGTGAATATTACTGAAGAGAAATTTCGTTTGGCTAACAAATGATGTTAGGTGAAGAAGAATTGAAATTTCTAGCAAAGAATATCGAAGGAGATATAGCCAATAATCTGAAGTAGTTTGGCGTGAGGAAATGTTTGGAGAATGTACAAAGGCAGCAACAACGGAGGCTGCCGGCTCCCTCGATGCCTAAATGAAATACAAATGTTGAACTGAGGAAGAAAGACATAGGAAAAAAATAATGCGTAATGAAATTCGGTCATCCAAATCTTATAATACCTTTACTTACTATTTACTTGATTTACATTGTTTGGACTGTTGTCCTCATCTTTACTGTCATATTCACAACATTTCGGCCATTGTACGCTCCGACCTTCTCCAGGTTAGATTGTTCTAGTTCCACGTGCCGTGTCTCTTCCGGATATCTCAGTTTCAGTTACTTCCATTAGTAACTTTTTTTTTCACCTCTGCTGTGCCAAGTCACTAGATTACGTCAAGCAACGATTTTATCTACTTTTATCCATGGTTAGCAACGAAAACAACATACAAAAATCAGTTAGAACAACTGGTAAAATTATCATTTTTATTAACGTTTTATCATTTCATGTTCTTCAAAATTATTTTAATTTAAAAATTTATGAAGCGGATGTGCTATTAAATTTCAGATTTATAAACCAATAGCTGTACTTCTTTTTGTAATATAATAGATAACTATGGAACAGAATCGAAATTTCAGAAAACCCTTTGCATTTTATGGTTAGACAGACAACGGATAGATAGTTGCTCCAAGTAATTTGCTAATATATATTTAATAATATTCTTGATTACCTTTAACCATATAAGAAATTACATCTGCTCTATGACAGATCTTGTATTTTTTCATCCTACTGGGTGTCTAGTTAACATCCTCACTAGAAAAGCCTGGTGGGGGACCCAGTTTAATTACTCAGGATCCAGCCATGCGACGGATATTACTGGGTCATATTGTAACATAAATTACATTAATTACATTACTTACGATCAAATAAATTACTTCTGGTAAAAAAAATATACATAAGCTGTCCCCCCAAAATTGATATCATTTTGTAGCTAATTCTAGCATAAATTATGTTAAATTTTAATAAAATGTGTAAAACCTAAGTTGAATGTTTCTTTTTTTTCTTTTTTTAGGGTGAATAATGAGGTTCACTAGAAATGAAAATGGATTTTGTGTGTCAGAATATGCCCGAACGCAGTCAAAAAAGAGTGTGCAGCGTGCATTTTCGAGAAAATTCAATAAAAATGCATCAACTGGAAAACAGATTTGGATATAGCACAAATTCAAAGACTAAGGCTGTATGTGCAGGTCAAAGGAATCCGGACAACCTCCAGTATCGGAAGATATTGTCAATCAAGTTCGGGAAACATTTTTGCAAAGCCCCAGAAAGTCTGTAAGAAGAATATGAGTAACCCTGTCAATCCAGATTCCTCGGCTTGACGCTGGAGAATGTGACGCATGACAAGATACAAGTGGTGCGTCTATTTAACATTAGTGAAACTTTGTGAAATCGGTTATAAAATCTACATCCCTTCGAATATCTTGTTTGAATTTTGATAAATACATTTTCATTGGCCAACATGAAACCTATTTAATTTCCTTTGCCTGGGATATGTAGTTATTCAGATTATCACATTTTAAATTATGTTAATTTTTTGGAGACACTTTGTATATTAGGACAGACAGTAACACATAAAGATATGTTTGGGCTTTCTCTTAGAAAACAAACAATTATACTCACAGAACGTAGAAGTTAAAAGAGGTCGTGGGTGCTATCGAATGGCAGAACGGCAGTGAGAGGGATAATCTAAGATTATCAACGTGAGGCACACAATTCTTATACAGACAAATCCTAATCGTTTATAGTCGAGTCAGGTCACTTATACGCTCTTCTTCTTTTAAGTGACGTGTCCCTTCATGCCGCGAGAGGACATGACTCTCCAAACTTCATCTTACCAATTTTTGTGTCCCCATTTCTTCATTATGAGAAAATGAGAAATTTCCCTCAACATTCTCAGCAGTAACAATTATTTCGATTGGTGCTCATGTCGTCGGACTTGAATGCAGATTTGAACTCACAAAGCCATTCGCTGGATCATCGATTATTTCAACTGCAGGCAGGTGTCAATGATAGGCTGGCGCCAACGAAAACTGTTCAATCGGAAAAAGTCGATTCTTTGCAACGGCTGACAAGTTCAGCAAAGGAAGGAGTTCACTGACAATGACGCTACTTCGATAGTTTCATAAACAATGTAAGGCCACTTCGATAGATTTATAAACTATGTAAAACAAACAGTCAATTTCGCAGAAATATAATTGCTTCTGGAATTTGGTCCAAGTTTCTCTTGACGGAGTTTAGATTAATGAATTTTTTTCACATCCTAACTGTCCTTGTTCCTCCACGATATTGGCTTTTTCAAAGTAGCTAGTATCCTAGACATTCGTTTTTTGTAATTTATCGAACTTACAGATTTGCTCTGTGATGAACTGGTGTTAAGTAAAATCTATAATTATTTTTGTCCATTATCTATCTATCTGATTTTTTTCATTGTCTATCTAATTTGGTTCATTATCTATCTATCTATCTATCTATCTATCTATCTATCTATCTATCTATCTATTTATTTCTGTTTGTTCATTAACTATCTCAGTTTATATCTGACTGACAAAGGCACTTTGATTAAGTTTTTTTATTTATTATATTTCCTTGCATGGCTATAAGAGATTTATTGTTGGACATACAGGAATCTCTTGGAGGCATGTAATAAAATATAATTAAAAACTTAATCGCAGAAACTTGTCAGTTGACAATTCTTTCTCCCACTATCATAAAATACCGATATACGTAGCCATAAATAAATCCAAAATTTCAAAATTTATCAGTTTGTCTGATGATCGCAAAGGGCGTGAAACCCAGGCTCACATCAATCCAATATGTGTGTGTAAAAAAAGATATAACCTCAAAAGAGAGTACAGATATTGTAAAGATATTGAATGATGGGATAACAACTTTGGAAAATATCATAAAGTCCAATCGCAATAACGAAAAAGGAAAGTCAAGACATTGGCAAGATAAGAACAAGAAAAAAAAAACTCATTTGAAAAAAACTTAAAAGGGGGATAAACAAGAAAAGTTGATTGACCGGAAAGAAAACATTTGAAGAAACTCTAGCAAAATATTTGAAGACACATATAGACAGCGAGAAAAGATACTGAATATTAATAACATGTCTAAAAACATAATAGACAAAAACGATTAAATTTTGTTAAACATCACGAAGAGAAAACAGTAAGTTGGGTAAAGAAGTATAATGAAAACTGAACTCACTTCATTATCTTTAACGATAAATGGTGAGTTAAATTGTAGGGACCTAATAGCTACACTAGAGGCAAATAATCAACCAACAAGATCTGGGATACAACAGTTAGAGATGAACAAGCGAAATATAGTAAATGCGAAGATTATTGTTTTTAAGAATTTATTGGAGAGTACAGAAAATTACTGCATTGGATTTAACAAGAAGTTTTTGAACGGTGCAGCTGTCGGCCAAGAATCTTTAAAGAGAATAGTAATATAACAAACAGCAGTCCTTTAAATTCCGAATATATATATATATATATATATATATATATATATATATAGAGAGAGAGAGAGAGAGAGAGAGAGATAGATAGATAGATAGATAGATAGATAGATAGATAAACCTAGTGAGCCAGACAAACCTACCCAGGTTTCCCCTAAGCGGATCATCAGGGAAAGCCGGCTTGTCTGGCTCACTAGATCTATCTATCTATCTATCTATCTATCTATCTATCTATCTATCTATCTATCTATCTATCTATCTCTCTCTCTCTCTCTCTCTCTCTCTATATATATATATATATATATATATATATATATATATATATATATATATATATATATATATGAGAATGAAAAAGCAGAATTCATGCAAAGTACAACTCTATAATCAATTAAATGCGGTCCGTTACAGTATTTTAAAAATTGATTTCGGCTACCGAATGTCAACGAGTCAATATTAAGATCTGAAATAACGAAATTAATTTATAAATAATTTATTCCCGCACGAATGATATTGGGTTATTCAAGAATATATTTTGATAGTTTTATATATTTAGTTTTTTTTAAATCTTTTCACCCCAAGCAAGGCAACAATGCTGCTAGGACACATTGGGTTACAGCGAATGAAAAAGAGTTGGGAATATTTTAGTTAGGGTAAGTTAGGTAAAAGACAATAAAGGAGCAGAGTTAAGGAAGACTGACGATCCATTTAAAGTTTGGAAGAATGTAGATGACAGGAAGTAAGAAATTCGTAGAGAATTCTATATGTGAGATGTGCGAGAAAATAAACTATTAGAAGATAACAAGTTCAACAGTAAAATGGTGAGGCCTAGTTGCCTACCTAATAGCGCGCATAAATTCGTGTAGTCGAAACACTAAGGAGAACGGCTCATCAGAATAATTTCCATTAAAATATTTGTAGAAAAGATAAAGGGTATGTCAAATAGTTGTAAAAATGATTGAAGTCGAGATGCCAGGTCAAGATCGATTATATTACAGACCCTTCTTTGAATGTTTTTAAGAATATCGAAATATATAGCAGAGACACTAAACCGAATATGCACGATTTATAAATAAAAGATGATTTTTCATTTAATCTGCATAATTATACCATCTTTTATCAACATTTATCCATAAGGAGAGATATTTATTTGGCACAATCGGGAGGGTAAAAAATGATAAACGTTAATTTGTAAATGAAATCTGACGAATTATATATATATATATATATATATATATATATATATATATATATATATATAGAGAGAGAGAGAGAGAGAGAGAGAGAGAGAGAGAGATGACTCAATACTACAGGATGACTGTCAGTTTCAGGTCTCATTGCGTTATTCACACGAAACAAAAGATCGCACTAAGGCAAGAAATTCTCTAAAATGGAGAAACACATTTACCTTATATCAAACAGTTTTACCCTATAAATAAACCAAAGTTTATCCTATAAGGAAACTTTTGTAAATTTATCACATTTCGTTTTTATTTTATTTTTATTTTTATGTGCGTTTGAATTCTAATAGACATTTTTGTGTTAGTCTTGTTGTGTCTGTGTTTAATTCCCGAAGAATTTTGGTAGGGATGATTATCTTGCGTATGTTGATTGTGGATGCTTGGTGGGTGTTGAAGTAAAAGACTCAAGTTACATCGACCGCAGATACCAGGATTTTTAGATTCTTTAAGTATGGTTTTTATTAACTTTGGTGTGTTTGGCATGTGCTTATCGATGGGAAATATATTTATTGGTAAATATTTTCTTCGTAGTAAAGCATGTTTCCTACTTACTAGTGTGCCATCTTTAAATACAATTTATGTCCCGTTTTATTTCTGTGTATTACGAGAGAGTTCAGTGGGTTGTCCGAATGGCAATCTCTCCTGTGTTCGTAGATGGGAACTTTTAACTTTCTGGATGTTTCACCTGTATAACTCTGTTGGTATTGCAGTAATTTAGTATTATAATAATGTACCGATACCGTCAACAATGATGGCAATTGTTAGAAATATTTATTAGTGACATGCAATGAAAAAAAACTTGAAAAAATGTATTTGATGTTCAATAAATCGGAGATAAGGAATCCACATCTAAAATGGCAGCCAATGAAGCGTTTAATTAATGCATTCCCTTTATATGTTTAGATGTTCAATGTTATCTATGATTCATTTATTACTCCTAATATTATATAAATCGCTTTATGCACAATATCTTTTCGTATTAAAAAAAATATGTTTAATTCATTAATAACATGTCTAAAGACATAATAGACAGAAACGATTAAATTTTGTTAAACATCACGAAGAGAAAACAGTAAGTTGGGTGAAGAAGAAAGAAAAGGATTAGCAACAAAGCGACAAAGTCTGTTTCAAGACCAAGTTGAAGCTAGATGAGCACCTAATAGACGAAGTTATCTGAGTCCCTCACATGAAAGGCTTGAACAAATAAAACTACAATCTAGGAGTAAAGGAAGTGATTAATTAAATGGTTCATTTTTTCTCGAGTATTAATTTTGTCTAAAATGCATATAAACATTTAATTTGTATAGATTATTAAAACGATTAAGGGAAGTAATCTATCATAAATCTACTAATTTAAGTTGATTTATTCCCCTACAGATGAGGCAGGAAATATGTAAATAAATACAGAGTGATAATTATGATATGGATTGTTATTTCAGCGTCTGATGATGCATCAATTCTGTTTCTAGATCTCCGATCGTCTTGGAGGTGGTAGTTAAGACCACACCGATTAAAAATAAGAAAATCGAATGAGAAGATAATAATAAAAAAAGACAATACAACAATAAGAAGATTAATTGTTCATAAGAAAAAAAATAGAATATTTTCCCAAATATTTTATAAATGGCAGCAAGGGTTTCTCAAATATACACTTTTAGACATTTTTGAGAATGAAGTAACAGTTTAGTATTCGAAGAATCAGAGAAGGTTTGGAAGATGTCAGTCAGTCAGCTATATGCCATGCGTAATACACCCTTAAGCGATTATGCATCTTTCGATACATGACTGACGAGGCAGATTTTTTCACGCAGTAGGTTGCCATTACTTTCTGCGGTATACCAGTGGCCATTCACGGCTATAGAACCAGGTCTGTCTTTATTATTTACCCATAGTCTTACCAACTGGGGTGGGTAGAAGAGGATTCGTCCCTTTCCCAAGGGTATTAACACGTAAGTGACTGTAATGGTTTCGACTGGAATTCGAACTCGGCTCTCTGATTCCTCACTCCGAGCCGCTATCCATTACTCCACCATTTGGAAGATGAGTATTTTTATTTTCATCAAGATGGAACACTATCATTCTACCATCATGATGTACGCTCGTAACTGAATGGAATCTTGCCAAACAAACTGATCGGATGACGAAGTTCTGTATAATGTTCTCCCCTCCCTCACAGAAGTGCATCACTTTAGATTTTTCTTGTGAAGATACTTTTTTCTTGTTCAATCGCTGAAATGAAAGTTTCCATAAAACAGGAATGCAGCCAAATACCCTATCGAAATGTTGCTTGCTGCTTATAATCCTAGTTGTGTCACATTGTCAGCAATGCCGGGATCATGACGGACATCAAGTTGAAAACATGTGACCACAAAATCCTAAGAGAATGCATTTATAATAAATACTGTCTTCATATGCATTATTTAAATTAGATAAATCTGGCTAAAAATTTAACGGGGTTTGCTTTGCCGTAGACTGGTCCGTGGTCGAAACGCTAAGGTACGCATGACTTAAAATTGGTTTCACATGATGAAAAAAAAAAAAAATTGATCATACGCCACGTAAAATTCTCCAGTCACTTAACCTGCCAATATTAGTATGAACACAATCCTCTTTTCTTCATATCACACTAACCTACCATGTCACGCATCTCGTAACTCATTAGTGTCGTAGAAGTAACACATAAATTGTAGCTATTGCAGCAGTGGTGTGTCTAGGGTAAGATCTGATACAGTCCATTTTCCGCCTTGTTTTGAATTCAGAATTTTATTTCTCTTAGACTGGATACCATATCCCAGTTAGAGGAAGCCAACCCTGCTATTTAACTCATAGATAGGGGTTGGTGGAAGAAAATATGAATTCATAATTTTCCTAAGGGTAAAAAATGAACATCAAAAAATAGGCCGCAACTCGAAATCGACGATTCCGCTTTCCGATTAGCTAACCGTTACAATAATTTACTGCTTCATATACATATACATGTATATTCAGATCTATAGACGTAACTATTCTTTTTTTCCTGAAAGAGGAAGCACCTGTATGCAAGGACTGCGGCTTTTTAAGGATAATTTTTTCAAACAAGCATTAAATCTTTTCCAGCAAACTGTATCCGGGGTCAGCTCAGTTGACCGAGGATATCCGGAGATGACCGAATATATGTGATCATAGCCGAACGACATCCGGATTTGGCCAAATGATTTAACGACCTCATGAATGCATAATTACGAAGATCGACCTCCAAAAATCATAAAGTTTCGATTTAAATCTCATTTTCTTGTCTCTCCTTTGAATCTTTTTTGAACAGTGAAGCGGCAAAATCTGAACTTCATTATTTTTAGAGGTTTCGTGATGCCGTTACGTATTTTTCGCTTGATTAACCGGTCATAACGAACTGAGGGAGTGTGTGTGTGTGTGTGTGTTTTATTATTTTAAATACTCACAAGAGACCACCCCCAAATATCCGGAAATATCAAAATCTGTGGAGCAGTGAAAGGTTTTATTTTTATTTTTTTATTTCTTAATTTCTTTTTTGTATGAGCTCTGACCCTTCAGGATGTGGGCGATCCTGGCTTATCCTAACTTGAAATCTTTTGGAGCTCTTTGCAATATTTGTCTTTTTAATATCACTCCCTCTTCTACTATCCATTTGCACAAGCTTGTTAGCTTACTCACTGTTTCTATTTGTTGCTCTTGCCTTTATCAGGTTCAGTCAGAGTCAAATTATCCAAAGCGTCTTTTCTCAGTATGTAGAAATGGCAATTTCTTCTTTTTTATTCTAATTACAAGCGTCCTTTTTGTTTCTATTTTACTTAAAATTTCCTTGTTGCTTACATGTTCATACATGTTCAGTCAGTGGTATTCTTAACATTATTCTGTAGAACCACATTTCTATTGCATCAAGTTTCTTCTTCATCTTTACGGAGAGTCTCCAGCATTCGTTAACAAGAGTGATATTAAACAACAGCTCAGTACACTTTTCTTTGTTTCTAACGAATTTATCCTGTTTCTTTGCTTAGCTTTTTTATCCAAATGCACCATCGGATTTCACTGTTACATTTTCTGTTCACTGTCAAAATACTTCCCAGGTATTTAAAATTCTGTAATTGATTAATTGCTCGCATATTAGGCAGAACCATGCATTCTCTTTTCTTATAATTGATCTTTAGATTTTCTTCTCGCTTTCCTTTTCTACCTTGGCCAGGAAGTTCCGCACTTTTCTTCATTCTTGACAAAAAGTGTTACTATGTTAAAGTTAAAATCTGTATTTGTTTTATTTAATATGTGTTCTACAGTATAATGGCTTTTATATTTAGGTTCTTTTTCTGCTTTCTTCGAGTGATAGTTGGTTGGTTGATTTTCTTTGGCGGCATATCAACACCTCTATGCGTTATTTAATGCCGAAATCTAAATATTTGGAAAAACAATTTTATGGCTTCAATTAAATATATACTATAAATAGGTATTGTTGGTTGGTTGATTTTGCTTAGAAGCATATCAACCTCTATGGGTTATTTAATGCCGAAATCTAAATATTTGGAACACAATTTTATGACTTTAACTAAATATATTTTAAACGCAACTCTATACTCTTTAACTACAGATAAAATGTATTGTTGGTAATTCTACAATGAAATGTATTAATGGACGTTTTGCTTTAAAATTTTATTGTTGGCCACTTTACTATAATTATGTATTTTTGGTAATTTCTTTATATAAATATGTACTATTTTTAATATAAATATGTACTATTTTTAATATAAATATGTAATTTCTTAATATAAATATGTAATTTAAAAAAATATAAATATGTATTTCTTATATAAATATGTACTTTTTTAATATATATATATATATATATATATATATATATATTAATATAAAAATGTATTTTTATACTTTCATAGTGTTTGTTTTTGTTTGACTGTTCACTATTTGCCCATAGCTGTGATCCTAACAGGTGCTACTATCCCGTATCATGGCGGACCTGGGAACAGCAGCAATTAAGAAGTGGTTTCACTCTCCTCAAAACCTCCACTCTTCAGATCCGTGGCCATACTCTCAAGTGTAGTTTATCGTCTTACCCAGGACTTGGAGTGATAGTCTCAAGAATAATAACACCCAACACTTTTCTCTTCATCTTGCTGATTTGGCTGATAATTTCTTTATATAAATATGTACTATTTTTAATATAAATATGTACTATTTTTAATATAAATATGTAATTTCTTAATATAAATATGTAATTTAAAAAAATATAAATATGTATTTCTTATATAAATATGTACTTTTTTAATATATATATATATATATATATATATATTAATATAAAAATGTATTTTTATACTTTCATAGTGTTTGTTTTTGTTTGACTGTTCACTATTTGCCCATAGCTGTGATCCTAACAGGTGCTACTATCCCGTATCATGGCGGACCTGGGAACAGCAGCAATTAAGAAGTGGTTTCACTCTCCTCAAAACCTCCACTCTTCAGATCCGTGGCCATACTCTCAAGTGTAGTTTATCGTCTTACCCAGGACTTGGAGTGATAGTCTCAAGAATAATAACACCCAACACTTTTCTCTTCATCTTGCTGATTTGGCTGAGTAACATAGTCTTGAATTCAAATCGACTGCTTGCCTTTATTGTTAATCTCTTTGAAAGTTTGAATTTGCATGAAATGTCGAAAGATAATGTGAAATTAAAGAGTAAATCTTAATATTAATTAATGTTGAACTTTCTGAAAACGTGTGTCAGTTTTACTTATTCGGACATACTTTTCAATTATTCAATATAAGCGATTCCCTACAAATATTACTAAAGATTTGGAGATGAGAAGGCCTGAATAGGCAAGTACACTTTTTCACATATGTCGATATCAATTCTCGCTATTCAAATCATAATGCTCATTTTGATTGTTAATACTCACAACATTTCGGTCGTTATACTATCCGTCTTCAGTTATCTGTCGGATATCAAAACACTTTATTCAATCTAAGGAATAGATTGTTCTCAACCCGCTTTCCATGTTTAAGGGATATTTCATATCAACTCATACCACCAGTTTTATTGACTTCTACTGTTCTTCCACTGCAAAAGCCAAAAATCGACAATGTGGGGCTTACGGTCACATCACGTTGAAACACCAGAGAGAGTTAAGCAATGTCGAGCCTAGTCAGTACCTAGACCACTTGGAAATATCAAGTGCTGTAAGCTTGGATGTGAGGTTGGTGTGATAGATAATGACTCGGAATTGTTAATCAGAGAGCCGAGTTCAAATTGTAGGAGTTCGTTATATTCACTTATGTGTAAATACCCTTGGCAAAGGTATGAAGCTACCTCTTTCTCCCGCTATGGGTTAATTAATAATACTTGTGTCACTAAAATCATTAGTATTTCAAAAATAAAATTGCGTGTAAAATATTTGATTTCGTCATTAAATCATCCATAGGGGTTGATATGCCGCAAAGCAAAAACAAAAACAACCGACAAACTCATAGACAACATAAGGGTGTAGTTCTGTTGCTTCCTGCTTTATAAAATGTTCAGCTTACGGCAATATCACGTTGAAACCTCAAAGTTAAGCAACGTTGAGGCTTGTCGGTACCTAAATGGGTGACTACTTGGGAAGACCAGGTGCCGTAATCTTGGATGTGCGGTTGGTGTAATGGATAAGGGTTCGGAATTGTTAATCGGAGAGCCGATTTCCAATTCCAGGTCGGTTCGTTATATTCACTTACGCGCAAATACTCTTGGCAAAGATTTGAATGCACCTCTTCTCTCCCCCAGCTATGGATTAATTAGTAAGTCTTGTATCACTAAACCAGTATTATTTACAGAAAATAAAATTGCGTGCAAAATATTTGATTTCGTCATTAAATAATCCATAGAGGTTGGTATGTACCAAAACAACCAACCAAATCATGGACGAAGTAGGTGTGTAGTTCTGGAGAAGTTTTAATGTCTGATCTCAGGGATGAATTTGTATGAAATTCCTGACTCAGATGCTTGAACTGTATGGAAATCCTTACTCAGGTCATGGAGATTCTCTGAGCTCTATATCATATCCACGGACGTAATTTTATTTTCTTTTTTCTTTTTTTTTTTTCATTCCACTTCGTACTCACCAATATTTTCGTCTTTCGATCTGCTCTGAATAGCAAAAAAAAGAGAATAGAATATCATAAAAGGTTTTAAAATATTACAGGAAAAAACATTTGAAATATTTAAAAAAAATATATATTCATACGCAAATCTTTCTTTTAATATATTTTTAAAATTTCAGTCTCGTGAATTCCAACACCATTATCTTGTTACTTCCATATTGCCTGTCTAAACAAGTGCTCCTCAACCCTTTTTTTTACCCATGGACCCTTATTTACTTTTTTTCCATAACCATTCGAGGAAAAAAAAAGCTTATTTTATTTTTTGCTAATCGATAAATTTAGGAAATGTAATAGTAGAAATAGTAAATGTATATGATTTATGTTGGAGTAAAACTAATTTAATGAAAATATACTTGTGTTTAACAACTATATTCTATGAAACATTTATATACACTAGTAAAACATCTCATAATAAACAATTTTAAAATATCTGAGTAATTAATATTTTTTTTAATAAGTGGAGATTTATTCAATGAGATCACTGTGGTTGGTGCTGATCTGTGAGTTTCATTTATATTCGGTATGATCGATGTCAGTGATAGTCGAAGATCACGTATTTTCATCATATCTATATTAATTAATTTATATAAATATTTTATTTTATTATTTTAATAATTTTATTTTATAATTTAAAACTTTTATTATTATTATTATTATTATTATTATTAGTAGTAGTAGTAGTAGTAGTAGTAGTAGTATTAATATATCAAAATAATTTATATAATACATTAAAATCATTATATAATATCAAATATATATATATATATATATATATATATATATATATATGTATATATATATATGTATATATATATATATATATTATCATTCCTTTATATATCCTTTTGAGTTTTACTCAAATTTTACAATCAAAACATCCGTTAGAGTAAAATGGATGTTAACTTAGATTGGTTGATCATGTTTTCTGCTAGCTGAGTTGTTATTCTATTTTTAGTACTTTGATATGGCGTAGGTTACTGTAGAAATTCCAATTCTCAGTTGTAACCACTGTTCCGAAGTGAAAATCCTTTATGAACAACTAATATATTACCGTGAACCCCAATTTGCTACGTTTTTTGTTTTTTTTGTTTTCGTGGGCACCCAGTAATGTTAAAAAGACCCCGGGGTTCCTATGCACCCCGGTTGAGAACCCCACACAATATGACATGAGGAATTGGAATGACTACTCCTGCTATTTTTCAGCTGCTTTCACACTTTACTTTATAAGTACGATTCAGTACTTGTTGTCGCTACCATAACTAGCAACAGTAGTATTCAGTTAACTAAAATTGGATGATCCATTCCTTTGGAGTTGACAGCGTCGCTAATTATCCACCATCATTTACCGCATATCAAACCCTTATGTCGCCCTGTTGGTGCTTGCCTATTTATGCAAGCGGCGAGCTAAACTACACTCCCGGATTTTGCTGTCGAGATTTGTACTTTAATGGAATCTGGTTCCTACCCACTGACTTGTCTGTTTAGGTTAGACGTGACAGAAGTTAAACTCGCGCCAGGACAGCCCTCCGAATCATAGGAATAGGCCAATCATTTCATGTCAAGGTACTTGATCTTGGAGTGGGAAAAATATATCTTAATCAAATGGAATTAGTGAAAGTGTGAGTTTTCGATATTTTGTCTCAATAGTTTTCTCTTACTCTTTGTTTACTGATTAATGATCTGGATAGTAAAACTACGTGGCCTGTTATGGCGATATTCTAAGCGTTGCTTAAGTGTGATACAAGGCTGAAAGTATGGGGCGCCCAGTGAGGATCGAATTCACTACTTAGTCGTAATTTTTCTAGACGAGACAAACTTGCTATCCATTACATCACCGAATTCCTGGCTTGTTACGAACTCACATTAAAATATTTCTTTTTTTTAAAATTGAATTCTCGTTTTTGTTCCGATCACGAGTCCCCTATCCCATGAGGATGGCCAGGGCACTTCAGCCTTAGCAAGAAGGTGTGTTTAGGAAAAGTGAGTCTAACGGGATCTATTCTTCATCAGAATGGAATTCAAAAGGTGTCCCATTAGATTTGTTACCACGCAAGTCTAGAGAATCCAGTCAATGTTAATTTTGACCGTAGCTGGGGAAAAATAACTATTAATGATGTCATGTTCAAGGGTATTTGTTTGAAAGTGAACGCATGGGACTAACCCGAGATTTGAACTTGTCCCGTCGATTCCGCTTTCCGCGCTGAGGTCCATTACACTTCCAGCAATGGTTTATAAACGCGTTACTTAACAAATACTTAATACAATTTACTGTATAGTAACGATTAGCAAACTAGTCCTGTCAACCATTGCAACTGTAGAGATCTCGATCATCATTGGTCGTCTTACATTTTGATTGTGGGTTCAAATGTATGACAAAGTCGAAAAAAGTTTTCCTATCGCGCGTTTCGTACTTTAGGGCTTCATCAGATTAAATTTATTAATCTTAGTGCGACTACAGATGCGCACCACCGAGGAGTGCTTGGAATGTTACATTTTTAAATTTAATTTTTTTATTATTTATTTTTATATATATATATATATATATATTATTACATATATATGTATATATTATTCTATATGTAATATATATATATATATATATATATATATATATATATATATATATATATATATATATATATATATATAGCCGCCTTTTTCATTTAGATGCTTTTTCTTTTTTTGTTTCCATCTGTATCTGTTATTAGATATCCTACGCTGTGATAATAGAAGATCTGCCAGGAATTGTGAAAAAGAACCTTGGCGCAAATAAACTGTGGATGACCTTGTGATCAAGACACTCTCTAAACATTTTCTTCTTAGTGTTAATTCGTCTTAATTTTAATTGTGTACGAAATTATGCTAATATATACATATATATATATATATATATATATATATATATATATATATATATATATATATATATATATATATATATCAGTATGGGAATGTAATTCCGTTGATCAGAATTTTCCACTTTGAATATTCTACATCATTTCTCGGCCAAAAGACGAACAGAATGAATGACTAAAATCTCAATGAGCGAATTATTTTTATTTGGGCTGCTTGGTCAATGAATGCTGAATGTTTTCTTATAAGGAAACGGTTAACATCACCATTACCATGGCCACATGGCCGAATGCTTAGAATGTTTGCCTCTTGTCTATGAGAATCTAACTATAGTCGATTAATAAAGTAGTTGATTTCTTGATAACATCATCTGGGTTGGGGAGACGATCCCATTATAAAGCACCGTTAAAAATATGCGACGGGTTGACCTAGTCTTTTTCCAGTGAAATTGGGCGGACGAAACTTTTCTGAATTCGACGTTGCCTGTACTATTTCGTAGTCACAGGTGTTCCCTTAATGGGTCGATAGAAGCTCTTTAGCCTTGGATGGTAATCTATCTAGAGACGCTGACTTCGATAAAAAAAAGCATCAATACGCCAGCAATCGTGGAGATATATTGGCCAGAAAAACGCACAATGGATTCACGCTAGTTCACAGTTTGCCGCAAGCAGAACTACTGAAATATTTTCATTGTTTATCCGGAATAATATGACTGAGAACAAAATAGAAAGGGAATCTTTACAACCCCACTCGCAATAAATAAATAAATAAATAAAATGATGCCGGATTTAATCTGAGAAGTAACATATAATATGTAAAATTATCGAACATTAGCAATAACAACAGATAAGAAAGTAATCTATTTATTAATATTTCAAGTGTTTGTGATCCGGATAAGTTCTTACTGATTCCCATTGTAATTTAAATAAATTTTGATCCCCACTGAGTGCTTTAGACTTGTTTCACATAAAGCTATTATTAGTTAATAGAATACCTCACCGTACAGTAGTTCTTAGAAAATTAATCTTGTAGACTAGCAATACCGTAGTTTTAATGTGTTTCACACTTTGAAGCCTTTGCCAGAAGAATCTAGCATTAATAAATATTTCTACTTAAGAGAAATTTTACAACTCCTCACCACGCGTTTACACGCGTGCAGAAACACACACGGACATATGAACAAATTATGTCCCTATGAAAATGCAACATTAGGGTCATTAATTAAAGAAATATGGGTTAACATTTTAATTTATGAGGCCTTGTTACAAACAGATATTTCTTTTGTTTTTTTAAAAGAAGTAAATCATTTTTAATGTATTTTACTTTTTTAATTACAAGGTCTGATCAAAAAGCATCTGAATTGTTGCTATGGTAACAAAGCTGAAGTACACAGATTGAAGCCGCTTGGCACAGACTGACCTTGTACTTTGCTGTGTATCCACATTGTTATAACGTTCTCGTTCACTTTCTTTATTTAAAACACTGCTTGGAAGGAACGTGTGTAGAGTGTGGTTGTCTGACTACACCACAAAGATTCAATCAGTGATTATGGCTTGTGCAGCAGTTTTTGTTCAAACACAAGATTCTTCACGTCCGACAACCACCATATTCTCCAGATCTCTTTCTCTTGCCACTTTTTACTCTTCAAAAATCAAAGCCCAATTGTTCCGTTCAAGATTTCAAGTTGTCGAGGAAATTCAAGGGAGTGCTGCGAGGCAGCTACTCAAAAGGGAGTTTCGGGTATGTTTCCATCACTGGAAATGACGCTGGATAAAGGATGTGATTTCAGAAGGGAACTACTTTGAAGGAGATTAAATGCCGAACTGATGTGTTGTATTTTCCATTTTATATCACCAGCCCCGATACTTTTTGATCAGACATCGCGCACAAATCTTTTTGTTGTGGAAATAAATAAATAAAATTCTAAAACATCATTGGTGGTAAAAACTTAAATATTAGCACGAAGAACATATTGAAAAATATTATCGAAGAAAAGCAACCAAATCCTGTGCATGTGTTAGTATAATAGCATTATTCAACTGAATATTCCTAATCCAAAATAAGACTTTATCTTACACTTCAATCTCTGTCAGGTGCCTTCAATGCAAACAGGTTCAAAATGACATCTTAAAGAATAAACGATAGAGCTTTTATTAGACAAAGAACACTATATTTGCTAATAAATAGGACATCTTCCTAATGTTAAGCACCAGGCACATATTGATTGCAGGAAAACAAGATGACAGACTATTTTAAAAAGCAATGCGATAATGCCACTAATATGCAAGCGGTTAATGGGAGTGAAAGAACATGAGATGATGTTAGAACGTTCCAAAAAACTAGTCTTAAACAGGAAGCAATAGATAAACCTCTACTCCTGTCCAGTAGACAGGGAAGGGTGTGAACTGGGTGATAGGCGTTACTTTGTTGAGAAAACCGAAGGTTGACGTTATCCAACCAACACAATTGTCGATATACCGAGCTTAGATAGTTTTATCTACCCGGGGGGGGGGATATTGGAAGGAAAAGAATTTTATGAGTTGATCGAAAAATTAACCCTTTTTTAGCACCATCTTTTTCTTTTTTCAACATCATTCCGATTCTTCGGAGACATGTTGTAAATAAAATTCTTTTCTCTTTTTTTTTTTTTTAATGCTTTTGTTAAGTTGCTGTTTAATATATGCTTACAAATTCCTAACCGCCATGATACCCCAGACGGTTTTTAAATTTTGATCTTTATCATAGTTATATTTTGAATTTACCTGTTTTTCTTTCATTTTCTTCCACTAACCGAATTTTTCGTTAGGTGTGACGGCTTAGTCATTTGTTGATTGTTAGTTTTTTTTTTCTTATTGAATGTGATTTACAAATCTTGTAAGGTGTAAAACCGTTGCTTGTACTAAAAAGGGAGTGCCGTGCATAATGTTCCGAGCAGGTAACTTTACTGGAAGAGAGGATGTTTTCACTACAACGAAGACACGTGTCTTGACACAATTGTCGAACGACTTTAATACTCATGGTTAACTCTTAAATGTCGGCAAGAATGAAATAGAGTCACACTGTTGTTTGCTATTTATTCATTCCTTTTTACGGCAGCTAAAGGAAATCAGGTTACAATTTAAACGGAAAATCGCACACAGGGTCAGCTAATACACGTCATTGTGAATATATCTATAGATGTACACTTGAAGTACTTTTTTATTTGCTTTTTCATTCAGATTTTCTCGGAGTCCCCAAAACCAGACGTTGTAAATAATAGAATCAAGATCGGCTATCTTAACGCGAACAATCACAAAGACACTTTCAATAACATGTCAAAGACAATAATTCATCAATGTTAGAAGAACCTGGTGCTTTTACAGATATAATTGTACTTGGGATATTAATGGAAGGATGATAGACGAAAGGCCGATAAAGCCGCGTTTCCGTCCGGAAGGTAACATTCATTATGATAAATTAATATAAAATGAGCCAGTTTTGTTTACAGCGAGATTCGCCATTTACAAGATCCAGGGGCCACTTGAGCTAGAGCGTTACGTTTGGAGGCCATTTGTGGGTATAGGATGGGAATATAATTGTTACCCCTAGATTTGAACAGGTTAAGAATGTAGTGATCGGAGAAACAACCTGTTGGGAGTCGGTTCCACACAGCAGTGGTTCGTGGGAAGAATGTGTTCGGATGGAACTTACTTGTCACCTATAGAATACGGAGGGAACGTGGATGATTTGCTACTATGTAACTGTGTATAAACAAACTGGTATCTGGGGAAAACTTTGGAAAAAAAAAGAAAAGACTAAAAACATCCGAGTAGGTCGAAAACATCGACCGACACCAAAAGAAAAAACCCAGTCGAGTAAAATAAAAAATGACGTAAATTGCACAATACAGAAATACAAGTAGAGCAGAGTATAAAAATCCTAGTGAGCCAGAATCTACCTACCTAAGTTTCATCTAAATGGATCTTCAGGTGAACTAGCTGAAGAAGATACGACAAAGGAACATATATATTGGTAAAAACAAACACTAAAATCTAAAATTAGCATAAAACCATACAACGTTAAAAAAAATTAACTAATTACTTTTCTTTTATTCCAGTATCCATGCCTTCTTAAGGATTTCTAATGTTTGGTATCGGGTTTACTAAAAGTAGCTGCGGCTAGTTGCTCCTCTATGCATATCAGGCAATACCTATTGCCGGCTTTATATCTATAACATTTCTTTATTAACTCCAATTATATTTTTTTCCATAATTGGTTAGATAGACTGCTACTATGTCTATAACTTTCATATTTTAAACTGCTTATGTGATTATAGTATCTTTTTTTAAATGTTCCTTGAGTAGAACCAATATAAACTTTTTTGTTCTCAAGACTAACACTAAGTTTATTTCTGTGTAGTTCTACATTGCATAAAACGCATTCATACTGACACTTAAGGGAGCAGGAAGCCTTATTTCTTCTACAGTTAAATTCCGGGTGATTGGCGATTTGTTTATTGTTAGTCTTTTTAATATTACATTTGTTAATCCAATTAGCCATATTTTGCATACAACCGTAACTCAGTTTGACCGTATTCCTATTGAAAATTTTGTGTAAAGCGTTGGATGGGTGGAAATTCTTTTTTAATATTTAAAAAAATTATTTTCCTATTTTAGTGTCTATGGCTAAATTGTATGGTGGGTTAAACCATAACATTTTTCTAGCCTTATTTTTCCTCCCATCGCATATATTGTAAGAATCATCCGTGTTCACATGGACTTGTTTGGCTTTGTATCCATTTTTTTCTAAGGCCATTTCGCAATCGTGTTTGTTTTGGTTGAAAATACTAGCGTTGGATGAATTTGTGGATAACCCGAACGTGTTTCTTCTGGGGATTTGTTTAAAGACGTGTTTTGGGTGGTTGGAACCTGCATTGATATAGCAGAACGGTTGGTTACTTTTCCTAAATGAGGAAATAGTGCTGCCACACAAATTAAGTGTAATGTCTAGGCAATCCGTGATTTTTAAGTTGGTTTGTATATCTAACTTAAATCCAAATTTATTAAAGATCCAGTGTAACTTCTTACGGATTATCTCTCCTTTTCTAGGGGTACAGTTAAACAATGGCGCAGTACTAGTGACTGGATTAAACTGTTTAATGGTTACAACAAAAATAACAAATGCTCTTTTATAAAATATGATATTAAAGTTTTATCGATCAATCACAGAAAAACGGTTAAGGACATTAGATCTGGCTAAAGAATAGGTATATATGTCAGAAGATAAATTAAAGTCATCATGTATTGCCGCAAGTCATTACTTTACATAATGAGACATTATGGATTAAGAAAGACACTAGTAGCAATTTTGACAATCCATTCGGAGAGTATGATGGGTCCGAATTATGCGAGTCGGTAGGATCTTTATTATTGAATAACCTAAATGAGTATCTGACCCCAGTAACCATGATCTGTACCGGAGTGACGGTTTAACTACAACCACATCCAAAACTATTATGGATATGATCAAAATAAAAAAAAACTATCACAATAATAATTGTGATCGTTACTTACTACTTCAAGCCTAGCGTGTCGCCATATTCCTTAGCAGAGCGAAACCATTACTGCGTTTGCTTCTTTTCTTATAGAAGAGTGTAGGTTACGGATGAACCGGACGTTATCCGTTATTGGTCTATAAATTACTAAGAGGAGTGTGTGACTAAAAATTAGGAAGTTGTAGCTGACGGATAACACACAAGTCGATACCCGATCAGTAGCGCCTGCGTCACTGTGGAGAGGGGTTATGATGTTGAAAAACCCGAAACCTCTAATGAACCTCGGCTAAAAACATCACTGATAATGTGTGCCAAAGCATCAAATAGATATATTTCAGGAAAAACTGAAGCAGGTATATATATAACATAAACTGTTAGAACTGCTCTTCACAAAACATTAGGGAAACTTGCAGAAATTTTAAAAAAACAAAAACGTATCTATGAACGCAAAAAAGAATCTTATTCACAACAATTTATCAAATGCATCAGTTATACATAGAAATAAAAATTCAACCACGACTTCAAGTGCCACACTTATTAAAAGAGAAAATAACTTACTTAGACGAGAATTTATTGAGAGTGCCGCTATCGAACCTTACCAAAATGTAAATCTGAGCGAGCTCCAGACAGCTCAAATATTTCTGTTCCTGAATGAAATACTCCTTTTCCAAGACAACATACCTGACATTTTACAGTTATAAGAATATTAAGAAGGATATAAAAGAAGGATATCTATTAAAAATGATAAAAGAAATTAGTCCCAGTTAAGAAAGCTTTAAAACAAAATACAGCCAGTTCATAGTGACTGCAACTTACAGTACATTGCCACGTTCATGTGTACGCAAATGGCTCTTTAACCCTGCTGCACTCTTACAAGATTTCTTACATAAGTAACAAATGAATGGTGTAATGAGAGTGTTAAGGTTATTTTGTCCTGATGGAATCTATTAATGTACCTCTTTAGACCAGATGATGATTTGCAGATTTTATTGCAAAACTGGCACCGGGCGTCAGTCGGTACAGGAGGATGGCGTTCAGTCTGAGAAACATGGTCTATATTATTATGGCGATGGTATCTCATATGACTGGTTAAACCAGCTTTGAACAATTAAATTCTGCTGCGAAAAGTACAGTTAAACCTATCATTTGCCTCCTCCCAATTGTTTGTACTGATGCCAAGATTTTTAAGGATGTTTTTACTGACATCTTTGAAGCGCTTTTTTAGTTTGCGTGGTGGACGTTTGCAGCTTGTCAATTCACCATAGAACAACTGTTTTTGGAGCCGATCATCTTCCATCCTTATGATATGACCAGCCCAGCGTATCTGTTTACGTGTTAGCATCTTTTCAATAATAAACGTATTTGCCCTTCCTAAAATTGATTTGTCCGGCACAAAAGATTGTCACTTAATATCTAGAATCCTCTGAAGGTACTTTTGATGAAAAAGTTCCAAAAGTTTGGATGTGCCGCTAGTAAGTGGTCCATGTCTCTGAGAAGTATAGTAAAACAGTTAAAATGCACGTCTTAGTTTTGACTGAAATACCTCTATCTTACCCTATGCGAGATTCAAACATTCCAAAAGCTTTACTTGCTTTTTTGCATGACTTATTTCGGCATCAATTGAGCCATCTCTTGAATGAACACTGCCGAGATAAACAAAAATATCAACAACTTACAATCTATGTCCATTAACAAAGATATCTGGTTCACTATAATGTTGAGAAGGGGTATGGTGTATACATGACCTTTGTTTTCTTTAAGCTTATAGTAAGACTACAAGATGGACATGCCTTAGAGAAAAGAGTCCATGACAGGCTGCATATCTTCCTTACTAGGTCAGCATCATCTGCATAGAATAGCTCTCTGACTACACCAAAACATTTAGATTTTGTATTAAATCTCTGGAGATCAAAAATCTTTCCAGATCTTCTAAAGCGCGGGTAGACACCTACATCCCAATTCTGAAAAGCATACGAAAGATGGAGAACAATTTAGGGGCAGGAATATCTCCTTGCTTTACACCATTATCAATTGAAAATCATATGATGGTTAGAGGAAAATTAAAATTATGCATTCGACGAAAAGTGAGAACAAATGGGGTATTCGTACCAAAACGTATAAATATTTCTATGGTATGTGATTCAAATTTGTGTGAAGATTTACAGAATGCATTTGAGAGTTCTGTATTTGATGGTATATGGAATCAATTTAAAGAAAAAGTTTATAATACCAGTGCAGAAACACAAAGTCTGGTGTGACGGTGATGCATCAATGAATAAACTGCTAAAAAGATGAAATGAAGCTCACCCGAGGCTATCTTAGTACATCTGACAAAGATAAGTCATCCATGTTGCAATCTTTTAAAAATGCGAATTCTGTTTTGCAGTGTAATCTTTGTCAAATGAAGAAAGAATGGTGGTCTAAACTTTCTGTCCTAATTCAAACGGCTTTTGATCAGAAGGACTTGAAATCATTATATCACTTGATAAGAAAGGTGTTTGGTCCCAAATCTTCATCTTTGGTGCCTTTGAAATCAAAAGATGGAAATAGTATTTTAAAAAAGAATCCAGAAGATATCATGAAACGTTGGAATTAATATTTTACTGACCTGTTCTACAATTCATCCATTGTTGATAAACTGTTATTTACAGTCTCCCTCAGAATGACTTTATTCAAGAAATGTTAGACCTTCCATCTGTGGTTGAAGTTCAAAAGGCTTTAAAACAAATTAATACTGAAAAGGCACCTGGTCTAGACGGCAAATCCATAGAAGCATTGTGTTGTTGTGGGGGGGGGGGGTTATCATCATCATGGAGTTTTCGTAAGCTTATTGTAGACGTGCAGTTGGGTGGATCTGTTCATCAAGACTAGATTGACGCAATCATTCTATCTCTTTATAAAGGGTAGTGTTATAAATCTGTATGTAGGGATTATAGAAGGATCAGCTTGTAGAAGCTGTTGGTAAAGTATCTGTAAAGTCGTTAAGCCATCTTCTAAAATACATCTGTCCCTTGATAATGCCTGAAAGTCAAAGTGGATTCTGAACAGGTCATGTTACTATGGATATAATTTTCTCAGCCCGTCAGTTGCAGTAAAAATGCATAGAACATCAGATTTCTCACTATCAGGTTTTCGTTAATCCCACCAAGGAATTCGAGACTGAATGTGTATCCAGAATCTTTTTTAATTAGATGGTCTTCTTCACTTAAGCAAATTTCAGAAAGAGCAGCAATATCGATTTGATAACGAGCTAACTCTTTAGCAACAAGAGCAGTGGGCCTTTCAGGACTATTTGAATTGTGACCATCAAGAAATGTTCTTACATTCCAAAAACATAAATTTATTTACAGTTTTTTAAAAACTATTTTCGTATTTGCCCTGCACGAATGAATAACCTCCAGCCGCAGGAAACTGTCCAGTTAAAAGAATGAAGAGACAATTTTTAAGTCACCTTTCTAGACTTCTGAAAGGGATGAGCAGTGCACTCCCTAAAAAGGGCATCTCAGAAACCCAAGAACCCACCGAAATAAATTGCTATCCAGTGAACAAATGACGATGTTATGATAAGTCTTTGGTCACCCATGTGCTGATTTGTGACTGTGGATTTCCAGTTTATTAGACCTGCCCACATTGCCACGCCCCCATTACCATAGGACTTAGAAAGAAAAGATATCTGCACATGATTGCTGTTGATTCTACCTCCTTGTGCCGCAAACATATCACCTTCTTCTCCACTAACAAATATTCAATGACTGAACAAAGGTAGATGTCGTAGGTTTTATATCTTAGAGAGATAGTGAAACTGTTCCTAAGGGGCCTTTCACTCCCAGTGGGCTTACCGCGCATCTGGGCATCATTCTCGGTATTTCTACGTCCCCGTGCATCCCGCAAACTATCGGACCCATAGATGGAACCTCAACAGGTACTAACACTCCTGGCATTTAAAGGGTAACTCCGCATTCCCCAAGATTCCAAATATTAAATTTAGAGCCACACCACCGGATGCAGTTTATATGTCATACATACGACAATATATATATATATATATATATATATATATAAAGACATTTTTATGTTTATACATTCTTTTTTTAGATACAAATATTTAAGTAAATACTCTGTTTATAATAAACAGTATTGAACAACATTTACCGGCCTGAATGTCCGAGAAATCTTCATAAGAAATATTCGTCCTCCGACAGGAATCGAACCTGTATTCTATACGAAACCGTCATATAGCCTGGCGTGCCTTTAAACGATTGGGCCACAGATGGACTTCGGTTAGCAAGGTCGATTTTACTGCTTTTAAACTTCAATCTTCCAGGAATCTCTCACGTACATTCATATCTGCTCATGGCGTATCCAAATGTAAACAAATGACGTCACACATTATAAAATGGATAAAACCCGACAATTATTTTAAGACATTTTTATATATATATATATATATATATATATATATATATATATATATATATATATATATATATATATATGTTACACTTTGTTTTTTACGCTTTGTAATTCATTTTTTTAATACTTTTTTTACAGTAATGCTCACTCTGTACAAGGCCCGAGGTCGACTCGAGGTGGAGGGTTACGTTAAGCGACAGTTTTTATGTATAGGAGAGAAGATAGCGGTTAATATTGTAGTGATCTGAGAAACATCCGCTTGGGAGTTTGTTCCACAGAGTAGTGGCTCGCGGGAAGAAGCAGTTTAAGTGGAACTTACTTCTCGCCAATATATCGAAATCAAACGCTAAAACTTACCAAGAAGTAAAAGCGAACTTGGCTCTTCAATTTCTTACACCACAACGCACATCCTGCCTTATAGTTAATTGTTAGTCCTTTCTTATCACTTTTCCTTGATAACTTATCTACGATTTTTTTAGTTTTTCTTCTGAAATCGAGACCAGCACAGCGTTATCAGCGTATATTACATTGTTAAGATCATTAATTCTGATAATTAATCATCGTAGATCTTTGATTTCTCTGAGAATCGTCTTGATTACTAAATCCGCTGCGGTAATCCATTTTTATTTTACTCCTTTGTCTATTATTGTGCGCTTACTTAACTCTTTTTCTAGTCACATGCTTGTGATTTCTTCCCAATAAATTTTGAGTATTTATATATCTTTTCCGTACAAGTCGAACATACTTCTAGAATAGATTAACATTCGAGTTTTTAGGACAACTCCAATCATTTTTATGTCATTTTCTTCCGATTTATTCTAAAGGATTCGTCTGGGTTATCATTATTAAACAGAAAAATGAGTTTCGTATTTTACAGTGCAAGACACTGAGTCGAATATTGTAGCTAATGTACTAATTTCTGCTACGTCTGCAAAGAGACGCATGGACTATAGTTTTCCTGATAGAAGACGACACCCTTCCGATTAGAGAATTTCAGATGTTTTTCATCGATTGTAGCTTTTGGAACAGTATATGTTTTGGGGAACAGTACAACATCTGATTTTGCAAAAGGAGCTCGTATACGCAATTTCATTCCAATCTCACCAGCTAGACAATTTCTTTGGATAAACACAAGCGTTTTGAGTGGTTAACAGTGGCTTATTTCCACTTTTCCCAGGAACATTTTCACTCCACATTTCTGTAAACACTCTATTTTTCATTGACTGTGAACATTTTTATAATGGGATCCTTTATATTGCATTTGTGAAAAGAATCGCAAAAGGAAACGCATTTCATGATTATTATTCCGTTAAAACCAGACGTACAAATTCGCGTATCCAGGAGTTTTCAAATGCCTCTCAACTATCATGTGAAAAATGTGGAGTATGTCTTCGATATACCGCATCATGTGACTAGGATTATTTTTAATCATTGTTTCGTTTTTGTTATCATAACGACTACTGCTGGCCTGGCGGCAAGTTCTCGATTTTCTCTTCTGAACACTGCAAACCACTTACGTTCACCGTCTCCATAAAACAGTACATAACCTTTTTGCTGCCTATGAAGCGATTTTCTTCTCTTCTGTCTGGAAAATAAAGGAGCATCAATTCCATTTTCACTTTTAATGCAAAACATAACTTTTCAGAATATGTATATATGTTTTAGATTTCAGTCCCGTGTGAAACGAAATCATGTGTTTGAACACCATCTACGCAATAAACTCATATTTTTCTAAATCTTTCATGGTATTTATCCTCTAATTCATAAACACACATAAAGCAGAGGCCATATTCTCTGCGGGGTAGGGACATCTCATTTCAGTCGGTTTCATCTTTAAATATCTCCCACATATTCTAGCCAGATTTATTCAGCATGTCAGTGAGCATTTACGATTTAAGTACTTCTTGTCACTTTGCAAACCCATTTTGATGAACATTTATTTCAACTTCACTGCTATTATGCAAGGGCAAGGATACATTTATTTGCTTCACACTTGTCTTCCTCGTTTTTGCCCGATCTTTATTGTCGGCTATTAAAGTACGCATCTTTAATATGCTTGTCATATTTGAATGTGAATATATGTGATATACATATATCTGGTGTGATTTTATCAGTAATATTTGTGAATCTGTATTCGGTACATCCGTCTCGTAATATCCCGCCAAAGATGCAGCCTGTCTTTCAATCACTGACATATAATGACATCATAATCTGATGCCATGATGTGCAAAAGTTATCAAAAGACACAAGACCGTGTCTAGCGAACATCTGACGCATTCTGATGCGATACACATGCCAGCAATTTGATTCAGTCAGTGTGTACTGATAGAACGTGGAATCACGGTGCTGACATAGGAACCTGTCATCATATTCCTGTTGACGAGGCGAGCGCTTATCAAACTCTATGTCTTGTTGCGAGAAAGCTTACTCTCCCCGCAAACTTGATAGTCGTGTGAGAGTATTACTTGTATTTGGTTTCTGCACAAAACTGAAAATGATAGAAATCTTTTACTTCCGACAATGGAATTGATAGCTGCATCATATAGACTTTACATTTCATACAGAATTCAATCATATCATCCTGTATTCATTCATTGTTCATGTCATTTTTAAATTCATGAATATTTTGCGAACATAACACACACACACACACACACTCACACACACACACACCTCACTCTCTCTCTCTCTCTCTCTCTCTATATATATATATATATATATATATATATATATATATATATATTATAAATTTACTAATTTAAAAATATGGTTCCATCGCTACACAGGAATTACCATGTTTCAAAAAACAGAAACTAAAACCTTCAAATTCAATTATAGAATTAAAGTCCTTATTTCTGTTTCATTTTCAAGCGAATTTTGGAATATTTTATTATACACAGAGATACACACATTTTATATTCTATTTATTTTGACACATTCTTCCATGTGTAAACTTACAGTGATAAATATGGAGCAAGTTGCTCGTTTTCGAATATCCCCGTTAGCTAAGGTAACCACCTAATCCCTGTTGTAATAACCTTATACTGCAAATATGCTGAGCAGACCGTAGTTACAATTTGGGTGTGTGTGGTGTGCGTGTGATTACAAGTTGAATAAAGCCAGTAACATGTGGTTTCATGCTTATACATCCACCGGCAGATTCCAATCGGTTTCATCACGTCAGTTTCACTCATAAGACACCTTCTGCTTAGGCAGATATTTTCAAGAAAATCAACCATATTGATATTTGTATGGTCAAGACGGGTGAAACAATGTAATTAATCAATTTTTCAATCTGATATTATTTTATATTGCTTTAAAATATATATGTCTTTGAGTTGAAATCATTTTCTCACAAAAAAAAAAGAAAAAAAAAAGAAATATACGAGACTAGAGACGGAAGATCTAATGAAATAAAATTTGTTTCTCGATAAGAACAGATTTTGTACTTTTGTTTTAATCTAGGAAACCACTTTCAAGTCATTAAAGCATATTTTATTCAGTAAGACATTCTATACCTAAGCCGGTAAATATTAATTCCATTGTTTAAAAAAGACGAAGTCAGTACATTTACTCAAAAACGTGTACACACTAAATATAACATTTATAGCGAAAAGAATTATATATATATATATATATATATATATATATATATATATATATATATATATATATATATATATATATATATATATATATATATATGTATATATATATAATGTGTATGTAACATAATATATGAATAATGACAAAATGAAAACTCATCTTTGCCGTCACGTTTCGTCCTCTGGGGAATTTATCAAGACAAATGCAGGGATTTTATTTATATTCAAGAGCAATTTTTTTTTTTAAATTTTTATGTTTAGAAATGCTGACACAATTCAATGTCTAATAGACGAAATTTAGTAAGTGATATTTTTTAATTATTTTTTTTTAACATTTGATAACGACGCAATAATCTATTTGGACTGCTAGGAAGGCTTTATTTATTTAGGAAATATATTAGAGTAATCAGAAACATTTTCTAGAAAGAAACCACCTGCTTACGGATATAAAATAACCTGAGAAAGTAGAAAAATAGAAATAGCGTAATACAAGGACACATCTTCTCACCAGATTTACAGTGATACGATCCAAAATGGCGTAGGAGTCCTACCAGGATTTATTACTAATGGAAACAACCGTAACAGTATAAGATACACGGTAACACTGATTTAATCGTAGACATAGAAAGAAAACTAGCCAATATAATAAAGAAAAGCGGGAAAAATCATTAGCCATCAATTACAAGAAGAGAGCGTGTATTTTGACAAGGACAACCAAAGAAAGGTACTGGAAACTTGAGACATCCGAATCAAGTAATTATTCTTCGATGTTCTGCGTCTCTTCGGGGAGTTTCGCTATCATGTCTCACCATAATTCCTGTCTTTTGCAGCTTTAATACATTTTGTCTTTTTATTATCTCTCCCAATTATTGTCCTGCTATCCATTTACTCAAGCGCTCTATGCGTTGTTTTCCTCTGTCTTTCTTCCAAGTGAGTATGAACATTTCCAAACCTTCTTTCCTCATTACGTGCCCTAAAAATTTCAACTATCTTTTTCTGATGTTATGTATACATGTCCTTTTTGATACCATTTTCTCCAAAACTTCGGCTTTGGTTCAAGGTATTCTCAGCATCTTTCCGTAGAATCACATTTCTGTTACTGTAAGACACTTCTTTATCTGTAAGTGGATTGTCCGTATAGGAAGACAGATATTGCATAACAGTTCAGTATTCATGTGTTTGTCTCTAGCGACATTTTTCTTAATACTTTGCTTATCTTTTGAAAGGCATATTTTGGCACTATCCAAATAAACCTTCGAATTTCCGTGTCGCCCATTCCGTCCTCTACTAATACATTTCCCAGGTACTTAAATTTTTGTACTTATTTGATATTAGAATTTTCAGATTGTAATTTGCATTTTGGGCTTTTCCTTTTGCTAACAACCATGTATTCTGTCTTTTTACAATTGATGTTTAATTCTACCTTCTTTGCTTTCTTTCACTACCTTCTGTAGAAGTTCTTATATTTACTTTACTGTGACATCTGCATATCTTTTTTTTTTTTGATTGTTGCTACCAATAATGAATCCTGTTAGGACTTCTACTTCTCTCAGAATCGCTTCAGTGTAGGTTGAATAATTTCGGTTAGAAGACACATTCTTATCTTATGCCATCGGATAATATATCTCAAAAATCGGAATTGCAAATAAACTTTCCAAAAGATAAACCAAATATTAAAAAAAAAAAAACAAAAAAAAAACAAAAAAAACAAAACAAAACAAAAACAAAACAAGAAAACTTCGTCAGATACCAAGAAAAGAGTCCTTGATTGCTATGTAATATCAATCCTCCTACATGGCGATATTTATTTTGTAAAAAAATACAAAAATGTGGTACAAGGCGAAAATGAGGAATGGGTTATGGCTGGTCTTTTTCTATCTTATAATTAAACTTAGCTAGCCACAATCACTAATCCAAACATACCACAATATTCCTTACACCAAAACAATACATTCTTAATCACCATTCTTACTACAATACCATGAAGTATCTGGGAAGTCCTAACTAGCTCCCATTTTTACAATCTTTTGTCTGCGTGTGCGGGGGGAGGGAATAAAAAACAACAATTTAAACATCTAACTTCAATGTTTACTTACAATGTATTTTAATATATATCTACAAGAAACTAAACAAAACAGTCTTAGAAACAAAACAAAATAATATATCTTCCTATAGGGCACTGAATGCTGAACTATTTCATCACAGATGAAGAAGAGACTTGAGGTAACAGAGATGTAGTTCTACAAAAGATGATGAGGACACTATAGCCGTAATATGTAAGCGACAGAGGAGCTTTAAGGAAAGTACGAATAAAGCAGACATTTGTACATAGAAACAGGAAAACAATGTCTGGAAAACAATGAGGAAAGACGTGGAGAATTTGATACTCACAAGACATATGAAGTCAAGAGAGGCAAAGGGAAACACCGAGTAAGTTACGTAACGAGCTTGTGAAAATGGATGTCAAAAGAGTGATAGCGCATAAACATTACTGCGGGCGACAAAAGATAGGAAGTTGTAGAGAGCCATGTTTTTCCGTATCCTGAAGGAACACAGCAGGTAAAAGAAGATCATTAACGACACTTGTAAAACTCGCCCTCCTAAAAACTTCCTTTTCTTTTTATCATCATCATATTCTCCACACTTTCCTCGATTTAATAAACCTCTGAGTCATCTGATCTTCTGTTAGGGTTTTCCCTCGCATTCAATGCATTGCAAATTTGCACACGCCCATTTCTCAAGTCAAGGAGATAGCATACAATGGTTGCTAAGGGACGATGGATCTCTGAATTGAACTTGAAAGAAAACAGTGGTAACCGGTCCAGCAAGCTCAAGAGAAATTAGTGGCACTATTAGGCGCTATCTGATTAAAAACAAAAATGCCAATAAAACTAAATAGATTATGTGTCATATTTGTTGAATGATGATCTACAAAAGTTCCGTCACAATGCCTCATGTGTCTGCAGTCAGTGTGACACCAATGGCGGACAGACACAATCTTAAAAATGTCTTGGAGACTAAACAAGATCAAAAACATTGTAAACATAAAGTATAAACTGTTTTCTGAGCGCTGTTATCCTCTAGTACTCTTCAATCCTGGGAACCGCTGCAATGTACTCAGGTAGCCGTTACGATGTTCGATACTGCTTATACTGACCATTTCTTGTTCGTATGACTCCAAGTCGCTACTAATGACTTTTGGTCGATGTTGTAAGCAGCGAACGACCCCATTCTTTACGGTGAATGTTTGATGAGAGTTGAATTTGAGGTATTGTCCGGTGAATGTTGGTAAAAAAAATGGTTGCTGAGATTTTTAGGTTCATATGTCCCATAAATTCATACAAAGATGTCCTCAAGGATACATGACCCAGCGAATAAAGACTTTGGTTAGATGCAGTAACTAAACTCAAAGAGTTGTGACTTCAATACTAATACAGTAGTGAACTAAATCTTGGAGAATTGAGTTAAAGAGAGAGGCATGGCACATGGAACTAGAACAATCTACGGTTCGAAATTCCAATCATCCGAAGAAGGCCGGAGCGTATAACATCCGAAACGTTGGGATTATGGCAATGAAGATGAGGATAACTGTCCGAGTAATGAAAATAATGCATGTAATCATATTACCTCAGATATATAAACAGATAAAATTGGCTATTTTAGTTTTTGAAGCTTTAATGTTGTAAACCACTGTCATCTGTGAGAAGCCATTTTGTCTCCGATCAGTATGCTAGCCTTCCGGAAAGTGACTCATTGGCTCTTCTCGGTCTAGTGCTGACATGAATTGGAACGATTATATTGAATCAATTACTAGGCCTGCTAGAATCTACCTGACACATTTATAAGTATACCATTTGTTCTCGCTTTAAATATTGCTCCTGTTATACATTTAGAGATTCTGGATAAAATCCAAAGATGAATCTGCAATGTTATTGGTTCTGACCTGGCATCTCGGCTTCAGGTACTTTGCCAATGTTGTAACAAAACTTCACATTGGCTTTTCTATAAATATTTTCATGGGATTTGTTCTGATAAACTTTCCTTTATGGTATCTAGACTTTATGAATTTAAACTACATTAGTAGCAAGGTCTCATCATTTTACAGTGGCAATATCTAGATACAACTGTAAGTTCTATGCTATGGGTTTCTTCTGTTGCGCTTCTTACTTGTGAAACTCTCTTCCGGATTCTTGCAGCTCAGTCAACTTTAATCTTCAAAAGTTTAAATGTAACGTCATTCGTTATGATCCTCCTTAATTCTTGTTCTTTTATTGTTTTCTCTCCTTAATGGTAGTTTTTCTTATATTCTCTAGCACTCAGTTACCCCTCAGGTGTTTTTTTCTTCTTTTTTTTTTGTTCAAAAATCTTTTGAAATATTGTTTCTGATTTCATTTTTCTCAATATGTTAGGAAATGTTCTAATTATCGAAAGGAATTAAAATCTTTGCCTGCTAAATCTAGTGAAAATGGAGGATCTCCAATTCTAACAGTCTTATTTCTCTTGGGTTTTGTTTTGCTGAGTTTTTTTGCAAAAAAAAAAACTAATGAAGTAAAGTTTTCTCAATAATATGGGAAATGTAGAAAAGCAAAAGGTGGAGGTGGCATAGTAACAGACCTTTTAAAAGATGCAGACGAATAGAACAACTGTTTAACACTGTCTCTGTCGTCATCAATGGGTTTAGTAAGAACCTTGTCCTACAGTAGACGAAAAATGGCTGTTGCTGATAATGATAGAATAAGCTCAATGCCAAACTGGCTTCTGTCCAATTCTGTTCTGTCCAATACTATTAGGTGTGTGTATTAAGTTTCCCAGACATTTTTTTAAACAACTATTCTGATTAACAATTTCAAACCAGAAACTTTTGCGCGCACTTTATAATATGTATTACATCTCTTTTCATCGTTTGTAGATTCATGAGTCGCTAGTCTTTCGATATTTATAAAGGGAAAATGTCACGTTGTCGAAGGATTATTGACGTTTAACCCATGCAAATGTCAGTACGTCAGGTAATCATCATGCTTATCCATATACATATCAATATGTCAGGGAATCATGGTTTTATCTTGAGCGGAATTCTTATGAAGACATTTATGCCCTGTTTTAACCTGGAGAGAAATCTCGGTAAACATAATTTTGACATATCCATTTCATAAAGAAAAGCCTTCTTACTGTTCCAGCAGCCAGCACGTAGCAACAGAGTTCATCGGAAAGGCCGAGGTTCAAAGTCCAGGCAGAGGCGCCGAACCGGAACTGGAATAATAATAAAAAAAACAAGATTATGATTTTGAGCGTTGCTTGGAACTGCGAATTGTTAATTGTTTAATCGTTGACGCTTTATACTAAAAGCGAACGGAACTCAACTGAAGATCAATTATTTAGAGCTAATGTCGAATAATGAATCATAGCGACCGTCACAAATTTATGCAAGGATTTTTGTTGGTGTTTTTTTGTCGATGAATGCTTTCGTTGAAATATACGTCAAAATAGCAAAACTTGAGTTGTCTATTGTTTACTGAATGTTACGTTGGTTTTTCTCGTGTGCTTGCGTCCGATTTATTTATTTTTCTTTCTATTTCCTTTGCTTCAAATTACTTTTTCTTGCTTTTATTTTGCTTTTGTGTCACCAAATAGAAAAGAAATATTTTGCTTTAAAGAGTTTCTTGTACTATTTGATTATCGCTGATTGCAATTTAGTTTCTTCGTTGTCTATTTCTTCTCACAGTCTTGTTTACTTTTCTTTACTAATCATTCCCGTCCATCCTTCTAGAGTTTCTATTGACTTAATGCTTTGCTATACTCGCTTTTTAGGGTTTTTTTTCTTCTCCTCTATTTTGCTACTGAATAATTTTCCTTTGCTTTTTATTTTATTTTTCCTTTCTTACATTCCTTCGCATGATTTCACTGCACTCTACGTTTTTCTTTCTCGCTTTCGATTTCAGGATGACTTCATTTACTTCTTCCTTTCCTTTTTCTTTCTCTCTTTCGATGTCAATCTTGATTCATCCGCATTTTCCTTTCCCTCTATTTCAGAGAGTGTGAATTTCCTTATTTCTTTCTTTCGTTTTCTGGCTACGTTCATTTGCTTATTCCCTTTCTTTTTCTTTCTCTTCGTTTTCAGGAAGGGCTCATTTCCTTTTTCCTTTCTTTTCTTTTCTCTTTCGTTTATAAACTGCCTTCATTTGCTTCTTCCTTTCCTTTTTCTTTCTCTTTCGTTTTCAGGCAGGGTTTATTCGCTTCTTTTTTTTTCCCCCTGTTTTTTTTTTTTTTTTTTTTCTTTTGCGTTCTTTTATTTTTTTTTATCTATTTCTTCTTTTCTTTAGCTGTATTTCCCCCTCGGTGTTTCATCGTGTTTTTTATTTACTTCTTCTTTTCTTTTTTGTCACTTTTTTTGTTTATCCTCATATTTCAAGTCCCATTATATTTTTCTCTCTTATTTTGTTATTTCTTTATTTATTTATCTCTTTTTCTCTTACTTTCGCGCCGATTAATATTTTCTTTGTTTTCTTTCAAAATAAATAACCACAAGCAACATTGCTGCAATTTCAGTCCCTGTCATTTTCTCTAACAAGTCGATTGTTCCTTTATTTTTTGTTATGTGGGTGGTTGAACTCAGAATATGTCGTTCGTCGCCGTCGTCATTGTTAGACTTTGATATTCTAAGTGATTCCCTTCTATTTCCTTTTTTGTTTTCTTCCTTCTTTTATACTTCAGCGCCACGGCCGACACCAGACCCCCACCTCCGCCACACACATCAACTTATGAACGACCAGCGAAAAAGAAGTGCAAAAGTCATTTGTCAAATTGATTGGAAGACAAAGATTTTTTGTTATAAAAATCTGGCGCTCCTGCGTGTATCTGTGTGTTCGTGACAAGAGTGTTCTGTGTGAGTATGCTTGTGGGAGTATGTTCGTGTGCGTGTGTGTATATGTGTGACAAGGTTTGTGCGTGAGAAAGTGAGAGAAAGTATGTGTGTGTTTGTGCGTGTGTATACGCGCCCGCACATGGTATTCGTGAACGTATGCATAACAGAAGAAATAAAAAAACAATCCAGTAATGGGTTCAGCATAAGAAAAAATGGCAAACAAAACTGAAGCTCATTGAATAGAGGAGAACAATTAGAATATAATATTCTTTGAAAGGAAGGGTCGAGTTAAATAATGGGGAAGGACCGGTGCGATGGCTATTTGGCAAAGTGGGCTGGATTCGAGGAGAGCTCGTAATCTTGCATCTTTGACAAACGAAGCTTGATACGTTGATTCACATCAACATGCAGACGTAGTTTTGTACCTCCGGCCATCGTTTGCTTTTTGACAGCAACACGTCAGCAAGAAAATGACGCGAAAGCGTAATAATAATAATAATAATAATAATAATAATAATAATAATAATAATAATAATAATAATAATGAAAAGACCAAATTTAAAAACGTGCATCAATTCCGTTAATGAAATAGAAAACATCTACATCCATTTTTTGTGAAGCAAGAGATATTTTTTTAAATGAATTACCGCGAACGATTAGTTTCTGAGAGCATCAACCTGAAGGTCACAAGGTTTGAAAATCATTTTCAAATTTTAGATTGATGGGAATCAATATTGCGTATACATGTAACTGTATCACTTTTAAATATGAACAATAAGGAAATATGATAAATTCTTTTAGTATTTAAAAAATTTGGTAATCTTGGATTAGGTTTCAAATATATTTTTCTGAAAGAATTTCGTTTCCAGAATATCTTAATTTCATGGCAAATTTTTTTTTCATGAATTAAAATTAGATCGCTTCTCAGCCTCATGTTTTGTCTTAACTTTGAGTGAATGGTTCGCCTCTCCATGGAATTAACAAGATAGCTTCAGTGACTGTGCGATGATGTTTGCAGAAAAAGTTAGTGAGTGTCGGTAATTTCTACTACTACTTCCATGTAAGCTTGTGAAAACCCCCACCCATTACGTTAAAACAACTCAATGTCATATTTGTTCTGGATAAAGGCAAATAAATATCCGTTAGAAGATGTTGGACCCAATGTAGAGAATTTATGATATTGTACTGACATAAGTAAGAAGTGTTACTGATAAAATTACATTTATGTAGATTATTACACACACACATATATATATGACATGTATATATATATATATATATATATATATATATATATATATATATATATATATATATATTCTATGGAATTAAATAATTTTATTTATAATCCAACATTATTTCTTATTACTATGAATGTTAGATATAGTGGATGTTTGAATACATTATACATTAATACCTTGAGATAAAAACGTACCAATATATGAGTTTTTTGAGATACGACCTGAAACATATATATATATATTACATTTATATATAATCATTTATTACGGAACAACATTGTAAGTTATTTAACTATAAATGCATTGCAAAGTGGGAATACATTTTTTTCGGTAGGTTGGAATTAGGCTAAGCCGAAAAGAGTTGTTACAGAAGACGGAGTAGTGAAAAGTTCACAGATCGACCACAACCCACTTCCCAAAACATAATCAAATTATCGAAAAGGAAGGCTTCTTAGAACCAAGAAAATATCGGTGACCCCCACCATATATATATATATATATATATATATATTAAAAAGTGAACATTGAAGGAAACACTCAGAGTTTCATGTTAAACGCAATCATCAGGAGACATTGCAACATGAAAAAAAAAATCCATTTTTTCACGTTTGAATGAACGCTCAGCACATTGTGAACCTTTTTGCATTTAAAAGCATAATGAAAAAATTGTGGTAATGGCTAACAACGTACAGCTTTGTATAAATACTTGTACTTCTGAACAACATATAGTTTTGTACTACTTGCACTCCTGAAGATGATCTTGGAAAAAAATCGAAAGTACTTGACAAATGAAAATAAAAGAAATTTAAACAGCTATAGCACATTTCTCTCATCCTTTAACATCAATATACGGAAGGTTATTCGTGAGTATGAACAGATTTTGTTAAAAATTAGTAGATATAATATATGTAATTTATTCAATCAGACATATATATATATATATATATATATATATATATATATATATATATATATATATACTAACCAATAATATTATCAATATATATATATATATATATATATAAAGAAATATAGTTTTAAGGTGTGCTATATTTATGGGATAAAGTGCTCAATATCAGAGATAGAGCGTGTGTAAATATAAAAGTGAACATAGAAGTCAACACTTAGAGGCGACAGTCTGTTTCATGCTATATGCAATCGTCAGGCCACATATACTGTTATTTTTCTCGGCTATTTATATATATACGGGTTAGTGGTGCATTGTGGGTATTCTATTATGGCGGTTATTTTACCGGAAGTCGTTTGTTTATTTATTTGGGTCAAATTATATTGCTTGTTTTTATTTTTTATTTTTTTGTTTCTTATTTTATTTATTTATTAACGTAGTAAAAATTTGTTTATATCACTTATTTAACAATTTTGTTTTGTTTTGGTTTGAGAATTTAATTAAAGCTATTTGTTCAATTTTGGGGTTGATTGTTGTGGTTCATTCTAAGTATTATTTTGGCGGGAACAGTTTTTAATTGATTATCTTTATTTGGGATTGGTTTGTTTATTTATTTACTTGGATGAATTTAGGTCAATTTATTTTACTTGTATATTTTCTCTTTTCGGTTTTCGATTTTTAAGTAACATAGTATGTTTTATTTCTATTTTTTTATTGTTATTTTGTTTATTAGTATATTTATTTGTTTTATTTTTTCCGTTTTTCATTTTTTAGGTTACGTAGTAAAAATTTATTTTCATGTCTGCATTTTGAGATGAGCTCTGATCTTTTGTTTAATAATTTATTTTGGTCGGGGAAAGTAATGATAGCTATTTTTTCCTCCAAGCAAAGTTTGCAAGTTTTTGATTAGTTGTTGTAGGCTGATGATTTTTTTCCTTATCTTCCAAGATATTTTTGGAATGATGTGCGTTTTGTTTTTAATTTCCCAGATATACTTAGAAAGCATTGTACTGTTCGCATATTTACTATTTGTGAAAGATGTTTTGTGTGTATAATTTCTTTGTTTCCAGGGTCCTTCAGTTACTCCTATGTATACTTTTTCTTCATTATCTGTTGATTTTATCGCGGCTTGGTATATTACGTTGTTTTGTAAACCGGGACCTTCACAATAACAACACACTTAAGGAAAAATACGGCTTCAAAACAAAAAAATGACCCCGACAACAAAAAGAATTTCAAGAAAGACTTAACTGACCTAGTTAGAAACATAAAATTCCACAAAAAACAAGATGCATTCCAAAAAACAACTAAAAGCAGATATAACTAAAATAAACAATTCAGCAAGTGTATTTACCGCTGCTGACAAAACGAGAAATTTATACAAACTAAGTCCTCCTACACACAATAAATTACTCAAGAACAACATAACCAAAACATACAAAAAGGCACCCCAAACAACAGAACACGCTATCAATAAGGAAGCTAAAACAATCGCCCAAAAATTAGACCTAGATGACCGAATAAGTTGTATTAGCAAGGCACGAGCCTTTATTACACTAAAAGACCATAAAGAAAATTTCAAAACCAATCCTGCATGTAGACTCATAAACCCAGCCAAAAGCGAAATAGGTAAAATAAGTAAAACAATACTAAAAAGAATTAATTCTGAACTTAGGAAGAAATTAGGAGTAAACCAGTGGAAAAATACGAAAACAACTATTGACTGTTTCCACAGCATAAATAAGAAACAACACTGCCAATTCCTACAATTAGACATAAAAGAATTTTACCCATCCATAACAGAACGTATGCTAGATAAGGCCATCAACTTAGCTCAGGAACAAATAATAATAAAACCAAGCAAAATCAACATCATTAAGCACTCCCGTAAATCATTATTATTCCACAATGAAGAAGCATGGATACAGAAAGATGAGATATTGGACACTATAATGGGAAGCTTTGACGGTGCAAGGCATGCGAAATCATAGGCATTTACTTACTACACGAACTGAGCAAAATAATAGATAGAAATGACTCAGGACTCTACAGGGACGACGGTTTCATAATCTTAAAAAACTGTAACAAACAAAACACAGACAAAACTAGAAAAGCAATAATAAAGATTTTTTAAAAATAACGGATTCGACATAGCTATAAAAACTAACCTAAACGAAGTAGATTTTCTAGATGTTACCTTCAACCTAAGAGAAGGCACATATAAGCCATATAGAAAACCTAATGACAAACCACTCTAAATACACACATCTTCCAACCATTCACCTTCTATAATCAAACAGATACAAAAATCGATTAACCGTAGGCTCTCTGACAATTTCTCCAATGAATCCCTATTTAACAAAGCTAAGAAAGACTATGAAACGGCCCTAAAAGATAGCGGATTCCCAGCAATACTCACATACTCACCACAGAATACAAAAAAAGGCCAACAGGAGAAGAAATATCATATGGTTCAACCCACCGTACAGCAAAAACGCAGGAAAAATATTCTTCAAACTCTTACACAAACACTTCCCAGAATCAAGCACCTTACACAAGATATTCAACAAAAACACAGTAAAAATCAGCTACAGCTGCATCGAGAGCATGGCACAAATAATAAAAAGCACAATAGGAGAATTATCAACAAACCACACGAACAAATTAAACCCACGTGCAACTGCAGAATAAAGAACGAATGTCCCTTAAACGGAAATTGTTTACAAAACAACGTAATATACCAAGCCACAATAAAATCACCAGATAATGAAGAAAAAGTATACATAGGAGTAACTGAAGGACCCTGGAAATTATACACACAAAACATCTTTCACAAATAGTAAATATGCGAACAGTACAATGCTTTCTACGTATATCTGGGAAATTAAAAACAAAACGCACATCACACCAAACATATCTTGGAAGATAAGGAAAAAATCATCAGTCTACAACAACTAATCAAAAACTTGCAAACTTTGCTTGGAGGAAAAAATAGCTATCATTACTTTCCCCGACCAAAATAAATTATTAAACAAAAGATCAGAGCTCATCTCAAAATGCAGACATGAAAATAAATTTTTACTACGTAACCTAAAAAATGAAAAACGGAAAAAATAAAACAAATAAATATACTAATAAACAAAATAACAATAAAAAATAGAAATAAAACATACTATGTTACTTAAAAATCGAAAACCGAAAAGAGAAAAGAGAAAATATAGAAATAAAATAAATTGACCTAAATTCATCCAAGTAAATAAATAAACAAACCAATCCCAAATAAAGATAATCAATTAAAAACTGTTCCCGCCAAAATAATACTTAGAATGAACTACAACAATCAACCCCAAAATTGAACAAATAGCTTTAATTAAATTCTCAAACCAAAACAAAACAAAATTGTTAAATAAGTGATATAAACAAATTTTTACTACGTTAATAAATAAATAAAATAAGAAACAAAAAAATAAAAAATAAAAACAAGCAATATAATTTGACCCAAATAAATAAACAAACGACTTCCGGTAAAATAACCGCCATAATAGAATACCCACAATGCACCACTAACCCGTATATATATAAATAGCCTAGAAAAATAACAGCATATGTGGCCTGACGATTGCATATAGCATGAAACAGACTGTCGCCTCTAAGTGTTGACTTCTATGTTCACTTTTATATATATATATATATATATATATATATATATATATATATATATATATATATACACAGATCAATCAGGTCTCTCTCGTTGTATACAATTTACGCCTAACAATTCAGTTATTAGATTCTGATATTCCATACTTTGAGATGTTTTGCTTAAAATCGTGAAACCCTGTTTAGAACCAGTCTCCCTTTTCGCAAGAACTGATAACAGAGAACTGGCGGCCTGTGTGCCGTTAAGTTTCCCCAGACTGGGTAGTCAATAGAGGATAAAAGGCTAAATCAATCTTTTCCACTTACCGAAGATTAGACAAACGCTTAGAAGGTTGACATACTAATAAACAAAAACAACCAGTCCATGAACACTTAGTAATAAAGTTTTTCCTAATCACATTGTTGAATAGAATTATTTTTACGGACAACTATTCAAAGCAACATACATATTAACCACAGCAAAATACTATTACATACTGCTTTTACTTAGTATTTTACGCAAACTCAAAATCAATAAAAAAAAATTCCTTTTTTTATTCGATGGCCTCAATGATAATAATCATTAGCACCTTAATTACATCACCATACAAAAGTTACAAAATGTACGAATGCGCTCTCTCAGTTTTGTGCTTCTGGCATATCTTCCGGTGCTAATATGTTGCTAACTTGTTATGTCTGTGGGTATATTCATTTATTATTATTATTATTATTATTATTATTATTATTATTATTATTATCATCATCATCTTTTGCTGTCTGTTTACTAAAATCCTTTCTCGGTCCCATACCGAGCAAGTTATCAATATATTCATACCGTTTGCACAAAATCTAACACTCTGTACCACTTAACATATATAGTGATTATAATTTTTTACATTAATAATACTTTCTTGAGATCATATACAGACCCACACAATGCAATTTGGTATTCTTTCAGTCGTTGATTTGTTTGACTTTGTTTAGCGGCATATCAGTTTCTATGAGTTATTTAATGCCGAAATCTAAATATGTTGTAAGTAATTTTATTCTTTTTTTATCTTATTACGGTAATGATGGTTTTAGTGATGCAAATCATACTAATTAACCCATATCTACGGAGAGAAGAAATAGATTGATACTTTTTCCAAGTGTATTTGCGAGTAAATGAATATAACGAACCCAACTGGAATTGGAACTCTGAACTTCGATTAATAATTCCAATTCGTCACCCATTACATCAACCTCACATCCAAGTTTGCAGCACCTGGTATGCCCAAGGGATCATCCATCTTGGTACTGATCAGGCTTAACGTTGCTTAACTTAGGTGATCGTACGGGAATCGATTTTCCAACGTGATGTGGCCGTAAGTACAATGACAGGTGTATGTTTCAGGGCTGAAAATAGTTACGTATTTTCAATGGTTCCAGAAATCGATGTTCGTGCGCAGCCAACACAATATTCTACGCTTCAATTCTTCCATTCAGTATTTGTCACGTTAAAGTAAGATTATTAAATGTCAAGAATAATTATGTAAGTTTTTTGTCCCTTGTATCGGTGCCAGAGGTCTGTATTCGAACACAGGAAACACAATCTTCTATCATTCAATTTGCTCCATTATGCCTTTTTGTCATCAAACGCTAAATAAACATTGAAATAAATATTGAAATACGGTAAAGTTCCCTGTTTTATGAGGAACATATATTTTCAACAGGTTCAACGGGTCGGGGTTCGAGTAGAGGCAACACAATCTCCAACGCTGAAATTTACTCCATTGAAACTCTGTGCCATTACAAAGAAAACTTGTAAAATATTGAAACGAGTTACGTAATGTTGCCTGTCTCAGAATAGAAATGCATATATGTATTTTTCATCGGTGCCAGAGGCGATTGGTCGAATTCAATTATAAAAAAGAAAATATTAATAATAAAACCCAGGTTTTTAAATACTGTTATTTTAAATGTGTATGCTTTATTCACTTAGAAGACTGACGCAACATAATCTTCCTACACACTATGATTTTTGGGTTCTGTGTCATACGAAGCTGATCTTGAAAAATATAAAATTGAGACTTCAGTCGTCAGATAAAATACAAAAGCACGAACAAGAAAAAATATGAAATAATAAATAAATAAATTTAATCAAAATGAACTCACCGAACGGGATCAGAGGCACGTCTTTTCAACATATAATGCCGGTGTGCGTGTGTTCAAGTGCAATTGTGTGTATGTGTGTGTGTTTTCACGTGTACACTTGCACACGCGTGTGTGTGGGTTTTCAAGGTTCTGTCAGCACGGTCTCCCTTAGTGGTACACGTGCGCCGTCCGAGTAACAGTGCCACTCACTGCTCAAAATTGAACACGCGCTGCACCCCAAAACATAGACAGGCGCTTTACAGATTGAAAATGAGCTTTTCATTTCATTTATTTAGTGCCTTGTTGTTCCGCTTCACATTCGTGCCGATGAATCTGTCAGATTCAAGGGAGTTTTATCGGTCGAAAATAGCGAGACCAATAGTTTCTCCATGTAATAAGGAATATCAAGGAACATACAATGTTCACCAAATTCAGAAGAATTCACACACACACACACACACACACACACACACACACACATATATATATATATATATATATATATATATATATATATATATATATATCAGGTGTAACAGCAAAATCCCACAAAATGTTTAATATCTAAAAAAAAAAACTAATCGGGTAACTATTTTTTCTCGTTTTCAGATAAGATGCTTAGCCATCTTGACACCATTTGTTGTAAGAATCACTAAAAAACCTTTTGAGTTATTCAGCTAGAAAAAGAACTGGTTTAAATCATTTTTTGTCAATCCCACTATAGTCAGACCTTCAGTAATGGTGCCATCATTCTGGCTTCCATCTTCAAAGTTCATTCAAGTACCGTTAATTGAACGGTGACTAAGTTTTTAAAAAAGGAAAAAGCAAAGAGGAAAACTGGACCAGGAGCTCACAACAGGAAAATGGATCATCATTTCAACTTAGTGTTTAATACATTCTTATTGTTCAAAGCAGAATTCAATAGTATTTTTATAACCTCAGAGAATTCCAATACGATATCTTTAATTATTTCTATGATACAACGTTTCAAATGTTAATCTAACAATTAGACAATTTTGCTTTTATACCTGGTATATATATTTTATATGAAATAGGTTACATCCGACAAATTATTTAATTTATTTGAAAATGGATACTCTTATTTGAGTAGATGCTTTGTTTTTATTTATTTATTAAACATCTATTTATTTACATCTTATCGGCCTGAATATTTAAGAAATCTTGTTAGAAAATATGCGTCCTCCAGTAGGATTCGAACCTGCTACCCCCTAGGGGCATCCTTCATTAGATTGCTTTTCAGTACATATCTTCCGTATATATCGAGAATCAGGAAGAAGATGATTCTACTGTTTAATAAATAAAAATAAAAACAGAGCATCTACTCAAATATGAGTATCCATTTAAAAAAAAATAACATTTAAACATTTACTTAAATATTTGTATCTATAAAAATAACGTATAAACAAAAAAGTATACTAAAAGTAGTATACTAAAAAATTTTCGGGAGAAAATAAAGAGAAAAACTGTCGAATATTTTCATATTTTTATTATGCTGTCTCTCGATCTAAGCTTTCGATTCATATGAGCCATCATCAGAGTGGTTATATAGACATTACAATAGAAATGTTTGCCATCAAAGATGACACCCTGTTATGCTTACATAGAAATTCGCTATGCGACGATAACGGTCGTGGAATAGCAGACGCAGGTCGTAAATTCGTAATGCTGTTGACATTTATTGGAGGCAATCTATATCAAAACAAACCAACCCACACTCAACAAAATTACAATTCAAACTAGTCACAACATATTACAATGCATTTAAACACATGATTCTGCTGATAACATTTGTCATCATAGAACAGCATTACAAATTTACGATCTGCGCCTGCTATTCAGCGATCGTTACTGTTGTATAGCAAACTTCTATGTAAACATAACAGGGTGTCATCCCCACGCGCACACGAGACCAATGGACACAAGCCTCTCAGGAGCGACATCAGCCGTCAACTCGCCGACGCACTCCTAGAAGGGGCGCACCTGAGGGCAATGGTAGAAGGCGCACGCAGCCGCTTCCTCCAAACCGAGGTCACACCGACGTCAGTCTGGCAAATCTGCCTGACCCCACCCAAAGATTACGTCACAAAGAGGCAGCACGCTCCGAATCAAACGCCAGCCAAGCGAAAACTCAGAGTTACTGAGGCAATCCGCAGCCGGCGCCCAGGACCACGAGGAGCGTAACTCTGAGGCCGACAAGCCGAGCCGGTCACACAGAGGATCCCTCGCGACCCCCATCACCAATTCATGATACAACAGTCTCCAATGCCGAGAAAGATCACTGGACCGAGAAATGGCCCTCAACGCCGACCGACACTCTCTGAGGAAACTCGGCCACCCTCCAAAACCGCAAAGGCGCCTACCCTAAGAAATGCGAGGAGAGATGGCAAGGCTAAGGAAGGTGTCCCCAACACTCCGCGCCAAAATCGAGCCCTTCGCCAGAAGGCGGTGTAAGAAAGCCAACCGTGGGCATGGCGATGACTCGCCAGGTGTAGCAATCCCAGCCCTCCCCACCTCCAATGACACGGATGCTGATAACAGGCTTCTTCACGGACTCAATGCCCGCAACCACCCCACAAAAGGCTGGTCAAAAAATGCCCGGTCGACTCCATACTAGTCCAGCAAGGAGGAGGTACAGCCAAGTAGCAAAAGATGAGGGGCAAGACGCAAGTGGCACACGCCTCAGTCCCACCCCTCAAAGGCAACCTCCCTCGGAACCAAGTCCGGGCCGACGTTCCGACCTTTGCCTGTACTTCTGACCAATTCTTCTCCAGCTGGAGTCCGGGCCCGAAAGAATGCGGACGGTTACATCAGTTCAACCAAAGGGCTCCGGAAGCGTGAAACCCTTCCAGGCACCTAACCGTAAGCCGGAAAACTTGTTACGGTTAATCTTGGACACTATCACCTTCTCCTACCGTTCAAGAGCCTTCGGCATCACCTTAATGTGGTGACACAAAAATGGATAAGTCATCAACTTACGCAGAAACCCTGGCTCGAGCTCTAAAAGGGAAAATGGCTATTCCGCGTAGGGCCGGACTGCACGCCCTGACACTCATCCGGCGAAGGAGGGTTCCAACGCCAAAGCATAAAGTAGAGGCAACAGCGTGCAACCCTGTCGGATCAACAGTGACAGCACAAAAGCATTCGAAGCTTCCCTTTCACCTGTAACACAGCACTGGAGAAGAAATATAGGAGCTTGATCCACTTGCAGAAGTCGGGTTCGAATCCGGAATCCGGTAGCCTGCTCGTTGTCTTTTTCTCCCTCTATAATCGTGCGGGTCAGCTCCCTCTATAATCGTGCAGGTTGATTTGAAATGTCACTCCACTCAAAGCATGTCTGCTCGGATCGCAACAAGCTCGCGACAACTGCAAACGCTCTGTCAGGATCTTTGCCAAAATCTATAACTCTGTTTTTAGCAGAGTTATGGTCCTATAATCATTTAATTCACTCCCAACACCCTTGCCCTTTTTCAACAGCTTGATCACACTCCTGGAAATGCGGTCGGGGATGGACCCCTGTCGGAACCTGTTGTTGAACATCACTGTCAAAATCGGGACAAAGATGTGCGACAGCCTCAAGTAGATTTCGTAGGGGAAGCCATCAAGGCCCAGCGACTTGCCTCTTCCGAACTTCTTCAGTGCCAAGTAGGCTTCGCTCCCTCTGTTCTCACCCTCGCAGCCAGCCACTTCAGTCGGCAAAAGCCAGTGAAAGTCAGCCAAATAGCTGCGAAACTCGTCATCACTGAGACCAGGCTCCTTGGTAACATGTCTCTCGAAATGCTGCCGAAACGCCTCGCAAATGTGTTTGGTCGACCTCTGAGTATCCCCTCCCCCGGGGTAATGACCTCACGAAAGTATCGATCGGAATCTCGACGGATCTTTTTCTTGCGCAATTCTGCGGTCATGTTCAAAGCTTCGTTAGACATTTTGTTAATCCTATGTCTAAATACCTGACCCTGATAGCGCTTGCTAGCCTCACACATCAAGGTCTGCCAAACTACGGCTATTTGTAGGGAATCCCCCCAGCCTCCGCCCGGGACAGAATATCTTCTAGAGCCTTCACATTTTTAGCCTTATCTAGAGCGAGTCGTTGGCTATATTCAGTGCTGAAGGATCTAATCTTATTCTTAAGTCTCTCCCACTACCTACTCCCAATAACAGCCCCCCACTAATTCCCGCTGCACTAATCTAATCAGCTGTTGCTGAAAGTAAGGACAGATTGAACTTCCAGTGTCCAGCTATTCTAGGCCTACTGCCTAACACATTTCGTAGGGCAAGCCATCAAGGCCCAGCGACTTGCCTCTTCCGAACTTCTTCAGTGCCAAGTAGGCTTCGCTCCCTCTGTTCTCACCCTCGCAGCCAGCCACTTCCAGCTATTCTAGGCCTACTGCCTAACACATTTCGGAGGGCAAGCCATCAAGGCCCAGCGACTTGCCTCTTCCGAACTTCTTCAGTGCCAAGTAGGCTTCGCTCCCTCTGTTCTCACCCTCGCAGCCAGCCACTTCAGTCGGCAAAAGCCAGTGAAAGTCAGCCAAATAGCTGCGAAACTCGTCATCACTGAGACCAGGCTCCTTCAATTCCCGCTGCACTAATCTAATCAGCTGTTGCTGAAAGTAAGGACAGATTGAACTTCCAGTGTCCAGCTATTCTAGGCCTACTGCCTAACACATTTCGTAGGGCAAGCCATCAAGGCCCAGCGACTTGCCTCTTCCGAACTTCTTCAGTGCCAAGTAGGCTTCGCTCCCTCTGTTCTCACCCTCGCAGCCAGCCACTTCCAGCTATTCTAGGCCTACTGCCTAACACATTTCGTAGGGCAAGCCATCAAGGCCCAGCGACTTGCCTCTTCCGAACTTCTTCAGTGCCAAGTAGGCTTCGCTCCCTCTGTTCTCACCCTCGCAGCCAGCCACTTCAGTCGGCAAAAGCCAGTGAAAGTCAGCCAAATAGCTGCGAAACTCGTCATCACTGAGACCAGGCTCCTTGGTAACATGTCTCTCGAAATGCTGCCGAAACGCCTCGCAAATGTGTTTGGTCGACCTCTGAGTATCCCCTCCCCTGGGGTAATGACCTCACGAAAGTATCGATCGGAATCTCGACGGATCTTTTTCTTGCGCAATTCTGCGGTCATGTTCAAAGCTTCGTTAGACATTTTGTTAATCCTATGTCTAAATACCTGACCCTGATAGCGCTTGCTAGCCTCACACATCAAGGTCTGCCAAACTACGGCTATTTGTAGGGAATCCCCCCAGCCTCCGCCCGGGACAGAATATCTTCTAGAGCCTTCACATTTTTAGCCTTATCTAGAGCGAGTCGTTGGCTATATTCAGTGCTGAAGGATCTAATCTTATTCTTAAGTCTCTCCCACTACCTACTCCCAATAACAGCCCCCCACTAATTCCCGCTGCACTAATCTAATCAGCTGTTGCTGAAAGTAAGGACAGATTGAACTTTCAGTGTCCAGCTATTCTAGGCCTACTGCCTAACACCATCCGGGCACAGACGAGTCCAAATACTCTAAAAGGTGAAACGTGGAACAATCTAGTAAATCTAGGCCGCCCCTTCTGATTAACATTCTACCAGGTAGCTGGCTACCTGGAGAGACGGTCAATTACGGGCCCACATCTGCCCCGGATCTACCCGGTATCTATCAACCAAGCTACGATCAACCGTTGTCATCCCGCTAGCACCCCGCCCCCTGTCTATCTTGGGGTTCAGGATGGTATTCCAGTCCCCTATATAGAATAAGCGCGAAGAATCCATCAGGAATGCCCCCAACTGACGGAAAAAAGTCGTCACGCTTCACATGATCGTTGGGCGCATAAAGCACAACAACCAGAAACGAACCACTCTTCACGGCAATATCGGCCACGACCAAACGGCCCTCCGCGTTCACATGGACAAGGTCCAACCTCGCCCCCAGGGAACGCTTGACTAACAAGGAAACACCACTGGCCTGCCGGTCCCTGTATGGTTAATAGACGACAAAGCCGTTAGACAGTACACTGGCATTGAGGTCGCGAACAAAGTGTGTCTCCTGGATCGCGGTCACGTCTATACCAAACGACAAGAAATCACGAAGTAGGCAGGCTGCCTTACTCCGATCTCTCAAGCCGTTCACATTCAAGCAAGCTAGCTTAATAAATATCTTTTAAGTTGGCGTCCCTTAGACACAGACTGGACGGAAATCTATGGCAGTGTTGGGACTTCGACGGTTTGTCCCATACTACCGTTAGTAATATCTGACGTAATTCAACGCCGACCGTCCGTTGGGAAAGGTTAATTTTATAGTCCTATATAAGGAAGGGTTGAGCAAAACGGGAACCTTCCCTGAACAAAATTTTAACATTTTTTTCAGTTCTAGTCACTGTAACATAACCATTCTGATGTTTGGGTAGGTGTTTTTTTGCCTCCGCCAGGTACTTCCACACCTTGCCACCCGTATTTCTTATGAGAGTAATCATTCCAGACACCTTCGGGGGTTTTCTGTGGACTTCCCGTCTATCGTTGTACATTTAAATAGCGGCCTCAAGAAGTCCTTCCTAACCCTAACCCTGCCCAGATCTCTCTTGAGGCCTTCCCTATCTATCACACAAAGTTTTTCCTATTTGGGAACAGTTTTTTTCCCCTCATTTCCTCTTTTCTTCTTTGTCTTCAGTAGGATTAGGTGAGGGAGAGGGAGAAGACGGAGCCCTAGAAGGGGAGGAAGGGAGGCTCTTTGCCTTACCTTGGTGGTGATACTGTTCATCAGTTCTTTCCAGCGAAGCAGGAATAGATTGGGTTTTGGCAGCTATCAGAGCCTTCTCCACCTTACTCAGACCAGACCTCCTCTCGCTTTAGGTGAACTTTGGATCGTCTTCCTCCTCGTCATCCCTCCCTCTTTTCAGAGAGTAAGATAGCGGTGGAGGCACTTCCTCCATATCCATGAAGTGATTCACCTGTGGTAAGTCCTCCTATGGCTGGATCGTCTGCTGTACTGTTTTTTCCTGGAGCTACTGCTCCGGTTGCTGCTCTGTCAGTTGCCTTTTCTTACGTTGCTGCTTTTGTTGTAGCTTCTCTGGTGATTTATGCTGTTGCTGTTCTTTCTCCGACTGCCGCTGCTGCTTTTGTTGCAGTTTCTCCGGCGATTTTAGCCGTGCTTCTCCTTTTCCGGCTGCCGCTGTTTCTTCAGCTCCTGTTGTTGTTGCTGTTGCTGCTTTGGCCGCTGCTTTTTCGCTTTCTGCTGCTTTGATTGCTGCTGTTTCTTGGCAGCTACTTTTTCTGGAACATCTTGCTGGGGAGGCAGAGTTGTCGACTTCACTCCTTTTTCACCATCCCAGTCCACTCTCCACTGGGGACCTTCGTTGTTGGACACAGCTTGGCCAGGTGTCCGGTCTCACAAGCCCAACAGGAAGATAGACGACCCTCAACGTCCACAAATTTTTTCGGCCATCAATGGTGATTATGTTGGGGATCTCTTTGAATTTGGGACGGGTCAATGTCGCCATGACTTCGTAGTCCCTGTTGGGAATGCCCGCCTTGCTTTTGATGGGAGATACCCCCTCCACCGGGCCGTAATCAGAGAAAAAGACTCCCAGATGGACCTCAGAGATGTACATGGGCACCCCATGTAAAGTAATCCGGGTCTTCCAGGTACCCATGTATTCTGTTTGTAATCCCATGGTCTTTGTGTCCAAGACACTGACAGCTAATGCTTTTGCAGCCTCCTCTGTAGCCAGCAAGATGTCCCACATGGCATTTGACCTACGGGACAATACTTTGGCCCCAATTTTCAGGGCCTTGAGGGCCTCCTCCATTGTCTCCCTGCTGACAGTAATAAGGGTTTTGACGTCCGTTGTCAACAAGGAAATGGTTCTCGTTGTAACTGCCTCCATAAACGAAGGCACCGGTAAAAGTTCATGGGCTGAGATGAATGAGTTGTACTCTTCTCTTAGGCCCTTATAATAAATAGGTTCTTTTGGTGGCCTTTCCGCCAGCCATGCTAACGGCGCTGTTGAGGTACTGGCCAATGGCTCTTTTTCCTGGGATACCTCCACCATCGCGGGAGGCTAACCCCCTCACGAAAAACACAGAAAAAAAAATAAACAGTCAAAAATTCAATAAAGCATCGCACAAAAACAATTACAGTCATACTTACTGTCAATCAACACAATGTACACAGTAAACTTTTTGACTAGCGTCCAGCCGGCAGGCTAAAATAAAAAATTAAAAAAATAAAAAAAAAACGGGGTTGTAACTCAATACAAGTTCCTCACTTCAACGGATCTTCAGGGTAATGTGGCTAAATAGAAAATGTCACGAAAAAATTTTTATTGATAAAACCACTAAAAATTAATTACCTAAAACCACGTGACTGAAGAAGATAGGACCTCTCCTCCCCCCCAAAAAAACAGCTTCTATAACCAGGATTTCCTATGCCTCCAACTTTTTAAAATATCAAAATATCTTTGGCTTAATAAATTCGTAGGTTCATCGGAGGTGATTATTGCTAATTTTTCCTCCGTTCATAATAAGCAATACTTGTTTCTGCTTTATACTTATGGCATTTTTTAAAAAGTATTTCCGATTTTAAAATACCACTCTTCCTGTTTAATATTCCATATGTGCTAGTACTGTGTTTGTAATTTTGATACATAAAGCTACTTAAATGATTATAGTAACGCTTTTTGAAATTACCTTGAGTGGATCCTATGTAAAATTTAAAGTTCTTATTACTACTATGTTTTTATCTGTGTATTTCAACCTTGTTAATAACACATTCTTTTTGGAACCCAGCTCTACTTAGTGTATTCAGCTTTACTACTCGCTTGTTTTTTTTTTTTTTTTTTTCTTTTTCTTTCGACTAAAAACTTAAGACACTGGACGATTTCTTTCGTTCTGTTCGGATGTTTCTAGTTTTTTCTTTCTTTTTCAAATTTTTTCCTCGGGTACGAATTTGCTTGGATATACTTGCAAGTTGTGCTATCTGAGTTTTTTAACCAACCAAGTATTAAAATTAATATATATATATATATATATATATATATATATATATATATATATGTGATAAAGACATAATTTTAATGTATGCTATATGTATAGGTTAACGTGCTCATTATCAGAGATATAATGTGTGTAAATATAAAAGTGAACACTGCGGTCAACACTGAATAACGGAAGTCTGTTTCATGCTTGAGCGCACTCTTCAGGTCATTAGGCCACCTGAATGGACAGCGTTTAACCATAAAACAGACTGTCGCCGCTGGGTTTTGACCTCAATGTTCTCAATGTCCGGGGAGAATTTGAATATATATTTTTGAATGTCTTCTGATAGAAACATCCATTTTTACTTCATTACCTAGAAAGAGACGCTTGAAATTTCTGGAACGAAAGTATAGAGAATTTGACATTCACGGGACATGGCTGATGGCGTTGGGGAAAACAGCAGAAATTGATAGCAGAACAGGAACTGATAAGGAAATTAAGAGGATAAAATTATTTAGAGCTACAAAGATTAGTTTTATGAAGTAAAAATTTATGGTCGGAGGGAGATAGCACAAAGAGGAGGAGAAGAAGAAGGAAAAAAGAAAAGAAGAAGAAATAATCATAATACTGTAAAATGGTGTGTGTGAAGATGCGATATTTGAGAAATACTAACATAACAATCCACAGATGCTTATTGGTTGAAACAAAATAAAGTTGCCATTAACATTTTATCAGTTTTCTTTAATCTTTTTTTTTCTTTTTTTTTTTTTTAGTTTTTTGTTGCTTTTATTGCAACATTAAGGTCTTTTTGCATTCCACTACATTACAATTTCTAAAGAATTAATAGATTTTATTTCTTTAATCCGATATATTTTTATTACTTGAAAAGATTTTTTATTTATTTTTAAATGGATACTCGTATTTGAGTAGACGTTGCTTTCATTTTAAATTTTATTTATTCCGTCTACTGGTATGACTACACGAGAGAATCTTAAAGAAAATGTGTTAAAATCTTGCTTTATTGTGACGTTCTTCGTAGCCGAGTGGTAAAAGCACACCGGATCAGACGGTGGTTCCCCATTCAAAAGAAGATGCAGGTTCGAATCTTGCCGGAGGCCCTATTTTTGTGGTCTCATACCAAATTCAGAGAAATCTGGGAAATAACCGTGTATCTTTTTACCTATTTTTTAATCGATTTCATCCCCAAACAACGCAGTAAAGCCACCAAAACACAAGAGGTTACTGGATAGGGAAGAATTAGGAACAGAAACATTAATTACATTTTTTATATTGTTCGGACTGTTATCCTTATCTTTATTGCCATATTCACGAATTTCGGCCGTTGTACACTCCGGCCTTTTTCAGGTGATTGGAATTTCGAATTGGACCCTTTATTTCGTCCTCCGGTGTAGATTTTCTAGTTCCACGCATCTTTCGTATGTCTCAGTTATTTACATTATTTGGACTATTGTCCTCATCTTTGTCGCCATATTTATCACAACGGTGGTTGGAATGTCGAACTGAACCCTTTATTTTGCTCACTGGGGTAGACTGTTCTAGTTCCATGTTTGATGGATGTCAGTTATCAGTTATCTCCTGCTAATTTCCCTCTGAAAGTTCTCCACTGTCTTAACCGGGTATTGAACTCACACTCTTTGGGTCCTGTCACTGGATCTAACCAACGCCTTTAGCCACTGTGCCATGTGTCCTACAATGTAAATAATGTACATAATACCTCATCTCAGAAATATAGACAGTCTCAGTTATCTCCCTTTAACTCAACTCTCCAAGTTTTTTGTACACTACTGCAGTAGCCAACTCTTTGAATCAAGTCACTGGATCCAACCAACGCTTTTATACATGTGTCCTTGAAGACATCAGTGCATGAATTTTTGGGGGGCTATAACCTTAATGTCTCAGTAACCATTTTCTACAACAACTCATATTGCAATTTTTGTTGCTGTTATTACATTTCTCTACACTCCCATATTGTGTTCATTTCTATGCTTGGTCGGCTTAGGAAATTTTTGTGGCCTAGAACAAGTGCTGATTAAGTTTTCGTATTTTTCAGTAATGTTCTCTGTCTATTATTTCAACCTCATCCCACAGAAAGGCGGTGATCTCACTTTTCCCTCAATATATGATCAGCTACGCCTGATTTTTGTATTTCCTCTCGTGTTACGTCTTTATGATGTTCCTGTAGTCTTACTACAAGGGGACGGCCTACACGGAATAATGTTTAACTGAGACATCCAGTAGTGACACGGCACGTGGAACTAGAACATTCTACCCCGTTGGACGAAATAAAGGGTCCAGTTTGAAATTTCAATCATCCAAATAAATCCGGTGCGTATAACGACTGAAACAGCGTGAATATGGCAATAAAGATGAGGATAGCAGTCCGAACAATGTAAATATTTACAATTATCTCATCTCCGAAATATAGACAGAAACATTAATGATGAGCGGGATGCAATATCAATCGCTATTTTCTGTCTTCTTAAGTCTCTTTCTTTTGTTGTCCTCCCTCCTTCATTGCGTTAACATGAGTAACACTTTGCATCCTAGTGGCCTTCGTTGGTGTTAAATGATTAAAAAAAAACGTATTCATCGAACAAACCTACTAATACAGTGATTTCAGTCCCCATAGAGATCCTATTTTTATGGTCTAGTATCAAATTAAGCGAAGTTTGGGAATAACCATATATCTTTCTACATACGTAAGTATTCAGTTTTTATTCCAGTTTAAAAATAAATTGTCCTTAAAGAAGACAGCAATAGCTGAACGCTTCACCGTTGGTGTACTGGTCAAAAAGCTAGTCTTACCTCTTGCTATTACTGAAGAGAGTTTCTTCACTTATTTTATGCAAGGGTAAGCTCAGCTTACAGAACAGCAAACATTTTGAGTTAATTTATTTTTATATAGTTTGCTATTCGGAGCCCACTTTGATCGTTATACTTACAATGTTGCATTTTCCAAACTTCTTCAGGTGTCTTCCTTCGTATTCGGTAGCTTTCTTGGAATTTCTAATCGAACCCTATATTCCATCTATGGGCGAATGTTATTCTCTTCCGCTAAAATGTGTGTGTAGTGACGGGTCCGTATGTGTAGGGACCAAAAACAGTTAAATAATTGTAACATGTTTGAGTTGCTTGTCCGTTTCTTACCCTCAGCTCAAGTATGTATGACATTTCAGCACTCAGTTATATGTCATGCGTGATACACGCTTAGGCGATCATGTATCTTTCGATACATAAGTGACGAGGTAATTTTTTTTCCCGCAGTAGGTTGCCCTTTCTTTCCGCAGTAGACCAGTTGCAATCCAAGGCTATAGAACCCGGTCTGTCCTGCTATTTACCCATATCTGGGGAGAGAAGAAAAGGATTCATACCTTCTCAAGTGTATAGTATGTAAATGAATGTAATAGATTCGACTGGAATTCGAACTCGGCACTAGAAGACCCCAAAACAGAACTCACACTATCCAAAAATCCAGAGATCTTTTCATAAACAATCTACATTTGGACAAACATGTGTTGAGATTCTTAAGCCGAAACCTAATGGATTAAATAAAGTCTTCTGTATGAACATTGAAGGAAATTACCGAGAAAGGAATACAAACGCCTGCAGAAGGCCAAAGTAAATAATGGCCAAAGTGTAGTGAATATAAGAACCAAGATAATAATGATGGCCTAGAGAACATAGTAGGCAATAGTGATAATTCCTCATTTACAAAATGAAGACAAAATATCGCCTACTCAAATTTTAAAGAATTATACTAAACTGATAGCAAATCACATGCTTTCTCATCTTCAACCCTATTTTCGTTTTCCTAACCTCTACACTAAAACAGCACATTTCCGTCCATCCATCGTCTTCTGCTAGTGATGCTTAGGTTTTTTTCTTCTATGTGCAGTGTCCTTTCAGGACGTTGACGATCATGGCTCTCCAGTTTTTCTCCTTTATAACTCTTAATAAATTTTGACTTTTTCACATTTCTCCAAAAGTCTGTCTACCACCCATTTACTCAAGCTCATTAGGTACGTTATGCTTTGTTTTCCTCTGTCTGTCTTGCCTCCTGTGAGTATTAAATATTCCAAGCCCTCTTTCTTCATTATGTACTCTAGAAATTTCAACTGCATCTTCCTGTTGTTTAGTTTAAGTGTTCTTTTAGTCTCCATAGTTTCTAGAACTTTGTCGTCGTTCACATATTCGACCCATAGAATTCTCAGCCTCCGTCTGTAGATCTACATTGTTGCTTCAAATATTTTCTTTTTATACATTCAGGACTGATGTTACATGAGAGATCAGTACTTGTTTCTAGCATTTTTTCTATTTCTTTATACTTTGCTTGCTTTTGGAAGGCCTCTTTCGCTATCCTAAAGTATCTTCGGATTTCGGTGTCGTACTTTCCATTCTCTGTTGAAAACACTTCCCAGCTATATAATTATTTACTTATTACTTACTAAGTAGATTAACTATTTAATTTAAAGATCTTCTATTAATTTACCAAACTGTGAGTCATTGCTTGTTTGTTCCCTTTAGACTGGGAGTAAAAGTTACTTATACCTATATCGACAATCTCTGCAAAAATATGATAAAAACAAGAGATTTTTTATACTCAATGAAGCATTCAGTTTCTCGCTGCAACAGTAATACTTTATTTTGTGTAGCTCCGACAAGTGTTCAATGACCACGAAAGCAGGAAATCAACATATATCACCTAAGCAAGCTTAAAAACGCCAACATAAACCAACAACTTAAAAGAGAAGCAACGTATGACTCATTAACGAGACGCAAGTTTCAGACGGACAGACAAATGATTTCCATATAGTACAGATGAATAGAATATATATTTAACTCTTTTTTTACACTAATAAACATCTAATACAAGTCCGAGGATCCACTCAGTGTGTGGGGTTTTTTTTTTGTGGTGTAAGAAAAGGCAAAAAATGAATTTCATGGGGTTAAAAGTAATGGTTAAACCGAGACTTAAAGATTGTAATGATTAGGGAATCATCTCGCCAGGAGTCTGTTCCACAAAGCAGAGTTTTAGAAAGAAGCTGTCCGAACGGAAATTCCTTCAGTGCGGGTCTCAGTTGTAAGGTTCATGGCTGGTGGTATTGAGGAATATAGCCGGTCAGAACAAATGCCATGGAAATAGCGATAGAGCAGCGAGAGGTTCACGAAGTTTCGCCCGTGGGAAAAGAGTTTTAGACTGAAAAATAGTTCATCATCCACAAAGCTGTTTGTACGTTTTATAATAAGATACATAATATAAGAAATGCACAGTTGATATTTCTGGGACTTATAATGAGTAAAGTGTGTTAAGAGAATTTAACACGCACAGCATATACGAAAGTTAAGTGAAGTAATTCGTAATAGTGAGTAACCGACATTCTGTGAATGGATGGCAGATCACATACAAAAAGGGATGGTACAGTGTAAAAAATGCTTCGTGTAACAAAATACAGGAAACTGGGGAGAGTAATGATCGCCCATGTCCTGAAGATACACGTCATATAAAAGAGAGACGTTTGAATTCTCAGCTGCTTCTAGAACGAAAATTGAATTTCGAATAAACTTTGAAGCGAATATTCACAACAAATGAAGAACAATAAAGAATACATGCTGATGTGCACAAATAAAATGTGTCCAATCGATTGTCATAGATAAGAAATTACCTTCGACTGCTCTACCTACTCAGGCATATATATATATATATATATATATATATATATATATATATATATATATTCACCCACACATGTGCGTTTACAGACACGCGCAGACAAAATGTTTCACCTCAGCTTTCACAAACTGACGTGTCAAAATAGGACCAACGTGCAGTCGCACACACTGACTGCACAGAGGCCTACATCGACAAACCCACACATGCAGGCGGTTCACAATGGTTTCATTGACGTTAACGCCCCACAGCATTTGAAACGGTCGGGTGTCGAATGAGCGCAAAAAGAGGCTTAAGAAATAAAACCTTGTAAAAATTGGCAGCCATTGTTGTAGCTTTTAACTGCCTTTTGCATATCTTATCCACCCAGCCTCTTGTTATTTCTTGCCATCCTTCCACTAAAGTTTCTGTACTGGGCTTTACAATTCATCGGCAGTCCGTATGGTGTGACTGTCGGCCACCCTTCGACGCACGTCAAAGTCAGCCGTTTCTCTATCACCTTTATTAGTCTTTTGTTGTTAAGTAAGGAAATAAAATAAAATGCCAAGTAAAAAACAAAATCAAGCCTTTTTTTTAATTTCAGGATGTTTCTTCAGCTATTTAAAAAAAAAATGTTTATGATTGTTGGCATTTAGATGAGTAGTTTTCTATCTTCATAAGGTGCAGTTAGTGCTTTTGTAGTTGGGAACAAAGGAAAAAAGACGTAGGGATGCTTTCGAAATGTTTTGAGTAAATAAAAAATAAATCTAGACCGCTGTGAAATTGTGTTTAGCAAAATTAATCTGAAAGAAATAATACTAGTAAAGAGTAAAGAGAGTCTGATCGTCACTGTATGCTATATAGCTAATCCTTAATATATACCCAAGGGGAATAAAGGTTATCTAACTAATATCGCAAACTGATAATATGGAAACCAATTCCAGTCTCACTTAATATCCCATAATGAGGCTTTAACCTCATTACGTCATATTTTATTACGCAAGTCAATATTTTCAAAATAATAAACCGAAAATGATAAAATTTTATTTGAGTAATATAACGTGGTTTTCAGCTTATGGGCTATCAATGAGGAATCGCAAAGTCCAATTCGAAATCCAATCGAGTTCGTTGCATTCACTTATTCGCAAATAGCGTTTGGAAATGTATGAATTCATCCCCTCGCCCAAGAATGGGTTAAATAGTAATACTTGCATCAGGAGATATTATTATTATTCTCAAAGAATTATTATTCACTCGCAAAAAGGAAAAATTATTCTTACAATCAATATATATTTTAAAACTCACAAAAATGTTGCTAAACTTTAAACAAAAAATAAAATCAAATTCATCTTATTTTGCCTACTTTTATTTAAAATATTCTGATAATAATATGTTTCAGGTTTCTCATACTAGGCTACCAACAATTTTATTATCTATAATACTCCATCTCCTCATTGTTGTCTTCGGCCATGTTGGTTATCTTACTGAATGACCATATGAATTTAAGCGTATTACTAGACTGGCAACTGGGTATTCCCGTTTTACTATTGAACTAGCGAAGTTCTAACAGTTTATTTTCTGGCAATTCTAGTCTTTGAGACTCTCTTCCGTTTTCTTACTTCCCTACCACATTATAATCTTTCAAAAATTTAAATTTAACTCCAGTTTCTTTTTTCTATCTTCCCGTTCTTTTATTTTCCATTTTCCTTATTAAATTCTTCTCGTTCTCTTTCCCTCCAAATATTCCCCTTGCGTCTTAGGGGTGTTATCGCCTTGCTTGGGGTGAAATTATAAAAGAAAAGTATACATAATAGTATAGCTACATATAATTACGTTTTTTTAAGTTTCATATATATAAATATTGTCATAGCTTATAATAAAAATAATACGAAAAAATAATTTCAAAATAGAGGGAACATTTACAGTATTTACCATGTTCAAACAGTTATTCTCATCTTTGTTGCAATATTCACGACGTTTCGGGCTTTGTATATTCCGGCCTTTTTCAGGTGAATGAAATTTAGAACTGAACCCTATATTTCGTCCACCAGTTCTAGTTCTCCTGTACCATGACTCTCCCTGATATCCCAAAGACACACTGCCCAATGGATAAAAGCGACTTGGCTCAAAATGTTGTGAGTTCAATATCTGGCTAGAGCTGAGGTGAGCCAAAACTTGGAGAGTTGATCTAAGGGGAAAAAAACTGATAACTGAGAAATCTGGAAGAGGCATGAAACAATCTAACCCGCTGGGCGAAATAAAGGGTTTGAGTTGAAATTTCGATCAACTTAAGAAGGTCGGAGCGTACAACGGCCGAAACGTCGTGAATATGATAAAAAAAAAGGTGAGGATAACATTCCGAACATTGTAAATAGGGTAAATAATTAAATACCTCATCTTAGAAATACAGACATGTAGAAGGAATATATTTTAAGTTAGTGAGTAATTAGAAAATAAAATTGTTATGTTATTTACTCGCCTCTCAACGGTAGCAAGATATAAAACAATATCCTTTTTAAAGTGAGTTTATAGTGTTTTACTATGTGGCACAAAGTCGCAAATATAGAGCCGCCTATGAAGATCCAACTTCCAATTCAGTTGTAATTGACCTTGTCAGGCAAGCTAACTATTACTCCAAGTTGAAGTACCTTACCGTTATTTAGATAAGAAAGGTGAGGTTCGGTATGTGGCTTTAGATATCTTGAAGGCGTTCGACAGGGTTTGGCCTACTCAAAGATTATGATGGTATACCTTAAAGACAAATTTATTAATAAGCGTTAACTCATTGGCGGCTGACCTAGAGAAACGAAAACCATACTATTTATCTGAAAGAAGGTCGTGTGAAATAGGTTACTTTACCAACTCGACGTTGACTAGATTTTCTAGTACTTTGTTAAAAAAAAAGATAAAGGGACTAATAGGGCGATAATTCGTGGGATCAGAAATTTTTAAAGAAAGGAACTATACAGAAGGGTTTTCAACAATCTAAGAGGAACAACACTGAATTTTCATAATAAAATCTCATACAAGCGAAAAAGTTATTGTAAATATTCATAATAAGACCAGATATTATACGCTGAAGTTCATAGCGAAGTTTTATCTTCCTGAAATTTTGCCAATATTTTACTAACAATATCTCGCTTGAAATAAAACAATAAAGGTTCTCGATTAAATGAAGAACAAAAATCGCATCCTGAGGTTGTTAAGATTTCTTATAAGAAGAAATCCGTTTCAGTTTTTATTACACCATATTGTTATAATTGTTGTATTTAATAGTAGATGAATTCGCCTATTGCTAGCTTCATACTCCTGTCCCGTCTTTCGGACAGGAGTAGAGGATTTATCCCTTGTTTCCTGTTTATGATTAGGTTTCCGGCTTCTTCCTCTTAAAGTCTCTTCATTTTCTTTCACTTCCAGTAACCACTTTCGTCTTAGTGGTTTTATCGCCTTGCTTTTGGTGAAATGATTAAAAAAATATTATTTAGCTATATTTTTTAATCTATTATTGAACCGAGTTACAAATGAAATCTCATCACATAGCGGAAAAAAAAATTCTATTTATAGGATTCGTTACAATCCGCTGTATCGGGCATGCACTGGAGGTTTACTGGTAACTATTCTATATCTAGCCCTGTTTCATTGCATTGTTTTTCAGATTCATACTTAATAATAAATTTCATCCCGAACATAATGCCGATTTGAATAAATGTGACAAAAATTTTAAAAAGCAGTTTTTAATGGCCATATAGGTTAAATAAACTCAGTCTGAGGGAGCTTAAAATTGTGGAAATATGAAGAGAGTTACCCCAGTAGATTAAGTGGGAAAGATCTGCCTATTCTGAAGATAAGCATTACATATTCTGGATTTTACCTTAGGGGAAAAGCATCAGCCATGATGCAAGAAAAAGAAAGCATTTCCATTAGTCAGGCACAACGAGTAAGTAGTGGGAAACTTATTACTAATCAAACTTTCTTCCCTTGTGAATCGTTAAAGATAACGTTTTTATTTATTTCGTATAATCATCACAATGTTACAGCATCAACGCAGCAATTAAGGATCGAAATCAAGACAATAAATGATTCGCTAGATAATTTTGTTAATCAGCGCTTAAATTACATACCGCTGCAATATATTTTACGACCAAAAGACAGAAATATTTTCAAAGCTGAAAGATTTTCAGATTTTTAAAAGTCCACCTGGAAAACGCTCTTCATCTGAAGATTACATGAACTGTTTAAATTAATATCCCAAAAGGTTTTAAAAGAAGCAAAAAAATATTGCTTTACCAATATTTCAAAACATTCTCCTTGATAAGATTTTCCGAATTTTTTTAGGCTTATGGCAATATTACTTAGAAACACTGGTACTCGTACGATCACCAGTTAAGCAACGACGAACCTGGTCGTTATCTAGATGGGTGGCCGCTTAATTATATCAGGTGCAGTAAGCTTGTATGTACGGGTTTGGAGAGTCAATTTTCAATTCTATTCCGGTTCTTGGTATTCACTTACGTGTAAATAGACCTGAGAAAGGCAGGAATCCACCTCTTATCCTATCAGCTATGGGTTAATTAGTAGGTCTTGCATGAGAAAATCATTATTATCTCACAAAAAAGACTTACAATCTAGAATATTTTCTGGCTTTAAATAATCTGCAAACGGTTGATAAGCTGTAAAAACTAAATTGGTCAATCAATAAAATCGAATCTTTTAGTTGAACATTTTCTCAACCTTCATTAGGTACATGCGAAGTGATTTTCATTGTACGATCGAAAAATCTCTAATGTTATGTTTGTTTAGATATCTGATTCTGTTAGAAAAACAAATGAAATAAAGTCGTCAAATAGGTCGTCATTTATTATTGTATAGGATTAGGATCTTTTCTGCTAATTCACACCAAATAATATAAATTTATTTACGCAAATATTAATTCGCCACAAGGAATTACAAATTTTAAATGAAAAATCGTTTTGTTTTTTTTTTATTAAATTTTTTGCCTCTTTTGAAATTATAAATTTAAATCAAAGTTTATTTGTTTCATTATTAAATTTTTGGCACTCTTTTGAAATTGCAACAGCTCCAACCCTCAGAATGAAAAATTACCAAAAATCAGGTAGCTATTCGCATTTAGTAAGTTCGGATGATATTCAAGGTAATTATAATAATTTTTTTTAAATTTAAAAAAGAAAAGAAAAAAATATCTGTTTTTGGTTTGTTTATCTGGGTGAGCGTGAATGTAGACCCCACACTTAGAAATAGCACACCCACCTTTGAGGCGATCGCAAACGGGGTGCAATGGAAGGGCAGAATGTAGTATGAATTAAATGTAAATTCTTTTTATTTTTGGATGAATTACTACTTTGGGGTGAATTAACATAAAAAGATCCTAGGATTAAATAAAATAAAGAATAGGTACTTACAGATAACATTAAGGATTAAAATGTTTAGAACTTTTAAAAAGGCTTACATATTGGATAATTCATTTCTCACTCTTTACGTTAAAAGGGTGCAATCGAATACTTAAGATTGTACATAACAGTGAGTGTGATTCTCACAGAGTGCGCCCTATTTCTGGCCTTGGAAGCAAAATATATCAATAGAGAAATAGACAATGGAATTGAATGCCTATGCATTCCTGTTAGTTTTCTTTTATTTTTAGAAAGATAGAAAAAAGATAAATGGGAAATGATTGAGGTGAATGAGTGTGTTTGAGGGGGAATGTCGGGGGTGTGAAGGGAATTTATTATCTACAAAATAAGTATATATTTAAAATATTCTCTTACATTCTATACAAATCTTTATGTTTTCTTCGTATGCAAGGAATCTTTTAGAACGTTTTTGCATGCCTAATGAATCTACAGTCAGGCAAATATCTCTAAGTGTGACTAACAAATTGAGTTGTCCGTGTGAGAAACTACAATCTGAATAATGCATTTCGCTATTTAGCTTCATGTTACCCTTCTCAAGGATGATCTGTAGGATGTGCTGGTGGTGCAACTGATATCGGTGCGGAAAGAGGAACCGGAGAACTGAGTTCGTTTGCGTTCACTTTGGCATAAATGCCTTTGGAAAATATGTGTATTAATCTCTTCTCCCCATACAGCTAGGAGTTAAATAACGGTGTAGATGTGGTTCTTTAGTCTGGTGTACCAACCAGTCTCGGAAGAAGAACACTCTGAATTCAAAACGTACCTTAAGAGGAATGAATTTCTTCAGATTATCTAATACTAGAAACAAATAAAACTGCAGTACCTTTGTTAGTTCTTCGGCTCTAAAGGATTACCAGATTTATAATCGTGATACTATTCTCAAATACTTGCATTACCTTCTCATCGATTTCCTTCGGCTACTGCCAACCTTCATAAGCTAACTTTGTGGCTGATGTAATTGTGCCCTTCCTGTTCTTGGCAGTTGAACATTTAAGCTTTGATAAAGTTCTTGATTGGAAGACTTTACGATGAGGAGTTTAAAATAAATTCGAAAGCATGTTTAAACATTCTAAGGGGCCTTGATGATGTGTAGCTGTTATAAATTCTTTCTAAATGACGCCTAAAAGGAAATCAGTGAGCCGAGTTCAAATCCAGGTCTGGCCAGTCGCATTCACTTGCGCACTAATGTCATACTGAAAGATATGAACCAACTTTATATCCCTCACTCCAGCTATGTATTAAGTATCAGAGTAGAAATGGCTCTCTAATCTTGGGTAGTAACCAGTCTAGGAAAAAAAACTACTGGATTCGAAACGGTGGATAAGACAATAAGGCAACATTCTAATGTTTTTTAAAGAAATCATGGCAATTCGAATTTAATAAAGAAAAGGCATCCGTGAAGAGCCATGATTACTTCCGCTCTGAATCAATATAGCATTTAAAAAGTAAGAAAGGAAAGAGGCGTTTTTCTTTGGGAAAAAAAGTATCATTATTATCGGAGTGAGTACAAATGCAGAGCACACATTATTATTATTAGGTAGCAAATTGGATTTGAAATTATTTTATTCTTAAAATTAGAACATATCTTAATGTTAATAGAATTTGAAATCTTCACAGTATTTAATATTGTTGAAGTTATCGCTAACATTTTTGCCATGATTTACAAACTCTACGTTTCGTTCAATTTCGCAAACCAATCGATGAAGTTTGAATAAACTGAACTTTTTGGAAAAAATACTTTGACATAAACTGTACTTTGCGGTTTAATACTTTCTTTAATTTAATTTAATTTTATAGGAATTCATGGAGCAATGTTTTATATGAAATCTTTTTTTTTCCTTTTTTCTTATTAAAAGTGAATAATAAATACTTGCAACTGGCCAAGCTTAAATATTTCTTTCTGGAGCCAAATTCCAAATTTTGGAAGAACTGGGCCTTGTTATTTGTTCATAATTCTCGCAAACACAGGGCCAATTGGAAACTGGATTTTTAAAGAAAATATATTCCCAAAAACTATATTACATTTTTATTAAATAAGCATTTGCTATTTTAAACATTAAACTGTTTTAATAGTGGAAGTACTATGCATGTTCACTAATAAAAACTTTCTAATATTTCCCAAAATATAAATAAAAATTTATCGTACTAAGATACCACCCTAGTAAATCCAACTGTACACTTTGTACCCCCGTACCTGTTTACAAGTCTTCCCAAAATTTGGTTTCGATCGGTCAATATATGGCTAATTCAGAGAGTGTGACGGGCGAAAGTCACAAAATATATATATATATATATATATATATATATATAGTCATAAGAACTCTTCCAGTATGAAGGAGAAAAACTTGCAATGCAAAAGAATATATTAGAAATATTAAAGTTTGAATTGAACTCAGCATTGGCCAAATTGAACATGAACAAAGTAGCAGGACCAGATGAGAATAGAGTTGCTGGCTACTTTAGATGATTTCAGCATTGACGGGGTTATGTCGAAGGACAGAGTCTTGTCTCGGAAAACAGCTACCCAACCCCATTTTATACGGGGTCCACTGGGAAATTTTGGCTGATCCTATGGGCTCGGATAGCCCACATTAAATTCGGCATTGTGCCACACCTGACTGCGTGGGGCGGTTGGTAGATATTCTGCAGTTGGAGATTCGTCTCCAGCTGTGGTGATCAAACTCTCTGACTCCGGTCTCCGGGCATAGAGGATCTACAGACGAGGCTATGTCGAAGGGCAGAGTCTCGCTTCGGGAAACAGCTACCCAACTCCGTTTTATACGGGATCTACGGGGAATTTTTGGCCGAGCCGGATACCACACATTAAATTCGGCATGTTGGTGATTGGTAGATATACTGCAGGTGGAGGGTCATTGTGGAATTCACTTGACTCACTTCTAGCAGTTGTCTACTTCATCTACGCGCCGCTGGCGAATCATATGTGTTATTCGTCTCCTAAGTATTATTGTTCATTACCAACCTTCGTTTGATTATTCTATTCAGTAACCTTTCCTAGGTTACAACACACTGGCAGATCTAAGTAGATCAATTTTCCTTGCGCTACCTAAGAAGCCATGTAAAAATGATTTCGAACTCTATCGGACAATCAGCCTAGTGAGCCACATAATGAAATTTATTATCCGAATTCTGATAACTATAGCGCACAACAGAATTAGGCCGTAAATAGGACAAGAACTTTTTCAGAAACAAGGAATCCTCATAATTATATCAAAAAGAGGAATACAAAAATATCTATGTTTTATGACAAAATACGTCCAAAAGAACTGTTCGAAGTGCTAGGTAAGCTTGATTTGTTTTGCAAAAAATATTAGAATAATTCAAATGAATACGGATATAAAATAACTTCAGTAAATACACAAAGAAGAAAGGGGCGTAAGACAAGGATTTTTCTTCAAACTTCTGAAGTAATGGGATGCTAGTCTTAATTGTCATTATTATTATTATTATTATTATTATTATTATTATTCTACTGCTACTATATTCATATTTCATCATCAAAATGTCTTTTTTGCGACTTAGTGATTTTTGCATTGGTAAAAGCATTTAGTTGGAATAAAAGACAACAGAAAAAAATCATTCTTTTTCCACCGACAAAATTCTATTCAAAGTTAATGGGAATAATTGAAACAAGTTGAAAACGAAGTGCGTTGCTCATCACATTATTGAAATTTATTTAGGAATTTATGAATGAATATTCATCGGGATCTGACTCTTTTAATCTCTGGTGTCAGTGAATATTTCTGCCGTCACATGAATAGTGCGTTGGCGATAAAAATGAAAAAAAAAAAAAATTGATTCTTATCTGCGACACTTGCATAAGAGGCATGTTGGTGTACCATTAAAACACCATGTTGTCATGCTGTCTTCTAGATAACATTACATTTATTCAAATAACAAAAGTGTTTATAATCTCATAGACGCTTAAATTTTCGAAATGATTGATTTTATTTCTGAACATCAGCGCGAGAAAAATATGTGTAGTGTAAGCTAACTCTGCGACCTTCTCTAAGTCTTTTGTCGACTGGACAAATCACCCAAAGTTGTGTTTCTATTCTTGTTTGCATCGGTTAACATTGTCAATAACAACACTAATAATAATAATAATTGGTCTTATATAGATTTGACAATTTTAGTTATTTATATATTTTATTTTTCTTGATTATTTCTATTATTTAGCGTTGATAAAATCACAGAAATAATAAATAACTACGATAGTAGTTATATAACAATTGTTGTTGTTATAATAATAATAATAATAATAATAATAATAATAATAATAATAATAATAATAATTGATATACAGGTTGCCCAGTAAAAAAGTGATAAATTCAGGAAGAATTTTTATTTAGCTATCATGATTCATTAAAAAAACTGAGCAATCCTCGTAGAAGTTGGAAATTTTTGCCTGAAAGTTCAACACAAAGTTGTAAGCATGGGAATTAGTAGACAGTAGCTTTGCGGATGGTGTCAAGAGGAACTTCATTTCAAGCTTCAGTTAAGTTCTACTTCAATGAATCAATATCCGCGACGTCACGACGACGGTTTTGCAAGTGACTTAGGACTATACACCAAGATTAAGTAATCCATAACATTCAGATCTGGACTTTTAGATGGCCACTAAGATGGACCAATTAGAACAGGTGTATTTTCACGATGAATAAATTTGCCTTTTTTTTTTACTGGGTACCCTGTATTTGAGACCGATCCATTTGCGCCAATATCCAGTGTAAAAAATGATTTTATGCCCCCTAATTTCATCACATCTGGTATCGAACTACCTCGACAACCACACGAATAATCTATGAAACATTGGTAAGGCACAACACAAAAACCTACTTGGAATATTAGAAAAACTTGATTTGCATCAGAAAGATATTCAAGTTCTCTTTAAGCTCTACTGGGAACAATCAGCCTGCATACGTATAGAGAACGTGTTCAGTAAATACGTGAAGAGGAGCAAAACAAGGATGTATATTCTCTCCAGATATATTCAAGCTATATAGCGAGATGATCCTCTAAGAATAATAAAATCTACCAGGGTTTAACAGTGGACACAATCTTACCATGGCGCAAGCAGATGACATTGCGTTGATGAGGGATTCCAAAAGGAATTTGAAAGAATTTTTAGAGAAAATCATAAAAAAAGCAAGAAGAGGGACTAACTATTAACTGTAAGAAGACAACGTATGACCATACGTTATCAAAAGAGATGGCCAAAGGTTTGAGATAAAATATATAGACTCAAAAATCAAGCATAATCGGAAATTTAACCGTTTGGGAAGGGCAGTAACAGACGAAGGAAACTGTGACACAGAAATCCGAGCGAATGTTGTTTTCTGGAATCTAAGCAAAATATGAAGAGATAGGAAAATCTTCTTAGGAACAAAGGAAAGTGAGCTGAACAATTATATTGGTTCCAATCCTTATAGGTTGCCGTCGTTGGTGGAACTCATTACTGAGTATTGGGGTGTTCATCGACACTTCCTTCTGTGTGGAATGAGTGAGATGTTGGACCTGAAGTGACGTCTGCAGCCACCGTATGGTAGAGTAAGAAGGTTCATGGAATGGTGAGCTCTTCCTTTTCTTTGGGTTCTTTTCCTCTCTTCTATTTATCTTCTGGTGTTTTCGAAGGATGTTTCTTTTTCATGGACTGTTTTTCTCAAATTGGTTCTTTCTGCAGCTTTCGTCTCCCAATTGACTGGATAGATTTCTGTCCCCAAGAAATTTTTTTTTTTATATTATTAAATGTTTTTTATATTATTAAATCGACGTAGCCTCTTGCCAGATGCAGTCTCTGAGAATAGGATTTGTTTGGGTAGACGGGTGTCTGGCATTCGGGCAAGGTGTCTGGCACACGAAGTCGGTGGCGAGTCATGATGGCATCTAAGCTCTCCATCTTTGCGCGGAGGAGAACTTTGTTGTTTGTGATCCAGTCGTGCTATCGTCGTCGTAATGCTTGAAGGTAGAGAAGTTTGGAGAAGAGGACGTCAGCATGAAAGCCTAAACTATGAAATGATAAAAGATTAACAAGAGCATATGATGCAAAGTTGATAAAGATAACTTTTTGGTAAGCAAAGATAGAAAGTAAAAATAGGACTATCTTCAGGTTAGTTGTACATAAAACAAATAAAGACTAATACAGAAAACATCGCCCTGTTCAAATTTACAGACAAATCGTACAGATGCATGCTGGGATTTCTCCCTATCTAATAAGATAGACCACAATTCAGTTTCATCCGCCATATTTCTGTTTTCTTGTCTTAATGAGTCAGAACAATGCGATCATTTACCTGTGGTGTTAACGCCATTCTTCGTTTTTGAACTTTTTACCTTATTACTGTTGATTAGCCTAATTTTGTCTTGCATATATATATATATATATATATATATATATATATATATATATATATATATATATATATATAATTTTAAGGTGTGCTATGTTTATGGGATCAAGTGCCCAATATCAGAGATAGAGCGTATGTGAAAATTGAAGTCAACACTCAGAGGCAACAGGCTATTTCATGCTAGACGCAATGTTCAATTAATATATATATATATATATATATATATATATATATATATATATATATATGCAAGAAGAAATTAGGCAAATCAACAGTAATGAGGTAAAAAAAGTGTATATATGTATATGTATGTGTCTGTAAAACTGGCCACTAGTATTAGAGGATACCCGTCTACTAGCAGACGCTTGCTTAGGCGCATTTATTCAAGCAGATCTTAGTTACAGTTTCTGGGAAAGAGCGTTTTTAGTTGCCAGCACGCTCAAGCCACGGTGACTTGTGACTTTGTGCTAGCACAGATATCGATGGCAAGTGATAGCAAGGGATAAGGCTTGGTATGGTTTTCAAGCACTTCCCGAGGGTGCAGCACGCTGGGATCGGCACCAGCCTGACAAGTCGACCATGGCGTGATTCGAACCCGAGTCTCATAGTCAGAATGCGAACGTTCTAACTACTCATATATATATATATATATATATATATATATACTTACTTTTAAATATAACAACATTAGGAAAATATTTTTGTTATATTTCCTGCACAATATACCAAATGAAAAGAGAGCTAATTTGCGTTCCCATTAGACACTAGTATATGAAGGTTGCTTGGGGAACCAACATACCACTGAGAATGAGAATATATAGTAAAATAAGTTTGAAGCTAAAAACTTTGGGAGTCTATTTATGCCTTTTTGATGGTCCCAAGTGAATCGTGCCTGACTGAAAATTTAAGTCAATAGAATGCTAACGGTAGGTGTTTTGGAATTTTTACTCAATTAAGATATAATTTGACGACTTTGTCCCCAAGATAAGATTTATGTCCGAAAACGCTGAACAGCTTTTTGAAAACAAAACAATTATTTTAACTCGTTTGTCGAAAACATTTTAACATGCTTAGCGTAAAAATCTTCAGTGCCTTCATTGATTTGGGGTCCCAATTCTACCTATTCTATCATTTTTGTTTTGACTGTCGACATAATGAATGAAACTTTCCGGTTCCAATGCAGGTCATAGACTCTTGTAAAATAATGTTACCTCCAGTATCACCGAGAGTCGAATTTGACGTTACTCTGTCATTTGTGAACTTGTAACTTTTGTTCTTCATTGCAAAGACAATATCTTTGATTTTGCTAGAATTTTTTGGGAGTTAGCATGTGATTTTTGATAATTTATGTTGACTTTGAATAATCGCAAAGTCCAACCTACCATCAGCTACGTTACATTTGGATGTACTTTGAGTTTTTATACGAAAAGTTAAATCAATAGGTCATGTTTGTGGGTGATCATAACACGGACATATACACACACATATAATATAAAACACATAAAATGACATGTCATTATTAGTAAAAGATATAGTATTAACTTCACTCATCATTATTTACATGAATACTTCTTCTATGTGCCGTGTCCCTTCAGGACATATGCGTCCATGGCCCTCCGCATCTTCCTGTCACTTGTAGCTCTTAATAAGTTTTTCTTTTTTTATTTCTCACAAACCCTGTTCTGCCATCCATCCGCTCAAACCCATTAAGTATGTTACGCGCTGCTTTCTTGTGTCCCGCTTTCCCTCAAACTGTCCCGTGAGTATCAGATTTTCCAAGCCCTCCTTCCTCATTACGTGCCCCAGAAATACCAACTGCCTCTTCCTAATGTGAAGTATAAGTTTTCTTTTTGTTTTCATTCTCTCCAAAATCTCTTCGTTGTTCACATGTTCGGCTCATGGAATCCTCAGCATCCATCTGTAACTTCAGTTGCTTCGAGTCTCTTCTTCATCACTGAGAAGATTGTCCAGCATTCACTGCCATACAGGAGGACAGATAACACGTAGCTGTTCATTACTCTTTTCTCTGTTTCCAACGAAAATTTCCTGTCTCTTAATACTCTGCTTAACTTTTGGAATGTGTCTTTAGCTATACAAATACGTCTTTGGGTCTTAGTGTGGCACTTTCCATCCTCTGTTAGAACACTTCCCACATATCTAAATTTCTGTACCTGCTTGGTTTTAGTATTCCCGGCCTGTAATTTGCATTTTGGGCTCATCCATTTGCTAACTTACATTTCCGAAAATATATTGTAGCATAATTCATACTAAGCACTAAAGAAATGTATCTATCTATCCATCTATCTACAAACACTTACATATATGAAAAGATATTTAAGCTGTACAAATAGGCATATATATATATATATATATATATATATATATATATATATATATATATATGTGTGTGTGTGAACGTGTGCGTGTGTGTGTGTGTGTGTTCATGTGTGTGCCCGAAGATTTGAACATTTAAATGTATACTTGGAGGCATAAATACTTCCGAAAAAGTACAGGAATTATCAAAATACTGTCACATCATCGCAGTCCATTGCGGCTTATCAGCCAGGGATGAGCGCAGTGCTCGGAGAGGCAAGGTTGTAAATAAGGCAGAAGATCCCAAGTTGCGGAGATGGAAGTAATAGAATCCGACAAGCGGCAGAGACAGCCAGCGCCCCGAGTTCTTTCGGAGGTGTAGCTCAACCAAGCAGCAAGCGGATAAACCCTGACATAGACTCTCGATAAAATCCCGAATCTAAAATCCGCACACATGTGCTGTGACAATCGTACACAGAGATGTACTCACTCACGTTTCCTCCCTTACTACAGGCACTGGCACACATGCACGAACATATTCTAATTTATATCTCCACATGCAAACACATTCACCTACAAACACGAACATAAATCTTTTTTTTTCACTTATACACACACTCTCTAACAAACTGACGAACACAAACATTGATATGCACATATGCATATTATCTCTCTCATATATATATATATATATATATATATATATATATATATTAACACATACGCATTCATATGCACATATATTTGCACGCTGTCATATATATACAAATTGACGCAAACAAATTCATATGAACATATACATTATTCTATTTACATGTACATATACACGTCCTATCTCATATATGCAGTGACGGATACATATTCTTTTGTGTGTATACACGCACTCTTTATCTCATATATAAAAACTGCAATAATATTGGTCCTGATCTGTCTGCTCAGCTTCAGTCACTTTAACAAGACGAAAAATTTTTGCGGATTTTGAAGTCATTTTAGGGTCTTTTTGTTTTCCTTCAAATCCGTGAATTTTTTTGCTCGTGTTATGCTTCGAATAAAAACTGTATAAAATTCACTATTTTTTTATCGATAATGTTGGATGTGTTAAATTATTCAACTTTTTAAAAGGAAAATCTGAAGTTAATGGTAAAATTTACCGCAAAACATTTTCTAGTTGAATTGTTCACCTTCTTCCGTATGATCCATTATTGTATATATACAATATATATTATATATTCAACTAGAAAATTTTAAAATAAATACAATGTATCTAAATACAAATTAGAGACATGTCATAATAGATCATTTCATCTTAAATAGATCGACAATGTTTTGCGGTAAATTCTAACATTAACTTCAGATTTTCCTTTTAAAAAGTTGAATAATTTAACACATCCAACATTATCGATGAAAAATAGTGAATTTTATACAGTTTTTATTCGAAGCATAACACGAGCAAAAAAATTCACGGATTTGAAGGAAAACAAAAAGACCCTAAAATGACTTCAAAATCCGCAAAAATTTTTCGTCTTGTTAAAGTGACTGAAGCTGAGCAGACAGATCAGGACCAATATTATTGCAGTTTTTATATATGAGATAAAGAGTGCGTGTATACACACAAAAGAATGTGTATCCGTCACTGTATGTGAGATAATGATATATATTTTATATATCAAGAACAGTATTGGGGAAATTGTATGACAAAGTGGAAAAAGTTTACTTGTGACACGTTTCGTCCCTTGGGACTTCATCAGAGTAAAAAAAAAAACAAATTCTAAAATTCCCAGCACCCCTCGTTCGTGCGAATGTGTAGTCGTATGAACATAACAGATTTAGTTCAATGAAGTCTTAAATAACGAAACTCATCACAAGTAAACTTTTTCTACTTTGTCGTAAATATATATATATATGATGTCAAGGTTTTTATCATTTTTAATATTTTTGTAAGCTATTATATAATCTCTATAACAGCGTCAGGCATTTTAATAGAGCGAGGATCCATCCATAAAAGGTTGATTCATTCTGTTACATATTTTGAGATTTCACGATAATTGTAAAGCGCCGAATAGTTACTCCCCTTCTGAGAACTACTGACTATTTTGATTGTAAAACTAAGATCAGGACAAACCCCAGGCCCCAATCATTTGTTGTAAGCCCTCTTACAATGGATTAACTACATTGGTTTAATAGCAAGAAAGTAGCCTTAATTTTTTTATTGAACCAATGATCTGGAGAGAACCACAAATATAATTGGTTTCTTTCAGTAAAAAACCAAACATTCCAACCTTTCCTCAGCTATGAGACCTGTTTACCACTCAGATGGTCTACCTGTCCCTAGTCTCCCAGCAAATCAGGATCATCATCAAAAGTAGAAATACCTTTAGAGTAGATCCCTCCAAGTCGGTCTCTTCTAATAACAATGTCTTTGTTTATTCAGGAGCAAGCAGTAGTGATCCCAATTGGATCGCCCAGGACAATCTGAATGCCTTTGTAAATGATTTGTACCTATGTGACTAGCAATCATAGTTGATAGGATGTTGGCTGAATCAGTGCAACCTGGTCAAGTCAGATCTAAAGATCAGCGGCTTCAGAATAGGAAACAATGAGTTTGGCTCATTCTTCAACATGGAAAGCAGGTTGTGCTACTGCAAAATTGAGTCTGGATTGTTTGCCTCTCTTAGCTTCCTACACAATTTAGCAACTTTTCCCAGACTCTAAAGAGTATGAAGTCTTTGTTCCTGTACAGTGGAAATAAATAACCTTGCGTTCTTCTTCCCCACTCTGAAGAAGTCCTATGACTTCTTTTGGAAGCTGTCAATTGTAAAATACTGGTGGAGTGTTTGTTGGGACATCAAGGTCATTGCGCACCTTATGGATATGCAGGCAGACTTCGCTTTCTCTGTCCCTTGTACAGTTGAACTGTATTTAAGCAGAACAAGCGGAAGGGGTCTAGGAGCACTTTTGTGCCTGGGAACGCAATGACCAAGAAAATTATCTGGTGGAAATGAACAAGGTGATTCTCTTCCCTTTTCATATCAAGTTTGATCTAATGAAGAATTTTATGAAGGCCAAGTACAAGAATGACGTAGTCTTCCATAACTATGTTCCTAGCTCTTAGTTCTGTTAAGGAGAGTGTCATCGGCGGATCTTATATCCGAAAAGTCCTGAAGGATAAGGAATTTGAAAAGATTCTCATCGTCAATGAACTGAAAGCATTGGAAGCATTTAAGTCTCTCTACTATAGCATCTTTTGTAGCATAGGAGCACTCGATTACCAAGATTGGGTATAGGAGGCTTGTGAGTATATGGGGTACCGTACGTCACTCAAGATTCACTTTTTTCACTTCCACCTCAATGTATTTGCTTCAAACCTCCGAGCAGTGGGCGATGAGCATGGACAATTGTTTTACCAAGATATTATGAAGATAAAGAACAGATATAAAAGCAAGTTGAACCACAGCATTATGGATGCTACTGCACGGTATCCCGGGGCAAAGTACACGATATCAGCCAAAAATTCACTTCGGAATGTCTACTTTATGTATACAGAGTGCGATGGATAAATTGTCTAAATTACGCAAAATGAAAATAACACTGACATCTCATTTCAACAGATATATTTACCAAAATTACACAAACATATCTTGAAAAATTGAACAGTAAATTTATTCTATAAAATCGCCTTTCGCTTCAACCACGGCCACCAGACGATTTCGGAATCTCCTGTAACTCTTCTGGACGGTCTCCTTGTTTAAGTTGGTGAATGCTGTCATAAAGCTTGCCTTCAGTTCATCTTTGTTGTTACAAGGAGTTTTGTTGGTCCCCTACTCAACTGCAGCCCACACATAATAATCATGTATGTCACAGTCTTGGGAGTTATGTGGACAGATGTAAGAGTTGATGTGGGTGCTGAAATTTTCTGACAGCCATGACTGGCTTCTCCTGCTTGTGTGGCATAGGTGCAGAGGTTTGTTGCCACCTGCTTGACCCGAGGCAGCAATACCTCCTCTAGGCACTTGATGTAGGTCTCTGTGTTGAGTCTGAGGAACTGTGGGAAGATGAATGAAAGCATAACAATCACTAGTGATCACTCCAAACACCTTCTTACTCACTATGAGACTCATCCAACTCTTTGCTTGGTATTTTAGTCTTGGGTATCAATCTGAGGACAGAAAATCACCATACCCAACTTGTTAAATCGAGTACAAAGCAAGCAAATCTGCGGTACTTTTCACAGCACCCCAATCAGTTAAAACCAGAAGCCAAGAAAGTCTGTTGTAACATCAAAGTGTTAATTATTTTAATGAAAATTTCAGGACATATTCACAAATGAATGAAATTATTTTAGAAATGTTTCCTTTTTTTTCGAAAATCATTTTTACATCTGTTACCCCCACTTATATAATTTTATGTAATTTCCATAAATTAAATTTTGTGTCACTTAATGCTTATATTAGCTAGAAGCAGGACACCATGGAGAATTTAAATCAATTTTCTTTTGTAAAAAAGAAACACCAGTTACCGAAAATCTACTCTAAATCTTATTATATAAAATAATGCAGTAAAACTATGACATTATTTAATTAGAAAAGTTTTTAATTGCGTTTATGAATAAGATATATTATGGACACTATTGTCTTAAGAAAAAATATGTTGATGTATAATGGAATTTTACAATAATTATTTTCTTTTTTTCAAAAATTTGAATTAGAATAAAATAGAGTTTAAAATCTTTTAAAATCTTGTATTAATTTAGGTCTATTATGTGATATTGTTATTAAGTAGAAACTATATTTAATAAGCATGAATAAAAATCTGAGTACGATTTAGCGACTCCAGTATTTTAAAAAGGGTTTTAAAAAGGATTTTAAAAAGGATTTTGAAAAGTATTTTAAAAAGTATGTTTTCATTTTTTTTTTATTTTAATTAGAATAATTTATAGTTTTAATTTTTTCATTTTTAGATTACTTTGTTCCAGTTTGGTGATATTGTTATTAAGTAAAAACTATATTTACTAATCATAAATGGAGAAGTTTAGTAAAATGCATCGAAACCAATATTTTAAAAAGTATTTTGAAATTTTGTGTGCGTATGAACATGCCGATTTTTGTAAATACGGATGTCAATATACGACATTATTAGAAAATAAGAGCGATAACTATAGTAATTTGAAAGCCAAGGTATCCAAAATTTTTAAAAAATAAATTAGATTACGGAAAATATTTTCTTAAATTTTTAAGATTACTAGGTAATTATATATTATATTAAAAAGGCGCTCACGTTATGTTCCTCAAGTAAATTTTACCGATATAACGATGGTAGAAAGAAAAATTTAGATGAACTTCCGTTTTCATTCAAGTTGTCAACTGCCGCTGCGTTAAAAACGCATTTCTGCGATATTTTCAACTTAAAGTAATATTTGTTTCAAATCAGATTAATTAAACTTTAAATCAACTAATATTCCTCAAACAAAGATTTAGAAAATCATATTTTATTTTTGAAAGAAATTTAAAAAAAGAGAATTATGTTGTAATGAAAGATGGCTATAAAAGGGTGCTAAAATCATCGATGTTATTGATTTCGATATGAAATCTCATGCTTGCTTATTGGAAATATTAAATTTAATCGATTAGCTTGAAATAAAAAAAAAATAAAATAAAAGGTCCAAGAAAGACTTTATTTATTAAATTCTATGCTAGCAGTTTCTTTTCTTGTACTTCTCGCTTACAGAACTCCCTTTCGGCTTCATGCTTTCTAGCCAGCATTAAACTGCAAAAATGTAAATGCAATTTTAATCTCTATCTACTGCCCTCCTGTTTACTCTTTCCTTTCCGCACATTATTAATGTTTCTGTTCCTAATTCTTCCACACTCTATATCCTCGTGTGTTTTAGTGGATCTACTGCATTGCATGGGGTGATACCTATTAAGAAAATAAATAAATTCATTTTAAACTTTAGTTATCGCGTTTCTGCTGAGGTGCCTACAGTGCGTAGCAGAAGTATTTAACACAAAATTAAAAATTGTTCAATTTGAATGATACTTCAAAGATTTTAATGAACAATGTCTGACTAGACATAAAGGAAAACTGAAAAGCCTTGTATTTTATGTATTTTTATTGCCAATTTTCGAATTTGACTGTCTGCAAAAGTATTTAACACGATTTGTTAATATTTAGTAGCATATCCTCTGTTTTGCCTTACAAGCTTTAGTTGTTTTCTGTAGTTTTCAATGAGCTTCTTGCATGAAGATTTTGGTAATTTCACCCATTCTTATTCACAGACTTTCTTCAGTTTCTTGTGTGTACTCTCAACTTCAAATTTTTCCATGATTTTTCTATTGGATTCAGATCCAGTGACTGGCTAGGCCATTCCAGAACATCAATTCCATTTTCATTGAATCAGTGTTGTGTTGTTTTAGCCATGTGCTTTGGATTGTTGTCCTGTTGGAATACAAAATCTGGGTCAAGCCCCAATCCTCTTGCACTTGATAAGACTAGATTCACTAGATGGGTTGATAAGATTTGCTTGTATTTTGCTGCATTCATTCTTCTTTCGATGACTTCCATTTCTCCTTCTCAGTTATACGAAAAACAATCTCAAATCATTATGCTTCCACCACACTCCTATATTTGACTGTTGGGATGGTGTTTACTGGGTTGTATTCAGTTCCTTTTTTCTTCCATACCTAGGTGCACATGTTTCACTCGAAAAGCTCAATTTTCCTTTCATATGATCATTAGAACTTTATTCTACAATTCATCTGATTCAAGTTCATAATTATTAACAAATTTCAAACGGTCCTGTATATGTTTACGTTTTTGTAGTAGAATCTGCCTTGGTTATCCAGAATCCACGTCCGTACGATTCAGTGAATCTCTTAATTATATCTTTACTTACTTCAATTTCGGCATTTTTCAGATTGTTCTGAATTTCTCTTCAAATCAAAAATGGTTGTTTTTCACATTCCGGGCTATATATATAGCCCGGAATGTGAAAAACAACCATTTTTCAGTTCAGTAGCCTCGTTTCATTTACGCGGACGACCACTCCTTTCAATATTTTCAGTAGTATCATATTTTTTCCACTTTCGAACAACAGCAACCATTGTACACATAAGAAAATTTAAATCTTTACCCTTTACCATCTTTTTGCAGTTTTATAATCTTCCGTAGCATATCATTTGACAATTATTTTGTTTTAGCCACTTTTATAAGTTTGGATAGCGGAACAGTCTGTACTCTATCAGATCTGTTATCCCTATTTTATATACGTTTATACTATACTATACTTTTACCGTATTATTTGTATAGGTTTTAAATACTTTTGCACAGAGTTAAATTCGAAAATTGGCAAGTGCATAAAAGCAATGCTTCTCATTTTTTTCTTTATGTTTAGTTAGACAATGTCCATTAAAATATTTGAAGTTAGTATCAGTAAAAACAATTTTTATTGTGAAATTTATAAAAAAATTGATGCGTTAAATACTTTTGCTATCCACTGTATGTAGCACCAACTGAAATTAAAATGAAATAAATACTCAGTAGAAATGAATAATAGCTGAGAACGCTTCATTCTATAATAAAAGATATATAATATATTTAAATTGATTCGAATTTTAAGTGAACAAAAACTCGGTTTAAATTTTAAATGAACAAAAGCATTTATTTGTTTGTTGTTTTGTTCTGCTTTATCTTGTAATCTTTGCAACAGTTTTGGCCACTTTCTCCAAGAAAGAAAAGCCAGAATATGAATAGCACTTAGTATCTTCTATATTGCCATCATGATAGTAGCTCAGCCTTCATCGGCAGACAAAGATAAGAAATAGGACAGCAATCTGGAATCTTCATTTCCTTTTCTTTTTCTTTTCTTTTTGCACGAAGCTGATAAGAAATATTTTACTAAGGGCGATTACAAACAGTTACTCGTCTATAAATTTCAATCAAGTTTGACGTGATAAAATGTTGGATATTAATAACTTGAATGAAAACAGACTTGCTGAACATGATTACATTAATTAATATGACATTAACGATGAAATAGGAAGAGAAAAACTTCTGTTAAGATTTTGAACATAAAGGTTATAAATGACACTTTAAAAATATCTCTCAACCATTTTATAATACATTTAGCCATAGCTGATTATTTTAATGCTCAGTTCACTCCCTTAGTAAATGAAAATGAATCTGAGATATATATTTAATAAGCTTTCCCAAGTCTGGTACAAGGACATGAGCGTAGAACATTCAATAAGTAACAAATTCTTTCGAGTCAATACTAACTGCTTGTTAACCACAAATCTTGATGAAGGGGAAATTTAATAAGTTTAAATGATTTAGGCACTGGACCCAAACTATGAGTTGTCAGAGAGTAGAGAATTTGTGATTGATCTGTGATTGATTGATTGGGTGTTTTTTACGAGTTACCAACCTTTTGCAGGTTACTTAAAGCCATAAACTATTTTTAGATAATAAAAATGTTTTGGAGATAATGATGATTCAGGGATACAAGTGTTACTAATTAGCCCATAGCCGGTGGGGGAAAAATTCCTTCCTTCCGTAAGGGAATATAACGTACCCGACTGGAATTGGAACTCGGCTTTCCGATTGACAATTCCGAGCTGTTATCCATTATACCACCCGCACATCCAAGCTTACAGCACCTGGTATTCCCAAGTGGTCACCCATCTAGCTACTGACCAGACTCGACGTTGCTTAACTACGGTGATCGGTGTTTCAACATGATGTGATCGTAAGCCTATAGATCGGCGAGACTAGCTTTCACAGTAAAGCACATGTTCATATTCAATGAACTTAGCTGAAACGCAAGCCCATGAATATGATGCATTCATTGAGAAATCTGCTGCCATCGAGCTTAGTAGTATTTAGTTTTACTAAATTTCACGCAATACAATGCCCGAGAGTAACTCAATATAGAGCGTTACAATAGAAAAACAATGATAAACGACCTGCGTGATATGAATAGAAGAAAAAAAAATTGTAGGAAATATAAATTATGAGGATAAGTTGATCCTTGATGGAAGAGATTAAGTTTGAAGTGTTCAGAGAAAAATCACACGAGGGCATGTCTCAGAAAGTGGCAGGAAAACTGTATGAATGGAACACGGATCTAATGAGCGCGATTTGTTTCCGTGTTTTAGCTGTAAATGTCTGAACTGGGGGGAGGCTTAGATTTTTGAATGTTGAATTATTTTGATTAACTATTGGTTAACATATTTCTTAATGTTATCCAATCAAATTGCAGGATAGATTCACATGGAACTAAAACATTGATCAATCAAATCAAATACTTTTAGAACGCCAGTTTGCATTTTAAAAGATAAATTATATATATATATATATATATATATATATATATATATATATATATATATATATATATATATATCAGACGTAGGGAACAGGGACGCTTCAAATTCCGTCCAACCGGTAGAATGAACAGAGTGCAATATATATATATATATATATATATATATATATATATATATATATATATATATATATATATATATATATATTCTTTCTTGAAGAAAGAAAACGTTTATTTTGCACCATTGCAAAGTATCTGTGTCACTGTGATCAGTCTGACACCTATAAAATTTGTTTTACTCGTATAGAAATGAGTAAGTGGGAATATAAAGAAAAAAATTGTCATCTTTATAATAAATTACAAGGGATGTACTGCAGAATGCACACACACACACATTTCCACCCTATATACGCATATGAGAAAGTAATAGAGTGAGAGAGAGTGAACGAGAGAACGAAATATATATGCAGAGGGTGAAAGCGAAATACAGAGAGAATGGGAGATAGAGAGAGTGAATGAGAGTGAGAGAGAGAGAGAGAGAGATCGAAAGAAATATGTACATATATTGAGAGAGTGCGTGATATAGATAGAGCGACTGACAGAGATAGAGAGACAGATAGAGAGAGAGAGCGATAGATAAAGAAAGAAAAAGAGAAAAAAAATTCTTATTTTTCACCTTTATAGCAATTTAGAAAGGACGTACCGCACAAAGTACATAGACACATATATCTTCGCTATATCCGTATACAAGAGAGATGGAGAGAGAGAGAGAGATCGAACGTGATTGATAGCGAATGATAGAGAGAGCGAAGTATATATATATATATAGAGAGAGAGAGATACAGACAGAAAGCAAATGAGAGTGAGGGAAAGGGAGCGAGAGAGCGAGGGAACAAGAGAGAGGGACAAAGATAAAAAAAGAGGGAAATAGAGAGAGAGAACAATTTTAGAGGTTTCTTATTTTCTTTATAACAATTTAGGAGTGTACAGCACAAAACACACGCACATACACACACACACACACACATTTCCTCCTTAAATGTTCGTATGAGAGAGAAAATGAAAGAGCGTGAAAGAGAGAGAGAGAGTCCGATAGAGAGAGAGGGAGGGAAAGAGAGCAAAAGAGAGAGCGAGCGAAAGAGAGATAACGAGTGAGTGAACGAGAGAAAGTAAGTGAAAGACAAAGAAAGAGAGAGCTAGAAGAAAGAGCAAGACAGAGGTTTATTGAAAGGAATCAATATATATATTTAGTAAACAGGTGTTTCAAGTTTTGCACTGACATTGCTTTAATGCTTCAATTGCAGACAAACAATAGAAAACATTATTCGCTATCGTGAACGCAGAAATAAATATATTACGATAAAAAGCGTCCAAAATAAAATAATATCACTCCAATCAAATAACTTAGAAACAACACTAAATATGTGGGTAACATATCTGATTGCAAATCACCGTAGAGAACCTTAGGTTCTCTACCGGTGATTTGCAATCAGATATGTTACCCACATACCTTTAGTGTTGTTTCTAAGTTATTTGATTGGAGCTGATATTATTTTATTTTGGACGCTTTTTATCGTAATATATTTATTTCTGCGTTCACGATAGCGAATAATGTTTTCTATTGTTTGTCTGCAATTGAAGCATTAAAGCAATGTCAGTGCAAAACTTGAAACACCTGTTTACTATTATCGAATACTGTTGCCATATCTGATCTCTTGCTCCAACTGTGCGTCTCGATCCTCATCAGGAATCACGTCTCTCTTTCTCAGGGACGGGACGTGACGCCCTTTTGTCTGTTCTACAAATATTGTCATGGCAGGTGCTCGGCTGAGTTTTTTGACTGCTGACCAGGAAACGACGGAATGAACGTCGTTTTGGATATCGGCTGCCATTTTCTTTCTACTTTTGTTTCATTTTTACGATTTAAGTTATCCGCGGTCAAGCTCAAGTATATAAAAAAAAGATGTTTAATCCCAAAGGATATCCTCTCGGCCTCAGTTTAAACTGACGCCTTCTTTTGCTGTAGAGATTGTGACCAATGCGCTTAATCTTTATATTTTCTGGATTCCAGAAGAATAGCTGGAAAATTCCCAACATATTTCACTTTTCAATGTTGTAGTTTATAATTTATAAAAGTATAATTATACAGGGATAATTATTTTTCTTCAGTGCATCGTCTGCAGGAATTTAACTGTGCTACTAGGGTGGCAATTCGGTCTCAACGTTTTACTGTTGAACTCGCTAGATGTAAACTCCACTTCTACTCTAACAGTTTCATTTCTCGCACTTTCAACCTATCGAACTCCCTTCTGATTTCTTGCTTCCCTAATAACTACACTCTTCAAAAAATTAAATGTAATGTCACTCGGAATTTTCTGTATTCTCAAACCCTGTTCCTTTTTTGTCTTTTCCTAAATCCTCCCACAATTTTCAATTTTCTCATTAGCTCTCATTTTAACCCCTTGCGTTATAGTGGGATTGTCATCTTGTTTGGAGTTAAATGATTAAAAAATGGTTCTAGCAATTTTTGAAATAAAGTAAAACATTTATGAAATCCTTACATCTGATATTACATGAGCTTTGTGTGGCAAAAAGATATCAATTTAAAAGAATTTAGAGCCGTAATGGCGGATAACCTGTTTCCGTCCCAGATTTCAGAATGTGAAATTGATAAATAGTAAGCACAGCAAATACCTCGCAGTGTTAATCATTTATAACAAGACGATGAAAGTGAATGCAGGATAGTTTGCTCTCGGGTTAATATTTGGGAATTGACAAATTAGTTAAATAAAAAGATTTTATTAATTTTAAACATTAATTTGAGGAACTGGTTGTATACAGCAGATAGTTATAATATTTCTGAACGTGTTTGATACAATGCGTGACATCAAGATTAAAGTCTCGATCTGACGAGGCTATTTAAGAATATGATTCTAATTTTAGATTAATGTTTTGGTTTTGTTGCAATTTGCGGTGTTCGGCTAAACTATCACATCGTTTTCACGACTCAACCCCACGCCTCTCTGATCGCTTTAATTGATATTGTTTTCTCCGAAGTACTGTCAAATAATTGAGGTTTTGTCAATAAATGTCTTCTGGAATCGTAATACTGATTGATAATAGCTGAAAGGCAATTATCTAAATATTTAGCAAAATCTTCTTTGGGTAAATTTTTAATTTGGTCAGCGAATATCATATTCACATATGTTTCATATTGCGAAATATCCATTTTTTTCATCTTATTTTATGCGTTATAAGAAGTGGTTGATTCTTTCTCTCCATAACTTCCCATCCTTTTCATTTCCGAGTAGTATTCGTCCCCTTACGATCCCTCACAGTCTGTTTTGCCATTCATTTACAAGAGTGCATTCGGCAGCTGTTTCCTTTTATACTTCTTGCGTTCAATTTATTTTGTGGGTATCAAATTTGCCAAGCCTTATTTCCTCATTATTTTTTCCTTCTGATCTTGAGTGAAAATGTCCTTTATGCTTCCATTTTCCTTAAAACTTCCTCGTTGCATGAACATTCACTTCATGGTATTCTCAGCATCTTTCTGTAGTGCTGTATCTTTATACCTCTATTACTTCAAGTTCGCTTTTTATCTGTGCGGTAACTGTCCAGTATTCAATATCATACAGTGGAATTGATATTACATATCATTTTGGCAAGCTTTCCTTTGTTTCGAATGAAACTTTCATATTATTATTTAATATTTTGTTTCGCTTTTGAAATGCATTTCCGAGCCGTCCTCGGATTTCTGTGTCTAATTTTCCGTCATCTGTTAGAACATAATAAATATCGTTACCATAGATATGTTTCTTAGTCTTCTGGCCATAATCAGCCATGACTCATAGGAGATAACTTATTATGCATCTCTGTTTGGTAGGGGGCATCAGAGCCAAGTATTGTTATTATTTAAGTTTGAAGGATGAAGCAGCCAGGACAATCTGGGCGGATTGGAATAATCGACCTGTGGTTATTTCTGATTAGGTTCTACATTCGAGGCTATGCGTTGCTTTTACTAAAGATTGTCACCATATCACGTACTTTTGGCTGGGATGAAGGTGCCTGGTAAACCCATATCAGATTTGGTGTCATGATGTGTATATCGTGCTTCGTATTTTTGTATTTCAGCCTCATTTTGTTTTCATGCTAATCTCTCACTCGATAATAATAATAATAATAATAATAATAATAATAATAATAATAATAATAATAATCTACAAAAATGCTTCCAGATGCAAATATATCTGTTGAAGAATATGACAAAATAAATAAATATAATGATCTAAAAATTGAAATTGAAAAAAGTGTCACACCTTAAATCTGTGTAAGATCAAAAAGCCTACAGACAAGTAAACAAAATACCCGGTTGCCTATGTTTACAAAAGATTAATAGTTCTGGGTTTGACGATAAACTACATCCAGCAGCACGCCATCTGATCAGGATCTTGACGATATTGAGGACCGTGGATATGCTTTTAAACTGACCCGGCATGATAACACCTCTTAGTTACAGCTATAGGCAAATCGTGAACCCCAAAACAAAAGGGAAACACTATGAAAGTAAAAAAAAAAAACATTTTTACAGTAAAAATACCATCAATACATTTTATATAAAAATAAAAAAGTAAATATTTATAGTAAAATGACTATTAATACATATTTTATAGTAAAATGGTCAGTAATGCATTTTATAGTAGAATTATCAACAATACATTTTATCTGCAGTTGAAACCATAAAATTGCGTACAAGATATTTAGAGTTCAGCATTAAAAAAACATATGCCGCTAAACAAAATCAAGATCGACTAACAAAAAGATTTTAAAAAAACTGCACTGCGTGGGACTGTTTATCTTCTCAAGTAAGTATTATCAATGTAAAAAATATAATCACTATATATGTTGTGTAAACAGTATGGATATATTGAATATCTTATTCTGTATGGGACCGATTGTAGTAAATAGACAAGAAAATAAGTTAGTAAAAAAAAAAAAAAAATAATAATAATAATAATAATAATAGATCTATTATGTGTGTTTCTGAAAGGGAGGATTACGGAAACAAACACAATAGATTTAGATTTTGTCACAAAGGTTAGGGAACTGAAACAAGAAGACGCATATAAATCCTAAGGTGTCAGCGAAAGATAAAATAGAATATCAGCCATAAGCACGTTGGTTGTCCCTGTGGTGCAATACAGTTTCAACATACTTAATTCGAGCTGACATTAAGCGAATGGATGCCAAAACGAGAAAGCTTCTCACTTTTGACCGCATGCATCAACCTAAGGCTGATGTTAATCGTCTGTCTGCAAGTGTCCAGATCCGAAGGAGGCAGAGGATTAATTCAACTAGAAATGTCTTACAAAAAAACGACAATCGGTCTTCAAAGATACCTAGAAATTACAGAAGACCTGGAAGACTGGATGGTGATCTGTGTCAAAGAATATGAAAGAAATAAGAAACTTTATTCAGTAATAAAGGAAGTTAGCAAATTCAAAAGGGAATTTCTAGAGAGTGAAGAAGTTCAAATAAACCATAATATACATACTGAAGCGGCAAAGAACCTGAAAAAAGAAAACAAAAGCAAAAGCAATGTACCAAATATAGAAACGATGACATAAAAAGCTTTTTCATGGTCAATATTCTACCCGTACAATGAATATATAAACGCAACACGATAGATTGGGCCAATATCTGCACTAGAAAATATGCAACTTTTACGGGAAGGAAATTGGTATGAACATTACACAGACAAAACAATCAAAGCTAATCGCCCAGACATTGTAATCAAAGAGCAAAAAGACAGAATGTCCTTTCTTATTGACATAGCATTCCCTGCAGATTTTAATGTATCTTTGAAAATCTTCAAAATACAATGATCTTGAAATAGAAATCTAAAAAAATGTGGCACATGAGGATATCAATATTTCCACTTGTATTTGGAGACCGCGGATTGATTTGAAAAGGTTTCGATAGACTCACTGAAGGGATTCCTGGTACCCCATGCCTTAAAGAAATACAAAAATTGTACTCACAAGTACAGCTCCCACATTACGAAGGGATTTATTTATGTAAAATGTGCGATCTTATTTTATTAAATGCTCAGTCGAAAATATCATGAAGCCATTTCTGAATTAGTTAGGATCCGAAATCTATAGAAGAAATAATAATAATAATAATAATAATAATAATAATAATATTAATAATAATAAAAATAATAATAATAATAATAATTTTATAAACTAGTTTGATAATTAACAAGAGTGTCTCACAAATTGATCCGCTAATTAAGTGATTTCGAACTACACTGGACGCACAAAACCTTTTGCATTTTGCCTAACATAATAAATTATGCGCTTGCCAAGGATGTGAGCTTGTGTATTGTGTCTTGTTTCTCAATGACGTTTGTGATCGATGTTGACAAATCTGCATTTGTATACTCATTCTTATCTTCTGCATGAGGGTGCTTGGTATGCTCGCCCAGGTTGCATAAACTGCGGCACGAAGAGCATCCACAGTTTCAAGTTGTGATCCATGTTTATAAACATCCTTTGCCATCCATCCCCAAACATTCTCGATTGGGTTTCGATCTGGAGAGCGTTATGGATTGCAGCATTGTCCTGCTAGAAAATCCAGTTTTCTCTACATAGATGAGGGCCTTCAGTAATTAGCGATGCCTTTCTTAATATGTCAATGTAACTAGCAGTTATTTGATGACCCCCTGGTGATCTGTGTCAAAGAATATGAAACCCCCTGTAACTCAAGACTTCCATTATACAAAAATGAACCCCAGACAATAATTGATTCACCTCCACAGTGTCGTGTTGAGAAAATTTCTTTTGGGACATCTTTTGCCTGCCAGTAACGCTGAAAACCGTTTGGGCCATCAAGATTGAATTTTTTCTTGTCTGAAAACAATACTTTCTTTCATTTATCCACATCCCAAGTTTGATAATCGAAAGCAAATTGTGAACGGGAGGTTTTATGGTGAAGAAGAAGGCAAAGCCTCTGCAGCCGTTTCAAGTTCTTAAACCCTTTCTTATTTAAATGCCGTCGAATTGTTCCAGAGCTGAATTAAGCATCCGTATTCGCTTTTATCTGATTTGATGTTAGGCTTGAATCTCTCTTAACTTCTAGCCTAATGCGTTTGTCTAGAGATGGTGAGATTTTATTGAGGCGACCAATTGATTTTTTAGTAGCATACGCATCCGGATTTTTAAATGAAGTTAGCAACGGTCAATTTTATTTGCAATGGCTCGTTGCGAAAGACCACAGCTTTGAAGTGCAACAATCCTGCTCTGTTCGAACGTAAAATTTTACTCTTAGCCATTTCAAAATCTGAAATTTAATACTGGAAATGAGCTACGTAGATGGCTACACGCCTGAAGCTATAAGCACAGTGACTAGTTCTAAACTTTTTGTCCAGTACTTTGTTTGTTTTTTTTTCACACATGGTCTTATCTTTATGATCAACCAAAAATCCTTTTGTCAATGTTTGTTTAAATTAATCAATTAAAAGCTTAAAAGGTTCAAGTGTTTGTTGACGAACTATATTTTCTAATTAAATGTAAATGTTTTGCAAATATATTTTGATTAAAGTAACAGTATTTTTTTTTTGTATCTGGTCTTAAGATTTTAACCAGGTGTGTATATGTCTCTCATTTGACGTTGTGCTGACAATTTTTCTATTAATTAAATAAATATCAAGAAGTTCAAAGATCCTCCAACCACAGACCGAAAGTAGAAGAATTAGAAGCAACTGATGTAAAGAAGTCTTATTCTACAGATTTAGACTAAGTGTCTATAACCATCCTAAGCATTTCCTGTGTAGACAGCTTCACAAATAACATCATTGGACAAGAAACAAAACCATTGTAATGACTCATAACTATCGTCATGAAGAAGAAAGTTGAAATGGTGTGGCCACATCACAAAAACTAACAATATTTCTACTGCTATTTTATAAGGTACCACTTTAGACAAAAGAATGGTTGTTTGGCTTTTTACGGCTTATCAACCCTTTGTTGGTTATGTAAAGCTAAAGCATTTTTGAACTGTAAGAATAATTCTTTTTTTTTAAATTAAATATTGCATTAACAATTTTGGAGATAAATAATGATTTTTTCTAAATACAAGTCCTACTATTTAATCCATAGCTGGAGGGAGAGAAGATATAAACTCATACTTAGGCAGCAAAAGAAAATGGAGGGGAAAATGGACTTAATAGGGATTGAGACATTGGCTCGCAAGCTTTGTTCATATTTCTTTCCAACCCTCACATTTATACGATCCTATCAATAAAAACGTTATTTAGTCAGAAGTTCTTTTGAAGGCCGAAACATATTACGTCCTATTTTTCCATTTTATCATTCAATAACCTTGCATTAATCATTGATATTTTGAAGTTATGGTTTGTCATCGACTCGGGTATGAATTTAAAAACTTTGATCGCATATTTCCCCTCCCCCCCCACAAAAAAAAACTGTATTCGAACTTCTTTCCTCTACTTGTAGAAAAAAATAGTGGATGGGAGGAGAAAAGGTTTCTTTAATAAAGAAAGTAATAGTAGCAAGACCTGTTTTATTGGTCGTGGGAACATACTGTGCAACAATCAAAATTTTACCAGCATAGGGTTGGTCAGAAAAAAAGATTTTATTTGTTGAGGGTTGGCAGGAGGGAAATCTAGGGCGTTGTCTAAGCCAACCCATTTGAACGTCCACCTGGATCTACGTCATTTAACCGAGACTTTTTCCTTTCTTTAATGCTTTCTCAGTGGATTATCCTTTGTCCTATCGCGTGTCTATCCCTCTTATTTTTCGGCAGCAAATAATAAACACATCAAAGAAAAGAAAGGCAATAATCGAGCTCTGAATGAATATGACTTGTAACATTGTCGTTGAACCAGAATACTTCATTAAATTGTGTCTAGGATAAGTAAAAAATGAACTTTGTACTTTTTGCTTTTGAATAAAATGCGAGGTTGGAATAAACATGGAAGTTTAAGAGGTGGATTAGAGCCAGCTAATACGTAATGTTCTTGCATAGTTACAGGCAAGTATTTTGGTTTGGTGACATATAATTTTGTGTCAACGTTACTGTAATGTTGTAATCATATATTTTCATAACCCCAACGTTGTGGTAGATTTGCAAAATAGTAGCTGATAATTCTGTGCTGGTCAAATAACAACATAATAGTGTTTTTCTTCACTTTACAATATATTTGAAATTTATAAAATTTCTTTTGGTATTTTTGAGTCGGCACTCATTAATTTAGATGATGAATGCACGTCCTCATATATTTCTTTTCTTTTTTAATCATTTCACACTGAGTAAGGTAATAAAGCGACTAAGACGGAAGGGGGTTACTGAATGTTAGAGAATATGTGAAAAATGTATGCTATCATGGAGAGCAGACAATAAAAGAAAATAATTAAGAAGACAGAAGACAACGATTGATATTGGATTTAAATTTTTGAAGATCAAACTTAACTGGGAAGCTAGAAGCTGGAAGAGATTTCCACAAGCAAGAAATGCGATAGATAAAACTGTTACTATAGAACATACGGTTACATCTAGCCATTTCAATGGTAAAATGATGAGATCTTCCAGCTAACCTAGTGTGGCACGAAAATAAATAAGTCTGGAGTTAGAATAAAGGCTGGTGCGTTGGTATTTTTTCAAAAAGTTTAGGTATCATAGAGGAAAGCTCGTTAGAACGATTACCATGAAAATATTTATAGAAAAGGCACAACGCATCTACGTTCAGAGATGGGAAAGTGACTGAAGACAAAATGCCATCAGGATCAATACCATTGCAGATCTTCTTTGGATTTTATCAAGAATCTCTAAATATATAGCAGGAGCATCAGACAAGATCTGGCAGCAAAATATTCAAAAGATTCATAGACTTATGAATATGTAAGATTCTGACGAGAAAAATTGTCTAACACGAATGAGTGAACCAACTTTCTTCGCTACAGACTTAGCAAATGATTCACTATATTCTTTACACTTCATGTCAGCGGAAAACGTTATCCAGGGAAGGAATTAATTAACTTTGAAGTTAATTATCCAACTTCTATTAAATTATCGCTAAAAGGTATCGTATTTACAACGTTATGGGTACTCTGCAAAAATTCCTGGCGACCCTTGTGCAATGTCGCAGTTAGTTAAAGATTTTTTTTTTTTTTTTCGAAATGGAATAAGCAGGAGTTGGGATTTTTTGAAAGCCTAATGAACCCGAGGAGCGGGTAGTGTTAGTCTAAAGTAGATTTGTACGAAACTAAATAAGCCGAGGGTTAAAATAAAGTCTTATATGTTGGCATTTTTTTTTCACAAAAAATAATGTGATAAAATACAAGAGAAAAAAAAAAAACAAAAACAAAAAAAAAAAACTCCCGAAAAGTGTTTTTAGCTGAAACAAGTTATTTATTTTCGGAGTTGCTGTGTGCATAGTGACTTTGACATTTTAAAAGAGACCCATATTCTCAAACAGTTCCATTATTTTCCTTCATCTTTTTCTTTTTCCTATGTGCTGTCGACCCTTTCAGAGCGTAGATTATTATGCTATTCCATAGTTCTATGTCGTTTGTACCGCTAAGCAAATTTTATTCCCCCTTCTCATACATTGACATAAATTTTCTCGTTAGGTTACGCGTTCTCTCCCTCTGCTTTCCTTGACTTCAGTATATCCCTGTAAGTATCAAATTCCCCGGGTCCTCTTTCCTAATTATATGTTCCAGAAATTTTAACTGTCTCTTTCTAATTACAATTAAAGTCCCCTTTTATTCCCATTTTTAACTTCGTCCATGTCATCCCCATCCCCATTTTGTGGAAATACATCTCTGTCTTTTCAAATCTCTTCTTCCTCTGTGAGAAAATCTATGGTTCTTTATTGCTTATTTTTTTAGTTTTAAATTTGATAATTTAGATCTTGCAGGCTGTGATGATGTACGATACAGAACGGCAAAGAAGCAAAATTCTTCATATAGCTGAATGTATCAATTTGTTAAATGCCTTTCTATTTGTATGAAGACGGTCATATTTAAATTGCATTTTTGATGTGAGGAAAAACCTCTTTTACAAATTATTTTTGTTATGCTTATTTGACGTACAGAAGTCGAAAAGCATTCTACAGGGTTAAACGGCAAGAAGAATGAAAAAGAAAAAATTCAAAGGCTTCCTGTATATTTTTTAAACCGAGTTCATCTCAAACAAGGGAGTAAAGCCACCGAGATGCAAGGGAAGTGGAAGAGTTAGAAAGAGGAATATTAGTATTAGGTTGGTGCAAAAATAATGACGTAATAATGTCGTTTTTGACGTAAAAAAGTTCGTCAAAAAACGACATTATTACGTCATTATTTTTGCACCAACCTAATAATTAGCAAGAGCAAATAGAGTACACAGGAGGACAGCAAATAGTGATTGACATTGCATTTAAGTTTTTACAGATTAAAGTTGCCTGAAAAGCTTGGAACCGGAAGAGGTTCCACAAGCGAGAAGTGTTACGGGAAAAAAATAATGTTAACACAGAATTTATGGTTACGTCTAGCAATCCCAACTGTAATCATCACCAGACTAGTACTACGCTTAAATTCGAAGGGTCTAGGCACCATAGAGAAGAGCTCATCCGAAAAATGTCCATGAAAGTATTTATAGAAAAAGCAAAGGAAAACAACATTACAGTGGTGGGAAAATGACTGAACCTTAGACGCCAGATCGGCGTAAGTAATATTGCTGATTCTTTTTTGGACTTTACCGAGAATAGATAGATCAATAACAGGAGCACCAGACCATATGTGGCAGCAATATTCTAAACATGGACGAATTCTAGATATATAAGTTAGAATCTGGAGAGAAAAACCGTCTAGCACGACATAGTAAACCAAACTTTCTGGCAGCTGACATAGCAATGGATCAAATAGTCTTTCCCCTTCATGTCAGCCGAGAACGTTAGCCTGAGAAGGCACAGTGAATCACTCTCGTGGAGGTCAGCATCAACAATGCTGACTGAAGGAAGAAAGGTTTCTCGCAGATGATTAATAGAGATTTGTGTTATTTTTCATATGAAAAGGGAGAATAGTAATTTGAATACTGAAACGATAACAGTATCCTTCATAAAATAAGTTTTATATTCTCAGCAATCAACACTACATATCGTGCTTTCGGTTCTTTTCGTTATTAAATAAATATTTCTTCTTGAAGTATTAGAGCTCATTACTACACCATATGGAAACACCAGTGCCACGCAGTAGTCATTTAACCAAATTACCACATGAACTGAATGTGACACAAGGCCATATTTAAAATGGTAGTCTCAACCGTATGAGGGACAAAAATTGATTAAACACCCTCAGGTACATATCAGAGCACAGGGATTAACCCCATCTTACTCCATAGGAGAGATACTACCTGGCAGTACGACCTCCTGGTATTCAAGCATATTATATTTAATTTCAAGCTCACTGGGGTTCTAACTGGGCCAAATAGGTAAAGTACAAGGCAGCATATGTTTACTAATATGAAATTAACATACAGAACGAGGCGCTGAAAAGTTCAAGGCTGAAACTAAGAAGTTATTTCACTTCTGATACATGATCAGACATTGAAAAATGCATCGGGTTGTGTGTGTGTTTGTGTGTATTAGTGAAGCTATGTAGAGAAATAAACGTGCTAAAAAGCCAAAAATAAATCAATCACGGCTCTACAAATTTTAAATAAATTTTATTATTGAGTATGTGTTTCAAGTTGAGTGAAACGAATTAAAAAGATCCTCGAGAAACAAACTCCCGCAAAAATTATTTAATTTTTGTTCTTTACAATACAACAGAATAATATGCGTCTACGTAAGGCGAGAGCCACGTAATTACGGTGTTTTTTGGTGGCAATCTCTCAATTTTTGGTAGTAGACAATCAAACATACTTGTCTGAAATTTCAAAGGTCTAAAAGCGTTTCACATGACGCCGCTGATTGGTTAATAAATGTGAATGAATAAATTCAAATTTGGAGCTTACTTTGACCTTAAAAATGAGTTTTTAATGAGTGTACTTAAATCTATTGAATTTTTCTACAATTAGTAACGGGGTTACATACACACACACACACACACACATACAAACACACACATATGAGCAGTTTGATACAGACAAAAATTCCTCTTAAGCTTATATGAGGCCAGTTAAAAAAATACGTACATTTCAATTGCTCCCGACAGATACATTTATAATAGCCTTGCTTTTCTCCTCCTCTGACTTCTGTTTACTTCTTCAGATCCTCCTCCTCTCTTTTTATCACACCCACCTGTGCGTTTGTTTATTGTTTTTTTTTAAAAATGATATAGCGTTCATTGTTTTTAAAATAAAGCGTTGAGAAGTCAATTGATAATAATCACCTGAGGATGCCGTAAGGTTGAAACCAAGGTAGCGAAATCAACTGATCTCCTAATTTTTAAAGTGTATATATATATATATATATATATATATATATATATATATATATATATGTGTGTGTGTGTGTGTGTGTGTGTGTGTGTGTGATTAGAACGTTACCAGTATAACTATGAGACTAGGATCGAACCACACCTGTGGAGACCATATCGATCTGAAAACCATTTCAATGTCTGACCCAAACCTTATGATTAAATTTGGATAGCCGAAACTCTTCGAGTGTAATGAATCCGTCATTACTTCTATGTAGTCACAAGTCGAAATTTTATAAGAAAATGTTGACCAAGGTAGATTATGTGCTGCCTCCCAGAAACTGTTACTCCGTGCAGTATATGTGCAGAGTATAAACCACAGATTGGTTATCTGTGTATTGAAGGATGTTGCAGCCGTCTATAAGAGAAGTTCTACTTAGCAATCGTACAGGCTGAGGGACGATCATGCCTGCAAGCAGGTACGTAGCTCATGTAGACTGTTTAATATAAACCAACATCAGTATGCTAGATGTTGCTGCTTTGGTTTCTGGGGCAAGCAGAAACCAGTTTGGAATTCAGAATTATTCTTCTGTTAAACTTGTTTGGCGTCAAGGATAGAGACTCGATTCTTACCTTTTCCAAGAGTATATTTGCGAATTTAAATTGGGATTCGGGTTGAAATTTGAACTTAATATGCCAATCTAATTTTCCTGTCGATAACCCTACTACACAAATACCTATCAGGAACAAGTAGCCAACCATATATATATATATGAGTGTGTGTGTGTGTGAGAGAGAGAGAGAGAGAAAAAAAGAGTTGGGGTAGCGTGAAAGAAGGAGACAGAAATTATCTATTAATTAAATTAGGTATATACATCTCCTGTTGCAAATTGCCCATCTGGTTCTGGAATAATGAATTTTTAGCTCACCTAATATTTGTTGGAGCATCCACAGTTGCAAACAATGTTTTTAAAAATATTCAAATCGACAAAATTATAAACTGCCCCCATAATATGAGCTGAACTCACATTCAACTTTTAAGATCTTGGGTCAAGGGTGGCTTTATTTTGTTTTGTTGTTTGTCTCTGTTTCCAAGTGACGGCTGAGTTTTCGTGTGCCCGACCATTTTGAAAATTGCTTATTGTTGCAACGCATATCCTGTCACCTGCAACGAGATTGGAATTATTTCAAAGGCGTTTTTATTTTTGTTTCATCTTTGTATGGGAAAACGACAAAAGCTTGTCTGTGTCTGGTTTATTTTTAGCGAGTGAACGTAAAAATTATGCAAAATCATATTTGACTATTCTAAATAGAAAATGTTTTTATATCAATATTAACCATGTTCGAACTCTTTCCACTAAGTTTTCTTTGTACTCAAAATGCTGCCCACTTTATTATTTTTCTCATCAAATATCTTCTGCCTACGACCACATCACTCCGAAACATCGGTTCCCATACGATCACCGAAGTTAAGTAACGTCGAGCTTTTGTCACTATCTACATAGATGATATAGATTAGGAATGCCAGCTTGGGTTTGATGCGATAATTTCTGAAACCAAAAATTAGATTTATAGCTTTTACCAATTTTTGAGCATTTAGGTTTAAATATTGTTTGAAAAAATGTACAGAAATACCTAATCTCCGCAGAATTTTGCTTTACAACTGACTTCAGAATTTCACTATTTCCAGAATAGATCCAAATGAATTTGATATCTTTTATGAGATTAGATATATTGAATGGAAAATGTATTCAAACCAGAATTTTAATTAAATAAAACCTGTGTAAAAAAATTGTAAAAGTAACAAAAAAACTACTTAATTAATTTTTAGATCATTTGTTAGATCCTAATTTTAAAAAAGCAAGAAGTAGTTAAAAGTATATATAGCACCATAATACTGTTGGGCACAAATTATAAGAGAAAATACTTTAAATTTGCATTGTTATTGAAAATCCCCATAAAGCTACTATACTATATAACATATTGCATCATGATATATCTGAATTGTTAAGTATAAATTCCCTTTGAAGTAAATGAATGCTTTATTTGATATCATTGGGATTTAGTAATAATATGCCTGTGCTGACATCTTGTCCTTATAATATACATTGCATGACAGATTTTGTATATTATATATTTTATAAGGCTGTGCTATAAGGCTTTCACGGATCACTGGAATGAAATTCCAACGCTACCATTTTGAACTTAAACGTAATCTTTAAATTCGTTTCCACCAAAACAAAAAAAAAACGCTAACGATTTTGGGGAAATTATTTTGTATCGTTATTTATCATTTCAAACCCCAAAATTCAAAATAAGTTCAATACAACGATTCCAAAATCGACCTGCCCTATCAATAGGGATTTTCTTTATTTTGATATTGCTATTCAGTGGATTATTACAGTTATATCATGAAATATAATTATTAGTGTTACTGAGTATCTACCTTCAGTTATATTTTAACTCTTTTAGATTATGAAAACAAAGACAAACAAATGATATAAAACAAAGGTTATAGTCCAAGGATGTGCAGATGACATAATAGATAGCTACTCTGAATGATAAATTAGAGAGCTTAGTTTGATTTACAGTCTTTTTTGTTACAGTACTCATGTGTAATTACCCTCGGGAAATGTATGAATCTATTTTCTCTCCACTCAGCTATGGGTTAAATTCTGCAACAGACTGAGCTCTTTAACGTTGATTCGCAACCAGTCAATGGGAAGGAGAACTTGTAAGCAGTCATGAAAAATCACATACTACATGCAGCCAATGAAAGGAACCTACAATTCAAAATGAATCTATGATAAAAGGTTATTGAGGGAAAGAATATGGTAATTTCATTGCGAAAGCTAATAAATAATCATAAGATTTTTGACGGCTTTTTCTTTTATTCAATAAAGCTCATGTTATATTAATGTTAACAGTGTTCGAACTCTTTCTAATGAGTTTCATTTCTACTCAACATGCCGCCGTCTTTATTATAAGGAATAATTTTTTCATCCAATAGTGTCCAGTAAGACTTTGGGAATTTCTTTCTTTTGATATTGCTAGTAAGTGATCAGTTATTATATTTATATCATGAAATGTAATTATTTTTACGATTATTAGTGACTAAAACAAGTTTAGTTAATATGTTAACTCTAAAACGGCGGGAAAAATGTTACTCGAACGTTCCCGGAAAGCAGATAAAAGATAAGTGGGAATAAAATTCATTTTTTAAAGAATAGTTTTTATGCTTATTTTTGTTTTAATTATATACAATGATATATTAAAATATAACTATCAAATGATATGTGAAATATTAAATATGTTAATTATTAAATTATATCTTAGCTATTAAATGTTATGTTAACTATTAAATTATATAGAATAAGAAAAAAATGGAAATAAAACTGTTCAGTTTCTAAATTTTTTTTTTTTAACAGTATAGCACTCCTTGGAGAATCGACAATGGAATTATGTATTCTTTCCAACAAGTCGCCGCCATTTTTTGTCTTTTTTCTCTTCGAGAATTATACATTCTTCCAGATTTCTTAAAGTTGCCAATTAATATTTCGAATAGGCTATTTTGACGGTTGGAGTCAAATAGACACCAATGCTATTTTGCTGGTAATTATAAATAGTGTTTTAGAAGTAAGAAAATATTTGAGGTCGTCAGTGCAGTGGTTGTGTGAGTTATGGTAGGCAGGACCTGAAAAATATGGATTCTCTGGTCAGTGATTATTATTTTCAGTGAGCCACCTGAAGTGCATTGGCAAGAGAACCATTGCAGAGACTGTTATTCCTGAAGTGTTTAAAATATTCAGAGACTTCTATATTTCTTTTAATAATTGATGATGAATAAATGATTTTAACTTGTCTTTTAACAATTGATGGTAGAAAAGATTTTAAATTGTCTTAACAATTGATGGTGAAATTAAATAAACTTCAAGTGTTCATTTTTTAACATTATGTGCCTTTATAATAATAAAAAAAAATATTTATCTATTTCACTGGGTCTGGCAAATTAGCCTCTTCCATAATTTTTTAGATTGAATGAAATATGTCCGTACCGTTCGCGAAAAAAAAAAAAGTTTTAATCATGAATTAATGATATCTGCTGATCTCCAAGGTAACATCAATTAATGATGTCCGCCGTTTGAAGTTTAACGAAAATTTTTATTATGTAACATATTTACAAATTCGTTTTATTATCACCTGTCTATTTCAGCATATCTGACATTTCCATAGATACAAAACTTCTTAACTTTCCCGGTTTAACAGCCCAGAATATAACCTATCCCAGAATATAATTGGGAATATTCTATCCTTATCTCTTTTATACTCGTGGTATAAGTTAAACTAGGCCGGTTGATACCCCGTGTATAAGACGAACTAGACTTGATGATATCCCACTAAATCAGTATATATCTCCTTTTTCCATCTAACAAAATCTATTACAATAAAAAATATATCACAATTGTTTTAATCATTTCATCTCGTGCAAGGTAATAAAGCAGCTAAGTCGCAAGGGGTACTGAGTGTGAGAGAATATAAGAAAAAAAAAACTATTACGGAGAGAGTTCAATAAAAGAACAGAAATAACAAATAAAAGACAACAATTCACACTGAATTTAAATTTTTGAAGATGAAAGTTGACTGCGAAGCAAGAAGCCTTGGAAGAGAGTTCCACAAGCAAGAATGTGAGAGAATAAACTTTTAGCATAGAACTTACGGTTTGTTTGTTTGTGTGTGTGTGCGTGCGTGTGTGTGTGTGTGTGTGTGCGTGTGTGTGTGCATGTGTGTGTATGTATGTGTGCGTGTGTGGAAAGGGCGCTTAAAAAAGTTTGGCTCGACTAACTTTCTCAAATGAGACCAAATGACCAAAGATTGTAAATTTATGCGATGATTCTTGGTTAGGCCACGAAAATTTCAGCAATCATTTGTTATCTCTCTCCCCACTCTCTATCTTTTTCTCTTTTAACACTCGCCCATACATACCTACATATAAAAAATATGTATTGTACATCTAAGTACAAATATGCCACAAGAGCAAAAATGGGGAAAGGAGTGGGATGTTCGTCACAAGACACGATCACTGGCCAATCTTCTCGAATACTTTCTTTCATAAAAACAATCAATTTACACTGTACAGCCTAACCACAGAGACCATAATACTTCAAAATCGCTAAGAAGACGTAACTATTACTATATGTACAACATTTGTGAAAGAGTGATAAAAAAAATAATAACATTTAAAATTTCCCCAATGTTCATATACAATATAATATATTTTTAAAAAAATCAAATGAAGCGTCTGCTATTATTAGAAAAAAAAAAAAAACTTTAACAGAGAAGATAGTTAAAGTAAAAGTAAATAATGCTGGAATTGATCTAGAAACTAAATCAATCTTACAAGTTTGTTTTCTCGCACTTCTCGCTTGTGGAACTTCCTTCCGGCTTTATGTTTTCTAGCCGACTTTAATCTTCAAAAACCTAAATGCAATATCAATCGTTAGCTACTGTGCTTCCGATTACACTTTTTATTCTCGCTAATTATCATTTTTTCTGATTCTAATTCTTTCATATCCAGTAACCACTTGTGCCTCAGTGGCTTTAATGCCTTGCTCGGGGTGAAATCGATTAAAGAATATGGATCGTTTTTTTCTTTGTAGAAGCGTACTCGACTGGCGTCGAGATCTCATCAAATTACAGCTGAGTTGGCTAAATGTAGCCGTAAGTTCTATCCAACACGGCCCATGTTTCCCAGCCAACTTTAATCTGCAAAAATTTAAATGCAATATCAATCACTGTCTGTTGTCTTCCTGATTACTCTTTCCTTTCCTGTTCATTAGTAATGTTTTTGTTTTCTAACTCTTCCACGCCCCTGTGTCTTAGTGGCCTTGCATGAGGTGAATTCGATTGACTTTAATCTGCAAAAATTTAAATGCAGTGTCAATCGCTGTCTATTGTTAATCTGATTGCATGAGGTGAACTCGATTAAAAAAAGCTACACACTCATTTATGCATGCTTTCAAATCTATTAACAAGTAGAAAAAGACAAAAGTCAAAATCCATCCCACACCAACCAGAGAACTGTCATAACTCTCACCTAATGAGAGGTGGGGCTGAGAAATTTAACGAAAGAAAAAAGGCAAAAATAATATGAGCCCAGTGTACTTACATCCTCTACCTAACTTAAAACAATTTAAACAAACTAAAATAGAAATCCTATACAAACGAATTACGAACAGAGTTGACATATGGTCAGCTCAGTGGCTCATAATCCTCTTGCCTAGATGAAATCCAGATGGAACTCCAGATCAGCATCTTTCACCTGACACAAGCGCTAAACACTCGTCCACATTTCGCTAAATTTTGACAAAAGAAGTCGCTTTCTTTCCGCCTTAAACTTGAATTTAAATAAATGCTTAAATTACACCATCAGTTAGGAAGAAGGAAACCTCTCACCTTCATGAAATTCCTCGTCGTGTCGTCCAAATCATGACTCTCATAACGCTACGCAAACACAAGAACACATAAGGCTCAAACTTCTTCAACGGGCGACGGCACCACATTTTAAGCAAACAGAATTTGCCTCAAGGACAAAAGAACCACACACAGAGAGGAAGTTAGGAGAAAGAAGAGGGAAAATGTATATTCAAATATCAGCTCACAATGAGAAAAATTGCATTTAATTAACATAAAATGTCTTCTGAAGCAAACAAAAATAATTGTAATCAAAAAACTAATATGAATAACCCTTTGTATTTAACAAACTTATTATTAAAAGATGCATGATAAATGAATTCTTAGAATGACTCTGTGAAAGCAATGTTTCCTTACCCAGCCACTATCCCTGGGACTAGTTTGAAGGTAACAGAAACCAATTTAAAATTTGGTAAATCCTGACCAGGCATCTCGACTGCAGTTAATTTTTCACCGACGTGACGTGGCTTCCTTACAAATATTTTCATGGCATCTTCTTTGAAGAGCTTTTTTCACTGGTGCCCCGAATACATGAATTTAAGCGTGCTACTAGACTGGCATCTAGGCTCCATCCGTTTACTGTTGAAATAGTTATATGCAACCGCCAATTTTACTCCAACAGATTCTTTTTTCGCACCTCTCTCCTGTGGAACTCCCCTGATAACAATAATATTCAATTCGATTTCAGCACACCTAATTTCATATTTTATCCACATTTGTTCTTATGCTAGCGCGTTCATCTCGCCTTTCGTTGATTCGCTTGGGCTACTATTAAAATCGATTTATAAGCCATTTTTAATAGAGCTAACATTTCATTAACACTCTTCACAATTATGATTTCATTTAGTGATAATTAAAATTATTTTTTGTATAACAATTAAAGTTATGTTTAACGACAATTTGTTTTATTGACAATTAAAATTATATTTTAATTACAATTAAAATTATCATATTTAATGGCAATTAATTTTTTGTTTATTGACATTTAAAATTATTTTATTATAATGACAATGAAAATAATTCTATTTAATGACAATTAAAATTATTTTATTTATCTCAATTGAAATCATTTAACGACAATTAGTTTTATTGACAATTCAAATTATATTTTTTAGTTATGACTAAAATTATCATATGTTATAACAATTAATTTTTTGTTTATTGACATTTAAAATTATTTCATTTAATGGCAAAATTTCATGTATTAACAATAGAAATTATTTTATTAACTAATTTTGAAAGATAAATTATCATTAACGCGGAGACAACAAATGTATAACAAAAAAGTTTTAGTAATGAACTCTCAAGTATATTTTAGCACATGTCATTATAGATTATCTATATAACCTTATTTTATGTGACAGCTTCTTTCAGAAGCTGAACGATCATGGCTCGCCACAACTTTCTCTCTTTTTTGCCCTGTGTACCTTTTGATTATTTATCTTTGTCCGTGTTGTGCACTCCCTCTCACACAAACTCGTTAAGTATTTCCTTCGCTATTTCTTTTTGCTCGTCTTGTCTTCTGTTTGTCTTACGAATGTTAAATTCTCCAGACCTTTACTCAATATGTCTTCTAGAAATGTCTCTTTATATAAGTATAAATCTCCTTGTTAACATTTAGATTTTCTTCGGGACCCACATATTCTCGCCATGGTATTAGAGTTCGTCGGTTGAACCACATTTATCTTAATTTAAGATAATTACTTCATCTGTAATTTTAATTAAAAATATAATTTTAATTGTCAACAAAACATATTATCGTTAAACTTAATGAAATAATAGTAAACATAGCAAAATAATTTTAATTGTCATTAAATAAAATTATAATGGTCATTAAATAAACAAAATAATTATCAAAGAAAATAGCATTGTCATAAAAAAGTTAATTTTTCAATAAAATTAATTTTGGATAAAATATTAATTCTCGTTAAAGAAAATATTTTTGTTATTAAATAAAATAGTAATAATATTTTTATTCCACATAAAGCATGATCTCTGAGAAGACCCACACCTTTCACCGATCGCGATAAACGGGTGTCCCCTCAGAGAGGCCCCAGAGGCTTGAGCTTCTACTGAGACGGTATATACCAATTGCCCCACGCAGTCAGATGTGGCACAAGGCCGAATTTAATGTGAGGTTTCCGAACTTAGCCGAAAATTTCGCGTAGACCCGTATAAAACGGGGTCGGCTATGTGTTTCCCGAGACAAGACTCTACTCTTCGGCATAGCCCCGTCAGAAGATGCTCTCTGCCCAGTGGCAGTGAGCTTAACCAGCCCAGCTGCAGACGAATCTCCAACTGCAGCCAGGCAGACCGGTGCCTACTGAAACGCGTCTACTGTGACTCAATCCAGACCTCAAGTAAGAACTCTTACGTACGATCCATGGCTAAAGATGCTGGAAAAATAGTCAGTTCCCTGTACCGCTGAAGCATGTACCTGACTCCTTCATTCATTGCAATGGAGGAGATTAGATATCACGTAACAGTTCAGCCATCTTTTCTTTATAGATAATATTAAATAATCAGTTTTTGACTCAAATAGATCCAAGTTACTTAAAGAGATGAAAGAGAAACTCTTAATCATTAGTAGATCTACTGTTTATAAAATCCGTGAGAATTCTCTGATCAGTTTGAAACACGCTTGGGTGATCATATCTTTTACGAGTCATGATTGACTAACTAGAAGATTCTCCCGCAGTAAGCTGCCATTTCTTTTTTGCGGCAACCTGGTTGTCAACGAAAGCTATAGAATCCAGTCTGTCTTGCTACTCAACGTTTAGGTGGCGGGAGAAGAGATGGATTCATGCCTTTGCCAAGATTATTTGCGCATAAGTGAATTTGAACTCGGCTCTCCTGTTTCTCATTCCGTGCCACAACGCAAATTCTCTAAGTATCGGAGAAATATACGTTGTGGTGTAATTACTGCATATGAATTAAATCTTGATGCCATATGTTTGGTTGGTTTGGTGGAGTTGGTTTTGATACGCGTGTCGTGTCTGCTAAATTATCACGCTTACGTTTTTCTATGATTTTTGTGAAAGGACAGATCCAACCGAGAAAGAAAGAAAGAATATGAACGTGGACCTGTTGCCGGAGCAGTTGGACAGCTGACGGCTAGATAGTCTCTTTCCTGTACCAAAGGACCAGACCAGTGAACTTCTACATCACTGCATCACACCGGAAATTATCAGTGAGGGCGTCAGCAGGATTTCACGAAAGACTCACTGCAAAAAAACTAACAGGCAAGAAAAAAAAAAAAAAAAGGAGTAAGAGGTGTAGGGAAGCGGTGGGTGGATGTATTCATGTGTGCCGGACTTGTTTCTTTTTAAATTTACACACGGAGTCCCTTACACAATCCCCACAGGTGACTTGGGTAACTCTTTTTTTTTTTCAATGATTTACTTCTCCTCTGGCCACGGAAGTTACGTACTTCCACCAACGTTTGTAGACATTTTTCATATTACATTATGTATTCTCTTTACAGTAAGTATGAAGATGTATATATTGGTACAGGGATGAACATATAAATGTACATTCATATATGCATGATACGTACATATTCAGAAATGGTCATGTATATTACTATACCAATACGAGGGGGTGCTGAAAACTTCTGAGATTGAGCTGAGAATGACCAAACATCTGATTTTTTTCTAGAAAGGACTTCTTAGTTGGTGAGAGAAAACTCAGTAAAAAAAATTATATATATATATATATAATTTGCTTTATATATATATATATATATATATGTTTGCTTATTATATTTTTCCAGTTGCTGCTTCGTTTCCAAATAGCCGTTGCCCATGACGTCACGCTAGACCATTTCAAACATCCAGCTTCCCAAAGTATAACAAGATGCAGACAAAGAGAGCTCAACTATCACACAGAGACCACATCGGTTGTTGATAATGACTGCGAAAGTCGAAAGTACTTGAGCAAAAATGACAAAACATGAGCTTTGGACAGTTTAGCCACTACTCAGAGAACAATACTCAAAACCCTATCCGGAAATTGGAAAAATTTAATAAAACGAAATAGACAAACCTATATATATATATGTGTGTGTGTGTGCGTACAAACAATAAATATATTTTTCGAAACACTTGAGTCGTTATGGTCTATCAGTATAATCAATAGATTTATCGAACATCTGGCCCTGAACTTTTCTTTCTTTATTAAATATGCGTTAAATTCTCGTAATTTTCACGTTCATATTTTAGTTGTATTATTATTATTATTATTATTGAGAACAAAAGATTTATGAAATAAAGAAGAGTTAATTTGAGGTACATGAGAACTTATATTATTAACCCTTACATCGGAAAATATGCCTGTGATGTTTGACTCAGTAAAATTGTTTCGCTGGTGATCTGGTTTCATCAGAAAAATTACAAGGTAACCAAAATAGTTCTTGCTGTTTTTAATTTATTAGAAAAAAAGGTATGCAACAAATCTGACATAGCGTTAGTCCTCAAAGTAATACCCATCGGTACCCAGAACATTTTGCCAACGTGGCTCCAGCTGCGCAATGACTTGGCGGTAAACATCGGGTATCTTTGACGTAAGTCTGTGAATGCCTGACGTAAATTTGCTTCATTTTCGAAAGAATTCCCAGGAAAGTACTCTGAAGAGGGGGCTATTAGTTGGCGCAATGTCCCGGGAATAAGGTGGATGATACGGTGTCTCTCAGTCAAGTCACCGCATGGTATCCCTGGCCCTCCGCACCATATGAGTCATGGCATTGTAATGCAGGAACAGTACACGCTTGCATTTAACTAATGCTTGTTCTTTCTGCTCCAGTGCCTGTTGCACACGTTCTAAATTTTGCGAGTATAGGACGACGGTGATGGTTTGGCCAGTTGGTAACAGCTCAAAGTGCACCACTTCTCGACTAGTCCAACAGATACAGAGCATGATCTTACCTGGGTTTAGAGGTGGTTTTGTGGTGTGAGGTAGAAGGGTCGCGTGGTGACAACCAATATCTGACACGCTTCAGAATATCTTACAGGAACCACTTTTCGTCACTGGTGAGCATTCGATCAAATATGGGTAGGTTGTACTGCCGAGAAAGCAACGAGAAACAGGCTGTCACTCCTTTTTGCTTGATGGCTTCCGATAGGGTACTGACTCAACTTTTACGCGTTCCCTATGCAGTGCTGTGTAACCTCGAAGTAACTGCTTCTTCAGAAACCTGGAAGCGTTCGGCAAGCTCACTACAGGTTTGCCTGTCTTCCTGGATGTCCGTCTCAGGGCCTCATCTTCCATAACCTGTGGCCAGCCATTGCGGATTTAATCACAAAGGGACAGATCTCCTGACCTAAAAATCTGGAACTAGTGCCTGGCAGTGCATTCACTCACAGCATTATCTCCAAAAGCTTGGCGTATTCGGGTACGGACATGCCCATCTTAGAATTATAAAGCTAACAATCCCAAACGAGCTGCTTCGACACCGACATGTTTCCTCACCGCTGCTCGAGCTATCACTGACGTGTGTGCGCAACGCACCTGCATTGATCAAGAGCAAAGACCCCTCCCCAATCTCCACCGTTTTGACGGCATGTGACGCAGTCATTTGTGCATCCATGACCACTTCTTCCAACACGAAGTAAAAAAAGAACTTTTCTGGCGTTATCTTATTTTTTTCCAACAAGATCAAACGATACGTTAGTGAGACGAAACGTAATTCACGTTAATCGATTAAATCTCTTCGTTTTATTGACGTGTTTCTTTATGGAAAGTAAATTTTAATTAATTCCAAGTCTTTTAAATATTCTATGTTGTATCAATTCTAATTTAATAAGAAAATCAATCAATCTTGGATTTTCGTGTCCGCAAAAGGACGCTTTTCTTCCAATGACACCGCGCTATTATTTTATCTACCTTTACTCCTCGGCAATATTTATTGTTTTAAAAAGCAACGATTAGAAATTTAATAAAGTTAAACATGTGAAAGTGAATTTATATATTTTCCTCGTTCTTGAGAATTAACAACAAAAATAATAAACATTATTTATTTAATAGATTGTGTATTAATTAATGTGCAGTTAGGATTATTATGTTTGGAATTATAACTGATACTGCTGTTAATATTGAGCTTGGAATGTGTCTTTCTAACTTTTGCAATTATATTTAAACTTTCATGACACTAAAGTTTCATTTCTACTTGTTAAATAACCGATTCTCTCTTTCTTCTTCCTTGAAAATCATTACGGACATTTTTTTCGTTACAAGGTTGTCCCATATGAAAAAATGTTTTAGGAAAAACAAAAAATATTACCGTATATACTCGTGTATAAGTTGACTTCATGTATAGCGCGACCACTGATTTCTTTTTCTTTCTTTCTTTTTTTTTTTTTTTTTTTTTGTTGTTGCATGAATTGCCTGCGAATAGTACAACCGCTCACCGAAAATGCAGGATTTTTAATCTCTAGTGCGACCCCTTATTTTTGCGTAAAAGTAACTGATCAAAATACTAGGACTATACTTGTGTATATACGGGTAATTCAATCAAGATGCTCCTTTATTTAACCAAAATAAATATCCGTTGTGTTCTATGGTTTTAACACGTAAATCTAATGTTTATTTTAGATAAAAGCAGTATTCGTCTTTTGCGTTGATACTGTTCAAATACTTCGACTACTTCTTCAGTATAAGAAAATTTTCTATAGAGTATGGAATCCCCAAAGTGTCTAAATAATTGTTGATCTGTAGGAAAGATTTTTAGCAAATAAGATGGATATACCAAAATCTCATAACCAAGGCTCTGCAACTTTTGAGCGGTGGAGCGTGAAGTCTGAGGCATACATTGTCATAGAGTAGAATTAAGCCATCTGTATTCACAAATCTAAGAGATTTTTTTTATGTAAGAGTTATTCCAAGTTATCATGAAAGGTTTCTGACTGTTGTTTTCGAATTCGGTACAACCACTACATTGAATTGATCATTTTTAATCACTGAACGATGTGTTCCTTTTGTTTCATTTTCCAAGCTTTCATCGCCTGAATGAAATTTCTGAAACCATCTCTTTGTAGTTCTGAAGTTAGCAAGAATATACACAGCTGATGATTCTTTGATCATTCGTGGCGGTAATGCCTAATTTGAACTCGCATATGAGCAGCCAACATTGCTTGATTGTTGTTTGCATGAGGTTATGACTGATAATTTAATGGTGGCCGCCACATGAAAATGAAATAACAATGGAGAGTAAGCAATAAAATAGTGGCATGCCAATAAAAATTTTGTTCATTTTTTTTCCGAAAAGTCGGCAAACAGAAAATACTACGTTTCATATGGGATAAACCTAATATTATAATGATTGTTTTGTCTATTCTTTGTGTATGGTCTCCAAATGGTTTCAAAATTTTGATGGTCTCATTTTACTGTGCTGTCATACATATGAGATTAGTTTCATGACATTCTCTGGGGATGGAATAAAACCATATTCAACAGAATAGTGTCTACATTACTTTCCGTCACATCAGCCATAGGTAATCTGAAGTCAGGAAATAAAACAAATGATAAAGGCAACAATTGCTACATTTACAGTTCCAAGCCCAGCTACGTAGTCTAAGTTGGTGCCATTTTTTTTTTTTTTTTTTTTTTTTTGTTAGCGATCATCACAGTAACACCTTCATTCGTGGATTACTTTCCAGATGTTTCGTGCTCAAGAAAGATATTATCAAGAGGTCAAAAGTCATGAATTTATATATTTTTTGTAAGTAGTGATCATGGTTTTTGTACACAGAGAGAAAGTACAAAACATTATTTTTACGGGAAATCTTAATATTCCCATTTAAAAATCCCCGTGAACCTTACATGACTAGCGTCATTATCGTTATTCAAAATTTATTAAATTGTATATAAAACTATCTTCAGTGTATAGTATAAGCTGCGTTATGAAATGTAAAGGGGTATCATGTTTATGTAAAGGGATATCATGTTCCATTCCCTAGCTTCCCGACTTTATAGATGTTATATACAAATTACATAGGCTGTTTTCCAAAAACCGAAAATATCTGAAAACCGAAACATTTCCGGTCCCAAGAATTTCGGATAAATCATTCTCAAGACGGTGTCACCAAAACTTTTATCAATACTGCATAATATATTCAAGTAGATTAAATCAGTGGAAAAAAGAGGAATGAAAGAATTAGTCGCCGTAAAATGGTATATCGAAAAATAATAAAGAAAACAAATCATTCTTTGACGTTCTATTTAAATTTTTTTTAACTTTCACACTAATTGAAAAAAAATTGAGACAATTTAATTCAAATAAAAAAGTACAAAAGCAACTGATTCATTTGCATGAATTTAAAATAATTATCAGCTTTTCAAAATGAAAGAAAAATTCAAACTTTCAAGTACCCTAATGATTGTTTGTAGAATTAAATTTATGTCCAAATATATTTAAAAAAGAAAGAATTAAGGTCCATGAATTTAATTTTCAACTCGTAGAACATATTTAAAAACATGTTTTATAAGTTCATTAAATACATACTTTCAAAAAATACCACGCAAGCACATTCTTTTCTATAGAAATGTTTACTTCCAGTATTATCTGGTTTAATGCATCTAGTGCATTCTTAAAAATTAAAATATTATATCCCCCTCCACAAAAGATATATTTTTAGAAAAAAATGCAGTTAAAAGAAATACATACATTGAAATGTTGACATAACTTGATGTTGAAGTTTGCAATATGAAAGCCTGTAAAAAATAATCACTTACTAAAATATGGAATAATGTCCTGTGGCTGATTTTCAAGCTAAACATCGATAAGTATACTTTTAGTGAAAATTGTACATGACAGAGTTTCTTTAGACAAGGGAGATAAATTGAATTTATTTCTTACACGATTTCCCATACATATTAAATGCAGAACATTTGTAAAATAATTTTCAATACTTAATTTTTTCTCCCAGTCAATGATTTCGTTAAACTAAATATTCGTTAAGCATTAAAATAAAGACGAGGATAAATAAATATTTTAAAAGCATTATTACATTTTAGCAAATATTTTTAAAAATCTTTTAAAAGTTCAACGAATATATTTTTATTCCACCCCAAATATCAATCCTTATTTTAACAATTATGCAAAGAAATAATTATTTTTCGTTTTAAAGAAATATTTCCAGATTAAGAGCAAAAAAAACCCCAAAAAACAACCAAAAAAACAACGCTTAAATGAATTATCCGCGAATTTGCGTGTATAGAAATATCTAAAAAAATTAAATAAACTCAAATAAGAGTGATCCCCTAACTGATATATATATATATATATATATATATATATATATATATATATATATATATATAGGATTACCTGATATAAATTTTTATATATTAAGAACAATTTTGTGGGAATGATGCATGAGGAAATTTTTTCATGTGACGCGTTGTCTTTTCGAAAGGAAATCTTCTTCACGATTATGCGTAAACCAGATGGTATAGCATATTTTTTAAAAATTGTTCTTTTTTCATATCTTTAAGCTAAATACTCGAGTACAAAAAAGGAACCAAATTTTAGAAATTATGACATCGTCGCTTCACTCTCATGACCTCCCTCCCATTGAATTAATATGGGATGAATTGGAAGAGTTCTAATAGAATACCCAAAGAATAAGAGTGAGCACTTTCAGTGTTTGAAGAATTTTGAGGAATGTCTGTCATCAACATTTTTTTTTTAAAAAAAAAAAAAAAAAGTGTTTGAAATAACGAGAATAATTTTTAAAGCAGAAATTAAGTCAGGCGGTAGTTTTATTGACGGAAAAAAAATATGATGCTGTTTTATGATAAATATTTTATAAGTGCTTTTTTGTCAAAATCAAAACAAATACACAATTTTCGGTATATATATATATATATATATATATATATATATATATATATATATATATATATTCGACCGCCAGTGTCTCATCAGCTGGTTAACTCAGTTCGCTGAGTTAACCAGCTGATGAGACCTTGGCGGTCGAAAGGAAATATATACAAAACTAAGGGAGGGTACAAAAATTAATAATATTTTCCTACTTAAGCGTTGAATTGGCGACCGAACAAGGCCAACTTGTGTTTTAATTCTCTCTGCCTACACAGGTGGAATATGGTCCGTGCCCTGTGCAAGACACCGGAGAATCGTCCGTCCTGCAAGCTCACCAAGTTTTGGTATATATTTTAAAACCGGTTGTTGGAAATAATTTTTCTTTTCAACCACTTAGTTTTATTTGCCGATGATATTATTTTTCTGAAGATGTGTCGACCTAAAATTTTAATTGTGGTGATACTTTTGTATCTATCTTTTATGATTAAAATATGATATTTTACCCTGGTGTGGCAATAATAATCTTTATAACTCTATATCTATATCTATCTATCTATATATATATATATATATATATATATATATATATATATATATATATATATATATATATATATATATATATATGTGTGTGTGTGTGTGTGTGTGAACATTGAGATCAACACCCAGTGACACAGTCTGCTTCATATTTAAAAGCAAGGTGGTAGGGAAGCAAGAAATCGGGTGGGATTTCCACAGGCAAGTGCGAGAAATTAAACTATTAGAATACAACTGACGAGTTATATATATATATATATATATATATATATATATATATATGCGTTGAAACAATTACTCGTTACTAAACAGTATATAAGTATACCAATCGTAGTGTTACATGATATTATTCTTGGAATTAACACTATGCGATGTGAGGATTATGTGGATTAAGATAATGCCCCGCGGTAAAATGGGCATGGCTCATTAAAATATCTATTTGGTTCTCCAATAAGCTATTTTGTTTAAGTGGCGCCCATCAATGTCGCGTGGTCCCCAAGAGGGCCATATGGCTCATGGTCGTCTAAAAAACTTTTTTATAACAAAGATGATATGACGATGGATATTCGATCCACTTAAGATTTATTGCGCCTAAAATATCATTAGCTTTCAACAAAGTAATTGTGTCAGTTAACGAGTTTTAATATCGCATCAATCTAAACAAATTGACCGGATAGGAAAGAAGCAGGTTATTAAGAAAAGTAAACATATACGTAAAAAAAAAAAAAAAAAAAAACACACACACACTACTTCAAATTTTATTTTTACTGGATACCCGTATTTGCGTAGATGTCCGGTTTAATTTGAAAAGCGTTTATTTTCGTTTACCGGCCTGTATACTCGAGATTTCTCCTGCAAAAAAGGGATGCAGGTTCAAATTCTGCCCACGGCTACATTTTCTTTAACTAGTTTTCTCGTACATACCGGTAGACGAAATAAATATTGTTGAAAATAAACGGAGAGTCTACTGAAATACGGGTAACCACGAAAATATATATATATATATTAGGGTAACCACGAAAATATATATATATATATATATATATATATATATTAGGGTAACCACGAAAAAATATATATATATTAGGATTTATTTATTTTACTTTTGCTCTACTTAACATAGTGAGCACTCTTCGTTTTAACTCAGTGTTTCTTTTTTCTTTGTACCGAAAATTTAAGGCAGTGGACGATTTCTTTCGCTCTGTTCGGAGGTTTCTGCTTCTTTTTTTTTCCCCCAAATTTTTTCAAGTTATTCGCATTTTTATGTTTCGAAAATAATATACAATAATGCATTTCGTCTCTAATGGTTTCATCAGATGGATAGCGAAAAGATGCGTTGTGTGTTATTTTCGAAGCATACTTCCATGAAAGTTCATATCAATAAATTATAACATTGTCGGGATTACATACCCAAATTTATTACACACACACACAGACACACACACACACACACACATATATATATATATATATATATATATATATATATATATATATATATATATATGTGTGTGTGTGTGTGTGTGTGTCAACTAAGTGCCAATTTTTTTTACTTGTATTAATCATATATATATATATATATATATATATATATATATATATATATATATATATATATATATAAAACGAAATATGGCCCCGAAAAATTAATTTATTTGACCACTTTGGAGAGAAAGCGCGAATTTATAAACAGTTACTACTACTGCTGATAATGCAAGACTCTCGTAACGGATTCAGTCCACTCGGTCACTGGCGGGTTTATTTAAAAATAAATACGCAAAAAATCAACTATGCAGTAAGGTTTTTCAATGACCACATACACTTCCCCGGACATGTTCTCTAGCCTTGGCTGAACAGAGATTTCCCCGAAAAATGGAACTGCTGCTTATTTTTTTTTTTTTTTTTACATTTTATGGTTATATGCTTGTGTATATGTGTGTATATTGATGTGATATTAGTAGATAGTGAGAAAGAGAAAGAACGACAATGAAAACAATTATGAATAATAATAATAATAATAATGATAATAATAGTGAATATTATGAATAATAATAATAATAATAGTGAATATTATGAATAATAATAATAATAATAATAATAGTGAATATTATGAATAATAATAATAATAATAATAATAATAATAATAGTGAATTTGTTGAACATCTTCTGTGTGAATTTGGGTACGTCGACGTGGTGTCTCGCTAGAACAATTACGCCTGAGTAGTGAGCGCGATCCTCTCTGTGTCCCATACTTTCGATATGTCCATTGCTACAGTCTGGTCTTCACTGTTTTTATCTAGAGCATGATAGACTCCGCAATTATCATTAGCACATCAGCAGTTGAGCTGGAAAAACGAAAGCCGTATTGCTTTTCTTAGGAAAGGCTTTGCGATGACAGATAATGAATCAATTCAGCATTGATTAGAATCTCTAGGAGCTTCCCCAGAAGATATATAAGGTTAAGAGGCCATTAGTTGGATGGCTTCACCAGAATTCTTAAAAACTGAAACAACAGACGATGACTTCCAGCAGACAGAAAAGTAGGAGGCAGTGAGGCATTTATAATACAGTTTAGAGAGAACAGTTTCTTAATGGCTATTACAGGGATACCATCGGGTCAACAAGTTTTGTGGGGATCCAGGTTAGACATGATAGCAGAAACCATGGAAGTGGTTATATGCATATCACTCAACAGAAACTCAGTTCTTTGTGGGAAGTTAGACAGTGATACACCAGATGGGTCAAGAGTAGAGGTTGAGGAGAATTTACGGGCAAAATATTCATTTTCATCAGCAGAGGATGATAACATTTCAAATCCATTGAAGAGTGCGGGAATAGAGACCTTACACTTATTTAGTATTCTATTATAGAACCACCAGTAATCATGAGAGCCAAAGTTTTTAGAAGTTATGCGGTACCCCATTCTCTCAGCAAAAAGGGATTTAGCTCCTTCGAATATCTCTTATATTTGTTACGGGCAGTAGAAAATCGGTCCCTGTTATGACAAGCGCTGTCATGCTGGTTTAGCTGTGTGCTATGGCGGCCGAGCATGTTGGTGTGAACCATGGAGAGGATTGCGGTTCCGCCTGATATTTTTGAGAAGGGATGAAAGCGCCAATGCTGGCTTTGGCCCAAGAAGAAACCCCAGTGGATACGGGGTTCCTCTTTGACGGATGTTTGGAAGTAGATATCAGTAGCTACCACAGAGTGGTTCGAGTTACCTAGAGGGAAGTTCGGCAAGAGTGAAGAGAGTAGGTTAGAAATAGATCCAGTAGAGAAGCCTGTTGCTCGGTTTGTCTAGGAAAATGGGTTGGGAAGTCAACGATTTGGGTGAGGGATTGGACAATAGAAAAAATTTAACCGGCAACATCAGTATCATTAGAATATTTCAGTCATGTGTCATGCTGAGCATTACATTAAAGTCACTGAAGACAAAGATGTTTGCAGATGGATAGCGAGAAACTGCCTTTTCTATACTGTCAGCTATTGTGTCTAATAAGGCCAAGATTATCTCCAACTATGGACATCGAGATAATAATAGCTCTGCCCCAAGGAATGAATAAAAGGGTAAAACTTTCACTTTTAACACATTTATAGCATCCTTGCCTGGCTGTGCCTGTCCATCTTGGTTATGACGATAAACTACATCCGACAGCAAGGTCTCTGATTAGAAGACCGGAAGTTTTAAGGATCTTGGAACCACCTCTTAACTGCTGGTGTTCCAGGTCCAGCCTTACCCGAGGTGGTAACACCTCTTATGGGCAAATAGTGTCCCCCACCCACAAAAATGTCAACAATTCATTTTTATTAAAACAATGAGCAACAATACATTTTTATAGCAAAATGGCAATCAATGCAACAGTTAAAAAAAATTTAAAACTAATTTCAAAAATACAATTTAAAAACAATAAAACCATAAGTATTTAAAATTATTTTTTACTATTTAAATACAGTTGATTGTTTAGAAAAAAAAACATTAAATTATCCAAAGGCATGCTAGGCCGCAAAATAAACCAAACCAAATTGTGCTAGTCGATTTTTGTAAAAAGAGAAAATTTCCATTTACTGGTAATAAATGTCGGTGAAGTTGTTGAATTTTTATGGATGTCGGACACTTTGAAGTAAGAACTAAATTAAACGAGAAACTAAACACGCACTATAATAATAAAAAAGTCACAAAATAGGTCATGATGTAAGCTACTATATGTCTACACTAGTTCGGAAATACCACTAAGGGATAGTTATTTTATGGCGTCATGAGAGCAACACTTTGCATTTTCTTGGGATCATGTTTGATACAGACATGAAATGAAGCGATTATATTGAATCAAGTGCAAGGTCAAGTGCTAGGAAAGTTGGTTCATTGTGCCATGCCAGACAATTCTCCACTTTATAATCCATCTTGCACATTTATAAATCTACCATTTGTCTGTGCATTAAGTACTGTTGCTATATCTGGTCTGGTAGTCCTACTGTATATAATACAAGGTATTCTTGACAAAATTCAAAAGACCTGTAATGTAATCGATCCTTACCTGACATCACGACTTCAATCATTTTCTCAACGACGTGAAGTGGCTTTCCTCTGTCTTTTCTATAAATATTTTCATGGCATTTTTTTTCCTTAGTGCTACGACTGCATGAATTTAAGCGTGCTATTAAACTGACAATTAGGCCTCACATTTTTACGGTTGATCTAGCCAGGGCCCAACAGTCAGTTCTATTCCAATAGTTTCTTTTCTCGGCTGTGGTACTCATTTCCTATTGCTTGCCTCCATAGAACCTACAATGTTCAAACATTTAAATGCAGCCTCAAATGATATCTTCTGTCTTTCTGAATCCTGTTACATTAATATCCATTTCCTCACTTCTCCTAGCTAAAGTCTTCCTATTCTCTTTCTCTCTTTGTAACCCCCAGCGTTATAGTGGCTTTGACGCCTTGGGAAAGGTTTAAAAAATAACAGAAACTCTATGAAACTAAATTTCACTGTGTTTTAGAAAAGTACATATTAGACGATAGCAGGCAATGTAAGCTTCGTGTAGACGTATAAATACATCAGCAGCAGCAGAAGTGTTAAATGTAACAAGTATCTGAGAGACGATCGGAAGGTAAAACAGCCTTTATCTTGTAACTATAACACAGACGATTAAGATCAGTGTAATAATAAACATTATCTAAATTAAAAAGTTGGCCGCACAACAAAGTTGATAATTTTTTCCAATGACGTTTACCCTATAAAAGACCCGAGAGCCACTCGATGTAGAGGTTACAGAGTAAGAGGCACAGTTAATGCGGGTATGTAAGGAAGATAACGGTTAAACCTAAACTTGAACAAGTTAAGATTGTAGTGATCAGCGAAACATCCTGTTAGTGGTCGGCTCCACAAAGCAAAATGCATAGCATGACGAGTCTTAGCTGTGAAGGTTAGAATTAGTGAAACTAAGGAATGTAGTTCGTTTGAGCACTTTCCATGGAAATAGTGATAGATCAGGGAGTGGCTTGCGACGTTTAGACTGTGAGAAAGAGGTTACAATGTGGAAATTCTGGACGCTGTTGAGACTGGAAAGTAAAAACATGGCAGCTCCTGTCCATATATGGCAACAGTATTCCATTTTTGGCCTGATCTTGTGAAGGAAGGGAATAGTGGGAGGAATCAGATATTTACTGTAATGACACAGGGAATGACACCATATTTACCATCGTTACCGATAGATTGAATGTACAAGTACAACATGGGCCTGGGTTGACTTCCAAGAGACTATTTTTAAAATGTCTTCCTTCTTAACATTCCCATATTACTTACATTTGTGCATATGTAAAATCGATGATAACCACAAGGCATTGATATCGAGTTTATGAATATAATATATTGAAGGGAGGAGAACACCTGCAAGTGTGAGGGGCCCTACTCTATCCACGCATATATATCTGGAACAAAAGATGAGCAGTCTTCTGTCTATGTATTCATATTTTCCCACGCTACCCATGTTCGCACTCAACATATAATGATGTTGAAATAGTTTACGGATCAGAAAATTAGTACATTTAAAAATATACGTAGCTGAGCATTCTTCTTTGTTGGAACCGGTCACAAACTAAACAGGATAACATTTGTCTCGTACATTAAGGGCATTAATTTTCAATTAGCGGTTCGATATTTTATTTGTCGAATCATATTTATCGGCAATGTTACTCAAAAATAAAACTTCTCAAATGCTTAAATACTTATACGCTCACATCAATGAGGTTTTTCAAATGATTTGTTAATTCATAATATAAAAATGTTATGGAATCATTTTTTTCTTTCATGAGTAACTTTCCGGAAAAAAAGTGTATTTATAGATCTATACAATTTTCCTGTTTATAATAATTTCATTTTATTAGAAATGTTCACTAAATACAAGGCTCACGAGCCACTCAAGGTAGAGGGCTACTGTGTGATGATATATGAGCATAAGAAAGAGCAAGAAGTAAAGTTGTTAGGTTTAAGCAGGAAAGATCACGGCTAACACTAGACTTAATGAGATCAAGATTATAGTGATCGGGAAAACCGGGAGTCTGTTCCATAAAAAGCAGTTATTGAGAAGATCCTGTAGTAATTGAAGTCACTTCTTGCCATAGGAATACGATGGGAATGGGGATGATTTACCCTTGTGTACGGGGAGTGGCAGGTCCCACTTGTAAATGTCAGTGGTGGTGGGACTAAAGAATGTAGATCGTCACAACATATACCATGCAATTAGCGATAGAGCAGCGAGAGGATCGCAGGTTCGTAACTGTATCTAAAAAATAAAGTTTTAAACAGATTTGCCATCTACCAATTTTTATCATATTATGTATATATATATATTTATCATATTATATATATATATATATATATATATATATATATATATATACTTATCATATTAGATATATATCATTTTTATATCTATATTCGGGCGGTGTGAAAAAAAACGGATAATACAATTTGTAAATAAAAATATATTTGAACAAACCGATATCAGGGAAAAAAATCGGCAAAAAAAAGACTAAAGACATCCGTCTTGGTCAAAAATAACCAATCAGCACGGCAATGCCTCAATATATATATATATATATATATATATATATATATATATATATATATATATATATATATGACAGTGAGAGAGAAATAGAGAGATACATGCATGCATGTGTATATAATATCAAAGATATTTAACACGATGAATGTACATTATGCACACAATAAATAAGAAAATTGTATAGATGTATTCAATGCTTTTCTCCGGAAAATTTTGTATATATACATATCACTTGTTAGGGTTCCAGCTATGGGCAAATTCAGGTCCCCTAGACTCCCTGAAGAGTTGACGATAAATGCCCATCCGGCAGCATGGCCTCTAATCGGAAGGGTTTGAAAAACCACCTTTTAACTGCAGTTGTTTCCAGGTCCCCCCTGATCCGGGATGTTAGCAACTCTTAGGGTATCAGCTATGGGCAAATAGTGACCCACCCCAATAAAGAAAAACAATATAAAATTATAAAATACATTTTTATATTAAACAGTTACAGCAATAGATTTTAATATTAAAAGAAATTAGAATAGCAAATCTCCCAAGTAAATTAAATTACCCATAAGGAGTTGCTATGCCGTCAACCCAAACCCTGAGGAGTATGAGTGCCGTAGCTCTAAGAACGCTAAGCATTGCTCTGTTGTTTCCATGTAAGGTTCATGGTTTTTACTGGATTCAAGAAATGGAGTCATACATCTCATATTAAGTGAAGGAAGTGAACGCAATTAGAATTTGAACTCGGCTCTCAGATTCCTCATTCCGAGCCGCTATCCGTTAAACCACCCACACATCTTAATAATAGATAAAACTCAATCTTTAGAAGTGCTCACTATAGAAGCAGTAGGAGGTCAAATATAAGTCAATGCTTATAATTGCATTTAAAAAAACAAAAACTTGAAAGACGTTCGAAATTTCGAAATCCCCTTCTTTACAAGCTCTTTGGCATTACTGTCAATTTCACGGAATACATCGAGTAAGTAATGGAGTTCGCAATCCGACATTATTTTATATGACTATAAAGAATAGAGATGTCTAGTGACTCAGTGATAAGGCTTGCCTGGCCTAAAACGTTTGTCTCCAGAAAAACAAGTGATCCAGGAAAGTTGATACAAATTCAATACATGCTGAGTGGTTCATTGACTTTAACAAGACTTTTGAAGAGCTAGGCTATAGTCGTTAATTTTATTTTAATAATCAGAAATGTCTACACAAACACGTATTACAAACAAAATATTGCTTGGTTTTGTTTGTTTAACGACACATCTTATGGATCATTTAATGGAAAAATTTAATTTTCATGTGAGCTTTGGCAATACTTTTTAAATAAAATGTATAGCTGGTAATTTTTCCAAAACATTTATATTTTCATGTTTTAACATCGGTTTGGGTGTTCACAATTTGCTCATAGCTAGGGCTCTAACAAGTGATACCACCTTAGGTCAGAGTGTACCTGGGAATCGGATATAGTTTATAGTCCTACCCAGAGCGACTATAATATTTCCCTTAATAATATATCCACTAACCACTTGACGCTGATACATGTATCGGCTCCGGCAGCCTGTAGAATGTGTTCTTCGTGGCCAGGCGCGTACGAGTGGATCTCGGTCTTCCTCGATCCCTTGTCTGTAGTGCCACGGATATTGTCACAGCAAAGTGACGATAAGCAGCAGCAAATGTTGGATGAGCCGTCTGCTTTCGGTCTGGAAACGCAATCTGTTACAGTCTTGTGTCCATTACCATTCGCGCGGCCGTTTGTATAAATCATATCCTACAGCTCACGAAATTAATATCCTGCTATTGTTAAACAGAACAATTCTCAGTTAACTCACTACTACACACATTAAATATTGAAGACAGACCAGCCACAAATGTACATGAATGGCAAATGTAAGCGAGTCTACACAGCAACACAGCGCCATCTACCGTAAATTTACTTTAAACTTAATAACTCAAAAAAGAAGAAGTTGCGTATGTATCTTTATATGAACTTTTGTCTTTGTTTTGGTGTGCGGAACCCACCGCAATATATATATCTAGATTTTACTAAAAACAAAATATTTTCCATGCCGGAGGATGACTGAATATTCAGTTGAAAGTACTTGCAGATTAAAAAAAAAGGCCTTATACAGCTTGTAGTTATTAAAAACAAGGATCATAACAGATATATATATATATATATATATATATATATATATATATATATATATATATATATATATATATATATATATGGGTACCTCAAAAAATTCTCTAAAACGAGCATACTATGACGTAAAAAACACCAAGTCTAATAAAACAAAATTTTATCGCCAAAATGTTTATGCTATTAAAAGGAAAGACCAAAGTAATTTTTGATTATTTTATTAAATTTTAAATCCTTTCTAGTAGGATCGAAATTTTATCAGCGAGTGGAGCAAAGATTAGTATAGGGATTTTTACTGATTTTTTTGGCATTAAAAACACATTGTTTTGGAAATTCTTGCAAAAATCAAATTATTGTCGGATTTTCTGCTAGATTTTAAACTTAAAGTAAATAATATTTGTTTCAAATGAACTTAATTATACTTTAAATCACCAAATAAAGTTTCAGGGAAGTATATTTTATTTTTGTAAGAATTTTTAATAAGAGAATTACATTGCAATAAACGAAGGCTAAAAATGATGTTAAAATCAAATTTTTTAATAAAAATAGTAACAAAAAAAAAAAAAAAAAATACAAAAAACTCATTCCAGTCAATTTAGTTTTGAAATAGAGCAATTATTTTACTTATTGGAAATATTAAATTTAATGTCTTAACTTAGAAGTAGTAAACGTACGCACAGACACGCACACGCACACACACACACACACACACACACACACATATATATATATATATATATATAGATAGATAGATAGATATTGTAAAGCCAGAAATTCTGTCATCCAGTGGAAGTCAGAAAGAAAGGACAATTTAGGGAATAATTTCTAATATAGTGCTCGATATTACAGATAGAACATTAATAAGATCAATACAAATATGAAATTTGTAACTTAACTGATTGATGTTATATTCATATATATATATATATATATATATATATATATATATATATATATATATCAAGGGTCAAGAAGATCAGTTCCCAGGAAACCGACAGCCCGACAACAGCACATGAGATTTGATTATAGTGGTGAAGGTTTCGTGCAGGACCAGCCACACTTTTTGAAGGGACGAATTCAGAGACCTGGTGCCCTAAGTGCCACAAGGTCCCCAAACGACCCTCCGCAGGTTTTGAATTCAGAGTTGTCCTTCTCCTAGATCAGTTGCCATCCAAGGCTATAGAAACCAGTCTATCCTGCTATTTACCCATAGCTGGATATGGTATTAGCACGTAATTCCTCAATCCGAGCCGCCATCCATTACTCCAACGTGCCTCCTCTCTCTGTCTCTGTCTCTGTCTCTGTCTCTGTCTCTCTCTCTCTCTCTATATATATATATATATATATATATATATATATATATTTACACTTGAGCTGGCTAGAGGCAGCGGTAAGTTCTATGCTTTCTTTTATCGTACTTCGCGCTTGTGGAAATCCCTTCCAGCTTCATGCTTCCAACCAAATTTAATCAGCAAATATTTGAATGAATGTCCATCGCTATCTACTGTCCTCTTGATTACTCTTTCCTCCTCCCGCACATTACTAATGTTTCTGTTTATTCCACAACCTATAACCCCTTGTGTTTTATTGGATTTATTGCTTTGTATGGAGTAAAACCGATTTAAAAAATATTCTTCATATTATAACATGATAAAGAAGATTAAACCTTAATGTCTATTGACGTCTTAAGAATGAATCTCCTGCGCGATGAGTTAAGTTGAAAAAAATATGTATAAGAATGATAGTCATTTAGCCAGTACCTAAGGCAAGGTAGATATTGCGACCCCTAACCGGTCACACTCTCTTTCCCTAGTTCAGTATTGAGTCGCTTACAAGCAGATGTATTTTAAGAAAATTCTGACGTAATTCAAGTAAAATATATTTAATGACAATTATGCTCAAATTTATTTAAAATCTTGAGGTTTTAATTTATGCAAAATTTTGAAGAACTATATTGAAATATACATTAATATCTAACAGTTGTCAGTGTTGCTAGGATACTCAATATTTCCTTGTTTCAATGTAGATTTCTGATCTGACTAATTTAAGTTTTATATTTACTGGAGCAACGTTGGGGTGTGGAGGACACGCTATTTATATTTATTATAATAATGCTTCTTTTGAAATTTTGCGTCGTTAAGAATTTAACGCCCAAGACGACTGTCCTGATGGCTCCACGTATGCTACACCACTAGTGGGTTGTAGATATTCCAGAATTTTTATGTTTAAAGATTATGAATAGGTAAAAATATCAATGTATTTAGCACCAATAACGTATGATAGTATCATACAAAATTTATAACGTTTTTAGATGATATGAAATTGTAATACATGTACATATTTTATTGATGTCTACTTTTTAAACATTTCCCCAAAAGCAAGACAATAAAGCTACTAAGATGCAAAGGAGTCGACAGTAACCAAGTAAATAATAATTTTGTCTTGTTTTCTTTAGTCTAATTCAGCGTTTCTTAACGGAGGCGCCCGGGTGCTCCAATGGTCCCTAAAAAGTAGCCAGGTTCAGCCCAAGTTAGCAGAAAAATAATTTATTAATTATTTTTATATGTAAAAAATCTTTATTTTAAAAAGCTAGAAACACGAAGCACGTGGCTTCCATGACTAAGTCAAGTCTTTGTCATTTGATATTTTAAACTGGATGCTAAATTCCTTCATCTTTAAGACGGGGCGGGTAATCCTTTCACTTTCTCCTTTTTCAAGATATAACCTATAAGGCATGAAAGAATATAATAAGAAAAATATTATTAAGGTGCAAGAACAATAAAAAAAGAGGAATTAAGAAAACAGAAGATAACGATTGACATTTTTGAAAATCAAGCTTAGCTGGAAATCAAGAACTAGCATAGAACTGACGGTTACATCTAGCCATTTCCGCTATGAAGTGATGAAACCTAGCTGCAAGTATAGTCTTTTCTTCTTTATGTGCCGTGTCTATTCATGACGTACGCGATCATAGTTCCCCACAACTTCCTTTCCCTTGTAGCTCTTGATAAATTTTGTTTTTCTGTTATTTCTCCTATGTCCTGTTCCCCCATCCATTTAAGCTCATTAAAAATGTTATGCGTTTTCCTCTCTGTCTCTTTTGCCTTCTATCTGTCTCGTGAGTGTCAGATTTTCCAAGCCCTCCTTCCTCATTATATGCCCTAGAAACTTCAACAGTCTTTTCTTGATGCTAAGTATTAATTTCTTCTTTCTATTTTCTCTTTAAAACTTCGTCGTTACTCACAAATTTGGTCCACAGTATCCTCAGCATCCTTCTGTAGAACCACATTTGAGTTTTCATTGCTTTAAGTCACCTATTTATGTTTGAGGAAGCCGTCCAGCACTCACTGCCATACAGAAAGACAGGTATCAAATAGCAGTTTAGTATTCTTTTCCTTGTTTCTCGCGAAAATTTCCTATTTCTTAATACTCTGCTTAGCTTTTGGAAGGCTTCCTTGTCTCTCTCTCAATACTCCTTCGGATCTCAATGTCGCACTTCCTGTCTTCTGTTAAGACACTTCTAGTATTGCGCTTACATTTGCAATATCAAGGTACCAATGTCGAAAGATCATCAAAACTATTACCATGAAAATATTTATAGTAAAGCACATGGAAGCTAGACATTTATTAATATTTCTTCTTTTGTATATACTAAATGACACATATAATTGTGTCAATGCTTTAACAGCTGATCACAATGTCTAATGCCGCAGTTTGAGTGAGTCGGCAATAACAGTGTAAATAATATTGTTGTCTTGTTCACATTCGTCTAATCCAGCGTTTCTCAACCGGTGCAACAAATGCGACCTGAAAAGTAACCAGGTGCGTCCCAAATTTTATAGAAGAGTAATTTATAACTTATTTTTATATGCAAAAATCTTTATGTTTAAAAAGCTAGAAACGCCAAACACATGACTTCCATGTGAAAGTCAAGTATTTTTCATTTGATATTTTAAACGGAGTGCTAAATTCTCTAATCTCTAAGAAGGAGTGGATAATCCTTTCTCTTTTATAGCATATAAAACCTAATATTAAAAAAAAAAAATTACCAAAGCACATCAAGTGCGGGTTTCACACAAGCATACTTGGATATATGATGTAATGTCTTAAAATAAAGGCTTATTTTAGGAGACTATTATTTTCCTATTTTCAAATGTCATGACTATTTTTTTTCTTATTAAAATTAAAAGTGTGTCCCTGAGATTTAGTTATTCTATAAGTGTATCCTAAAGAGAAAAAAAAGTGGTGTCGAGAAACTCTGGTCCAATTAAACTGCTTAGTAACCGATGTTAACGAAAGGAACTCTTATAAATATACTTGATTTTATGGAGTTTCTTTAAATCAAAATTAGACACCAATAAACGGACACTTCGATTAACCGGTGGTTAATTTAAGCTGGATATACACTAAATGTGTATGTCAGTGAGTATTTGTTTATTTGTGTGTGTATGTGTGAGAGAGGGAGACAGACAGAAAGATAGAGACAGAAAGAGTGACAGAGAGAGAGAGAGATAGACAGAGAAAGACAGAGACCGAAAGATTGAGAAAGAGAGAGCGAAATAGAGATCGACAAACAAACAGAAAGACAAAGAGAGATAGAGACAGACAAACAAGCAGAATGACAGAGACAGAAAAAGTGAGAGAGAAAGAGAGAGATAGACAAACAAACAGAAAGAAAGAGAGCAAGCAGAAAAACGGCGACAGAAAGAGAGAGAGAGAGGCAGACAAACAAAAAGAAAGACAGAAATGGCGAGGGACGACAGACAAGCACACAAAAATACAGAGAAATAAAGAGAAAGAGAAAGAGAGAGAGAGAGAGAGAGAGGAAAGAGTGTATTTATTTATTTATTTATTACAACGTGTTTATACGTCTCCGTACAAATTTCGTGTTTGTTCATATGAATAAAACATCTGTGCAAATGCTTTTAAACGTACGAGCATATATTTACACAAAATTATTTGAAATAATCTAACATAAAAGCCTTTACATATGCATTAGGTCAGAAATATGCAATGATGTACATATTCGTTTTATATAAATATATCTACATTCATATATATAGTGTGCGTGATTTGTGTACAAAACCTAAATCTAAATATAATTATTTGAGCACATGTATGTATATCTGTGTACATGCTTACTCATCATCGGATAAATATTTATTTGTTAACAGATTGGTTGCGACACTGCTGTGATGTTGATGTTTATTTATAAGTAGAGCAGCAGAAAAACATCAATTTAACTACTGGGTCAGAACAAAAGTTTGTAACGTTTTTTTAAGTGAAATTCATAGACAACTTAAGATATTTGTACATAGATTTATTCAACCACATAAGTGCCCGTTTCATCCAATAACTTTCACCATCTTTGAGGCAGTTTCACGATTCCATCCTCCCAGAAATTGGTATTTTTTAGGACTGGTAAACTGGTCTGAGAGATTTTACAGGCTTCCTGAAAATGTTATTTCTTCCCATTAAGAGAATGTTGTACGGATCGAAATCAGTGGTCATCTAAAGGCGATAATTCAAGGGGTGGGTTACGGGGTCGTGTGGTAGGACATCCCAGCCAAGCTGTACCAATTTCTACCGGGTCTCCAAAGAAAAACGATGTCTAATGTTATCCTGATGGAATACGACACCATTCTAATTGAGCAATTCTGGAAGCAATTAGTCCTTTTTTATCGCTTCATCTGTTACTTGTTTGAACTGCAATTTTGCAGGAAGACGTCTTAATACACCACCGTACCATCATATCCACAACATCATCTTCAATCCATTTTTTATCGACAGTTATCATTCTTTACAAAAATGGATCGTTTTGTTGCGTTTTGACAGATAATTGAAAAGCAGTCCATTAATTTTTTCTGTTAAAATCGTGAGACATCCAAACATCGTTGTATCAAATACGAAAATGGATCATATTTTCCCCAATTTCCGTCTTAATATAAAACAGTTAATATTTACAATCCACAGATGAGTTGCATAGAAAGACACGCAGAAATGGTATCTTTCAGAATAGGTGTCTGTCATAAATTTCAGTCATGTGTAAAACGAAATCACGTGTTAAAACGTCGCCTATTGAAAAACGCAACGAGCTTTTATTCCAACCTGATACGAAATTTCCAAAACATCTAAAAAAACATTTTAGAGATTAGCATATAGAAAGCTACATTTGAAGAAAGCTAACATACATGACGACAATATATTTCTTATTGGCAGTTGATACAAAATAATTAGATTTCCGGATATGTGAAATTCTATAATAATGTGTGCCTGTATGTGGCTGAGTTTATGACCGCGCAGTTGGCAAAGGGTTAAAAGCCCTATTTGGAACATTATATAGATATTTTGAGGGGTTCGATTTCTACGGCCCATCAACCCATTGCTAGTTATTTAAAAACAGAAAATATTTTTAGATTGTAAGAATTTTTTTTTTTTTTTTTTGAGATACAAAGACGAAAATATTGGTGAGTACGAAGTGGAAAAAAAAAGAAAATAACGTCCGTGGATATAATATAGAGCTCAGAGAATCTCCATGACCTGAGTAAGGATTTCCATACAGTTCAAGCATCTGAGTCAGGACATTCATACAAATTCATCCCTGAGATCAGACATTAAAACTTCTCCAGAACTACACACCTACGTCGTCCATGATTTGGTTGGTTGTTTTGGGACATATCAACCTCTATGGATTATTTAATGACGAAATCAAATATTTTGCACGCAATTTTATTTTCTGTAAATAATAATGGTTTAGTGATACAAGACTTACTAATTAATCCATAGCTGGGGGAGAGAAGAGGTGCATTCAAATCTTTGCCAAGAGTATTTGCGCGTAAGTGAACATAACGAACCGACCTGGAATTGGAAATCGGCTTTCCGAATAACAATTCCGTGTCCTTACACATTACACCCGGTCTTCCGAAGCGATCACCCATCTAGCTACTGACAAACCTCGACGTTGCTAAACTTCGATGTTTCAACGTGATATTGCCGTAAGTTGAACATTATGTAAATCAGGAAGCAACAGAACAGAAAAATATATTGAATGTGCCCGATTATCTGTAAAAATTGCTTAGTATTTAAGTTAACTGAAATATTGATATAATCTTACGAGTACGTACACATACGCACGATGCACACACACACACACACACACACATATATATATATATATATATATATATATATATATATATATATATATATATATATGTTCTTCAAATGTTGTTTTAAAGTTACCAAGGTGGTAACTGTGCATGTATGTGGGTATTACATAATAGCCCAGGTTTAATGTAACCCAAACTCCAAAGCCTATATGTGACTACGTGATATCTTCTTATTCAGGGCGATGGCGATCATGGCTCTTCACAATTTCTTGTCTTTGTAGTTCTTAATAAATTTGCTCATTTTCTTATTTCTACGCGTGCTCCGGTAGCACGTAATCTAGAACTACCCACCCGTATAGTCGAATCATCAGCGACTAAACTGGTTCGCAGAGCAGAATATTCCGGTGAGGAGGTTGTCTAAAAAACCAGCATGATTAAAAGTTGACTGGCAATTAAGAAGCTGGAAGAGAGTTCCATAAGCGAGAAGTGCGAGAGAAGAAAGTGTTAGCATGGGACTTACCATTAAATCTAGTCATTAGCAGAATCACCAGACTAGATGTGACAGTAATATTCTACAGGGTGCCCAGTAAAAAAAAAAACCAAAAAAACAAAAACAAAAAAAAACCGCAAGTTTATTATCACTATTTTATCTGTCAGGAATAATTGACCTTGAATAACCTTGAATAATTTCTTGAATATTCACGACTTTGATAATCATTCGACTCCCGCGTAATTACTTGAATCTGATTGGTTCTTTTATGATTGATTAATAGCTGCTCGATCTTGTGACTTGCCATTTAAAGTTTATTTGCAGACAACTTTTGTCTATCGTTCTGCTTTTCTCGTATCGTTAAAAAATTCACTGATTTTGAGCGTCAAGTTATCGTACTTGTCAAAGTAGAACATCCAACGTGGGGATTGACGAAATCTGCAGAAATTCTACCTGAATTTTTCACTCACATCGGTCGTCACTAGTTTTCAAAGGTTGTCTCACATCTTTCTGAATTTACCGCTTTCTTTTTACTGGTTAACTTGTAGTAAGAATCGAACTCACTGCAGAGTAGTAATGGTTTCTTAGTTTACTATTATTCCACAGCAGTGCCTCTTTTTCCTTGGGTTATAAACATGATATATTTTCTTTGAACTTTAACACGACATATGTAGTTGTAATTTTAATCCTACATATCAAAATATACTTGTTATTTATATTTTCATATAAACAGACATGTACCTTCACCATACATACTTTTATATATATATATATATATATATATATATATATATATATATATATATATATATATATATATAGAAAGAGAGAGAGAGAGATTTGTGTGTGTCTGTGGATGTGTGCGAATGTGTAAAGTACATGTAAATAAAAAATGTTTATACATATATTTATGTAATTATGTCAATTCGGTCGGGGCGCACTCTGACAGATATATATATTTGTTTATATATGTACGTGTATCCAGAAGTGTAGATGTAATCACGTAATAAGTGTGTATATGGGTTGAGAAGCCAACTAGTGTTTGAAAAGGTACATTTACCCTGTCTCCCGACTAAGACAAGATGTGACACAAGGCCGTTTTTACGTGGGGAGTACCATAAACTTATGAATGCATATGGGTCAAGGACAAAAATTACCTAGTCCTCGGAACTCCTGTCACGCTGGAGTCGATATTACACCGACCCCACTTACCTGAAAGCAATGAGGGATGTGATGCAGCGGAGTTGGAATCTCCGGGCGCCTTCTGCCACCTAAAATGAGAAGTTCACTCAACTTCTGGTTAAAAGCGAACTTCTATGTCAGAAAGGTAGGTTGCTTAAATCAGCTGAATTCATTGCTTTCCATCGAATATATTGACAATCAAAAGGTCATGTGGAAACAAGCAACCCCGACTAAAAATAAAGGTTCAGTAATATCGCTGCCTTTCTTTATGGTAATGTTAATGATAATATCAGCCGCTTCCTTGTAAGGAAACATTTAGCATTCGTTGACCGAGCAGCCAGTACTGCTTTCGATTGAGATTTATAAAATCTTCTTAAGAAAACATGTTTCTCAAGTCCAATAATTTTTATCGCTCATTCCAGTATCGATGGCGGTTTCCTTCCTAACCTTTTCTTTGAAGTGGCGTGGAATGTTAACATCGTGATTATATCATTATTTTTACTTCGAATTATATGTGCTATCCATTTTAATTGTTACTGCTGTTGGTATTCCTCAAGTGATCTGGTTTCTGTTATTTGGTACAATTCTTTGTTTGTGATTCTGTAGCACCAGTCCTAAAGAAAGATGACCTTTGCCAAAACCTCCGGCTTCACTCGCTCAAACCCTTTTCTCAATATCGATCTTAGGAAGCGGTTGTGTACAGCTGATAGCTTCGATATTTCTGAACGGTTTTGGGGCCGAGTCATGACATCAATATGAATGTCTCGATCTGACGAGTCTATTCAAGTATTTGACTCGAATTTTCAGGTTTATGATTTGGTTTCGTATCAATTTGTGGCGTTGGGAGAAACTTCCTGTAGCACTGCTTATTCTATGTTCAATATGCTTTTCTTTATACTTAATTTGTCAATAGCTGATCCACATACCGAAATATCGGAATTGGTTAGCATTTACCAATTCCGCATCCTGAAGTTTTATGATAGCTTCAAGGTAAGTGTCATCACTGCTTTCATTCCAATTCCAGATTATAGTTTCTGTTTTGGAAAGATTTATCTTGTGTCCCATTTCTTGGATCACTTGGTAGAGGATGTTGATTTTCATTTCAAGATCATTCTAATCCCTAAACTGATCAACTATGTCATCAGCATGGCCCACTCATCATCAGGCGGGGCAGCAGAATCGTTATTTTTAATGAAATGGTTGAGCAGATCAATAAAACTGTACTTTGCTCCGTCCAAAATGTTCGGAAGATGTGCTTTATACAACCTTGAATTTATTGTATTTCACTGGCAAATGAATATTTGTTGTATAAAAAGTGTAACAAAAATTGAAATGCCCAAGTATTGTCATTGTAAATTCAATCAAACATGTCTGACGATTTCTCGTTTGTTTGAAGGTCTCACTTCAACATGCACTATTAATTCCTATGTCCACACACTATCTATCTATCTATCTATCTATCTATCTATGAAGTGTGGAATCCCCTCTTAATTGCAGTTGTTCTATGGAACTATGAAAGTATAAAAATACATATTTATAGTAAAAATACCAGCAATACATTTTATATAAAATTACTAACTTTATAGTAAAATGACCCACAATACATTTTATTTGTAACTGAAGGCATACAACTGCGTTCGAATAATTTAAATTTCGGCATTAAATAACTTCTAGAGTTTAATATGTCACGAAGCGAAATCAACCAAATGAATCTATCTAAGGAAGGGTGGTAAAAATTTCTCGGCACAACAAAGAAAGAATTTTCCAGAAAATTCTAGTTTTTAGTCATTTTGATAGACACACGCACACGCATGCACATAAACACGCATATATATATATATATATATATATATATATATATATATATATATATATATATATATATATATATATAAACAAAACTATTAACCTACAGGATCGATTAGCTTAGCAGATTATCAACACCTGAAATTTTAAATGTGGCCTTGTGAGAAGGCAAACTGAAATAGCCAACGATAAATTACACATGCTCAATAGCAGAAAACAAAACATACACAACAAACTAAAACATACAACTACTTCCGATCAACTCGAAGAAATTCAACATTCGCAATTCAGAAAAATTCTTGTTGTAAATACTTCTGCCTGTGAATATGAAAGGATTCACCTGAAAATAAATCGACAGAACATGTCTAAATTATTCAACGAAACGTGTCTCAATATATATATATATATATATATATATATATATATATATATATATACATGCATACACACACACACACATATATATATATAGATATAGATATAGATATATATAGATATAGATATAGATATAGATAGATAGATTTACTACGTTGTAGTAAATGTGACACAGGGTCGACTTTAATGTGTCCTTTCGGAAACTTGAAAAATTATTCAACCCTCTCGGCACTTCCTCTTTTGAAGTTTCCTCATGTCCCAGGTAATGACCGCAGCCCCCTACGAATGAGAAGTACTGCCTGGTGGGTATGCTCCTCTGGGTCTCGACAAAGACACCAGAAAATGACATCCAGTGTTTGTTTGGGGCCTGGTTTACTTCATTCTTCTGGTCATGAAATAAATCATATTTCCCAGGCTTTTTACACCATTTCTTATCAACAGCATTTTCTTAACTTGAATGATATGTGATGACTCCACAGTACAAACTAGAAATAATGGCTGATATGCACTCGGATATAAGAGAGTTGTCTGGACCGGATAAGAAGTCTCTTATATCCGGGTTTATTTTATATCCGGGTTTGGTCTATTTTGTTTAGGTAAGTATGGTTCTAATTTGGGACCAGAGAAAATCTCTCTTATATCCGGTTTTCTCTTATATCCGGGTTACACTGTAATAAGGAACCAATCTACTTCATTTAATACAGTAAGGTAGTTCGATTTTAGAAATGCCCCCAGTTTAAAAGTTAGGTTTTGACATGATAAATAACTACACAAAATACTTTTTTTTTTCCAAATGGTAACTGTTTTTTTAAAGAAACAAATTTAAAGATTATGTTTAGGTTCAAATTAGAATTTCATCCCGGTGATCAGTGATAGCCTTTTAGTATATCCTTTTAAAATGTATAATTAACTGAAGCTTTACACTTTTTATATGGACAACATGTCTGGAACAGGCACATTGTTACTAAATCATTTTGCCATCAAATAAGACCTTAATTTACTTCAAAGCGAAATTATACTGAACAAGTTAGCTATGTTATGATGTAATATGTTATACAGGGTAATAGTTTTAGGGTGACTTTCAATAAAAAATACAAATTTAAAACATTTTGTCTTATAATTCGTGTACAGCAGTTTTATGGTGTTATATACACTTTTATCTATATTTTGTATTTATTAATTATGAGCGAACAAATGATCTAACAAATCTTATTCATTGTGTAGACTTTTTGTTATCTTTTACAATTTTTGCACAGTTTTTACTTATCGAATATAATTAAAAAAATGCATATTTTGCTTGTGATGATTCATAATTAGAATTCTGGTTTGAATATATTTTCCATTAGATATATGAAATACAAAAGCTATTAACTTTATTTTGATTTATTCTTGAAACTGTAACATTTTAAAGTCAGTTTGTAAGCAAAAACCTGCGGAAATTAGGTATTTCTGTATATCTTTTCATACGATCTTTAAAAATAAATGTTCAAACACTGGATAGAAGATATGAATCTATCAATTGGTGTCAGGACTAATCAAACTCCATTTTTCACACCGAGTGCAATGTAGATTTTCTGAAAAAGTGAAAAATCGACCTGCCCAATAGAGCTCTCGCGGAAAAGTAAACAAATTTTTCTAAAATACATTAGTTTGTTTAAAAAATATTTGACCAAATTCAATAAGCATTCACACGTTAGGCTTACTAGTTTGCAAACAAGAGAATCGAAAGAAGACGGAAGAATGCACACAAGAAATCCCTCCGGACGTGTGACTGCATGATCGATAGAATTCCGTGGTATCATCTGTAGATAGAATAATACACATCCTCAGAGATGAAGAAGAGACTTGGAGCAAAAGAAATGTGGTTCTACAGAAGGATGCTAAGGATACTGTCAACTGAACATGTGAGCAACGTCGAGGTTATGGAGAAAATAGAAACAAAAAGGAAACTTACATCAGGAAGAGATAGTTGAGGTTTCTGGGACACAGGAGGGCTTAGAGAATCTGATACTCATGGAACAGATTAAAAGCAGAGGAGAGAGAGAGAGAGAGAGGAAAACAACGCATAACATTTTTAGGGAACATAATGAGGAAAGAAGAAAATCTGATAATCACCAGACAGATTGAAGTTAAGGGACGCAGAGGAAAACAACACATAACAACGCATAGTAAATGGATAGCTGAAGAGGATTTTAGAGAAATAACAGAAAGGCAATGTTTATTAAGAGTTATAAGGGACATGAAATTGTGGAGAGCCATGATCGATTGCGTCCGGAGGGGACACGGCACATGAAGAATACATACGTTTAGGAAGGGATATATTTTAACCTAGTGGTGTGTATATTGTAATCCCCACCAATTATTTGTTTTACTAATATTCACCCACTACAAGGCCTAAGCGCCACTCAAAGTAGAGAGTTAGTGTGTGGAGTCATATTGGTGTAGGAAAGGATAAGGATTAGGAGTATAGAGCTAAAGGAAACTTTAGTAGGAACCGAAAACCCAATCCTAAACAGGGAGCAAGAGTAAAATCATTACTTCTGTTCAAAATACCGGTGTGGAGTGTAAGCCGGGCAGGCGAGACTATCTACTCCACTTATACACTTATATACCTGGTATATAACCTGGTTGATAATAAACCCAAGTATGTTCTGGGCTCTGCTAAAACAGCTCTTGTATATGGTACAAAGGAGTAAAGAGATCATTTACTTTAGAATCACTTGAAGTAAACATTCAATCAGTGGATGGAAAAAAATTAACAAGAGAAAAAAACTCAGTGTTATATCCAAATAAAAATTGGGCAATAAAAAAAATTGTTGATAGAAGTTCACGTGAACGAAACTAACATTAAAGAAACAACGCCAGAGATAACGGGGTGGTGGTGGTAGTGGGGGGGAGGGCGAATAAGAAAAAGTAATGCAAAACTTTGCAAATCTGGCCTGATGCTAAATAGATTATGAACCCAGAGTATGGAGAGGCAATGAAAGTGTTAATTGACAGGGTACGGCAGCCTTTCCCTTTTCCACTCTGTCCATAGAGTTTTAAGGAAAAAGATACGTGATGAGTCATTGTAAACGATACACAAATCATCAAAAACTCTGGCCGTCCTGAGCGTGTAAAACGTTGAAAATTCTGCGCAAACAAACTAAACACGAAGCAAACATATCTACTGGCGACCACACGCATACACTTACATTCAAGAATTATACTTTCATCCCTCTCTCTCTCTCTCTCTCTCTCTCTCTCTCTATATATATATATATATATATATATATATATATATATATATATATATATATATATATGAATGAATAAAAACCGACAAGAAAAACTATTCTTAGCCGACGAGTTTCGTCCTCTAAGGGACTTTATCAAGGCAATGTAGGATTTATTTAGCTTCGCGTGTTTATATACAAAGGTGAGGATGTTATTGGTTATCAAGGTTTTTAAATTTGAGATGAATTCCCTCACAGGAGGAAAGAATATTTACAAACACACACACGCAAAAACACCCACCCACCCATATATATATATATATATATATATTATATATATATATATATATATATATATATATATATATATATATATATATATATGAATGAAGTGGGCTTTGAAGTCAACACTCAGAGGAACAGTCTGTTTCATGGTAAACGCAATCGTGTGTATATATGTATATATATATATATATATATATATATATATATATATATATAATTGTTATTGATACGCATATATATATTTTAAGCAATAAATGGATTTTTTAACTAAAATTACTTATCAATATAAACATTATATTTTGTGGGTACATGTGTTTGAATCGATATCCCTGGCTTATAGAAGGTTTACCGAGTTAAAGTTAATACGCTGTAGATTCTCGTCCAAGAGTACATTTTCTGTAATAGGACTTCTGATCCCTTGCCCATAGATGTTAATTTAACTGTTAGTAGAAATCGGAGAGATCCACTATAACACTTAAAAAATATAAATAAATTGTAAATATATGTGTCAATCCCTTGACAATGTAAGTATTCACTGTGTAATGTGTACCTACATATATGTGTGTCTATATCTTTGATTGATCTCTGTTCAAAATATTATGCTCAAATATGTAGGAAATGACGTTGTCCTATTTCCTTTCCACTGTTTTTAAACAATACATACATACACACACACACACACACACACACACACACACATATATATATATATATATATATATATATATATGTATATATATATATATATATATATATATATATATATATATATATATATATATATTTCCATGAGTATAAAATCAAGGTAGAGCTGAATGTACAGAGCAAGAATATAATATAAACGGCTCAAAACATTCCGTGGTTATAATTTATTACATTGAAATCGTAATTTGAATTTGTTAGCATTATATATAGTCTGTATATTATATATCTTATATGAAAATTAAAAAACAAAAATAAATAAATAAATCGCATTCTTTCTGTGTCTTCTCGTTCCCAATAGCAGTTAAACTTTCATTTATTTGTCACTAAATTACGTCACTTAGCCTCCTCCATAATTTACCAAGAGTTTCAGCTTACCTGATGAATATTTATGAGCGTCTCTTCAACTTAAAATTTTGAAAAATTAATATTATTACTTTTGTTTATAAATACGTTTTAAAAGGCGTCGGCTATGAAATGTCCTATTACAGATATATTTATCTATATCGGGAATTTTACCCACGCAAAAACGCGCACACGCAAAACACACACACAGATATATATATATATATATATATATATATATATATATATATATATATATATATATATATATATATATATAAACCTAAAGACTTAGTTGTTTACTCGTATCGGGGTTTTTTCTTTGGGCTTCAGACCTGCATCTGTGCGATTTTTTTCGGCAGAAGTTCATGTTTGTAGCTCTGTCTTTTTTTAAAACCATTTTTTTCCCTCGAGATTGATTTGATTATTTGCAAATCAAGAATTCGAGGGTTTTTCGAGACGAGTTTAGTTGTCTCTCTCTCTCTCTCTCTCTCTATATATATATATATATATATATATATATATATATATATATATATATACCAGATGTAACAGCAAAATTGTCCAAATCATGCAACAGTATAATTATCCATTCCATAAAATATCTAAAATAATTGAATTTCTTTTCTTCAGGTGTTCAAATAAGACTTTTAGCTATCTTGACATTTTTTGTCATAAGAATCACTGAAAACACTTTCAGTTATTCAGGTAAAAAGAGAGAAGCTTAAAAGTGTTTTCTCTTAGGCCTACTGTCTTCCGAAATGAGCAATGGTGAGAGGAAAATGATCATCCAGGCTTTCAGTAATGGTACTATTATACTCTGGCTTCCGTTTTCAAAGTCCATTCAAGAACCATCAAGAGAACATCGAATAAGTTTTAAAAAATCGGAACGGTAGAGAGGAAAACTGGATCCGGCTGTCACAAAAGGAAGAAGGACCATCATTTCTACTTAGGGCTAAAGAAATCAATTAGAAAAGATCCACCTCAATTCATAAGACATTTGGCACGTAAGAAATGAGTTTGACCTATGATAGTCCAAAGAGCAGTGAGAAAATGACTTGAAAATGAAATCGTATGTGAAATCTCTGAGGCACCTTATTACTCCAGGACAGAAAATCAGACGGTTAAAGAGGGCAAAGATCATCTTGAATAAGTTAGAAAATGATCCTGAAATAATATATATATATATATATATATATATATATATATATATATATATATATATATATATATTAACTTTATTTCAATCCTTCATTAGCTTCAAATCCTTAGCTATGATTAATTAATGATAAACATATCATTTTCGTTTAAGATCAATTTCCTCACGGTACTTCTGCTAAGATTATACATTCTTATTGCTCAAAGTAGAGTCCAATCGTGCTATAAAATCCACGAAGAATTTTAGCAAGATATATTTAATCATTTCTAAGATACAACAGTTCAAAGCTTAATCTAACAATTGGACAATTTTGCTGTAACACTCGCTATATATAAGTAATCAATGAGATTTTTAATTAGGCATTATTTCTTAATATTATAAATAAAGAAAAATATACTCGAGATTGTTGAAAAAAGATATAAATCTGAATTTATCACTCCTGACCTGGCATCTCCTCTTAAATCACTTAAGACATAAGGTAGATTCCCTGGGTACCATTTTCTATAATTATTGTCATGTCAATTTTTCTGGTTACCTTCCCCTTTTGTTAGCTCAAGTTGATGGTTACTGACATCATTCTAGATTTCTAGTCTCATATCTTTATTGTTGAAATTGCTAAATTTAACCATAAGTTTTCTACTAATTGTTTTTTTTTCATTCGCATTTCATGTTTGTAGCAATCTTTCCTGACTCCTTGCTCTCCTCTCAACTACGTTCTTCAAAATTTAAAATGCAACATCAATTAATATTTTCTGTTCTTTTAACCTGTTTTGTTTATTGTTCGTTCTATTCAATAACACTTTCCCTATTTATTTCATTCTCAGTAATCCCTTGGGTCTTTATAAAGGCTTTATCCCATAACTTGCCATATTTAGTGGGTAGACATGCTTGAGTAGAGATCCCTGTTATTTCTAACAGTGAAATTAATATCTACCTGCCTAAAGATGGAAAATTTTATTAAATCAAATGTACCTCTCGACAGAAAACGAATATATATTCCATTTTAAATCCGAGAAAAAATCTTCAAGAAAATCTTTACAATTAAGCTATGTGAAACTATTACAGCAAACCACGGATCAAATATCCAATAATCAATATCGGTCTATAAGCCTGATTATGTTTATTTCACTGTTAATAAAAAGAAAAAGATTTTCTGCTCAAGCACGTATATCTACTAAATGTAACATTTAAAATAATAAGAAAAAATATATGTGGAACCTATACAATACAAATATGGTGGGTGGCTTCAGTCTCAAAGAAGGTAGATAACATGCGGGAAAATGGTGACTATTTATACATTGCTCTATAATTGAGCTTGGAAACTTTATGTATATTGACCGCTATTCACTCTTCCCATGTTCATTCTAGCAACGAGATAAGGTGGTTAAAACATTGGATTCATATGTTTTCCAAAGGCATTATACTAAAATACCATTAGCCATTGACAACCAAAACTTGAAACGTTTTCTTCCTACAAATCTATTTACCTACATAAATCAACCACACATAAACGTGAAGGTGTATGCGTGCGATGCGGAAGGGTACATTAGCGAGGGAGCGTAGGATCACCTGGAAAATAATAATAATAATAATAATAATAATAATAATAATAATAATAATAATAATAACAAGCAGAAGAGAAAAAAAACAACAACTATTGTTGATCACTTGGCGAAATCTGTGACCAGATAATGTATTGTCCAGAAAAGAAAAAAAAAACGCACTTTAGTGTGACTTCCACGAATATATTTGTAAACTTCAGTTTACACAGGTTTGACGTCCATTTTTTTTTTTTTTTTTGGCAAACACAAAAGGAAGTTAACAAGAAGCAGTATATCACGAGAAAAATAAAACATTGCTTGAAATCACGTAAAATCAACGTTGTCTGGTTTGCGAAAGCTGTTTTCGTCAGAAACGACATTGAAATCGTTATTTTATTTTTTTTATTTTTATCTTAAGAAGTATTTATTGGGTTAGTATTGGAAGTATTTATAAGTTGATTCTGCTTTATTCAAATCTGTACGGCCAGTTATGCTTGGACAAGGATTATTTAGCATTTGTCTGTGTAATGAAAGAATAAAGATATTTCTCATGACGGGTTATGAGTCGAATAACATTATATATGTTACATTTTCCCTTTCGACCTTCAGTTATTCTGTTTTTTATTAATTATTTCACTCCGAAATTGGACAATAATGGCAGCAAGAGGCGCAAAGTGTTATTAAGAGTGAACGAAAAGAGGAAGAATTTAGGGAAGAGACCGGACAATAAAACATCAGGCAGCAGGAGAAAGCGATTGATGCTACATCTAAGATATTGAAGCTTGTTTTGAAGGTAACAGGAAAGAAAAAAAAGCCTAGAAGAGTGTTCGACAATCAAGAAGTGCGAGAAAAGAAAATATTATTATAGAACTTACAGTTACATTTAGCTATTTCAACAGTAAAATGATAAGAACTAGTTGCCAATTTAGTAATACGCTTAAATTCATGTGATCGAGATGTTAAAGGAGAGCTCTTTGCAACAACTACCATGAAAGTGTTTATAGAAAAGACAGAGGCAAGACGGCTATGGGAACGTGATACCAGGTCAAGATCGCTAAGATTACAGACCCTTCTTTAAATTTTGCCGAGAATATTAAGATGCATTTCAGGATTACCAGACAAGATATGGTAGTAATATTCAATACAAGGACGAATGATAGATTTATAAATGTTCAAATTGCTACTGGTGAACCTGATCTTAAGCGATTTTCTTCAGAATTTATAAAGAAGTAACCATTTGATTATGCACCTTAAAGGTCAAAAGATATATGCAATTATTTTAAAAATCGTTAGAAAGAGAGTTGTAGTCCCAGCGTAACATTTAGTACTTGAATATTTCATTATAAGTATAAAGCATCTAAGCGGAATTTTAAATCACATTCTTCTACACAAAGAAATTATGCATTGAAACATGATAATAGTAAACAATAAAATAAAAAAGGTTTGCCTTTTGAAAAATTATTAGGTTGACGCAAAAGTTTCCACCATATATTGACATTTTTTATTCATATACATTAATAGCGTCATTGATCAGTAAGAGATGTGCGTGTAGATTAGCATTTATCGACCGAGTATGTTGCATTCACTTTCGCGCAAATACACTTGGAGAAGGCACGAGTTCATCTGTTCTCTACCCTTCCTAGCTATGAATTAAATAGCGTAGCATACTGGGCTCTCTAGACTTGGTTAGCGACCAGTCTAAGAGAAAGACACCGCTGAATTCGAAGGCGGACAGGGCTCTTTACAGATTTTTCATTATGAACTATATATTATCACATACTTGGAAAAGACTGTTTCTATTTGACTTCTCCACAGGTTGCAATTTAGAGTTTAGTGTCAAGTCATTTTTTTTTCTCAATATTTCACCCCAAGCAAGTCAATAAAGTCACTAAGACGTAAGAGGGTTACCGAGCGTGAAAGAATATGAAAAAAAAAAAAAATTAAGGAGAGAAAAGAATAAAAGAATAGGAAATAAGAACGGCGGAAGATAATGATTGACATGACATTTAAATTTTTGAAGATTAAAATTGACTCAGAAGCAAGAAACCGAAAGAGTCATCCACAAGCGAAAAGTACGAGAGAAGAAACTTCTAACATAGAACTAATGGTTTCATTGAGTAATTCCAACTGAAAATTGCTGCGCTTAACTTCGTAAAGTCGAAGTAGCAAAGAGGAAAGCTCATCAGAACAATTCCCATAAATACCCCAAGAAAAAGCACAGTGAGAAAATGACTGAAGCTGAAATGCCAGGTCAGAACCAAAAACATTGCAGATTCTCATTAGAATTTTGTCAAGAACCTCAGAGCAGATGTGACACTAATGTTTAACGCATGGGCGAATAGAAGTAGACTTATAAACGCGTTAGATTCTGAGGAGAAAAATGTCTAGCACAACACAGTGAGCCAACTGTCCTAGCAGCGCACTTGGTAATTGATTCAATGTAATCATTCCACTTCATGTCAGCGGAAAACTTTAGCCTGAAATGGTGGGCGCAATGAGTCACTCTCCTGGCGTCAAGCTAATGAAGTTCGAAAAAGGTTCTATAAGATGATTAAAAGAGGGCAATTTCGTTTGGGATGGGTTAAAATTAACAAGCCATTTCTTGCCCTAGTTAACAACAGATTTTTGGTCATGATTTAGATCAGCTATAGAGTTCATGGATTGACTGATTAATTTTTATTTACTGCTTATCAACATTTTGCAGGTTATTTAAAACCAGAAAATATTTTTTCCATTCTAAGAATTTTTTTTAAAGGTAATAATGATTTACTCATACAAGTCCTATTAATTAACCCATAGCTAGAGGGAAAAGAGGTGGATTCATATCTTTTCCAAAGGAGATATCAAGTTGAGACCTGACGAAATCAAAACTGCTTGCGTGTGGGCTTTACAACTCCACCCTGTAAAACCTAGCTACTACAGAAACGCCAACAGTAACTCCTATCGTAGTGAAGCTGTGGCCTAATAGCACTAAGGAGGAGAAGAATTAATATCTAAGTGAAATATTTCATTATGTTGCCTTCCAAGTAAATTGTATATTCTGTTATATTAGGTCGGTGCAAAAATAATATCGTTTTTTGACGTTAAAAATACGTCAAAAAACGATATTATTTTTGCACCGACCTAATATAACAACAATTCCAGGTTTGATTCAATGGCGTCTTCGAAGAAATATTCAAACATGTTGGAACCGCCAGCAAACAAAGTATGTTGCATGAAATCATACAAGAGATAATAAGAAAAATGTTTGATATTGAAGAACTCCCGTTCCAACACATTATACAGCGTGCGGCAGAAATATCTCCCACATATAGATCCCAGAAATACATCCGGCATAAAAGGCAAGAGATTAGCTAGATGAAGACACAATTGCCACTAATGTATTACCATTATGTGGGAGGTATTTTTGGGATGTATATGTCGGAGGTATTTTGTCCAGATTCGAGAAATTCTTAATGAAGAGTTTACCTTTGTGTCCAGCCAGGCAGATTTTTTTTTTTAAATAAATAGATTCCGTTTTGTTTTCGATAATGTGGTCTGTCCTGTTTCAGTTCTCCTAAGATATATGTTGTTGTTGTTGTTTTGTATATGTTGTTGTTGTTGTTTTGTATATGTTGTTGTTGTTGTTGTTTTGTATCGTTAGTTTTAATTTTGTGAATAATATTTACCTTTTTTCTGTTTTGTTAGATTTTTTTCCGTAAGATTTTTTTTACTCGATCTATTGTTGAGAACAAAAGACTTTTGACATCGTGAAAAATGCCTATTTCTCCACGTAAGGACAAATTGTAAATTTTTAAATATAATATGAAGGCATTAAATTTATTAAATTAAAGAAGTATGAATTTAAGAAGAAAAAAAACGATTATTGAAAATGTTTTAACATTTGTACAGACTTTCTATTAATATACGGAAAGTGCTTTTCTCCGCGTTTTCGAGATGAAAAACACATTAATTTGGAAATTCTTGCAAAAATCAGATAATTGTCGGATTTTAATGACATTTTTAGGACATATTTACAAATGAATGTCATTAATTTTAAATGTTTCGTTTTTAGAAAATATTAGTAAAAAATATATTTTACATCTCTTATTCTCCACACATTTAATTTTATGAAATTTCAAGAAATATTTTTGTATCGCTTAATATTTATACTGATTATAAAGACAAATCCTCGGAGAATTTGAATCAACAAAATTGTTGAGTCAAACAGTTTAAAAAATTTACCCTGAATAATAAAATGAAACTAAATCATTTTATCAATTAGCAAATCTTTTAATTGATTTTATAAAATATATTTTAGACACTATTATTTTCAGATTTTTTTATTGGATGAATAATGAATATTTCTCCGGATTGTTTTCATTTTTTAAAAATTTAATTAGAATAATAAATAAATTTTTAATCAATGAAAATTCTTTATTAATTTGCAGCGGTCAATTTAATATAGTTATTAAATTAAAACTGTATTTACTAATTATAAATAGAAAACCTCAGTACAATTCAATGACCTATCGTATTTCTGTGAGTATAAACGTGTCGATATTTGTAAATATAGAAGTTCATAGACGAGATTATCGTACAATAAGAGCGATACCGATAATAAATTTAAAATTCATTGGTTATTTTCTAACTCTCAAAGACTGTCTTAAGTAAGTATTAGTCATAACGTCAAAGCAAATACAATTCAATAAAATATTAGATTCTTTAACATATTTTCTTAAATTTTGAATATCACTATGTACTTAATAAAATTATATAAAAAGACGTTCGCGTTGTATTTCCTCAAGTTTCAGTTTATATACCACTTACTAAAATTTCACAAACATCAGGCTGTCAATAAATCATTCAACATGTCAGAAAATGTCCCGTAATATATACGTATATATATATACACACACACAGTGGTGGAAAAACAAATATAGGCCCTGTCGGCTGGGGCTTTAGAATACGCCGACTGCACCTCTGTAGATGGGTAAGACCCCCCCCCAATGAGGCGTCCTGGATATAACGTTAAAATGCATCCAACAGCAAGGCCTCTGATCAGGAGGTTTTGAGGAGCGTGGAACCACCTCTTAATTGCTGGTTTTCCCAGGTCCACCTTGACCCGGGGTGGTAGCACCTGTTAGGGTCCCAGCTATGGGAAAATAGTGAACTGCTAGTTTTCCAAGTTTTACTCACGTCCCGGGTATGACGGTAAACTACATCCGCGTCCTGGGTATGACGATAAACTACATCCACGTCCTTGGTACGGCGATAAACTGCATCCAACAGCAAGGTCTCAGATAATGTTTTCAGAAAAATAATGTTGCCAGCTCTAAGTTTTTGAAACGATAATGTTGCCAGCTCTAAGTTTTTGAAACGATAATGTTGCCAGCTCTAAGTTTTTGAAACAATAATGTTGTCAGCTATGCGTTTTTTTGTAAAAAAAGTAATGTTGCCAGCTATACATTTTTTTGTAAAAAAAGTAATGTTGCCAGCTATACGTTTTTTTTGTAAAAAAGTAATGTTGCCAGCTATACGTATTTTTTTTAAAAAGAAGTATTGTTGCCAGCTATACGTTTTTTTTGTAAAGGAATGATGTTGCCAGCTATACGTTTTTTTGTAAAAAGTAATGTTGCCAGCTATACGTTTTTTCGTAAAGGAATAATGTTGCCAGCTATACGTTTTTTTTTTAAACAATAATGTTGCCAGCTATACATTTTTTATTCCATACAAAATAGGCATTTAAAATTAAACTGGATTTGGCATTAAATAACCCACAGTGGTTGATATGCCATAAAACCCAAACAAACAAACAAACAAAAAACAAATATTTGTACACATACAAATTTTTAATTTATTGTATTTCTAACTAATGAATAAAAATACTTTTCTTAAAATTAACTGTAAATAGATGCATAGTAACTAAATATATATAGAAAACAGAAGAAAATTGATTTAATAGAAATAAATCCATTTTATCCATTTTAATGTGTGAAAAAAGTATTCGTACAGTTCAAATTTCAGATTTTAAAACTTTCAAATATATTTAATACTCTAAATTATTCAAGTGGAATATTCTAGAAAGTCCTAATAATGTTATCAGTAGTTATTTTTAGACTAAAAATACAAATAGAACATTCTTTAATCGATAATCGATAATCGCGCAAGAAGTTTATCATCTTGGCAAGACATAAGAATTGACAAATTCGCAAAATGAGCTGATTGTTAAGCACTGATAAGAAGGTCAAATTTACAGGAAAATCTCAGATAACCTGGATATTCCATTTATTATCAATACTTCATTCATTGCAAGGTATAAAACTCAAAACTATTGAAAGCCAAAGAAGAACAGGTTCTACATAGAAGATTTCTTCAAGATCTTGGAAGAAATTAATGCGTCAAATTAAACAAAATCCAATAGTTACTCGTCAAGAGTTGGAGTATGATTTACTTTCATTTAGAACCTGTGTCATTCAGCGGATAATAAGCAATGAAATTCATAGGAACAATCTAACGTCACGCTCCCCTTGGAAAACTCCGCTGCTGTTGAAAATATACAGATTCTAGGTTGAAATTCGTTTATGAACTTAAGGATAAGGAAAAATCGGGAGGATAAGGAAAAATCGAACTTAAGGATAAGGAAAAATAAGGATTATAGTCAGACGAAACCATAATTTTGGTTGGACGTAATTCTAGAAATAATATTTGGAGGAAAGATGGCGATGCCTTCAAACAAAAGAACATAGACCCAACAGTGAAATTTGGTGGTGGCAGCATCATGGTTTGGGGATATTTTTCGCAACATATCAGTAATACATGGTAGAATGAATATCGCAGCATATCAAAATATTTTGGAAGTAAATTTAATATATATATATATATAAATGTGTGTGTGTGAGTGTAAGATGATTACGATAAAACTTGATTTAGAGGCATGTTTTCATGTATATTTTAGTGAATCTTTGGAGGTGACTATATTGCGCTATCGATAATTCTGTCAGCACTTTAGAAAAACATCAAACTTCCTTGTAAACATGTAAAATATTTTAAAGTGAAATTTAAAATATTTTAATCTGTATTTGTTTTAATTCAAATTAATTAAACGTTAAATCAACTAATCTTCCTCAAATAAAGTTCCAGAAAATTATATTGTATGTTTGAAATATTTTTCAATAAAGAGAATTATGTTTAGATTTTTCAGCATTTGCCGGAAGTACTTGGAAAATTTAAATCAATTTATTTTTGTAAAACAGAACACATACTGAAATCTCGGCATCGTATAATAAAAAAGCAATAAAACTAAAACCTTATTTAATTAGAAAAGCTTTTAATTGCTTTTATGAATAAGATATGCTATGGGCATTATTGTGTGAAGAAAATAAATTTCGAGGAATAATGAATATTTACAAGAATTGTTTTCTTTTTTTTTAAATTTGACTTAGAATAATACATATCTTTCAAAATCCTGTATTAATTTCGGTCGTTTATGTGATATCTTTATCAAGTAGAAACATTTATTAATCAAGTGGAAACGCTGACTAAAATTCAGCGACTGACAGTATTTTAGAAAGTATTTTGAATTTTCTTCTGTATGTATAAACGTCTTGAATTTTGTGAATATGGACATCCATACATGAAATTATCAGAAAATAGCGACATCTACAAAAAATTTAAAGCCAATGTACTTAACATTCAAGAGAATCTTAGATTACGGAGTATATTTCCCTCAATTTTCAAGATTACTTGTTAGTTAGAAACTATATGAAAAAAGGCGTCCACATTATATTCGTCAAGTAATTTTTACAGATATGTTAAAGAATTAGTTAA